>CM035838.1:395831528-396476528 GCA_020510985.1 Pholidichthys leucotaenia | reverse complement strand
TAAACCCTTGCAGACACGGGGAGAACATGCAAACTCCACACAGATCACTGTTGGTCAGGGGCTGGGATCAAACCCAAGATCCCCTGGCCAAGGGTGAGTTGCTGTGCTGCCGCAGTGCTCACCACTCCGCTATCGCGCTGCCCATTTTAATCCAGGGTTTCCTCTGGTAACATTTCTGGGTGGCGGCCCGCCACGCCAAGAAGGAGACATGAATTTAAGAAAAATATATTAAGCAATGACTTTCTGCAAGCTCGCACACATGAACATTGCATCGCATTGCCGTCATCCGCGCGGAGTTTAGAAGCGCCCTGCTCACTCGAGCTTTCCAGTCAGTCAGCAGGCAGTGTCTCGCTAGCGGCAGCAGCATCTTTGTGGAAAAGGAGTGAAAACCGCGAAGTCAAAAAGCAGAAATTAACTCTATTTGAAGAGAAACTTTGTGAAGTCTGCCGTTTCTTTGTTGGTGAAAATCCTGGCGCATCAGCGCCTTGGCACTACCTATCGGGCAGGAGTGAAACTACAAATGATGGATGTGTGCATGCGTCAACCACTTGGCATGGGTAAATGAAAAAGGTGAGCATGTACATGGCCGCGTGCGTGCTGGGCTTGTCCAAAGCGTACACAGACCAAGGTGGACTAGAGGGGAAATGCAGTATGATGCAGGCTTGACTGTCCAACAGAAACATGAGCTTATTAAAGTACTTTAAATGTGGAAAAAAAAAATCAGAAGAGGTATGTAAGCACTGGAGGCATTTATCATGGTTTTAACCCCGCTGGAAACGGGAGCAATAATGGAAGAGTCACTTAACTAAGTGACTAAGTGACTAACTAAGTAACTAAGAGATGTGATTAGAATTCATATGCAGCTGGCTTCATATGAAGGGAAAGGCAAGGGGGACTACTGAATTGCTGAGGATGTATTTCACCAGCCACTACAATATTAAGTTATGTTCCCTATTATGTACCTGGCAAGTTAACCCCTTGCACTCCGGTCAATTTCCCTAAAAACGCCAAAAAAAAAAATGTGCCCAAAGTAAATCGAAAGCTGTTCTTCAACCCTTTGCAGCATCTTCATGGGGTTGGTCTCATTTAAAAGAAAACACTTTGAATTTTTTGGCAAAAAAAACCATGATCTCTCTAAGTGCTCCGGCCACTGAGTTACAGTCATCTAAACATAGTGAACTCGAAGAAAATAAATTTGGCCTGGGTGTTTTTTTGGATATAAATGCTTGCAAATAACACACAGCTTCAGATCCGGGCTGGAAAATGCAACAGAAATGTAGAACCAAGTGTTATCCAGCTGAGGTCAAAATTTTGTAACAATACCACAAAAAATGAATATTTTACACAGCTTTGTTCTCAGGCTGTTCTCAGGCGTTTTGGAACTGTGCCAAATGGCACAGTTTGGAAAAACGTCTGTAACTTTTGAATGATTCAATGTAGAAGCTTCATTTAGGGCTCTAATGAAAGGTCACATTCAGGGCTGTGTCTGTGTGTGTGTGTGTGTGGGGGGGGGTTATCCACCCCCCCCCCCGCTACAGAGGACAGAGATCCGCCCTCGCTACATGACGGATTACACTCGGATAAGGCATGTTTCCACAGCACCGCTGTCACTACGGCTCCCCCCACCCCCCCGCTACAGAATCGTAGCGGCGGGGGGGGGGGGGGGGCGTTCACGGTCCGGAGGCGGCAAACGAACCGTGTAACACGGCGCACGCACTTCGGACATCGTGCACCACACAGTTGTAATTTACCGATCGGTCAAAAGTCATTTTTCATTACAATTTTCAGGGATGCAAAATAATTTGGCTTATAACACCTTACCTCTTCACAGCCACATTGTCCTGGCCAACTTCTCTTCCTCATTGTCAGACGAACCGACGCTGGTCCGCTCGTGGTTCTGGTCTCGCGACCCGGTCAAAACATAATTCCATGATTGCGGTTTTGGCGAAAGATTTACGACATTTGTCGTCGGCCTCCGTCGGTCTATGATGACCATATAAGAGAATCCTAAACACTCTGCTGGAATTAAAAAAAATAAATAAATAAACCACTGCCTGTGGCTGCTGAAGCAGTCTCTCTTCACCCAGCTTTAGACAAAACAGCTCAGCGAACTTCTGTGCTTCAGTTGGCTCGCAGCCGTTGGGAGGCGGGTCCTTCTGGCTAGGTTTTCATTCATTGGTTCTTCAAGGTTTCAGAAACCCAATTCAAGGCTCTTATTAGTCGAATGAGAGGTCAATCAGATGAAGTAAACTGTTTGCGGCTGTGTCTGCAGCTTTTATTTTCAGTACGCGCTTGGACGCCATACACCACCTACATCAAAATCTCCATGATGCGTCCTAGAGCGCACGAGAGCGCCCTCGTGCGCTCTCGTGCGCTCTAGGACGCAGAGACTTGCCCACCCATGGGACAACGGAGCGCAAGAGGTTAAGATGACCGAAATTCACAAAGTCAATGACTTTAATCTGTCAGCAGCCTTCAAACAAACTAAACGTGCCAGCATTTGGACTTCAAAATAAGGGAGGTTTTTTTGGCGGTGAGGAGATTTCTTAAAAAAACTATAAATATATAGAGATATTATAACAGAAATAACTGCATCTTTGGTCATTTAAGTTAATTTAAATACTTATTAATTAATTTAAAGCAATTTTATTTTTTTTTTTTCTTTGTAATTAAGAGTTAAATTGTTGTTCTGTTCTGACTGCAAAGTTATGGTCAAAATTATAAATTATTATAAGGAAAAAGTAAAAAAAATACCACAGTCTGATTCAAATTTATTTAAAAAACAGTAATTTTATTAAAAAACTAGAAAAGCACTCGGAGAGTGCAGACCTCGGACAAGTGCCACAGTTCCCCCCATACAGTGTTTGTGTGTACGTTTTCAGATTCCTTGAGCATGAAAACATATGACTAGCAATTGGATTCACAATGATAGGATTAGTGGTTCAGTAGTTATTGACGAAAATGGCATTTTCCGTAATGGCGGTTTTCTTCTGGACGGTGATCCGGATCACCACCAAAATCTAATCATCTGTAGGATACCCCATTTCTGATAATCTGTGAAAATTTCATGAAAATCTGTCCATAACTTTTTGAGTTATCTTGCTAGCAAACAAACAGACAGACAGACAAACCAACGCCGATGAAAACATAACCTCCTTGGCGGAGGTAAAAAAAACAGACAAAAATATGCCATAAAATAATCCACAAATTGATAATAAAGTTTCAAATGTACAAGAAAAGTCAATTTTACAAGAGGAAATTACAAATTTCAGGAAAATGGTTTCAAATTTAGATAAATTTAAAGAGAAAAGTAGAAAACTATAAGAAAATTGTTATAAATTTGGGAGGAAAACCTCAAACCTTCAAGACTGAAGTCATTACTCAACTTTTAAGTGGGTGTTCTTTGTACCCTTAACTAGAAATTTTTGGTTGTCTCCTTTAATTTACATGGCACTTGATATTTTCTAACCTGTTTGTATACCACCATAGACTGAGAGAGAACCTGAATTAGACAGAGCTCAGAGAGGGCAAGATGAGACAGAAGAGAGGAGCCAAGGAGAGCAAAGTGTTCAGGCAGACGGTCCAGGAGAGGTGAGAGCAGAGGAAGGAAGGAGAGAAGGATGACACCAGTAAAAAGTCCAAATACAGGATGTCAGGGTGGGACCCCAAATGGCCAAATATTCCAACATTCAAGCCTTGGTTGTACAATACTTCAAACTGTAAGTTCCATATGTATGGCAGTGGCTCAGGAGGTAGAGCGGGTCATCCAATAACTGGATGATTGCCAGTTCCAATCCTGCTCTCCCCAGATATCCTGCCGTTGTGTCCCTGGGCAAGACACTTTACCCACCTTGCCTCCAGTGTCCATAACACTGGGTATGAATGTGCATAAATATTCGGTGGTGGCCGGAGAGGCTGCTGGCCCAGATTGGCAGCCACGTTTCCGTCAGCCTGCCCCAGGGCAGCTGTGGCTACAGTAGTAGCTTGCTACTACCATTGTCTGTCTGGAGTGAATGAATCACGTATCTGTAAAAAGCGTCTTTGAGTGTCTATGATAAAGCGCTATATAAATCTAATGCATTATTATCATTATTATATGCAAAGTTACTGTGCAAAATTAAAAAAAAGAAATAAATAGTATAAAATTAACATATTCATACATATGTGTTTTCTGCCTCTTCCCCCCAGAAAAATATGTTGCCACCGCGCCAAGGTCTTTAAGCCAGAGGAAACAATGCAGCCCCATTCCATGTGGTATCATATTCTGAATAAATTATTCACCAAAGTTGGAGGCATCAACTTCCTACTTAAAAATGATTTTGAAGTTCAAAAGATTCCCATTAAATTATCTAACTTCTGCAAACAACCATTGGACGAGAGAGATATGATGTTTGCCCACAACTTCTCCCCACACAACGCTATTCTATGGAACAACAGGTTCATTAGAAAATCATTTATGCCGAGTGGTTTCATAAGGTCTAACTTTTGCCCTAGATTTATTGAACACTGAAAGACATCTGTTACCATACAAAGAATTTATTAGGAAATTTGATATAAACTGCATAAAAAAAAGACTGATAGGATCTGTAAAGCAATCCCAACTTCATTACTTCGAATGATCCAAGATGGGATGTCTTGCCTGTCGTGAATGGGTGGATAGCAGGATCTGTAAAGCGCTTTGGTCATCCAGAGATGAGAAAAAGCGCTATTAGCGCAGGTCCTTCCTACCAACGGCTGTCAGACTGTACAACCTAAGCAGGGCTGCTCGCAGAGATAGCAAAAAGACGTAACAAACTAATAGTTTTTTGAATGCAAAAGATGCAATAGACTTACACAATGGTCCCCTCCGGCATACAACTAGGAAAATACCGGTCGCTATGGAGAGTGAGAATATGTATGGGCACATAATCATACCATGTAGGATAACTAAGTAGACGGTTGTGCTGTTTCATCCCATCTAGCAACAATGCTCTGCACTGTGTGTGTTTATATATTTACATATTTATTCCATCTAGCTACAATGCTCCGCACTGGGTGTGTTTATATTTATATATCTATATATTTATTCCACCTAGCTACAATGCTCCGTACTGTGTGTTTATATATCTTACATATTATTCCATCTAGCTACATTGCGCCGCACTGTGTGTGTTTATATATTTACATATTTATTCCACCTAGCTACAATGCTCCGCACTGTGTCTGTGTATATATATATTTTATAGTAATATGTACATATGTATATTAGCTGCTCTTGCTTGCTTGTTTTTTTTCTTGCCTTCTGATTGTTGCTCTGAGTGTTGCTATCCCTGTGCTGTTGCAATCCTGGAATTTCCCCGTTGTGGGACTAATAAAGGCTTATCTTATCTTATCTTATCTTATAAGTGAACGTCATAAGTGAACGCCATATGTCCCCTTCTTGCCTTGCTTGAAAATTAATGAAGTCGATTTGTTAGATAGAAGGTGCAACAATAAAACTGTCTAGCCTTTAAACAAAGAAATTTTGGAGACTTTAACACAGTCGCACCAGACAACACTGAAACCACCCTAAGGAAAAATGCTTTTCTTTTTATCTCGTATCCTGTCACTCTTCAAGTCAAGGAAACCCATTACAAAATTGCACGTTCAATCTACCCTGCTAATGATTTTTTGAACAAAAGATTTAACACTGAGGTAGTCCCCTGTGTTTTTTACTCCTCTGAGGTTGAAACCTGCACAGGGGTGTCAAACTCATTCCATAGAGGGCCAAGACCCTGCATGTTTTACTTCCATCCACTGTCTTCAGCAGGTGTTTTCAATGATCAGCAATCAGTGGGAAGAAATTCTGTGAAATCACCTGTTAAAGACACTAGATAGAGGTAAAACCTGCAGGGTCTTGGCCTTCCATGGAATGAGTTAGACACCCATGCTGTAGAAGATAGTTCAGTGAGTAGCCCCCATGTGGTGGCAGTGAGATATTGTTTCCTGTCTGTTCTGAGAAGCGCAAGTAAAGAAAAGCTTCAGCTTTCCTCTGGTGTTGTGCCTTCTTGAAAGAGGTTAAGCGAGAATATTACATTTTGGCAACAACAAAACTGGTGAGCTCACAAGAGGTTGCTAGAGAAAAGACAGCCTGTGAGCTAGACAACGCAAAGTTTCGATTAATGTCACTCATCGAGGGAGCTAACGCTAACAATAACACTAGCAACAACGTGAACGAAAACTTCCAGATGGCTGTGGCGATGGTGAGGATGCTCACAGCCTTTGACAGCCAGATTCAGACCTAGGAGTGTGTCGAAGTGTGAAAACATTTTTTTTTTTTTTTTGTGGCAAATGGGATCACAGACGCTGGAAGGAAGCGAGCAATATTGTTGAGCTCAGTGGGCAGCCGGACATATAGCTTGATGAGAAACTTGTTAAGCCCGGACAAGCCTGGGGATAAATCATACGAGGATTTGATGACACTGCTTCAGTCACATTAAAACCTGAAGCCCATTGAGACAGTCCAGCGGTTTAACTCGAGGACAAAGGAAACAGATGAGACTGTGACGGAGAATGCAGAGGTGCTACGGGAGCTGGCTCAACATTGCAACTACAGGGATAAGTTGAAGGAGATGCTGCACGACAGGCTCGTGTGTGGCATAGTGGATAATCTTTTGGATTTGAAGACTGAAAAAGCCTTCAAAGTCGCACAAGCCATCGAGACCACAAGCAGGGATGTGCAGGACCTGCAGGACCTGCAGGTGCAGCCAAAAACGATGGACAGTAATGTGAGTAAATCTGCAGCACAATTGCCAGTGCACAATGTGAAAGTGGAACAGAAGTGGCAAAGCAAAATGACACTGCTAAGATGTTATAGGTGTGGGGGTGAACATGTGGCAAGGGACTGCTGGTTTATCAATGAAAAGTGCCATGGCTGCGGTAAAAAAGGACATTTGAAGAAAATGTGCAGATCTTCGCCTCCTTCAGGCCAGCAGCAGCTTAAGGGGGAAGGGAAATATAAGCAGTCTACAAAAAGGTTTAGAACGGGATAAAAAGCAGTCGGCACACCACTTAAGTGAATCCCCTGTCAATCTGTCTAGTGATGAAGAGGTGTTTACACTGCACAATCTAACGGAGCCAAAAACAGCAAAGGTGTATTCATGGCAGTTCCATAACAACACAGCTACACTTGAACAGCAACATGGTGGTATTTGAAGTGGATATGGGCTGCAGTGTGACAATCATGTCAAAGACTGAGTTTGCAAAGTTATGGTCATCAAGCGGTACACCAGAGCTGCAAGACTGTTCACTGACTCTTAAAACATATACTGGTGAAAGAGTGCCCACACTAGGTGCAGCTGAAGTAACTGTACAGTTTAAAGACCAAATCAAACAGCTACCACTGGTGGTCGAAGCAGGCCCAGGACCAAACCTGCTCGGCAGAGCATGGATTAAAGAGCTGGGAATGCAGGGTTTCCTCTGGTAACATTTCTGGGTGACGGCCCACCACACCTTAAAAATTTCTGCCACTCTATCAGGAAATATATATTTAAGTTAAAGATATGAAGGAATGACGGTCTGCAAGCATGCACACGAACAACACGCATGACTGTCATCCATGCAGAGTTCAGAAGTGCCCCACCTGCGTGTTCCAGTCAGCAAGTAGTGTCTCGCTACGAGCGTCACTGTCCGAGAGAAGCATGAGCTTGTTAAAGTGCTTTAAATGGGGAAAAAAAAAATCAGAAGCGGTATGTGAGCAGTGAAAGCATTTATCATGGTTTTAACCCACTGGTACCGAAAGCAATAATGGAAGAGTCGCCTAGCTCAGAGATTCCCAAAGTGGGGGTCACGAGACGCTGAAGGGATTGGGGGTGGGGCGGTCACGAAACGATTTTCAGAATCCTCCTGAGATGATGATGCAGGTGACATGTCACTTTTAACTGTGCCACAGTAAATGTCACAGGTCACGCATAGGTCAGTGTGCACCAGTAGATTTTGTCTGAACAGCTCAAATCAACAAACTACGCTTTCAGCCCAGGATATTATTTTAAAAAATGAAACGGTTAATACTGACTAAAGATAACACAGAGAGGCCAGCGGAGACGGCAGCAGAGAGCAGAGAAATGCCGTCAGAAAGGCTGACTTCTGGCGCGGGAGGAGGAAGACAGCACTGACAGGGCTCCATATGCAGTTGGAGCAGCCGCCAATTGTCACAAGTATCAAGAGGAATATATTCAGTATGGATTCATGCATTGTTAGCAGTGAAGTACAACATCCCCAATGTATAGTGTGTACTGAGGTGCTTGCACATGACAGTTTAAAGCCCATAAAAATGCTCAAACACTTGAAAACTAAGCATTCATCTCTTGCCGCTAAACCAGCAGATTTTTTTCCGCCAAAAGGAGAGAGAATTGCAAGGCCAAAAGAAAGTCATAATTAATCAAACAACAACCACTACCAAAGCGCAAATATTTAATTGCACAGGCAAAAACGCCACACACAATCAGAGAAACCCTAATAAAACCTGCTGCTATCGCTATGAGTCAGACAATGCATGGGGATAAACCGGTGCGGGAGCTAGAAGCAGTGCTGCTGTCTGATGGGACCATATCCTGGCGCATCATGGACATGGCCCAGGACAAAGTGTCAGCTGATTGACAGAGTGAAGAAAGGGAAATATGCTTTGCAGTTAGATGAATCTACAGATGTATCAAACTGTGCACACGTTTTCTTACGCATCAGTCATGAGATAGTGGGGGTTGCTAATCTCTCTCTAGCACCGTTATTTCGGGGGGTCGCAGGCTGAAAAGTTTGGAAAACCTTGGCTTAGATAACACGTGTGGTTAGTTTTTTTGTTTTTCTTATTTCAGACAAGAATAAAAAAGAGATGTTTTCACCTTTACCTTAGTTAATAATTAACTAATGTACGTTCATTATTATGTACCTGGCAAGTTAAGATGACTGAAATTCACGAAGTCAGTGACTTTAATCCGTCAGCAGCCTTCAGACGAACTAAATGTGCCAACAGATGGATTTCGAAATAAGGGAGTATTTTCCTGATATCTGGTGTGTGAGGAGATGTCTAAAAAACTATAAATATATAGAAATATTATAACAGAAATAACTGCATCTTTGGTCATTTAAGTTAATTTATTTCATTAAATACAATTTTATTAATTTTTTTTCTTTGAAATCAAGAGTTAAATTATTGTTCTGTTCTGGCTCTGCAAAATTATGGTCAAAAATGTAAATAGTTATAATGAAAAAGTAACCTTGGCTTAGATAACACATGTGGTTAGTTTTTTTTGTTTTTCTTATTTCAGACAAGAATAAAAAGGAGATGTTTTCACCTCTACCTTAGTTAATAATTAACTAATGTAAGTTCATTATCATGTACCTGGCAAGTTAAGATGACCGAAATTCACGAAGTCAATGACTTTAATCTGTCATCAGCCTTCAAACAAACTAAACGTGCCAACATTTGGACTTCAAAATAAGGGAGGTTTTTCTGGGCGGTGAGGAGATTTCTTAAAAAAAACTATAAATATATAGAGATATTATAACAGAAATAACTGCATCTTTGGTCATTTAAGTTAATTTAAATCATTATTAATTAATTTAAATCAATTTAATTTTTTTTTCTTTGTAATGAGAGTTAAATTGTTGTTCTGTTCTGACTGCAAAGTTATAGTCAAAATTATAAATTATTATAAGGAAAAGGTAAAAAAAAATACCACAGTCTGATTCAAATTTATAAAAAAAAAAAACAGTAATTTTATTTTAAAAAAAAGACAAAAATAAGCCATAAAATAATCCACAAATTGATAATGAAGTTTCAAATGTACAAGAAGAGTCAATTTTACAAGAGGAAATTATAAATTTGAGGAAAATGGTTTCAAATTTAGATAAATTTAAAGAGAAAAGTAGAAAACTATAAGAAAATTGTTATAAATTATGGAGAAAAACTTCAAACATTCATGACTGAAGTCATTACTCAAGTTTTTAAGTGGGTGCTCTTTGTACCCTTAACTAGAAATTTTTGGTTGTCTACTTTTAATTTACATGATACTTGATATTTTCTAACCTGTTTCTATACCACCATAGACAGAGAGAGAACCTGAATTAGACAGAGCTCAGAGAGGGAAAGATGAGACAGAAGAGAGGAGCCAAGGAGATGAAAGTGTTGAGTCTGAGGGTCCAGGAGCGGTGAGAGCAGAGGAAGGCGAGAAGGATGACACCAGTAAAAAGTCCAAACACAGGACATCTGGGAGGGACCCCAACTGGCCCAGTTTTCCAACATTCAAGCCTTGGTTGTACAATACTTCAAATGTCATATGTAGAGTTACTGTGCAAAATTTTGAAAAAGAAATAAACAGAATAAAATTAACTTATTCCGGTTACAACCATGTCATGAGTTTTTTGCCCCCCCCCCCCCCCCCGGAAAAATATGTTGTGACTGCGCCAAGGTCTTTAAGCCAGAGGAAACACTGGAATGAACCATGTTCTGGTAAAGAAAATGGAGCAGAAACAAATGACATTGCAGGATGTGCCTCCTGTTGTCCTCGGGTCAAAATGACCCGCCACTGTGTTAAAAACTAAAAAAAATCCCCCTAAACAATATTTTTTCAACTTAAAATTTTATGACTTTTCCTAGATTGACCCCAACATTAGGATAAGTGAATTGTTGCCTTTATTCACATTTCCATGTAAGCTGTACAAAAAAAAGGTACAGTGGGGTAAAAAAGTATTTAGTCAGCCACCAATTGTGGAAGTTCTCCCACTTAAAAGATGAGAGAGGTCTCCAATTTTCATCATAGGTATACCTCAACTATGAGAGATAAAATAAGAAAAAAAAAATCCAGAAAATCACATTGAAGGATTTTTAAGATAAGATAAGATAAGATAAGCCTTTATTAGTCCCACAATGGGGAAATTTCAGGATTGCAACAGCACAGGGATAGCAACACTCAGAGCAACAATCGGAAGGCAAGAAAAAACAACATCTAGTAAACATATGTCCATATCACTATAAATGTATATATATAGACACACAGTGCAGAGCATTATGGTTGGTTGGTGAATGTGCAGCAGAAAGTCTAAGCTCTCTCTCCGCGGATGCGGCGGGCCAGCTGGAAGTCTTTGGGCATGATGGTGACCCCCTTAGCGAAGAAGAGACCACCAGGTGGGCCTCGCTGGTCTCCTGCAGAGCCATGACGGCGAAGCTCAGGAAACGCAGGACGGTCTTGAAGTCCTGAGCGATCTCCCTCACCAGGCTCTGGACGGGCAGCTTACGGATGAGCAGCTCCGTGGATTTCTGGCAGCGACGGATCTCTCTCATGAATTAATTTTAATGAATTAATTGGTAAATTCCTCGGTAAAATAAGTATTTGGTCAATAACAAAAGTTCATCTCAATACTTTGTTATATACCCTTTGTTGGCAATGACAGAAGTCAAACGTTTTCTTTAATTTTTCACAAGGTTTTCACACACTGTTGCTGGTATTTTGGCCCATTCCTCCATGCAGATCTCCTCTAGAGCAGTGATGTTTTGGGGCTGTCGCTGGGCAACACGGACTTTCAACTCCCTCCAAAGATTTTCTATGGGGTTGAGATCTGAAGACTGGCTAAGCCACTCCAGGACCTTGAAGTGCTTCTTACGAAGTCACTCCTTCGTTGCCCGGGCGGTGTGTTTGGGATCATTGTCATGCTGAAAGATCCAGCCACATTTCATCTTCAATGCCCTTGCTGGTGGAAGGAGGTTTTCACTCAAAATCTCACGATACATGGCCCCATTCATTCTTTCCTTTACACGGATCAGTCGTCCTGGCCCCTTTGCAGAAAAACAGCCCCAAAGTATGATGTTTCCACCCCCATGCTTCACAGTAGGTATGGTGTTCTTTCTCCTCCAAACACGACAAGTTGAGTTTTTACCAAAAAGTTCTATTTTGGTTTCATCTGACCATATGACATTCTCCCTATCCTCTTCTGGATCATCCAAATGCTCTCTAGCAAACTTCAGACGGGCCTGGACATGTACTGGCTTAAGCAGGGGGACACGTCTGGCACTGTAGGATTTGAGTCCCTGGCGGCGTAGTGCGTTTCTGATGTAGCCTTTGTTACTTTGGTCCCAGCTCTCTGCAGGTCATTCACTAGGTCCCCCCATGTGGTTCTGGGATTTTTGCTCACCGTTCTCATGATAATTTTGACCCCACAGGGTGAGATCTTGCGTGGAGCCCCAGATCGAGGGAGATTATCAGTGGTCTTGTATGTCTTCCATTTTCTAATAATTGCTCCCACAGTTGATTTCTTCACACCAAGCTGCTTACCTATTGCAGATTCAGTCTTCCCAGCCTGGTGCAGGTCTACAATTTTGTTTCTGGTGTCCTTTGACAGCTCTTTGGTCTTGGCCATAGTGGAGTTTGGAGTCTGACTGTTTGAGGTTGTGGACAGGTGTCTTTTATACTGATAATGAGTTCAAACAGGTGCCATTAATAAAGGTAACGAGTGGAGGACAGAGGAGCCTCTTAAAGAAGAAGTTACAAGTCTGTGAGAGCCAGAAATCTTGCTTGTTTGTAGGTGACCAAATACTTATTTTACCAAGGAATTTACCAATTAATTCATTAAAAATCCTTCAATGAGATTTTCTGGATTTTTTTTTCTCATTTTGTCTCTCATAGTTGAGGTATACCTATGATGAAAATTGGAGATCTCTCTCATCTTTTAAGTGGGAGAACTTGCACAATTGGTGGCTGACTAAATACTTTTTTGCCCCACTGTACAAAGGTAGTCTTCGGGTCAAAATGACCCGACAGTCAAACTGAGTTGAAATCACGGTCACTGAGTTATTTACACACCACAGAATGTGAGAATGTTTTAGTTCTGTCTCAGATCAATCAGTAGCAGATGTACAGATCAAGTTGGGATCAAGTCATGGGTGGCTTGCGATGCCCAATCAAGCTACACTTGGAAGATGCAAGTCTACACAGGGAAGCCGACCAGTGGAGGCCCAGAGAAGAACCAGGGGATGCGAGTTGTGCTTGATGTGACAGAGGGACTGAGTGGTCACAATGTGACATGTGACAATTTCTTCACCTCTTATGAACTCGGACAGCAGCTCCTGAAGAGGAAGATCACCATTGTTGGCACAGTTCGAAAGAACAAGCCTGAGCTCCCACCTGCACTGCTTGCATCAAAGGAGAGAGAGGTCTTCTCATCAAAGTTTACCTTCACGCCCACCACCACTCTAGTTTCCTACCTCCCAAAGAAAAACAAGAATGTAGTACTTCTAGACACACAGCACAAAGACGCTGCCATTAGCGATCGTGAGGACAGGAAGCCAGCCATCATCCTAGAATACAACTGCAACAAAGGAGGTGTGGACAACCTAGATAAGGTGATTGGGACATACAGCTGCAGAAGGATGACTGCCCACTGGCCCCTGGTCATCTTCCACAACATCATTGATGTTTCCTCCTACAATGCCTCTGTGATTTGGAGAGAGCTCAACCCGACCTGGATGCCTCGTAAGCAGAACAAGAGGAGGGTGTTTCTGGAGCAGCTAGGAAAGGCACTTGTAACTCCACTCATTGAAAGAAGGAAGCATGTCCCCCGCACAGAAGCCTCTGCAGCAGTTGTGAAAGCTATTAGAGTGCAGGAACTCCTGATCAACCTGAGGATCCAGCTGCCACAGCTGCTGCCCCAGCTGGGGCAAGTAAGGGGAAGAGATGTCAGTTCTGCCCGCCAAAGGAGGACTGTAAAACACATACAGTGTGCTGCAGGTGTAAGAAAAATATCTGCAAAGGCTGTGCACTTGCATACTACCCTACATGTGCTAATTAGTTGAATGAGTTATGTTGTTTTTCACATTTTTGTATTGTATATTTTCTTACATTGTTCACTGGCAAAATTAAAAAAAGAATCAAATGAAACTGAATCATTGGGATGAATAAAAATGCATTCAAAACTCATTTTTGCACATTTCTATTCTTTCTTATACAGGTGAAGAGGGAAAACTCAGGTATTCACACATTTTGTGGTGAATGACGAGTTGTTTCTTCAAGCAAAATAAAATTTGGTGTTTAAAATTCAATTAAGCTGCTTATATTGGGGGTTTAGTGAAGACGGGTCATTATGACCCGGAGGACACGGGGTGTATACAGAATATGAGGACAACAGGCGGGTTAAACCAGAACGAGGAAATGTTCAAAGACGAACTAGGAAAAACATATGTACATCATTAGATTAGTCGACTACTAAAGTAATCTTTAATTGCAGCCCTACTGTCCAAACATTTAAGTCAATGATGAAAAAAGCAGGCGAGGGCAGCATCGCCACTAAAATGCCAAGGGTGCCATTTAATTACCGCATTACACCACAGTCCACCACGGGGCTGTCACCTGCAGAAATGTTGCAAAGAAGGAAGTTAAGGTCAACATTGGATCCGATTCATCCAGATCGCAGAGAAAGGGTGGAGCAAAAACAAAACACCCAAAAGAAACATCATGACAAGCTGCTTGAAGTTAAGAGATTTCCAGTAGGGAGACACTGTGATCACAAAAAACTTCAGTCATGGTACAAAGTCGATTCCTGGGTTCATAACTGGGATCACAGGACCGGTGTGTTACAAGGTCATGTTAGGAGGTGGCAACATTGTATGCAGACATGTGGACCAGATACTGGCAAGGCCTAAGGAAGAGGACTGTAGTGAAACAAAGGTTACAGAACCACTGGGACTGTCTGTTTCACCCACAGCAGTCACTGGAGCATCAGAAACTTCCACTGTGGTAGAGAACAGTTGTATTGCAGAGGGAAATACTCCATATGTCACAAAACCTGCTCCAGACAAAGCAAATCCATCAGTGTCTGACATTCCACCTCCAGACACAGCAAGGCTGTCACAACCTGTGGTAGCACCAGTGCAATGGTCACATAGGGCTGTGACCAAACCAACTTATTTGAAGGACTATGAGTGTTGAATGAAAAAAGAATTGTAACTGAGTGATTATGGGTTCTTCTTGTTATTTTTGAGACATGTTAAGTGATAAACAAAACTTATTGTTTTTCAGTGTTATGGTAGCGTCTGAGGTAATTACACAGGGTTATTGTGTTGTTACGTTAAGTGCTGGATAGGTAGGAAAGCAGCTTGGGGGGGTGTAGAAGATAGTTCAGTGAGTTGGCGCCCCCATGTGGTGGCAGTGACATATTGTTTCCTGTATGTTCTGAGAAGTGCAAGTAAAGAACAGCTTCAACTTACCTCCGGTGTAGTGTCTTTTTAAAAGAGGTTAAGCAAGGACATTACAAAACCCATTAACATTTATTTTTAGCTGTACACTCAGCAATACTTTTTCATTCAACATCCACATTTGGTTGTCATTAAAAATTGTTAACATTCCTTCTTTGACTTACAATGATATTGTCTATTACATGGATTCACTGGATGCTAATGTCAAGGATGTTGTAAATCATCATTTTGGGTAAATATCATATTCACTGCTGTACAAGGAAGAACACTAGCCCCTCCTTGAATTTATTTATGCATGATTTTGTTAAATATTTTCAATTCACTACAAAAACACTTTAATATTGAGGTGCAGGATGTTAAAAGGGCGTTCTGTGCTGTAAAAGTGAACAAAAGTCAGGGCCCTGATAATATATGTGGACACTTGGTAAAGTCCTGTGCACATGACTTGAGTCCTGTGTTTCACTACATTTTCAATAAGACTTTACAGACACAACATGTGCCTAAGGTCTGGAAAGATGCTGTGGTTGTCCCCGTTCCAAAATCCAGCTGTCCTAAAACGGTAAATGATTTTAGACCAGTTGCTTTGACCTCAATTTTAATGAAAATTTTTGAAAAACTGGTCAGATTTGAGGTCCTAAAGCAGACTGAGCATGCATTGGATCCTCTGCAGTTTGCCTATAGGCCTCACAGAGGAGTGGAGGATGCCACTGTCACTCTGTTTAACATGCTTTTTAAACATCTGGAGTTTAATGGGACACACACCAGGCTTTTATTTGTGGACTTTTCTTCTGCTTTTAATACAGTCCAACCTCATATTTTAGTTGAAAGGCTCCTGCAAATATTTGATTTGAGTAATAATCTGGTGGGTTGGATTCTGGATTTTTTAACCAACAGGACACAGAGAGTAAGGGTCAATGGTGCATTGTCTGACCAAAAGTGTTCTTCTACTGGCTCTCCTCAGGGGTGTGTGTTGTCACCACTACTCTTCATCCTGTACACAAACATGTGTCAGAGCAGACATGACAACAGACACATTATAAAGTATGCTGATGATTCAGTAATTGTCGGTCACCTCCAGGATGGTGAGAGTGGCCACGGCCCAGTAGTTGATGATTTTGTTCACTGGTGTGAGAATTCCTACCTGCAGCTGAATACGACAAAAACTAAAGATATGATTATTGACTTGAGGAGGAAAACTCCCAGGCACGAAGTCACTGTACTAAAAGGCCAGACCACTGAATGTGTGCAATCCTACAAATGTCTTGGGACGATTATTGATAGTAATTGAAACTTTGAAGAGAACTGTGAAAGGGTGTGCAAAAAGGGTCAGCAACATTTGCATTGTTTAAGGGAACTCGCGCACTTCAAAATTTACTGAACCATAATGACAATGTTTTATCGGGCTTTTATTGAATCTGTTTTTATCCTTTTCTTTAGTGTCATGGTTTGGTCAGATAAAACTGAAACAGAGGAAATCCTTGGATCAGGTAGTTAGATGGTCCAGTCGTTTGCTTGGTGAGTCACAGCTGAGCCTGACACCCCTGTACACCAAACAGGTACAGAGGATTGCTACCTCCATTTTAAATGACTCCCCCCACCCTTTGCACTGCCACTTTCAGCTTCTTCCCTCCAGACGGAGGTTTGCTGTCCCAAAAAGTAAAACCCAGTGCTACAAAAACAGCTTTGTTCCTGCTGCTGTCAAAGAGTTGAACAAGATGTAACAATATATTGCACATAATGTACGTAGTTACCTATTTATTAACTTTATATTTACTTATTTTTGTAGGTTTTTTTATTTGGGTTCTAAATCTTTTATTGGGTTTTAGACTTTTGAGTTTTTAACCTCTTTGACTAGTCTTTAACTTTTTAATATGACCCTTCTCTCTTATCTCCTTGGTTTTATTTTTTTTTTCTCTTATCTCTTTGTCTTATGTCCTGATTGGTGGAGCCTTGAGTACTTTTATCATGTTTATAGTCAGCTTCATGTGTGCCTGTGTTTGTGTTCATGTTGAATGTAATTGTGGTTTGTAAATATGGATGTCACCTGACTGCAAAGTAAATCTACCCACGGGTACAAATAAAGTAACCTGAACCTGAGCGGCAATACAACACACTCTGGAAAAGTACTGGAGTGTTTAGGAAACCATAGAGCAGTATAAAGGAGAAGACATGAGGATACAAACTACACATATCAAGGTAAGCTAATGATTGCTAATGCTACTTTGCTTTTAAGTCCGCCGTACAACATTGTAATGTCGGCAGGTTATCAATATTAGGTACTAAAATATGTATTCTCTGTGTGTGTGTGTTTCAGATGGCTCTCTTGTGGCAAAAATATTGCTTCAAACGGTTGGTCTGAATGTTCAACACAGTGGTGTCACCCCAGCTTCAGGAACGCGAAGTGGCTATAATGTCTGTAGAAATGTTTAACTTCCTGTGTAACAAATTGCTCCGATCTGTGTCAAAATCATAGAGAGACTGTTGAGATGTCATGGGATTTACCTGCTCCAGCCAGTGGTGTCGTGGCAAAACATGGATCAGTCAGGCACCATATTGTAATATATGAGCTATTAAATATACAGTATATTTCAACAGGTAAACAGTACTGAGTTAGGCATAAGATATATTTAACAATTATGATGCATTTTAAGCCAAAACAAATGGATCTAGGATTAAAAGTAATTAAAATAATGCAGTCAAAAGGTCACATGGAGAAATATGTGGATTAACTGGAACTATATCGTATTGAGTATTGCTGACTACATGTAGCTACTGTATAAATATATATTCTCTGCATCAACAGTGAACTATATTTGTATTCATATAGTACTGCCCTGGGAATTTTGACAATAAACCTTTGTACTTTTGCAGATGTCTCTATTTTGTTTTACAGTCTTCAGCAAATAATTGTTTTGGTTACTTTTCTTAAAAATGAGCCATTATTTTCAGTCACTGATAAATGGTTCGTACTGCTGACTCTTTTCCCACCGGTGTCTTAACAGACAAAACAGAAAATCATGATGCAAACATATAAATCAGTTAATTGTTTATTACAATCAGGAGCAAATTACAGAGTATTTAGAATGTGCAAAATTCAAACTGTAAAAAAAAAAAAAAAAAAAAAGAAACTGAAATGGGTCACACACGCCAGCCACGCTGCCTCACTGAGAAGCAACTGGACCAGCCCCTCGTACTGGTCCTGGTTCAGCAGATCGTCAGCCTGCATCTCTGTAAATAGTGAGGCAAGGTCTGGTTTGGGTAGATCGTTTTCCCTTTGCCTAGATGAAAGACAGAAATGGGTGGTGGATAATTAAAAACTTTAAAACATATTTGAGAAATGAATGAATGAATCTTTATTTTGGATCAATTAGATTAAAAGAAAGGAACAGAATAGTATAACAAAGGGGAAAAAACCCAACAAGGTCAAATTAAACAGCAACTCCTCGGATTACACAATTCAATATAAGTTATGTGAAATGGGTGATGGCTGAAGCCGCAGTTTATATTGCCCACCCATGTTCCATCTAAGAATTCAAAAAGAAAATAAAACAAGAGTGATTACAAAACAGAACGAAGCCAAGACAAAACATGACAAAAACTAAGCAACAACACAACACAGACTGGATATGATAATCCTTATGTGATTTTACATGTCATCTTGTATATATGTTTGGAGTATTTTTTCCTTTAGTTTTTGTTTAAATTGGCCAAGCGTTGTACATGATTTTAATTCAGGTCCAAAATCGTTCCATAATCTGACTCCTTGCACTGAAATACAGTGTTGCTTGGTGGTAGTTCTCACTGAAGGTTTTTGAAATATACATGTTCCTCTAAAATGATATTGTTTCTCCCTTATTTGGAACAACTTTTAGATATTTGTGGGCAGTGATAGATTCTTAGCTTTAAACATTATTACTGTAGTTTTAAAGTCAACCAGATCTTTCAACTTGAAAGCTTTTAATTTAAGAAAAAGTGGGTTTGTTGGTTCCCTGTGAGCTGCTTTGTTTATTATTCTAATAGCTCTCTTCTGAAGCATAAAGACTGGATATATGCTTTATATGTGTTTCCCCATACTTCAGTACAATATGTCATGTATGGGAGTATTAATGAATGATACAAAGTATATAGTGTGGGTTGATTCAGCAAATATTTCACTCTGTGTAGTATTGCGATTGATTTGCATTTTTTACCTTTAATATAATTAATATGTGACTTCCAACACAGTTTATTATCAATTATTACGCCAAGGATTTTAATTTTGGATACCCTTTCAATCTCTACACCATTTACACTGAGTTTAGATACTGAGTTCTTGTGATGGTGTGAAATAACGTTATTAAAAAAAGTTTAGCCACCGCTGTGTCGCCCTGGTTTCAAGTGTGGGTGGTGTTTTGTGCTTGTATTGCTAAAATATAAAAGGAAGCACTACAATGGGTCTCAAATATTTGTAATGTGTCTTTTACTGGATGAGTTTAGAGATGAAATACTATAGACTACACATATGAACTAAATTCTAATGGTGACTGAACAACTCCCATTCCCCAAGGTGCAAGATATACTATGACTATAACTCATAAAGGATCACAGAAATGATCTGATAAAAATAAATAAATAAACAAGCGATTTACCTATACTTTAACTTAAAAAGCAAAAGATTTGACTATAAATATGATGTGTTGTTTACCTGTCACAATACATTGCTGTCTAAAAGTCGCCATTCCGAGCAGATCCTGTTTGGACTCTACAATGACAAATACACACACCTTAAGTACATACACAGCACGAAAGTGCAACATGTAAAAAAAACACCTTTTTAACCAGGATTACAACTAGCTTATTTCATCAGATATCGTCAACACAAAGCCTAGATACAACCACGGACGAAGCATTGAGCTAGGTCATCGTTTAAACACGATTAAGTTTTCGTCTGTACAAACTGAACTTTCCACTGCTGGGAAAAATAACGTAAAACATGAATATCACATCACTCACCATACTCTTATCACAATATCACGGCTTCAACTGCTGAAGTTGGGTGCGTCGCGGCTGTACATTCAATTCAATTTGGGTGGCTGGGTCTAATTACCGGTGCGTCTCTGTCTATTTTCTAGTGCGTCTGCTTGTGCTCCCCACTGCAAGCTCAGTCTGCTTCCCTCTGCATTCTCTCATCAGCCGAAACACACAGAAAACTGCTGGACCACGGTGTTGATTTCTGCTGATTTCTGTTAAGCCATTTTATCGTTGTTGTTTATAATATCACTTGTTCACTGGCTCACCGACAAAAAATTGCAAATGGCGGCCAGCCGGCAATTCTGGAACGTCAGCGTAACGCCCACTCCCATGACGCTACGCCCGGACCAGTGAGTGGCCAACAGTGGCTTGACGTAACCGGGCCGGTACACTTCGGACCTGCTCTGGAGTAGGGCCGAAAAAATAGGAATAGTTCTAAAAAAACAACTGTAAGGACTTCTGGTGCCTAATGGAAAAGCGGACAAACCGTACCGAACCGTACCGTACTGACCCTAGTGGAAAAGCGTCTTTAGTGGTAGGCTATGCCATCCTAAGTGCTCGAGGGAGCGGTTCCGCAGGTCCTTCCTACCTACGGCTGTAAGATTTTATAATCTAACCAGTGATGCTCATAGAGGTCATCCTAAATGTCACAACTTTGCACAGTAGAGATCATCCCCTCCAATACACACCTAAGACAATTACAATTATGATCAAAGATGGCAACAACAGTGTTGCTTCATATGTGAAATACACTGTCTGGGTACATACAGTGGGGTAAAAAAGTATTTAGTCAGCCACCAGTTGGGCAGGTTCTCCCACTTAACAGATGAGAGAGGTCTCCAATTTTCATCATAGGTATACCTCAACTATGAGAGACAAAATGAGAAAAAAAAAACAAACAGAAAATCACAATGTCTTATTTCTAAAGAATTTATTTGCATATTATAGTGGAAAATAAGTATTTGGTCACCTACAAACAAGCAGATTTCTGGCTCTCACAGACCTGTAACTTCTTCTTTAAGAGGCTCCTCTGTCCTCCACTTGTTACCTGTATTAATGGCACCTGTTTGAACTCGTTATCAGTATAAAAGACACCTGTCCACAACCTCAAACAGTCAGACTCCAAACTCCACTATGGCCAAGACCAAAGAGCTGTCAAAGGACGCCAGAAACAAAATTGTAGACCTGCACCAGGCTGGGAAGACTGAATCTGCAATAGGTAAGCAGCTTGGTGTGAAGAAATCAACTGTGGGAGCAATTATTAGAAAATGGAAGACGTACAAGACCACTGATAATCTCCCTCCATCTGGGGCTCCACGCAAGATCTCACCCCGTGGGGTCAAAATGATCACGAGAACGGTGAGCAAAAATCCCAGAACCACACGGGGGGACCTAGTGAATGACCTGCAGAGAGCTGGGACCAAAGTAACAAAGGCTACCATCAGTAACACACTGCGCAGCCAGGGACTCAAATCCTGCAGTGCCAGACGTGTCCCCCTGCTTAAGCCAGTACATGTCCAGGCCCATCTGAAGTTTGCTAGAGAGCATTTGGATGATCCAGAAGAGGATTGTGAGAATGTCATATGGTCAGATGAAACCAAAATAGAACTTTTTGGTAAAAACTCAACTTGTCGTGTTTGGAGGAGAAAGAATGCTGAGTTGCATCCAAAGAACACCATACCTACTGTGAAGCATGGGGGTGGAAACATCATGCTTTGGGGCGGTTTTTCTGCAAAGGGACCAGGACAACTGATCCGTGTAAAGGAAAGAATGAATGGGGCCATGTATCGTGAGATTTTGAGTGAAAACCTCCTTCCATCAGCAAGGGCATTGAAGATGAAACATGGCTAGGTCTTTCAGCATGACAATGATCCCAAACACACCGCTCGGGCAATGAAGGAGTGGCTTCGTAAGAAGCATTTCAAGGTCCTTGAGTGGCCTAGCCAGTCTCCAGATCTCATCCCCATAGAAAATCTTTGGAGGGAGTTGAAAGTCCGTGTTGCCCAGCGACAGCCCCAAAACATCACTGCTCTAGAGGAGATCTCACGCAAGCTTTCCAGTCAGTCAGCAGGCAGTGTCTCGCTAGCGGCAGCAGCATCTTCATGGAAAAGGAGTGAAAACCGGGAAGTCAAAAAGCAGAAATTGACTCTATTTGAAGATAAACTTTGTGAAGAAGTCCGCCATTTCTTTGCTGGTGAAAACCCTGGTGCATCAGCGCCTTGGCACTACCTATCGGGCAGGAGTGAAACTACAAATGATGGTTGTGTGCATGCGTCAACTGCTTGGCCTGGGTAAATGAAAAAAGTGAGCATGTACAGTGCTGCGTGCGTGCTGGGCTTGTCCAAAGCGTATATGGACCAAGGTGGACTAGAGGGGAAATGCAGCATGAAGCAGGCTTGACTGTCCAACAGAAACATGAGCTTATTAAAGTACTTTAAATGCGGAAAAAAAAAAATCAGAAGAGGTATGTAAGCACTGGAGGCATTTATCATGGTTTTAACCCCGCTGGAAACGGGAGCAATAATGGAAGAGTCACTTAACTAAGAGATGTGGTTAGAATTCATATGCAGCCAGCTTCATATGACGGGAAAGGCAAGGGGGACTACTGAATTGCTGAGGATGCATTTCACCAGCCACTACAATATTAAGTTATGTTCCCTATTATGTACCTGCCAAGTTAAGGTGACCGAAATTCACAAAGTCATTGACTTTAATCTGTCAGCAGCCTTCAAACAAACTAAACGTGCCAGCATTTGGACTTCAAAAAAAGGGAGGTTTTTCTTAAAGGTGAGGAGATTTCTTAAAAAAAACAAAACTATAAATATATAGAGATATTAAAACAGAAATAACTGCATCTTTGGTCATTTAAGTTAATTTAAATACTTATTAATTAATTTAAATCAATTTTATTATTTTTTTTTCTTGTAATGAGAATTAAATTGTTGTTCTGTTCTGACTGTAAAGTTATGGTCAAAATTATAAATTATTATAAGGAAAAAGTAAAAAAAAAAAAAATACCACAGTCTGATTCAAATTTATTTAAAAAAACAGTAATTTTATTTTAAAAAAAAGACAAAAAGTAAGCCATAAAATAATCCACAAATTGATAATAAAGTTTCAAATGTACAAGAAAAGTCAATTTTACAAGAGGAAATTACAAATTTCAGGAAAATGGTTTCAAATTTAGATAAATTTAAAGAGAAAAGTAGAAAACTAAGAAAACTGTTATAAATTTTGGAGGAAAACCTCAAACCTTCAAGACTGAAGTCATTACTGAAGTAATGTGGGTGCTCTTTGTACCCTTAACTAGAAATTTTTGGTTGTCTCCTTTAATTTACATGGCACTTGATATTTTCTAACCTGTTTGTATACCACCATAGACAGAGAGAGAACCTGAATTAGACAGAGCTCAGAGAGGGCAAGATGAGACAGAAGAGAGGAGCCAAGGAGAGCAAAGTGTTCAGGCACAGGGTTCAGGAGAGGTGAGCGCAGAGGAAGGAGAGAAGGATGACACCAGTAAAAAGTCCAAATCCAAATACAGGAAGTCAGAGTGGGACCCCAAACGGTCCAATATTCCAACATTCAAGCCTTGGTTGTACAATACTTCAAACTGTAAGTTCCATATGCACGGCAGTGGCTCAGGAGGTAGAGCGGGTCGTCCAATAACTGGATGGTTGGCAGTTCCAATCCTGCTCTCCCCAGATATCCTGCCGTCGTGTCCCTGGGCAAGACACTTTACCCACCTTGCCTCCAGTGTCCATAATACTGGGTATGAATGTGTATAAATGTTCGGTGGTGGCCGGAGAGGCTGCTGGCCCGGATTGGCAGCCACGTTTCCGTCAGCCTGCCCCAGGGCAGCTGTGGCTACAGTAGTAGCTTGCTACTACCATTGTCTGTCTGGAGTGAATGAATCACATATCTGTAAAAAGCGTCTTTGAGTGTCTATGATAAAGCGCTATATAAATCTGATGCATTATTATTATTATATGCAAAGTTACTGTGCAAAATTAAAAAAAGAAATAAATAGTATAAAATTAACATATTCATACATACTGTATGTGTTTTCTGCCCCTTCCCCCCAGAAAAATATGTTGCCACCGCGCCAAGGTCTTTAAGCCAGAGGAAACAATGCAGCCCCATTCCATGTGGTATCATATCCTGAATAAATTATTCACCAAAGTTGGAGGCATCAACTTCCTACTTAAAAATGATTTTGAAGTTCAAAAGATTCCCATTAAATTATCTAACTTCTGCAAACAACCATTGGACGAGAGAGATATGATGTTTGCCCACAACTTCTCCCCACACAACACTATTCTATGGAACAACAGGTTCATTACTATGAACAGAAAATCATTTTTTATGCCGAGTGGTTTCGTAAGGTCTAACTTTTGTCCTAGATTTACTGAACACTGAAAGACATCTGTTACCATACGAAGAATTTATTAGGAAATTCGATATAAACTGCATAAAAAAAGACTGATAGGATCTGTAAAGCAATCCCAACTTCATTACTTCGAATGATCCAAGATGGGATATCTTGCCTGTCATATGTCCCCTTCTTGCCTTGCTTGAAAATTAATGAAGTCGATTTGTTAGATAGAAGGTGCAACAATAAAACTGTCTAGCCTTTAAACAAATTTTGGAGACTTTAACACAGTCGCACCAGACAACACTGAAACCACCCTAAGGAAAAAATGCTTTTCTTTTTATCTTGTATCCTGTCACTCTTCAAGTCAAGGAAACCCATTACAAAATTGCACGTTCAATCTACCCTGCTAATGATTTTTTGAACAAAAGATTTAACACTGAGGTAGTCCCCTGTGTTTTTTACTCCTCTGAGGTTGAAACCTGTACAGGGGGTGTCAAACTCATTCCATGGAGGGCCAAGACCCTGAATGTTTTACTTCCATCCACTGTCTTCAGCAGGTGTTTTCAATGATCAGCAATCAGTGGGAAGAAATTCTGTGAAATCACCTGTTAAAGACACTAGGTAGAGGTAAAACCTGTAGGGTCTTGGCCTTCCATGGAATGAGTTTGACACCCATGCAGTGTAGAACATAGTTCAGTGAGTTGGCGCCCCCATGTGGTAGCAGTGAGATATTGTTTCCTGTCTGTTCTGAGAAGTGCAAGTAAAGAAAAGTTTCAACTTTCCTCTGGTGTTGTGCCTTCTTGAAAGAGGTCAAGCGAGGACATTACATTTTGGCAACGACAAAACTGGTGAGCTCACAAGAGGTTGCTAGAGAAAGAAGAGCCTGTGAGTTAGACAACGCAAAGTTTTGATTAATGTCACTCATCGAGGGAGCTAAAGCTAACAATAACGCTAGCAACAACGTGAACGAAAACTTCCAGATGGCTGTGGCGATGGTGAGGATGCTCATGGCCTTTGACAGCCAGATTCAGACCTAGGAGTGTGTCGAAGTGTGAGAACATTTTTTTTTTTTTTTTTGTGGCAAGTGGGATCACAGACGCTGGAAGGAAGCGAGCAATATTGTTGAGCTCAGTGGGCAGCCGGACATATAGCTTGATGAGAAACTTGTTAAGCCCGGACAAGCCTGGGGATAAATCATACGAGGATTTGATGACACTGCTTCAGTCACATTAAAACCTGAAGCCCATTGAGACAGTCCAGCGGTTTAACTCGAGGACAAAGGAAACAAATGAGACTGTGACGGAGTATGCAGAGGTGCTACGGGAGCTGGCTCAACATTGCAACTACAGGGATAAGTTGAAGGAGATGCTGCACGACAGGCTCGTGTGTGGCATAGTGGATAATCTTTGGGATATGAAAACTGAAAAAGCCTTCAAAGTCGCACAAGCCATCGAGACCACAAGCAGGGACGTGCGGGACCTGCAGGTGCAGCCAAAAACGATGGACAGTAATGTGAGTAAATCTGCAGCACAATTGCCAGTGCACAATGTGAAAGTGGGACAGAAGTGGCAAAGCAAAATGACATTGCTAAGATGTTATAGGTGTGGGGGTGAACATGTGGCAAGGGACTGTTGGTTTATCAATGAAAAGTGCCATGGCTGCAGTAAAAAAGGACATTTGAAGAAAATGTGCAGATCTTCGCCTCCTTCAGGCCAGCAGCAGCTTAAGGGGGAAGGGAAATATAAGCAGTAAGCAAAAAGGTTTAGAAAGGGATAAAAAGCAGTCGGCACACCACATAAGTGAATCCCCTGTCAATCTGTCTAGTGATGAAGAGGTGTTTACACTGCACAATCTAACGGAGCCAAAAACAGCAAAGGTGTATTCATGGCAGTTCCATAACAACACAGCTACACTTGAACAGCAACATGGTGGTATTTGAAGTGGATACGGGCTGCAGTGTGACAATCATGTCAAAGACTGAGTTTGCAAAGTTATGGTCATCAGGGGGTACACCAGAGCTGAAAGACTGTTGACTCTTAGAACATATACTGGTGAAAGAGTGCCCACACTAGGTGCAGCTGAAGTAACTGTACAGTTTAAAGACCAAATCAAACAGCTACCACTGGTGGTCGAAGCAGGCCCAGGACCAAACCTGCTCGGCAGAGCATGGATTAAAGAGCTGGGAACGCAGGGTTTCCTCTGGTAACATTTCTGGGTGACGGCCCACCACACCTTAAAAATTTCTGCCACTCTATCAGGAAATATAACTTTAAGTTAAAAATATGAAGAAATGACGGTCTGTAAGCATGCACACGAACAACACGCATGACTGTCATCCGCGCGGAGTTCAGAAGTGCCCCACCTGCGTGTTCCAGTCAGCAGGTAGTGTCTCGCTACAAGCGTCGCTGTCTGAGAGAAGCATGACCTTGTTAAAGTGTTTTAAACGGGGGAAAAAAATCAGAAGAGGTATGTGAGCAGTGAAAGCATTTACCATGGTTTTAACCCACTGGTACCGAAAGCAATACTGGAAGAGTCGCTTAGCTCAGAGATTCACAAAGTGGGGGTCACGAGACGCTGAAGGGATTGGGGGGGGGGGGGGCGGCCACGAGACGATTTTCAGAATCCTCCTGAGGTGATGACACAGGTGACATGTCACTAACTGCGCCGCAATAAATGCCACAGGTCACGCATAGGTCAGTGTGCACCAGTAGATTTTGTCTGAACAGCTCAAATCAACACACTACGCTTTCAGCCCAGGATATTATTTTAAACTAGAAAAGCACTCGGAGAGCGCAGACCTCCGCCAAGCGCCACAGTTCCCCCCATACAGTGTTTGTGTGTACGTTTTCAGATTCCTTGACCATGAAAACATACGACTAGCAACTGGATTGACAATGATAGGATTAGTGGTTGAGTAGTTATTGACGAAAATGGCATTTTCCGTAATGGCGGTTTTCTTCTGGACGGTGATCCGGATCATCCCCAAAATTTAATCAGTTCTTCCTTGTACCATTTCCAACAACGCCTGAAAGTTTCATCAAAATCCGTCCAAAACTTTTTGAGTTATCTTGCTAACCAACAGACAAACAAACAGACAGACAAACCCCAGCAAAAACATTACCTCCTGGTGGAGGTAAAAATGAAACGGTTAATACTGACTAAAGATAACACAGAGAGGCCAGCGGAGGCGGCAGCAGAGAGCAGAGAAATGCCGTCAGAAAGGACGACTTCTGGCATGGGAGGAGGAGGACAGCACCGACAGGGCTCCATATGCAGTTGGAGCAGCCGCCAAGTGTCGCAAGTCCATCCATCCATCCATCCATCTTCTACCGCTTTTCCGGAGGTCCGGGTCGCGGAGGCAGCAGTTCAAGCAGAGAAGCCCAGACTTCCCTCTCCCCAGCCACCTGCTCCAGCTCTTCAGAGGGGATACCAAGGCGTTCCCAGACTAGCTGGGAGACATAGTCTCTCCACCGAGTCCTGGGTCTGCCCCGGGGTCTCCTCCCAGTGGGACGTGCCTGAAACACCTCAAGTGGGAGACGTCCAGGAGGCATCCTAATCAGATGCCCATACCACCTCAACTGACTCCTTTCAATGTGGAGGAGCAGCGGTTCTACTCTGAGCCTCTCCCGGATGACTGAGCTCCTCACCCTATCTCTGAGGGTGAGTCCAGCAATCCTACGGAGAAAGCTCATTTCAGCCGCTTGTATCCGCGATCTCGTTCTTTCGGTCATTACCCAAAGCTCGTGACCATAGGTGAGAGTAGGAACGTAGATTGACTGGTAAATCGACAGCTTTGCCTTAGAACTAAGCTCCCTCTTCACCACAACAGACCAGTACAACGTCCGCATCACTGCAGATGCTGCTCCAATCCGTCTGTCGATCTCTCGCTCCATTTTCCCCTCACTCGTGAACAAGACCCCAAGATACTTAAACTCCTCCACTTGGGGCAGGAGCCTGTCCCCAACCCGGAGAGGACAATCCACCTTTTTCCGGCTGAGGACCATGGACTCGGACTTGGAGGTGCTGATTCTCATCCCAGCCGCTTCACACTCAGCGGCAAACCGTCCCAGCAAGAGCTGTAGGTCATTGCTGGATGAAGCCAACAGGACAACATCATCTGCAAACAACAGAGACGAGATCCTGTGGTCACCAAGCATGACACCCTCCATTCCCTGGCTGCGCCTAGAAATCCTGTCCATAAAAATTATGAACAGGACCGGTGACAAAGGGCAGCCCTGGCGGAGTCCAACTCTCACTGGGAATGACTCCGACCGAGTGTTGGCAATACGAACTAAACTCTCACAACGGTCGTACAGAGACCGAATAGCTCGTAACAACAAGCCCGATACCCCATACTCCCGAAGCACCCCCCACAAAAATCCACGAGGGACGCGGTCAAATGCCTTCTCCAAGTCCACAAAACACATGTAAACTGGTTGGGCAAACTCCCACGAACCCTCAAGAATTCTCGAGAGGGTAAAGAGCTGGTCCGATGTGCCACGGCCAGGACGAAAACCACATTGCTCCTCCTGAATCCGAGGTTCGACCAACGGCCGGACTCTCCTCTCCAGTACCTTGGCATAGACCTTCCCAGGGAGGCTGAGGAGTGTGATCCCTCTAAAGTTGAAGCACACCCTCCGGTCCCCTTTTTTGAAGAGAGGAACCACCACCCCGGTTTGCCATGCCAAAGGCACTGCCCCCGACCTCCACGCAATGTTGCAGAGGCGTGTCAACCATGACAACCCAACAACATCCAGGGCCTTGAGGTACTCGGGGCGAATCTCGTCCACCCCCGGGGCCCGGCCACCAAGGAGATTTTTAACCACCTTGGCGACCTCAGCCCCTGTGATAGGCGAGTCATCCCCCTTGTCCCCAAACCCTGCTTCCTCTGTGGAAGGCGTATCAGTGGGATTGAGGAGATCCTCGAAGTATTCCTTCCACCGCCCGACGATATCCCCAGTTGAAGTCAACAGTGTCCCATCCGCACCATACACAGTGTGGACGGGGAGCTGCTTTCCCCTCCCGAGCCGCCGAACAGTTTGCCAGAATCTCTTTGAAGCCGACCGAAAGTCTTGTTCCATGGCCTCACCGAACTCCTCCCATACCCGGGTTTTTGCTTCAGCAACCACCCGAGCTGCACTCCGCTTGGCCTGCCGGTACACCTCAGCTGCTTCGGGAGTCCCACAAGCCAACCAAGCTTGATAGGACTCCTTCTTCAGCTTAATGGCCCCCCTCACCACTGGTGTCCACCACTTGGTTCGGGGGTTGCCACCACGAGATGCACCGACCACCTTGCGGCCGCAGCTCTGGGCCGCCGCTTCAACAACAGAGGTGGAGAACATGGCCCATTCAGACTCCATGTCTCCAGACTCCCTCGGAATGTGGCTGAAGTTCTTCCGGAGGTGGGAGTTGAAGACCTCCCGGACAGGGGCCTCAGCCAGACGCTCCCAGCACACCCTCACTATACGTTTGGGTCTACCAGGTCTGAATGGCTTCCTCCCCTGCCATCGGATCCAACTCACCACCAGGTGGTGATCAGTTGACAGCTCTGCACCTCTCTTTACTCGGGTGTCCAAGACATACGGTCGCAGGTCTGATGATACGATAACAAAATCGATCATCGACCTGCGGCCTAGGGTGTCCTGGTGCCAGGTGCACATATGGACACCCTTATGCTTGAACATGGTGTTCGTTATGGACAGACTGTGGTTAGCACAGAAGTCCAATAACTGAACACCACTCGGGTTCAGATCGGGCAGGCCGTTCCTCCCAATCACCCCCCTCCAGGTTTCACTGTCGTTGCCCACGTGCACATTGAAATCCCCCAGTAGGACAATGGAGTCTCCAGGAGGAGCACCCTCCAGCACCCCAGTCACAGACTCCAAAAAGGGTGGGTACTCTGAAACATCATTTGGTGCATAGGCACAAATGATGGTCAGGACCCGTTTCCCAACCCGAAGGCGCAGGGAAGCAACCCTTTCGTCCACCGGGGAAAACTTCAATATAGAGGCAGCAAGGTGGGGCGATACAAGAATACCTACCCCTGCTCGTCGCCTCTCGCCCGGGGCAACTCCAGAAAAGGCCAAGCTCCAGCCCCTCTCCAGGAGACTGGTTCCGGAACCGGAGCTGTGTGTTGAGGTGAGGCCGACTATATCTAGCCGGTATCGCTCAATCTCGTACACCAGCTCAGGCTCCTTCCCCACCAGAGAGGTGACATTCCACGTACCAAAAGCCAGTTTAGAAAGCTTGGGATCAGTCCGCCAAGGTCTCCGCCTTTGACTGCCACCTAATCCACATAGCACCGGACTTCCATGATCCCTCCTGCAGGTGGTGAACCTACTGGAGGGCGGACCCATGTAACTCCTTCGGGCTGAGCCCGGCCGGGTCCCATGGGTGGAAACCTGGCCACCAGACGCTAGCCTTTGAGCCCCTCCCCCAGGCCTGGCTCCAGGGTGGGGCCCCGGTAACCCCATACCGGGCGGGGTACACTGAATCCTTGATATACAATTTATCATGAGAGTCTGTTGGATCGTTCTTAGTCTGGCCCTTCACCCAGGACCAGTTCGTCTTGGAAGACCCTATCAGAGGCAAATTGCCCCGGACAACATAGCTCCTGGGATCACTGGGGCACGCAAACCCCCCCACCACGATAAGGTGACGATCCATGAGGGGCAGTGTCGCAAGTATCAAGAGGAATATATTCAGTATGGATTCATGCATCGTTAGCAGTGAAGTACAACATCCCCAATGTATAGTGTGTACTGAGGTGCTTGCACATGACAGTTTAAAGCCCATAAAAATGCTCAAACACTTGAAAACTAAGCATTCATCTCTTGCCGCTAAACCAGCAGATTTTCTTCCGCCAAAAGGAGACAATTGCAAGGCCAAAAGAAAGTCATAACTAATCAAACAACAACCACTACCAAAGCGCAAAGGTGGCATATTTAATTGCACAGGCAAAAACGCCACACACAATCAGAGAAACCCTAACAAAACCTGCTGCTATCGCTATGAGTCAGACAATGCATGGGGATAAACCAGTGCGGGAGCTAGAAGCAGTGCCGCTGTCTGATGGGACCATATCCTGACGCATCATGGACATGGCCCAGGACAAAGTGTCAGCTGATTGACAGAGTGAAGAAAGAGAAATATGCTTTGCAGTTAGATGAATCTACAGATGTATCAAACTGTGCACACGTTTTCTTACGCATCAGTCATGAGATAGTGGGGGTTGCTAATCTCTCTCTAGCACCGTTATTTCGGGGGATGCAGGCTGAAAAGTTTGGGAAACCTTGGCTTAGATAACACGTGTGGTTAGTTTTTTTGTTTTTCTTATTTCAGACAAGAATAAAAAGGAGATGTTTTCACCTTTACCTTAGTTAATAATTAACTAATGTACGTTCATTATTATGTACCTGGCAAGTTAAGATGACCGAAATTCACAAAGTCAGTGACTTTAATCCGTCAGCAGCCTTCAGACAAACTAAATGTGCCAACAGATGGATTTTGAAATAAGGGAGTATTTTCCTGATATCTGGTGTGTGAGGAGATGTCTAAAAAACTATAAATATATAGAAATATTATAACAGAAATAACTGCATCTTTGGTCATTTAAGGTAATTTATTTCATTAACTACAATTTTGTTAATTTTTTTTCCTTTGAAATCAAGAGTTAAATTATTGTTCTGTTCTGGCTATACAAAATTATGGTCAAAAATGTAAATAATTATAATGAAAAAGTAAAAAAAAATACAGTGTTTCAAATTTATTTAAAAGAGTGAGTTTATTTTAAAAAATAGACAAAAAATAGCCATAAAATAATCCACAAATTTATAATAAAGTCTCAACTGTACAAGAAAAGTCAATTTTACAAGAGGAAATTACAAATTTGAGGAAAATTGTTTCAAATTTAGATAATTTTACAGAGAAAAGTAGAAAACTATACAAAAATTGTTATAAATTTTGGAGAAAAACTTCAAACCTTCAAGACTGAAGTCTTTGCTCAAGTTTTTAAGTGGGTGCTCTTTGTACCCTTAACTAGAAATTTTTGGTTGTCTACTTTTAATTTACATGACACTTGATATTTTCTAACTTGTTTGTATACCACCATAGAGAGAGAGAGAACCTGAATTAGACAGAGCTCAGGGAGGGAAAGATGAGACAGAAGAGAGGAGCCAAGGAGATTAAAGTGTTCAGTCAGAGGGTCCAGGAGCGGTGAGAGCAGAGGAAGGAGAGAAGGATGACACCAGTAAAAAGTCCAAACACAGGACATCTGGGAGGGACCCCAACTGGCCCAGTTTTCCAACATTCAAGCTTTGGTTGTACAATACTTCAAATGTTAAGTTCCATATGTAAAGTTACTGTGCAAAATTTAAAAAAAGAAATAAATAGAATAAAATTAACTTATTCCGGTTACAATCGTGTCATGTGTTTTCTGCCCCCCCCCACCCCCACCCCACTGGAAAAATATGTTGTCACTGCGCCAAGATCTTTAAGCCAGAGGAAACACCGGAATGAACCATGTTCTGGTAAACAAAATGGAGCAGAAACAAATGACACTGCAGGATGTGTTAAACCAGAACGAGGACATGTTCAAAGACGAACTAGGCACTTAAGAGGGGCCCACCAGCAAAAACATATGTACATCATTAGATTAGTCGACTACTAAAGTAATCTTTAATTGCAGCTCTACTGTCCAGACATTTAAGTCAATGATGAAAAAAGCAGGCGAGGGCAGCATTGCCACTAAAATGCCAAGGGTGCCATTTAATTACCGCATTACACCACAGTCCACCACGGGGGTGTCACCTGCAGAAATGTTGCAAGGAAGGAAGTTAAGGTCAACATTCGATCCGATTCATCTAGATCGCAGAGGAAGGGTGGAGCAAAATCAAAACAGCCAAAAGAAACATCATGACAAGCTGCTTGAAGTTAGAGGTTTCCAGTAGGGAGACACTGTGATCACAAAAAACTTCAGTCATGGTACAAAGTCGATTCCTGGGTTCGTAACTAGGATCACAGGACCGGTGTCTTACAAGGTCATGTTAGGAGGTGGCAACATTGTATGCAGACATGTGGACCAGATACTGGCAAGGCCTGAGGAAGAGGACTGTAGTGAAACAAAAGTTACAGAACCACTGGGACTGTCTGTTTCACCCACAGTAGTCATTGGAGCGTCAGAGACTTCCACTGTGGTAGGGAACAGCTGTATTGCAGAGGGAAATACTCCATATGTCACAAAACCTGCTCCAGACAAAGCAAATCCATCAGTGTCTGACATTCCACCTCCAGACATAGCAAGGCTGTCACAACCTGTGGTAGCACCAGTGCAATGGTCACATAGGGCTGTGATCAAACCAAGTTATTTGAAGGACTTTGAGTGTTGAATGAAAAAAGAATTGTAACTGAGTGATTATGGGTTCTTCTTGTTATTTTTGAGACATGTTAAGTGATAAACAAAACTTACTGATTGTTTTTCAGTGTTATGGTAGCGTTTGAGGTAATTACACAGGGTTATTGTGTTGTTACGTTAAGTGCTGGATAGGTAGGAAAGCAGCTTGGGGGGGTGTAGAAGATAGTTCAGTAAGTTGGCGCCCCCATGTGGTGGCAGTGACATATTGCTTGCTGTATGTTCTGAGAAGTGCAAGTAAAGAACAGCTTCAACTTACCTCCGGAGTCGTGTCTTTTTAAAAGAGGTTAAGCAAGGACATTACAAAACCCATTAACATTTATTTTTAGCTGTACACTCAGCAATACTTTTTCATTCAACATCCACATTTGGTTGTCATTAAAAATTGTTAACATTCCTTCTTTGACTTACAATGATATTGTCTATTACATGGATTCATTGGATGCTAATGTCAAGGATGTTGTAAATCTTGTCATCATTTTGGGTAAATATCATATTCACTGCTGTACAAGGAAGAACACTAGCCCCTCCTTTAATTTATTTATTAAAAACACTTTAATATTGAGGTGCAGGATGTTAAAAGGGCGTTCTGTGCTGTAAAACAAAAGGCAGGGCCCTGATAATATATGTGGACACTTGGTAAAGTTCTGTGCACATGAATTGAGTCCTGCGTTTCACTACATTTTCAATAAGTCCTTGCAGACACAACATGTGCCTAAGATCTGGAAAGATGCTGTGGTTGTCCCCGTTCCAAAATCCAGCTGTCCTAAAACGGTAAATGATTTTAGACCAGTTGCTTTGACTTCAATTTTAATAAAAATTTTTGAAAAACTGGTCAGATTTGAGGTCCTAAAGCAGACTGAGCATGCATTGGATCCTTTGTTGTTTGCCTATAGGCCTCACAGAGGAGTGGAGGATGCCACTGTCACTCTGTTTAACATGCTTTTTAAACATCTGGAGTTTAATGGGACACACACCAGGCTTTTATTTGTGGACTTTTCTTCTGCTTTTAATACAATCCAACCTCATATTTTAGTTGAAAGGCTCCTGCAACAATTTGATTTGAGCAATAATCTGGTGGGTTGGATTCTAGATTTTTTAACCAACAGGACACAGAGAGTAAGGGTCAATGGTACATTGTCTGACCAAAAGTGTTCTTCTACTGGCTCTCCTCAGGGGTGTGTGTTGTCACCACTACTCTTCATCCTGTACACAAACATGTGTCGCAGCAGACATGACAACAGACACATTATAAAGTATGCTGATGATTCAGTAATTGTCAGTCTCCTTCAGGATGGTGAGAGTGGCCACGGCCCAATAGTTGATGATTTTGTTCACTGATGTGAGGATTCCTACCTGCAGCTGAATACGACAAAAATTAAAGATATGATTATTGACTTTAGGAGGAAAACTCCCAGGCACGAAGTCACTGTACTAAAAGGCCAGACCACTGAATGTGTGCAATCCTACAAATGTCTTGGGACGATTTTTGATAGTAATTGAAACTTTGAACTGTGAAAGGGTGTGCAAAAAGGGTCAGCAACATTTGCATTGTTTAAGGAAACTCGTGCACTTCCAAATTTACTGAACCATAATGACAATGTTTTATCGGGCTTTTATTGAATCTGTTTTATCCTTTTTTTTTAGGGTCATGGTTTGGTCAGATAAAACTAAAACAGAGGAAATCCTTGGATCAGGTAGTTAGATGGTCCAGTCGTTTGCTTGGTGAGTCACAGCTGAGCCTGACATCCCTGTACACCAGACAGGTACAGAGGATTGCTACCTCCATTTTAAAGCGTACCTATGGTGGTCGTGAAAAAAAAGATATTATATTGAGCCCCTGTCTCACGTTCTAGTTCAAGTTTAAGTTGAAATTCACGTTCAAAGTAATATGATATAAATCCATTGCTGATCTGCTGGTTCAGCTATGTCAGCAAAACATGGGTACAGCCATACTAGCGGCTACAGGGACTTCCAGGACACTTCCTGTGATGTAATTTCGTTGACACCGCGATCTGGATCAGTATTGGCTGAGCCTCGAGTACCCGGATGTGGAGCGGCTTCGGGGATATTCAAATTCAAACATTTATTTCCAACTCAAGATTCATATTAAATGCAGAACTAAAACGAGTAGAAAATAAATAAATAAATAAATGTTTAAATTCAGCGAGCCGTCTTTTCTGATCTGAGCTCGTAAATGCCGATAATTCTAAAACTGCGATCTGAGTACCCGGATGTGGAGCGGCTTCGGGGATATTCAAATTCAAACGTTTATTTCAAACTCAGGATTCATATTAAATGCAGAACTAAAACGAGTAGAAAATAAATAAATAAATGCTTAAATTCAGCGGCTTGTCTCATCTGATCTCGTAACTGCCGCAACACGGAAGATGATTCTAAAACTATATACAGAGCAGCAGACACTCGGTGCTCTTGTAAAAACAAAAACATACAATGCGATATGGATATCGCAACATGGCGGAATGTAAAGCCTTTGGATGTCTGAATAATAAGCGAAAAAAACAATAACACTTTTTTTGTGTACCCAAACCCAGCTCACCTTGTCAGAAGATCGGAGCGGAAACAGGGCACAGACGAATAATTTCAGATGAAATTGCGTTGTGTGTGAGGACCACTTCGTCACTTTAACCCTCAGAAGACCTTTCTGGCTCAAACATGTAGCCATGTCGCCCGAATTCTTCCGCACAGTCAGAAAATTCGGCCGTAATAGAACAAAAACAACGGACAACAGCACTGTAATCGCGGGGAAACACTTATTATTGTCTTTTCCTATCCACAAAGTGACGTCACATCCTTAAGTGTCATGGCTGCGCCCACAGTTTTCATTTGCTGCCCATGGCCAAGGTCCTATTTGAATATACAGTATGTCTGGTGGTATATGGCTGGCAAGAATTATGAGGACGGCTACCTCCATTTTAAATGATAACTCCCACCCTTTGCACTGCAACTTTCAGCTTCTTCCCTCCAGACGGAGGTTTGTTGTCCCAAAATGTAAAACCCAGCGCTACAAAAACAGCTTTGTTCCTGCTGCTGTCAAAGAGTTGAACAAGATGTAACAATATATTGTACATAATTTAGTTATTTATTAATTTTTATTTTACATGCATTTATTTTTGTAGGTTTTAAATCTTTTATTGGGTTTTAGACTTTTATTCAGTTTTTAATCTCTTTGACTTAGTTTTTAACTTTTTTAATATGACCCTTCTCTCTTACCTCTGTTTTTTTCTCTTATCGCTTTGTCTTATGTCCTGATTGGTGGAGCCTTGAGTACTTTCATCATGTTGAAAGTCAGCTTCATGTGTGCCTGTGTTTGTGTTCATGTTCAATGTAATTGTGGTTTGTAAAGATGTGTCAAAGTATGTCACCTGACTGCAAAACAAATCTACCTACGGGTACAAATAAAGTAACCTGAACCTGAAAACATCAAAAATTTGAACAAAAACGACAGAAAACGTTTTCTTTGTATTTCAAAGTCCTTGCTTTTTTAAACTGTCTCTTGTCTTGTAGCATTTTATCTATTTATTTATTTTAAATTATTCCAAAGAGGCTATGCTATGCTAGTTCAGTTAGCTGCTGTTAGCGCGGCTCACCGTCGTTTTAAATCCTTTTAAAGCAGAACCAGAACCTTCTCCGGGTCACATTAGTGTCGCCTCACAAACATTCCTCACATCTGTTGGTGACACACAAAAGTCTTTTCAACTGTTTTACTCACCAAATCTCGAATCCCCATGTCACAACATCATCTGTACGCTGACAGTACCGGTTGCAACGCATACGCACTTTGACTTCACGGTCTGACGCTCAATACACACGCGTGTTCAACGTGTGACGTATTTCCTGTTTACAATAGGTTGATTTGGTTGAAGACTGTTGACGTTTAAAATGTCATCTTTCACTTTTTACCATTTGTTCAAGGCTACTTAAAAGGAGAGATCAGGTCTGATGTTGGACGATCTGAGCGGAACAAACTCCATCGGGTGTCCAGTAAATTTACCCTGAAAGGTAAGTTATAGTTAATATACTCCTGAAGAAGTTACCACAATAGTTATGTATTTTTCATTGACAAATTTATTTTACAAATTAATGAATAGCCTTCAGATTTTCATGTCTTATTTTCGAACTTTTCTTTTTCTGATTTATCAAAATTATCATATTTTGAAAAGTGATCATGTGTAACTTAGTTCGGTTTGACTTGCAGTTGCATTTTGTTTTACATTTCTGATTTTTATTTATCATTATTGCACAGTAGGTTGCTCAAAAAAAGACCTTGCCAAGATGGTTCAGAATTTCTATGTAGTATTACAATTGTAAATGTGGAAGGGGTTGTGTTACGTCGGGAAATGAAGCAGGTGGAGAGTGTCTTAGTGAACATACAACTGAACTTTATTTAGCGCACATTGCTATTTATACTCCCCACCGTAGCCCGCCTGACATCATTCCGTTCCCCATCCCGGCGGTGCTACGGCAAACCCCAAAGGCCAATTTCCATACACAACAACCTCCCATCTACCCACACACACACACACACACACACACACACACACACACACACACACAAGGTTGAACGAACTATAACACAATGAATGATTCTCTATTTTTACAACACAATAATTACACAAAACAAAGATTTCCATATGTACATATAAACAAGTCCATCAGTGAGTGATATCGTCCATAGCTGATATCGTCCATAACAGTCCTTGCCACATAGTCCTCCAAATAAGCAGGCCTCCGACACACTCTAGCCGGGCGTCCCCCACTAGGGGACACTGCCCCAGGAACCGTCGGAACCACCTGTGAGTCCACACCTGGCATGGCTGGCCAATCCAAAGACCTGTCAAAATGTCCTACAGCATCCGAACTCCGGCCAGATAACGCACGCCTCAGCCTACTGGTGTGCCACCTGGACCCACTGTCTAGTTCAAACGTGTCTGGGCCCCTTCGACTCCTCATCTCCCGCAGCCCCGTCCACAAGGGCTGGAGCTTGTGGGCCCTGACGGGGTGTCTAATCCACACCTGATCCCCCTCTTTCAGGCCATGGTCTCTCACCCGGTGCTTCCTGTCGAACCATCCCTTCATCCTCCGCTGCTGGTCCGAGACTCTTCTCCTCAGCGTCGCATCACTCGTCCGGGGCACTGCTCTCGGAGGCTCCATCCGATTGACTGGCAGCGACAGCTCCCACCCCAGCATGAGCTTTGCTGGGAAACAGCCCGTCGTTGCGTGGACCAACGCTCTGTAATGGAGCAGCGTGTTCTGGAGCACCTTCGGGAACAAGATACTGTCCGCCAGATGAGCCCTCAGCCCGTTCTTCAGGGTCTCGTTAAATCTTTTGACCCCTCCATTAGCCTGGGGGTGGTAGAATGCTGTTTTAATATGTTTCACCCCTTTGGCGGTCAAAAAGTCCTCGAACATCCCTGAAGCAAATTGGGGCCCATTGTCCATCGTGATTCCCCACCAAGTGAACAAGGATGCCAGGAATCCCGTGACCACCTCCGTCATCACCGAGCTGGTGGGCAGCACCTCCGGCCATTTAGAGAACAGATCATACGCCACCACCAGGAAACGACTGTTGAACAGCGCCGCATGAAATTCACCACAAATGTCCAGCTCAGTATACTTCCACGGACCCTCTGGAAACTCAACAGGCCGGAGTTGTGGTGGTGGGGGTCTGCCTGTCTTGCCACTCTCCAAACATGGCACGCAGTTTTTAACCATGGCCTCTATATCGCCAGCAATGCCGGGCCACCAGACCGACCTCCTACTCCTCTGCTTCACCCGTACCACTCCCAAATGACCATCATGCAGCATGTCCAGGACCCGAGCCCTCAATGCAGCAGGAATCAAGGCGCATTGGCCCCTGGCCACGCAAACATCATTCCAACAGCTCAACTCGTCTCGGAAACAGTGAAAAGGAGCCAGTCCGCTCAGCACCTTTGCTGGCCATCCCTCTCGAATCACCGTGCGCAACTGTGCCATAACCGTGTCCCGTTCAGATTCATCTTTGAGTTCTTGTGGGGAGACCACACCCTGGAGAGTTCCGCACAGGGCGTTCACCAGATCTTCTTCGACAGTACCAACGTCATCCTCGACCACCTGTGAAGCCTCCACAGTGGCCCACGAGAGGAGGTCCGCCACTATGTTCTCTCTGCCTGGGGTGAACTTAGTGGCGAAGACGTAGGCCCTCAGACACTCCGACCATCTATGAAGTCTCAGCGGCATATGTCCCGATGCCGACGTCTCCAGCAGTGTAGTGAGTGCCCGATGGTCAGTCCTCAGGGTGAAGCGGCGTCCGTAGAGGTAAATGTGCCACCTTTCGCACGCCCAGACACAGGCCAGTGCCTCCCTCTCGCCCACTGCATACTTCTGCTCTGCCGGCAAGAGGGACCTAGATGCAAATGCCACCGGCCTTTCCACTCCACCCTGTATTTGGGACATGACCGCGCCTAACGCTGTCCCAGATGCATCACAGGTCACCGCCGTCTCCATTTCAGGGTCAAAATGTGCTAGCACTGGTGGCGAGGTGAGCTGCTGCTTCAACTTCGAGACCGCCGCTGAGCATGCTGAAGTCCATGGGAGTGGACTCCGGCACCTCGACACCGTCCAGCTGTAGCACATACCACTTCAGGCATCCTCTTCCTCCTTGTGCCACGCACACCCGGCCAGCTCCCCGCAGGTCTTCACCAACTCGGTCCGCGAATCTAACACGGGCTCGTCCATGCGCCACAGGCCGCCTTCTCTTCCTCTTCTTCAGGCGATGCCGAGGCCTAGTTAGCACATTAGCCAGCACCTGTGACGCAGAGGCCCAGTCCTCCGGCACCCCACCCGTAAAGGCACCTAGTCCCCGCAGGGACACATGACAGATGGGGGCACAGGCCTGGAGGGTGAGAGCCAGCAAGAGCGGGGAAGAAAAGAAGAAATAAAACCAAGATGGATACAGGGAACAAAGGGGACAATTACACAGTAGGAGAAAAAAACCACAGAAATACCCCATAAACCCACAGGCAGGATAATACACCCAAAACAAGGAACACTAAGCCCATCGGCCATGAACAGAAACTCGGGTCAAAAAGCCAAGATACATAGCTCCTAGGGGAAAAAAAACAAAACAACATCATCCTCCACAAGGGAAAGGGGGGAGAGGGAAAAAAATACACTACAAACGTTGAAACCCTGCAGTTTGACTCCATACACACAAACAGTACAGGCAACGAATGCACATTTAAACAGAGGAAAAAAAACAAAAAACACCCGCTAGGAAGCGGTGACATACCATTTCGTACATATACAATTTCACACGTAAGACCCCCGCACATCCCAAAAGGTTACAGGAGGACAGAAATGCAACTGAAGGATGAAGGGAGTCTAAACCCCACGGCATGAAAGCCGAAAGTTCGGGGGGCCACCCTGCGTCTAGCGTCCATATCACTGGCAGGGGGAAAAGGAACAGTTCGGGCGGCCTACCCCAGTCCCATGCCAGGAAACACAATTGCTCTGGCGGCCGGGCCAGGTCGCCGAACGGACATGAAAGTTTGTCAGGTGGCCGACCCAGAACGCCAAACCGGCGAAACAGCTCATCGGGCGGCCGACCCACATCACTCAGCCACCAGAACCGTAGGGGAGAAATTGAAGACGGCCTCCCTTGAGAGGGGGAAGATGAGGGAGAGACGGGCCGAGTATTAGGAGCCCCAACGGCGGAGATGAGCTGGGAAGAAGGTTTTGAGGATGATGATGATAAGCCAGTCCAGTGTCAGGTGGCAGAGGATCTGCGGCTTCCTCACTGACCTTGGACCAAAACGGCGCTGCACCCCCGTTGGACCCCGACCGGGTCAGCGCGGCACCCACGATCGACCCCGATTGGGCTGGAGTAGCAACCGCGATCGACCCCGATTGGGTCTTGTCGGTACCCACGATGGACCCCGATTGGGTCTCGTCAGCACCCACGTCGGACACCGACTGGGTCGGCGCAGCACCGATAACGACCTCCAACCCCGAACCCGGGACCTCAAGCACAGTGACTGGGATAGACTCCGCTCTGGTGACCCTGGGAGAAGGCTCGGGAGAAGAAAAGGAACCGGAATCAGGATCACCGGTAGTGACAGAGCTCAGCGAGACAAGCTCAGGTGCAGCAGATGGCTGCCCCTGGCTCGTCTCCCCGAGAGACAGGCAAAAATGCTCTAAAATAGAAAGAAGGAAAACAAAGTAGAGCACTTGCCTGTACTCGAGTTCTGTTGCCGTCCAGGACTTCGACGATCCGGGCTCAGACGGAAGAAGATCGTCATCTGGCTCCCACTCAGCTGCGTCGGGCTCCGCAGCTGGCATGATGTTCTCCGCAGCCTGTGGATCCTCCAGCGCAGGCGTTCACGCCAATAACCCGCACGGCGTGGTGGCAGGGGACCCTCAACCCGCTGGCTCGAACCGTTCCAGTGTGGAGGCCCGGGGATGCTTTATCGTCAGCGCAGGCTTCAGGCTGCAGTCCGCTCCTCTCCTCTGCCCACGACGTGGCTGCGGGGCTGGAACCAGGCTCTCCAGAACCGCAGGCCCCCTCCTCGTCCGGCGACGTAGGCCTGGCGTCGTGGACCACTCAGCGGAGGGAGACACAGAGGCAACAGGTTTAGTAATTACAGCTACAGCAGGTGGTAGGAGCTCGGGGGACCTCGAACCCCGTACTCCGCTCCCAGGAGTCAGACAAGGCAGATCACAATTATGATGGAAAGAATGAACTTGCACTTGCCTGTCTCCCGGAGGGAGGATGGTGCCTGCTGTAGGGGACGTTGTTCCTCCCTCTTCCCGCCGGATGGTGACAGAGGGCCCCCTGGAAGGACGAGGAGGAGCCGCTCACTATGGATCAAGGACGGGGATTGCCGAAGCAGGACCCTTGGCACGCACAGCAGCCGGGGAAGACGTTGAGGAGGAGGGGGCGACGGCTGAGCCGAACCGGGCACGAAGAGCTGACGGGACAGCAGGGGAAGATGACCCGGGGGAAGAGGCTGCGGGGGTTCCCTCCAGACGAGACGCAGGAGTGGCAGCTGTCTGAGAGGTAGAGTCCTTGTGACGACCTGGAACAGGATCCGGACGGGGTTCCTGCTGAGGTTTACCTTGGCCGTGGTGCCGACGTTGTCGACGGCCCCCGGTTGGCGCAAACTCCTGGACTGGATCGAGGACAGGAACGGGATCCCAAAGCGGGGAGCGGGGATGCCTCCTCCTCTGCTTCCTGCTGTAGTCCTCCTCCACCATACGAAGAATCTCGCACTGTGCGGTGATGTCGGCCCTCCTAGCGTCGACTTCAGGATGGTCGGCGTAGCGAGGGAGATGATTAAGGACATCCTCAGCGCAGTCCAGGTACCAGCGTACGTCGCTGTGATAGTCGAGGAGGGAGGCGGCGATGACCGTTTCATCTACGAATTCCAAGGCGTCCGCCAGCTCGTGGCCTGGACTCCGAGCGCGGCCCCTCCGCGACGGCATTCTCTCAGCATGCAGTCACCCAGACAGGGAAGAACAAATGTCCAATTAATGCAGACTCACCGGGAACGGTGTCTCGGTTTGGCGCCTCCGTTTAGACACCCTGGCGGCAGTCTACTGTCATGCGGTGGCCCTCGCGAGCCACCATAAGACGCCAAAAGTTGCCGGTGAGGTTTGCATAGATGTTTTAATCACAAACGCAAGATGACGCACAAGTTATAGAAAGTATTGAGCCACGGGGGGCTAAAACACACTACAACAACAAACAGACGACGATAGGGAATAATGGGTACATACGGAAGCACACTTTCAGTCCCAGAAGTGGAAAGATCACCGTGAGAACAGAGGGATGCTCGCTCACGTCTGACAATGAAGAGGTTTTTGACAAGACTGCCGCACATTTCGCTCCCAACTGCCCTCTTAAGTAGGGGGCCGCTGATGAAGCGAAATGTGAAACAGCTGACAGCTTTGACAGCCGGAAGCCCCTCCGAGTGCTGTCACAATAAAAGCTCGGAGAGCAAAAGGGGCACACACCCGCCAGATGGCCAGAAATGGTGCATGGCTCGAGCGCGGACGAGATCGGCACTCGAACCATAACAGACATACTGTGCCTATTGGGGATGTTTGAGGAATTTTTCTTTGACTTTAGGCATGTGTACATTATTTGTTGTGTGAAATTATCGGACGTGTGCCCTTTGTGGGATGGATGTTTGAAAAAAAAATGGCAAGAGTGTGAAAATGATGGTCCCAACACTGTTTGTGTTGTGTTTGCTATTGTGTGTACCCGGGTTATGGGTGGGTGTGTTGGGGTGGGGGCCGCCGATCAGTGTGTATGTAGAAAATTGTGTTTTTATTGTGTATAGTATTTGGGGATTGTTTTGGTTTTAGGAGCACGGCTTTATTTTTGTTGGACTATATTAATTGAGGGCAGCAGAATAATCTGTCCAGCCGTGCTGAGGTGGCCAGCAGTCTACCTGGCCCCTCTAGTTTGTGTTGTATGAATGGATAGGTTTGTGTATTTATTTTTGTACATATATATATTATTATTAATGTGTGAGTCGAGTATAAATTTGGGAGGGCTGAATTAGTGTGCCTGGTATTTTTTTTAAAGGTGGGGAATGTCAAGTAGTAATATGGTGGCCAGGTCAGCTGGGGAATGGTGTGCGGTGGCGGACCGCTTTTCCAGTGATGGCGTCACCTGGGGTATAAAGGGCACAGCCGAAAGAGGCTAGCTCTCTTCGGCCATTGACCCCTTGCTGATAACAGTGCCTGTATTACTTGACGTGGTTCCTTTAATAAACGACGTTCTACTACATCCACGGCCTCCTTATGTCTGTTTTCCACTAGCCCAGCACACCTCGGTACGGCTCGATTCACTTCAGTACGGCTCGGAATGCTTCTGTCTCCATTAGCACGGTGTTGTGCTTGTGCTGTGATGGTTTGTGTTAGGAGGTTTTAGAAGCGGGGCAGTAGCAGATTCTCAGCGAGGCGGGGCCACACTCCCATGATGTTACGCACCCGACTGAGTCCTTATTTACACAAGACAAAAAAGGATCCAAGGATTATTGCCTTGCTCGCTCTGTGGATTTATCTCACAATTAATTTTATCTCATAATTAAGCTGCAACAACACAAGTCACTTTTGTTTTGAATTAACTGCCAAATGACCTAGAAATAATGAGCTGAAACTTGTTTTTATTCGTATTAAATAATGAGACGGTGGCACACTGCCCTACACCAAATTATTATTTTTTACATCCTAGGGCATTTTGGATGTACTGAATTTAAAAAAATCATGTTTTTCACCTTCAGGTCAACGTTTGGAACAACAGTATTATTATTTTCCGTTTAGATGATGCTACACTCCTTCTAAAGTATTGTAATTCTCTGAATTTGGAATGCCGATAGAACATTCAATTTACATATACTTACTTTTTTTACCTACTTTGACTTGTAAGCTTGATCAGTCTCTCCTGCTGCATTTTAAAGTCCAACTGTGCAACTTCTTATAAGTTAACATAAAAAATGTACCCAAAGTTTAGAACTGGATCATGTGGGGCTAATTTTTTATGATATTTCAATAAAAAGAACAGAAAGCTTACAAAAACATTTGTTTTTTGGTCTAGTTAAAAATTACATTACCTTTACAATGGTTGACCCCTGACAGGAAGATCAAATCAGATTAGGCAATGGAATTTCTATGTAATTATACTGTTTTATAATTCAGTGTTATAACAGACAAACCACACTTTCCAAAACAATTCCATTTTATTATATACAAAATATTAAAAGAAAAAAAAAACTTTGCAACACAACATGAAGGTTAATCGACATTTTATACACGCCGACCACTGAGTGCCTCTACACCAGCTTCCCAAACTGGGTCACGACTCGGATGAATGAAGCCGTCTCTGCCAGCTCTGGTTCAGGAAGGCTCGGTTGAATAATCCGGACGGGCTGTCGCGGCGGACGCGTGGGATGATTCTACAAGGAAAATGCACACAATAAAATACAGCACGAAAGTGCAATATATACAGAAAAGACAATAGTTTTTAACAAGAATACATAAGCTTATTTCAGCGTATTGTTCACATGAATAATTAAAATAAAAGCTTTAGTCCGCAGTGTGCTGCAATAAAGCAGCGATCCATCCACAAATGAACAGCTTTTTTATTGCATAAATAAACTGAGCGTCTTACCGAATATATTTGCGAAAAAACGCACAATAAAAAAAAATTAAAACTCACCGTTAAAGGACTCCGATGTCCAGACCTCCTGGTATATTTTTTCATTCCAGACGGCTCCGTCTAACTCGCGCTGGATACGTTCGTCTGACAATGCAGTGAGCAGACACTGCAGCTCCTTATTGGTCCATGGAACACCCTTATTACGCGAAGCCATTTTTGATAGAGAATAAATGAAAATAGCACAGCAATACACCGAAAAGAAACCGCCAACAGTGGCTGCATGCTGAGTAAAGGCGGTCGTGAAGATTCTGTTTTTTTTTTTTTTTTTAAACTTTATTGAGAAGGTCGTGAAGATTTGGTAGATGAGGAGGAGGAGAGGGGCGGTTACAACCTGACCAATCAGCGCCGGTTACGACCTGACCAATCAGCGGCGACCAGTCTGTTAACGTCACAACACGGCACAGCTCAGCACTGCTGTACCCTGCCCTGGAGCCGGGCTGAGAATCGCGGCTGTTAAACCGTGTTGGGGCTTATGGAAAAGCGTACACAGCGTGCTGAGCCGTCCCGTGTCGCGCTAAAGCGTGCTAGTGGAAAAGGCCCTTTACACCAGGATTCATACATAGCAGGTATAATTTTGCATTGGCTCACGGCGGTGGCAGTGGCTCGGGAGGTAGAGCAGGTCGTCCAATAACCGCATGGTTGGCGGTTCAAATCCCACTCTCCCCGGATATCCTGCCGTTGTGTCCCTGGGCAAGACACTTCACCCCCAATTGCTCCTGGTGGGTCTAGAAGCACCATGTTAGGTAGTATGTCGCCATCAGTGTATGAATGTGTGTGTGAATGGGTGGATAGCAGGATCTGTAAAGCGCTTTGGTCATCAAGAGATGAGAATAAAAGCGCTATATAAGTGAATACCATTTGCATTGAGGGATATGAATGAAAACAGAAATTTTCAGTTGCATCTGCTTTGCTCTATGAAGCCACTTTAGTTGAAATTGTGCAATGGTTATTGTTTTAAGGCATGGGCAGAGATTTAAGATAAGATAAGATAAGCCTTTATTAGTCCCACAATGGGGAAATTCCAGGATTGCAACAGCACAGGGATAGCAACACTCAGAGCAACAATCAGAAGGCAAGAGAAAAAAAGAAACAAGAGCAGCAAGTATACATATGTACATATATACAGTATATATATATATATATATATATATATATATATATATATATATATATATATATATATATATATATATATATATATATATACTGTATATATACTGTGTATATATATATATATAGACACACAGTGCAGAACATTGTAGCTAGATGGAATAATATGTAGATATATAAACACACGGTGCGGAGCATTGTTGCTAGATGGAATGAAACAGCACAACCGTCTACTTAGTTATCCTACATGGTATGATTATGTACCCATACATATTCTCACCCTCCATAGCGACCGGTATTTTCCTAGTTGTATGCCGGAGGGGACCATTGTATAAGTCTATTGCGTCTTTTGCATTCAAAACTATTTGGTTGTCACGTCTTTTTGCTATCTCTGCGAGCAGCCCTGCTTAGGTTGTACAGTCTGACAGCCATTGGTAGGAAGGACCTGCAAAACCTCTCGGTTGTGCACCTAGGATGATGTAGTCTGCTGCTAAATGAGCTCCTCAGTGCATTCAGTATGTCCTGCATAGGGTGGAACTCGGACTCCAGCAGAGATGACAGTTTAGCCACCGTCCTTCTCTCTCCTATCTCCTCCACTGGGTCAAGGCGCTGCCCCAGGACAGAGCTAGCTTTCTTGATCAGTTTGTTCAGTCTCTTACTATCGGCTGCCGTAATGCCACTGCCCCAGCAGACCACTCCAAAAGTGATGGCTGATGCCACCACCGTGTTGTAGAATGTCTTCAGCAGCGCCCCTTGTACACCAAAAGACCTGAGTCTCCTCAGTAGGAACAGCCTGCACTGTCCCTTCTTGTAAAGTGCGTCAGTATTGTGTGACCAGTCTAGTTTATTGTTCAGATGAACACCCAGGTACTTGTAGGATGTCACCATCTCAATGTCTGTTCCCTGTATATTTACTGGTGCTGTGAGGGGTTGTCCTTGCCTGCGGCAGTCCACCACCAGCTCCTTAGTTTTCCTTGCATTGATCTGGAGGCAGTTCCGATGGCACCAGTCCACGAAGTCCTGGATAAGCCCTCTGTACTCAGCTTCATCTCCATTGGAGATGAGGCCAACGATCGCAGAGTCATCAGAGAACTTCTGTAGATGGCAGTGTATTGTGTTGTGTGAGAAGTCCGCAGTATAAAGGGTGAACAGGAAGGGAGCCAAAACCGTTCCCTGGGGGGCCCCCGTGCTACCGATGATCGTGTCGGACACACAGTCCCGGGTTCTCACAAACTGAGGCCGGTTAGTGAGATAGTCCAGGATCCATGATGACAGGTGCTGGTCCACCCCTGCGCACAGCAGCTTGTCCTTCAGGATCATTGGTTGGATGGTGTTGAAAGCACTGGAGAAGTCAAAGAACATAATCCTCACCGCATTCCCGGGCTTCTCCAGGTGGGACAGAGAACGGTGAAGGAGGAAGATCACTGCATCCTCCACCCCAATGCCATGCTGGTAGGCAAACTGGGGTGGATCCATCGCTGGTCCCACCAGGGGGCGGAGGTGAGCAAGGAGCAGTCTGTCCAGGGTCTTCATCATGTGGGATGTCAAGGCCACTGGTCTGTAGCTGTTCAGATCTTTGGGGTGGGAAGTCTTTGGTACAGGTACCACACAAGATGTTTTCCACAGCTGTGGTACCCTCCCCAGCTTCAGGCTCAGGTTGAAGATGTACTCCACAATCCCACACAGCTGGTCTGCACAGGACTTGAGGAGCTTTGCGCTGATGCCATCCGGTCCGATTTGCATTCTGGACAGAGGAAGCTTCCAAACTCCTTCAGGGAGCCACTCGGCCTGTCTTCAGGGTGTCAAAGTCCACTTCTGCCAACATCCTACCCACCAGGGATTCAGTCAAACATCAGGAGGACAACAGTGAGGTCAAATCATTCAGAGGAAGCCCACCCCAAAACTCAAGATTTTGTCCAACCTGACTAGAACTAGTTGGTAATGTTAAAAGAAATTGCTTGGTTTGAATGGTTTAGTGTCATTTTTGCTTTTCTTCTTGAACACAATTACAGGATCACTAGTGCAACAACACATCATCAGCAGGGTAAAACAAATCTATATCATGATGGTCTAATCCCAGCTCACGTTCCCTATTAGTGGGATTATCTCTGATTAAAACATCTTGCCGTTTTGTACTTGTGGCTTTTGTATTTGATTGCATGCAAGATGATAAAACAAATTTTTATTGATTCAGTTGAACTCTTTTGATGTGCTGCTGCAGCATGGCATCCTGAGTGACGTCCATACAGCACTGTGCTGGGTGCACAGTAACCGTGCACTGTTCCATGGGGAGGTGACAGAACCTGATGTTCTCCACATGAGCCCAGAGCTTCAGCAGGATGCTGTGAAAGAATTACTGGAAGGAGAATCATTTGATTGCAAAGGAGCATTTTTTGTTCATCTTCCAGTATCAAGAGGACATGGAGACATTCCTTAGAACTTGTTTAGATGAACAAGGACTCCAAGTTAATGCCATGTTCCAGCAGTTCTGACCAGACAGTAAGAAACCCATTTTCACTTACCTGATTTTACATTACTAAATATTTTGACTCAGTAAAAATCATCTATACATTGTTAATGTTTCCAGCAAGAGCAAATGTTAACTTGTCCTCTGTATGACCAATCAGTCAAGTCAACTGGATTCAAGTATTTTTGACTTCTGAAACATTTCACCATTCATCCAAAGTTTCAGAAGCAAAAATATTTGAATCCAGTTGACTTGACTGATGTGTCATCCAGTACACTGACCTGCCTGGATGACTGAGAGTCTTCACCAAACCATTTCTCCTCTGCTTCTCCTCTGTTTCTTTTCCAAATTAGGTGCTGCATGTCTGTTTGGAAGTGATTATCTTCAGAAAGCTTGAGAATTAAAGATAAAGCAAGTGCAGTTATAATGAATGCTTTGTGGCCGACACACATTGTGGGCTCACGCTGCCACAGAGACAGAACTGAATGTGTATTGTGGAGTGTCACGTCTGCAAGGACTGAGGACTCAAATCTACAGGAGGTAACAAGGAAGTGTGAGATTTGTCTCTTTGTCCCACAGAAGACGCCCCGGAGGGTATTCCGGTTCATCAAGAAATGAGAGACAATGGTGAAGCTTCAAAGGGATGCTTTGTAACTGTATGTTGACTGAAGACACCATGTGACTTGAATTCTGATGCTGGAAATGTATAAAAGGGGGTTGAAGTATGATTCTTCCTCTTTCCTGCTTTGAGAATGCTAGGAGCTTGTGTTCTGTCAAATAAAGCTGGTTTATGACTGAAACTCAGCCTCGTTATTTGAGCATGCTCCTACACTGGTGACCTACGACGGAGAATGAGCAATGAGAATTCTTCCGAACCGGGCTCGGTGGAAGCCAGCCTGATGGCCGCCTCCACGCTCCGGCTGCCCGATTTCTGGCAGCACAGCCCGCGCTCATGGTTTAGCGCAATCGAGGCGCAGTTCAACCTCCGGAGAATCTCCAACGACGACACAAGATTCTACCACGTGGTAGCGAAACTGGACAGCGACACGGTCCAGAGAGTGGAGGATTTGGTTAATCATCCACCAGACAGCGACAAGTACAGCGCATTGAAAGACGCGCTGATCAGCCATTTCACCCCCTCAGTCCAACAAAGAGCAGAGGGGCTCCTGGCGCTGACGGAGGCAGAAAACGATAGACCTGCGGACCTGATGGTGAAGATGCTGCAGCTCAAAGCCTCCGAGGATGGCGAATTCATTTTCGCCCACCTATTCCTTCGAACCCTGCCACCAGCAGTGAGAGTGGCCCTGGCAGAGTCTCCCCGATTGGCCAAGCGAGACTACCATGGGTTGAGCAAGGAGGCGCAGAAGTTGGTCGACGCCCACAAGCAGAACGCGGTTTCGGCCGCGGCGGCTAGTTCGGGAACGGCGTCCGGAGACAGCTTGGGTCCAGCGGCACCAGACGCACCAACAACGGCGGCGACCGGAGCCAGACGACGCGGAGCGGAGAACGGCTCGTGCTTCTACCACCGCCGTTTTGCAGAGAGAGCGCACAGGTGCGTCCCACCGTGCAATTTTAAACGCCAGGACCGAGGGCCGGTAGCAGCCGCGACTCTCGGCAATGAGAACAGGCTGCTTTACCTGACGGATGCACGCTCGGGGAAACAGTTCCTCGTGGACACGGGCTCGCAGCTGAGCTTCGTCACGCCCACCTACGCGGAACGGCTGTCGCCTTCTAAAGCCCCCTGGGTGTCAGTGTCAGCAGCGAACGGCTCCACAATTAAAACGTTTGGTGAGAGGACCATGCTTCTGTCCTTACAAGGCCGTTCATTTGAGTGGACATTTATTGTAGCAGCAGTCAGTTTCAACATGTTAGGGGCTGATTTTTTGTGCTCACATGGTTTATTAGTTGATCTTGCTAATAGACGTCTGATTAATGCACTGTCTTTTCATTCTATTCCCTGCACAGCTCGGGTGGCCCCGCCAACTGCACATGCCAGCGTCTCAGCCGCGGGTGGTAAGTTTCACACTCTGCTTGCTCAGTTTCCAGCACTCACAGTCCCCACTTTTTCAGCAACGGTGGCCAAACATGGGGTAGAACATTTCATAACAACCACAGGCCCTCCCGTTTTTGCAAAGGCTCGGCGTTTGGACCCAGCTAAACTGGCCATCGCGCGCGAGGAGTTCACTAATCTGGAAAAACTAGGCATCGTTAGACGCTCCAAGAGCGCTTGGGCTTCGCCGTTACACATGGTCCCAAAGGCTGACGGCTCGTGGCGGCCTTGCGGCGATTTCCGCAGGTTGAACAACGTTTCAGCTCATGACCGCTACCCGATTCCGCACATTCAGGATTTTTCTGTTCATTTGGCGGGGGCGCGCATTTTTTCTAAAATAGACTTGGTGCGCGGCTATCACCAGGTTCCAGTGCGCGCGCACGATGTACCCAAAACAGCGGTCATAACTCCTTTCGGCCTTTTTGAGTTCTTGCGCATGCCTTTTGGCCTCAAGGGGGCCGCGCAGACTTTCCAACGCATGATGGATGCAGTTTTACGCGACCTGCCTTTCGTGTTCGTTTATTTGGACGATATTTTGGTAGCCAGCACGTCCGAAGGCGAACATGAAAAACACCTCACAGCAGTTTTCCAGAGGTTGGCAGAGCACGGGTTAATAGTGAACCCAGCGAAATGCCAGTTTGGGGTGGCGCAGATTGATTTTTTGGGACATCGCGTTTCGGCAGAGGGAGCAGTTCCCCTTCCAAATAAAGTGCGTGCCATAACAGATTTTCCGCAACCTCAAACGGTTAAGGCGCTTCAGGAGTTTCTAGGGATGGTTAATTTTTACAACCGTTTCCTCCCAAGCGCAGCACGACTCATGCAGCCATTGTACACCGCGTTAAAAAAACAAAAGCCCGCAAATAAAGTCGAATGGTCTCCGGAGCGGGAGCGCGCTTTTGCCCAGGTCAAATCAGCCCTGGCAAATGCAGTTTTGTTAGCGCACCCAGTTCCAACGGCCCGCATGGCGCTCACCACTGACGCTTCCGATGTAGCGGTGGGGGCGGTAGTTGAACAGTTTGTGGCAGGTACCTGGCAACCCCTCGCGTTTTTCAGCAGGACCTTGCGCGATAGTGAACGGAAATACAGCGCATTTGACAGGGAGCTTTTGGCCCTACACTTGGCCATCCGTCATTTTCAGTTCTGGTTAGAGGGGCGACGTTTCACCGCTTTTGTGGATCATAAACCGCTAACGTTTGCGATGGCCAAAATTTCAGAACCCTGGTCAGGCCGGCAACAAAGGCAACTAGCCGCAATATCGGAGTTTACTACTGATATTCAGCATGTCGCGGGTAAACACAATGTTGTAGCAGACTGCCTCTCGCGTGCAATAGCACCACCAAGCCCTATAGGGGCAGACTCTGTAGCCATGGCCGCGGGCCCGGGCAACGACGCGGGAGCGCGCGCAGCCCCGGTCTGTGTTGGGTTAGATTATGCAGCCATGGCTGCGGAGCAGGTTAACGACGCGGACGTGCGCGCGCTCCAGTCTGGACCAACAGGGTTAAGGCTGGAGCACAGGGTGCAACAAAACGGTATGCCCCCGCTAATCTGCGATGTCTCCACGGGACGGCCCCGCCCTGTGGTGCCAACCGCGTGGCGTCGCCGTGTTTTTGACTTGGTCCATTCTCTCGCGCACCCGGGGGTGCGCGCATCGATCAAATTGGTGGGGGAGAAATTTGTTTGGCCCGGGTTGCGCAAACAGGTCAAGGAATGGGCAGCAGCCTGCGTAGCGTGTCAGCGAGCTAAAATACACAGACACACTAAGGCCCCGTTAGAACCTTTCCACATCCCCGCTAAGCGTTTTGATCACGTGCATGTTGACCTGGTCGGCCCGCTTCCGTTATCACACGGGCACACACATCTTTTGACAATGGTAGACCGCACCACGCGCTGGCCAGAGGCGATTCCTCTGACATCAACCACAGCGGAAGAAGTTGCGCGAGCATTTTTAACAGCATGGGTTGCGCGTTTTGGTGTACCGTCGGACATAATGTCCGACAGGGGTCCCCAATTTATTTCCGAGCTATGGTCATCGATGGCCCGCAGCTTGGGGGTGAAGATTCATCGCACCACCGCGTATAACCCCCAGGCCAATGGTTTATGCGAACGCTTTCACAGGTCATTGAAAGCAGCCCTCAGAGCGTCGCTAACGGATACAAATTGGGTAGACAAACTTCCGTGGGTGTTATTAGGGTTGCGTTCTGCACCTAAGGAAGATTTGCATGCTTCCCCGGCTGAATTAGTTTTCGCTCAGCCGCTCCGTTTGCCCGGGGAATTTCTTCCTGATAATCCCGCACCTAATGGCCCCCCCGCTCAGCCGTGGCAGAGCGGCTCAGGAACAAACACGCTTCCTGGCCCGGTCCATCACAGTTTCCCACACGTTTTTGTGCCCAAGGCTTTAAAAAATGCAGAGTTTGTTTTTGTTAAACATGACGCCCAGCGTCCAAGTTTGCGGCCGTTTTACGACGGACCGTTTCGAGTGCTGGAGACCGGGCAGAAGCATTTTCTGCTAGATTTAGGGGGCAGAAGGGAGCTGATTTGCATTAACAGGCTCAAACCCGCTTTTGTTCTGGCTGACGAGGAGGTGCAGCTCGCGAGGCCCCCCCGCCGGGGCAGGCCACCGAGAAGACATTCTCCAAAGTCTTCACAGAGAGGTGCTAACAGCTTTAATCCACAGGTGCAGAGAGATGTTGCAGAGGCAGCCAAGCCAAGTTGCAGCAGATTCGGCAGAAGATTAAAACCTAGGCAGTTGGTGGATTGATTAGCGATGTATGGAGTGCTTTGTGTTTCTCTTTTTGTTATGCTATGCAGATTTTGCCTTACTCGACGTTTGGGGGGGGTAGTGTGGCCAACACACATTGTGGGCTCACGCTGCCACAGAGACAGAACTGAATGTGTATTGTGGAGTGTCACGTCTGCAAGGACTGAGGACTCAAATCTACAGGAGGTAACAAGGAAGTGTGAGATTTGTCTCTTTGTCCCACAGAAGACGCCCCGGAGGGTATTCCGGTTCATCAAGAAATGAGAGACAATGGTGAAGCTTCAAAGGGATGCTTTGTAACTGTATGTTGACTGAAGACACCATGTGACTTGAATTCTGATGCTGGAAATGTATAAAAGGGGGTTGAAGTATGATTCTTCCTCTTTCCTGCTTTGAGAATGCTAGGAGCTTGTGTTCTGTCAAATAAAGCTGGTTTATGACTGAAACTCAGCCTCGTTATTTGAGCATGCTCCTACAGCTTTTTTTTTTTTTTAGCCCAGTCTCACAAACTGTGTACAAGTGTTACATTTACCCATTATTATAAATTGTGTAGTATATACAGAAAAGGTTCTTTTTTTTATACATGACTTTTTTCTATGTATACTGAGGGTGAGTCCGGTGGACACCCTGGCAGAGGTGAGAAAGTAGTGCAAACTGCCCCTTCCTGTGGCTAAGAAAAAAGAGAAAGGACTTCTTAAATGTTTTAAATGAGCCCCTCACCCGGCCATGACCCTAACATTAACCATTAGAGTTCCTAGAGTGTTTCACACTGAAAACCAACAGGATCACCATCTCCCTTCATCTGCCTCGGTATGAGCACTGAAGCGCAGCAGCAGTCTCATCAGTGATGAAAAACTGGAACTGCGCCACTGTAGTGAGAAACAGTGACAGAGTGTCCTGGAGTGGATCAACATCTCAACTACACCCATGGCAATGATAAAGTATGGTATTTTTTAATGTATTTTTCTGTATATATCTTTAAAAAATATATCTTTTGTGAATATCTATGGCTCAGTTTGGGTAGGTAGAATAACGAGGGCTTTAAAAAAAACCCAGCTGGGAACAACTCTTCTTGATCTGCTTTATCGAAATTTAAAATCTGTCACTTTTCTCAGTTATATCCACTGCTTACATTTTGTTTTTGTTGTGTAATTAATAAACATTGTGTTTATAATGTATTTAATTCAAGATGATTGTTTTGCTTTAATCAAGCTTTGCTTTTAAAGCACAGTACTGTTGTTATGAATGTTATGTTGTTGTTTCTGTGTACATAAAAAATATTGTTTATAAAATAAATGAATCAAATTATTTATTTTTGCTTTAATGTTTTACAGTCCATGACACACTGAAATCTCCTGGTTGTTTTGATAAATACAACTGTATGGCGCATATTTAGGGCGCATATATGGTATTCATATTTCCCGCATATACCTAGTAGGCATGACGGTGCATATTCTGGAAGCTTCATGTCTTAATGGCCAAAGAGGATCTGACCCTGCAGAGACCTACGGGAGGTGTGAAGTTGCTCTTGCAGGAGACTGGAAGTTGGAGAGAATGTCCCAGCAGGAGCCCCGGAGGCTAGAAGGATGAGAGACAATGGAGACAAGGAGCCTCGGGGGCTGCATGTTTACTAAAGGACTGTGGGTTGGGGGTGTGTTATTTGATGTTGGAGGTTTGTGACTTTGGAGAGTATAAGAACTGTGAAGGATGAATGTTCTGTCTCTTTTCTGAGATTCTGTGCTTGTTAGAGGATGTGACCTCTCAATAAACCAACCCTGAGAAATAAACTCAGTCTCGTCTGTGAAAGGCATCCTCTACAACTGGACAAAAAATGAGAACTAATGATTTTGCAAAACTACCAAAAATGGTTTTAATGGTTCAGAACACATCTTTGAGGATTAATCTATTAACTATTTGCAGATGGCTAAATACTAACCCTACAACAACTGAGTGATAAATTTGAAAATCTAAGACCGAAAGCTGTAAGTTTTATTCAGTGTTGGTATATTATTATAGTACTCATAAGCTGTTCTGTTGAAGTTACAGAGGATGCTTCTTGACACAAATATTTAATAAATGATTTATTTATTGCTAATTTTTAATATCTCAGGATACAATTATTTAATAAATATGTTTTCTTTCCTATTTTAATTTATTTACAACTTATTTAATTAATTATTATTGGTGTATTTATTCATTCAATTTTGTCACTTCTGGTCCTCCACAGTCCAGGGGCCTTTTCCCATGTGTTCACCTGGAGGAGCCATTTCAGTTTATTTTTTGTTATTACTTCTAGCCACTAGGTGGCAGGCTTTGATTGGTTGGTTATTTTGCTACATCAGCACCTGTGAAGCAGATACAGGTGTTGTTAATCAGAGACAAACATTTCACTGACAGTCAGCACAGGAGAAAGAAAGCTGGTATTGGTTCAGGTTTTGGTTATTTTTTGGAGAATTTACTTTATATTCTTCTCCAATAAAACAAACTATCCAGTACTTTTTATTATGAAAGGTAAAAACAGGACGTGACTTGCGGTCATTAACTTTTTTTTCATTATTCATTCATTCATTCATTCATCTTCTTCCGCTTAATCCTTTTTTTCATTATATCACGCAAAAAATAACCCTCGTTTACATAAAATGGTATTTGTCAACTCAAACCACTCATCCATCCATCCATCCATCCATCCATCCATCTTCTTCCGCTTAATCCTTTTTTTGGGTCGCTGGGGGTGGGGTGGCTGGAGCCTATCCCAGCATCTTTGGGCGAGGCAGGGTACACCCTGGACAGATCACCAGTCCATCACAGGGCCAACACAGAGAGACAGACAACCATTCCCTCTCACAGTCATACCTAAGGACAATTTAGAATCCCCAGTTTTGATGCCAATTAACCTAACTTGCATGTTTTTGGCATGTGGGAGTAAACCCACACAGACACGGGGAGAACATGCAAACTCCACACAGATCACTGTTGGTCGGGGGCTGGGATCGAACCCAGGATCCCTCGGCCAAGGGTGAATTGCTGTGCTGCCGCAGTGCTAACCACTCCACCACCACGCTGCCAGGTCTTTGTCCACTCAACATACTCTAAAAAAATCATTAACGCATGTCTGTAATATATATTGCAGCCCAACACGTGCCGTAAAAAAAGACGAGCTGTGAAGTGGTAGTGCGCATGCGCGGGCTGTGGTGTCGCGAGTGTAGTGTGTGTGTGATGCTGTATCCGCCCACAGGGGGACATCATGCGGGCACAGCCACTAGTGTATATAATAAGCGACTTTCGCATCTTGGCTCGCGCAAAGTGTCATGGGAACGTGGCTACCAAACATGCTCTATCGATACATTTAATTTATGGAAAGTTCCTGATCTACGAGCATATTGTATGCGTTGAGGTCTTCCCGGTTGTACCCGCAAACGCAAGGATGAACTAGTTGTGCTTGCATTTACGGCCATGTTGCAGAAATTGGCCAAAATGGGCCCCCTGTATGTATACTGACATAGCAGATTTTTTGTTGTCAAAGGACCAAGCACCCTTACTTGCGAGACTCCAAAACGACTACAAAGAAGGTAAGCGAGTGGTTTGACATCTCAACTTTGGTTTAGTCATTTTGAATAAATTTTACTACAAGGCATAGCCTGCTTACTTAGATCTATAGGTTGATACTACTATAGTTTAAGTACCACACGTTTTCAATGATTCGCAATTTTATTTTAAACCAGCCTACTTATCAATGGCCTTAATTACATGTGTGTGTAGATCAAGCTTCATTACCAATATACAAAAAACTATATCCTAGATCCAGGCCTGCCTGTCCGTACCTACTACTTCAGGGTTTAGACTCGTGTCAATTAGGCTAGAACTTGAACAATACACAACACTATTTAATTTTGCTATAATATTGTAACGTCGGGGCCATTTTAAGGGGGGCAGGGATTTCCCAGCATGCTTTGCCAGTTGAAAACGTTACTGTGTGTGTATTAAATGTGTTATTACTGAGTTATACTGCTGTGTCATTATAACTGCTTTATAATGACCCAGCAGTGTTTAGCAGGATTAGGGCAAGATGTATCATGTGTGTGTAACCATGATTGAAACGGAGGTCTGGGAGAATGACCTCCCCTCCTCTCTGTGCTCAGAAGTAAGTTGGGGTTGGTGGTGTGTAAATAAAGCCTGTTCATCACAACCATCTTGCTCCTCTTTCTTTGTGTGAATCCCGCAAACGTCACACTGGTGTCAGGAGTGGGCATGGAGCAAGATGAGGATCCAGGAGGTCTGGCGGCCAGAGCGGTTCATCGCTCGGCTGGGAACGGAGCGTAGAGCTGAGACGCCGGGCCCCGGAGAGGTTCACCGCGATGGACGGAGCAGCGGACCCGACGGGCCGAGCAGAGCAAACCAGCCCCATTTCCCGCCCTTTTCAGGGCAGGAGGGGCTGGCGATTCCAGAGCAATTAAGAGCAGTGATTGACCGGGAGATGACCGTCCCATCCGTCCAGCAGCGGGCCAAGATTCCCCGCTACAACGGCGAGAACCTGTTGGATGACCACCTGGCCCAGGTCGAGTTGGCTGCCGCGCTGAACGACTGGTCATCGAAGGAAACCACCGTGCTGAGAGCGAGTGGGAGGAGGAGCTACAGCAGCGCGTGCACGAAGGAGACAGTGGCGGCGACGCGAGGAAGGGGGGCTTCCGCTGCACAAAACCAGGGTACATCGCATGGTACTGCCCCGCACACAGCACACGACAAACTGGCCCCTCGCCGACTTTAAATTAGAGTGAGGTGGCATGGACGGAGAAAAAGCCGCCTCCTGCAGATGCTCCCCCCGGCGGTGACGTCACAGAGGCCTTTGGAGCGCAGCAGCAGCGGAGCGAGCAGGACAGATCCGGTCTTTTCCTGGGATCGGCAGGGGCTGGACGCCTGGACGCAGGCCAGCGGCCGCCTGGGAGGTCCTGGCAGCGGTGGGAGTCGTGACTCCCGCTGCCAGAGGAGGAACTGTGCATGTCCTACTGCCACCCGCAGATGCTTTCCCTTTCGGTGACGTCACGGAGGCCCTCGGCGCAGCAGACGCGCAGCAGACGCGCAGCAGCGGAGCGAGCAGGACGAAGATCCGGCCATTTTCCAGGCGCGGCAAGGGCTGGACGCATGGACGCGGGCCAGCGGCCGCCTGGGAGACCTGGCAGCGGTGGGAGTCGGCCAGAGCGGGCATGGGACTCCTGCTGCCAGGGAAGGGACTGTGCGTGGTCCTACAGAGGCTGTCAGATGTGTCCATACGCCCGCTGGTGGCCAAACCGAAACCCTACCCCAACCAGATACTCTGACCGAGACTCAGATGGCCCGTGCATGCCGCCCCGGCACCGGGCTGACTCGCGTTGGATTTCTGAAAGTGGACTTTGAATTTTCTGGGGACAGAAAGCAGTCCAGGGGAGGGCAGTGTAACGTCGGGGCCATTTTAAGGGGGGCAGGGATTTCCCAGCATGCTTTGCCAGTTGAAAACGTTACTGTGTGTGTGTATTAAATGTGTTATTACTGAGTTATACTGCTGTGTCATTATAACTGCGTTATAATGACACAGCAGTGTTTAGCAGGATTAGGGCAAGATGTATCATGTGTGTGTAACCATGATTGAAACGGAGGTCTGGGAGAATGACCTCCCCTCCTCTCTGTGCTCAGAAGTAAGTTGGGGTTGGTGGTGTGTAAATAAAGCCTGTTCATCACAACCATCTTGCTCCTCTTTCTTTGTGTGAATCCCGCATACGTCACAATATAGACTTACTGCTTTAATCCAACAATTACATCCGTCCGGATCCTTCAGCTCCGTGGGGAATGTATATAACGTGAATGGCGGCGGACATGTGCACACGCTGGTCCTGAAGTTATACGCATGTAAGATAACATAAGATAAGATAAGCCTTTATTAGTCCCACAATGGGGAAATTCCAGGATTGCAACAGCACATGGATAGCAACACTCAGAGCAATAAGTAAGAAGATACGAAAAATATAAATAAGAGCAGTGGCTATACATACGTACACATAAATATATAAATATATATACAAAGTGCGGAGCATTGTAGCAAGATGGAATAAACAGCATAACCGTCTACTTAGTTATCTTACATAGTATGAATATGTACCCATACATATTGTCACCCTCCGTAGCGACTGATATTGTCCTAGTTGTATACTGGAGAGGACCATTTGTGTAAGTCTGTTGCGTCTTTTGCATGCAATACTACTAGGTCGTCACGTTTTTTTGCTATCTCTGCGAGCAGCCCTGCTTAGGTTATACAGTCTGACAGCCGTAGGTAGGAAGGTCCTGAGAAACCTCTCGGTTGCGCACCTAGGATGATGTAGTCTACTGCTAAATGAGCTCCTCAGTGCGTTCAATATGTCCTGCATAGGGCGGGACTCGGACTCCAGCAGAGATGACAGTTTAGCCACCATCCTGCACCTGGGCTGCACGGTGGCGCAGTGGTTAGCACCGCGGCAGCACAGTTTTACCCTCGGCCGGGGGATCGCGGAGATCGTGGGTTCGATCCCTGCCCCTGGCCAACAGTGATCTGTGTGGAGTTTGCATGTTCTCCCCGTGTTTGCGTGGGTTTACTCCGGGATTTCTCCAGTTTCCTCCCACATGCCAAAAACATGCAGGTTAGGGAGTTAAGGGGCGCTTGCGCATGCAGCGACCGGCAGCTGGTGGCTTGTCACCGGACTGCAGAACAAATCTACCTATGGGTACAAAATAAGTCCAAAAAAAAAAAAAAATCCGACTCCAGCAGAGATGACAGTTTAGCCACCGTCCTTCTCTCTCCTATCTCCTCCACTGGGTCAAGGCGTTGCCCCAGGACAGATCTAGCTTTCTTGATCAGTTTGTTCAGTCTCTTCCTATTGGCTGCTGTAATGCCGTTGCCCCAGCAGACCACTCCAAAAGTGATGGCTGATGCCACCACCATGTCGTAGAATGTCTTCAGCAGCACCCCTTGTACACCAAAAGACCTGAACCTCCTCAGTAGCAACAGCCTGCGCTGTCCCTTCTTGTAGAGTGTGTTGGTATTGTGTGACCAGTCTAGTTTATTGTTCAGATGAACACCCAGGTACTTGTAGGATGTCACCATCTCAATGTCTGTTCCCTGGATGTTCACTGGTGCTGTGAGGGGTTGTCCTTGCCTGCGGAAGTCTACCACCAGCTCCTTAGTTTTCCTCGCGTTGATCTGGAGGCAGTTTGGATGGCACCAGTCCATGAAGTCCTGGAGAAGTCCTCTGTACTCAGCTTCATCTCCGTTGGAGATGAGGCCAACGATCGCAGAGTCGTCAGAGAACTTCTGTAGATGGCAGTGTGTTGTGTTGTGTGAGAAGTCCGCAGTATAAAGGGTGAACAGGAAGGGAGCCAAAACCGTTCCCTGGGGGGCCCCTGTGCTACCGATGATCGTGTCAGACACACAATCTCGGGTTCTCACAAACTGTGGCCGGTTAGTGAGGTAGTCCAGGATCCATGATGACAGGTGCTGGTCCACCCCTGCGCACAGCAGCTTGTCCCTCAGGATCATCAGTTGAATGGTGTTGAAAGCACTGAAGAAGTCAAAGAACATGATCCTCACCGCATTCCCGGGCTTCTCCAGGTGGGACAGAGAACGGTGAAGGAGGAAGATCACCGCATCCTCCACCCCAATGTCATGCTGGTAGGCGAACTGGAGTGGATCCATCGCTGGTCCCACCAGGAGGCGGAGGTGAGCAAGGAGCAGTCTCTCCAGGGTCTTCATCATGTGAGACGTCAGGGCCACTGGTCTGTAGCTGTTCAGATCTTTGGGGTGGGAATTCTTTGGTACAGGTACCACACAAGATGTTTTCCACAACTGTGGTACCCTCCCCAGCTTCAGGCTCAGGTTGAAGATGTGCTCCACAATCCCACACAGCTGGTCTGCGCAGGACTTGAGGAGCTTCGCGCTGATGCCGTCTGGTCCCGAGGCCTTCCTCACCTTGATCTTCCTCAGTTCCATCCTCACCTGGGTCTTAGTGAGGGTCAGGTTGCGGGGCTGTGTGGTAGGAGTGGGGGGGGGGTGTTAGTGGAGTGGGGTGTGGACAGCAGGTCTTGATGACTTTAGAGGCAGCAGTGGTTGTTATGCAGGGGGGGAGGGCGATTGGTCAAACCTATTAAAAAACAGGTTCAGATTGTTCGCCCACTTCCTGCCCCCCGTGGCCTGGGGGGAGGTATTCTGGAGCCCAGAGATGGTTTTAAGGTTTCTCCAGACCCCGCCGATGTCACTCTGTTGCAGCTTGTCCTCCATCTTCTTCCTGAAGCTGTCCTTGCCTTCTCTGATCTTCCTCCTCAGCTCCCTCTGTACGGACTTCAGCATCTCCCTGTTCCCCGACCTGAAGATCCTCTTCTTCTTTCTCAGAAGTGTTTTTATCTCAGGGTTGATCCAGGGTTTGTTGTTCGAGCAACACTGTATGGTCTTGGTGGGTACGGTGTTGTCCACACAGAAGCCGATGGAGTCTGTGATGGTGTGAGTGAGGCCATCGATGTCCTCACCATGTGGATCGCAGAGCTGCTCCCAGGCAGTGATTTCAAAACAGTCCTTTAGCGCGTCCATTGCCTCCTCAGACCATAACTTCACCGTGCGCATGACCGGAGGTTGTCTGTGTACTAAGGGTTTGTACACCGGCAGAAGATGAACCAAGTTGTGATCCGATCTCCTGAGTGGGGGGGGTGGTGATGAGGTGTACGCCTCCTTAGTGTTTGCATAAAAAGTCCAGTGTTTTATTGTCTCTAGTGTGGCATGTGACATATTGGGTGAGCGTGGGTAGAATGGGGGACTGTGAAATATGGTTGAAATCACCTGAGATGAGGAGAAGAGCATCTGGGTGTTCTATCTGCAGCCTGCCAGTTACTCAGTGGATGACATCACACGCTGTCCCAGAGTTCGCCATCGGATTTGCATAAATAACAATGCAGATCAGTATGAATATTCCCTCGGGAGATATGTAGGCCGCATGCTAACAGCTAGCAACTCAATGTCTTTGCTACAGTGCTGTTCCTTAACCATGATATGTCCCGGTCTGCACCAGTTGTTATTGACAGTACATTATCACTCCTTGTCTTCCCACTGTCTGGTGTCTGGTCTGCCCGTATTGCGTGGAAACCCTCCAGTTCGATGTTAGCATCTGTTGCTAGTTCTGTTAGCCACGTCTCGGTATACAACATCAAACTACTCTCTCTGAAGATGCTCTCGTAGTGGGAGATAGCCACTAGCTCATCAGTCTTACTGAGTAGCGATCGAACATTCCCCATAATAACGGATGGGAGGACAGGTCTGTACCTTATATTCCTCGCCCACCGTCTTACTCCAGCTCGACATCCATGCCGTTTCCGTCTTATTTCTCCTGGTATGTTGAGTTTTTGCGTTAGCATCGTGGGCCGGTTAAGTGCTAACAGTTGGTCTCTATTTTACTGCCTCCTGCAAGAAACAGTGGCTCCGTCCGCTGGCTCAGGAGACATTTGGGCGATCTACGTGTTTGGATGGAATAAGGGTGACGCTGGATCAGAAAGATTGGCAAGAGAGCCAGATAGTAAATAGAAATAGGCAGAAATTGATCCGCTGTTGCAAAAAGGCAGCCTACTCATGTGGCACCGGAAAGAATGTATGCTGCATGTTTGCTTTTTCCACCACTCCAGATGATACATGCCGTTCCCACACTTCACTATGGCACAATGTGCACCTGGCATAACGGAGATTTATCAAATCAAATCAAATCAAACTTTATTGTCATATTGCTGTACATACAACTGTAGTGCAGGCAAGATGAAATTGCGTTTCTCTTGGCATCCATATAAATAGAAGCAGCATGATATAAGACACACTCACACATATCTCTTCACCCCCCCACCCCCACCCCCCCATCCATTCACACATCCCTGAGACATACTTGGGAAAAACTAACTAACTATAATATACAAATAATATACATAATGTCCGTAGGTGCAGTAGTGTATATGAGAGATTCCGGGTCAACTGTTCAGCATCCTGACAGCTTGTGGAAGGAAGCTGTTGATCAGGCTGGTGGTTCTGCCTCTGATGCTCCGGAATCGTTTACCAGATGGCAGAAGTTCAAAGTGTTTATGCAGAGGGTGAGACCGGTCCTTGACAATGTTCAGTGCCCTGCTCCTACAACGGTTCTGAAAAAGTTCTTGGACAGAGGGGAGGGAGACTCCAATTACCCTCTCAGCTCCCTTGACTATCCTCTGCAGGGCTTTTTTGTCTGACATACTGCAGCTGGAGTACCATGTAGCAATGCAGTACTTCAGAACACTCTCCACAACACCTCTGTAGAAGGTCCTGAGGATGCAGATGGGGAGAGAGGCCTGTTTGAGTTTCCTCAAGAAGTGCAGTCTCTGCTGAGCCCACTTCCTGATCCCCAAGGAATTCTTGCTCCAGGTCAGGTCCTGCGAGATCTGCACTCCGAGGAACATGATGTTCTCCACTCTCTCCACTAAACGGCCGCCGATGCTGAGGGGGATGTGTTCAGGCTGTGACCGCCGGAAGTCGATAATCATCTCCTTCATTTTGTCCATGTTGAGCACCAGATTGTTCTCCCTGCACTAGCCCTCCAGGTCTCTCACTTCTTCCCAGTACATTGATTCCTCATCCCTCTGAATAAGTCCCACCACCGTGGTGTCGTCTGCAAACCTAATAATCTGGTTCCCCTCGTGTCTGGATACACAGTCATGTGTTAGAAGTGTAAACAACAGTGGACTGAGTACGCAGCCTTGAGGGGATCCGGTGCTCAGCGTGACAGAGTTGGAGATGTTGTTTCCAACCCGGACAGACTGAGGTCTCTCAGTCAGGAAATCCAGGATCCAGAGGCATGTGGCGGTGTTCAGACCAAGAAGGAGTAATTTCTCCATCAGTCTCTGGGGAATAATGGTGTTGAATGCTGAACTGAAATCAATGTACAGGAGTCTGGCGTAGGTGTCTTTTTGGTCCAGGTGGGTGATGACAGAGTGTAGGGTGGTGATTATAGCATCCTCCGTGGAGCGGTTTGAACGATATGCAAACTGGAGCGGGTCATGTGATGCAGGGAGGCAGGCTGTAATGTGTGGTTTGACAAGCCGTTCAAAACACTTCATCACAATTGGTGTCAGTGCAACAGGACGATAGTCATTCAAACAGAACACAACTGGTTTCTTTGCCACCCGTACAATGATAGAGATCTTGAAGCATCTGGGAACAATGGCCTGACTCAGGGAGATGTAATAAATGTCAGTCAGGACATCCGCCAACTCGCTCGCGCAGTCTCGGAGTACACGTCCCGGGATGTTGTCCGGACCTGCAGCTTTACGTGGGTTGACTCTGGTTAGGGTCCTCCGTGTGTCCACTGTGTTGATGGTAAAAGCTGGTCCCACCGATGGTGGGGGTGGGCCAGCCCTCCCTCTGATTGTCGGGTTAGATGCTTCAAAACGTGCAAAGAAGTCGTTGAGCCTGTCTGGAAGCGAAGTGTCGTCATCATCGACCCCCTGTCTAGACTTATAGCCTGTCAGTGTCCGAACTCCCTGCCACATCTGCTTGGTGTTCCTCGTGTCACAGAGGTGTCCCTGGATTTTCTCCACATAGGCGTGCTTCGCCGCCTTAATTCCCTTTGAGAGCGCAGACCTGGCTGAGCGGAGAGCGATCCTGTCCTCCGCTCTGAAGACTGCATCTCTGGCTGTAAGCAGCGAGCGCACCTCTGCAGTCATCCAGGGCTTATGGTTAGATTTAAAGCTTAAAGCAGACTTTAAGAGCAATTGTTCAGGTGTGACAGTACTGTCTCTATACAAAAGCAAGGCGGCTAGTGGAATGTTTGGTAGTCGTGAACTTTGAACTCACATAGTCCGCACATGCGCACTCATAATGCGAAAGTCGCTTATTCTGTGTTCTGATAATAAAGAGTAGTTCACTGTTCAGTTCAGCACGGCTCCTGTCTCGTATTATTCATACCTAACATTTGGTGACAAGAATAATTATGGCAGTGTATGGGCTACCTTAACCCCTATTGCCATTTCTAGAGTACACGATGTTATGTATATAATATGATATATAGTAATGTATGATGTAGTAAGATGGCGGCCTTGGGTGTAGTGGGAGGTGATGATCTGTCTTTCGGTAGTAGCGTCACCAGGGGTATAAAAGGCAAAGGCAGAAGAGACTCTGCACTTACTGGCTGGCTGGCACAGCTATTGACGCCGCCGAGGACACAGTCCAAGGACAGATAATTTTTTCACACATAAGAAGTTGTTCCGAACTCCTTATAAGAGCTCCTTACACAAAGATATAGAGTGATGATGGTCAAGTCAGTGGCGGTAATGCACCTGTAAGATGGTTGCCAACCACCAATCAAATCTAAAAGAAGAAGACTCCGCACCTAGGACACAGTCCAAGGACGGATAATTTTTTCTCACATGAGTTGTTCAGAACTCCTTATGTGAAGATATAGAGTGATGATAATCAAGTCAGTGGCGGTAATGCACCTGTAGGCTGGTTGCCAACCGCCAATCAAATCTAAAAGAAGAAGACTCCGTCTCTTCACCGTTGACCCCTTGGCCTGTATGGAGCATCTGTGAGTCTGGTTCTGTTATAATAAAGTACGTTAAACTGCACCCTCAGCCGCCTCCTTATTTACCGGGATATGGACACAACACACGGTGTTATGTCCATAACCAGTGGTCCAATGATGAGGCCGAAGGTTCAGTATAACATAGCTTTATTAATGAACTTATACAACACAAAGGCGCTCCTGTCAAGGCAGAGGCGCTGGTCGTAAAGAGACTGTGCCTCTTCCAGGTAGGCCTTTTATACCTTGGGTGGCGGCAGAACCGGAAAGGTGTAGCGGTCACCCATGACACACGCAGGTTTTTTTTTTCTTTTATAGTTATTTTAGCGAGGGGTAGAGAATATGTTGGATAGATTAGTTTAGAAATTAATTCAGTTTTTGTCAATAATGATCTTCCAAATAGCAATACCTTCCACATTCCACATTGGAGTTTGCACCAGAAGGGACAACAACTCTGCAACCGTGGTGAATAACAGAGGAGAAAGACTGCATCCTTGTCTTATTCCTCTTCCTATTTTGAATCTAGGACAAGGACCTTCAGGAAGGGAAACACTGCTATTGATGTCTGTGTGGAACACCTTAATTAAATTAAAAAAAATATTCACCACACCCAAAATATTTTAATGTGTCATAAATGAAAGGATGTTCTGCAGAGTCAAAAGCTTTTTGAAAATCTAGGAACAAAATGTAAGTATCCTCTTTTACTAGATCACTGTAATCAATGAGATCCAGAACCAATCGGATATTATTATGAATTGATCTACCTTTCAAGAAATCGGATTATGAATTACTTATGATCTTTGAGAGCCTGATTTTAATCTTGACGCTAATGCCATAGTAAAGATTTTATAGTCTGTATTAGGGAGAGGAATTGGTCTTAAATTATTTAACATTCTTTTATCTTTTCAAGTTTAGGTATTAATTTTATTATGCCTTGTTTCATTGTTGTCATTAGTTCTTTGTTGATAATACTTTCTTCAACTGCATCAAAAAGAAACCCTTTTATTTCTTCCCAAAAATACTTATAAAAATGAGCCGTTAATCCATCTGGCCCAGGTGAACGGTTTGAGGCAATTTTTCTAATAAGGTGTTGCTGGAAAATAATGGTGGCCACACAAAATATTGACACTCTGGGCACAATTTGGACATTTTCACTAGGGGTGTACTCAGTTTTTGTTGCCAGCGGTTTAGACATTAGTGGCTGTGTATTGAGTTATTTTGAGGGGACAGCAAATTTACACTGTTTTACAAGCTGTGCACTGACTACTTTACATTGTATCAAAGTGGCATATCTTCAGTGTTGTCCCATGAAAAGATATAATAAAATATTTACAAAAATGTGAGGGGTGTACTCATTTTTGTGAGATACTGTATGTAACTAACAATAATAAATGTATTTCTGTTAGAAATGTTAATTACTGTTCATATGTAACTAACCTGAATAAATGTATTTCTGGCAAAAATATCTATTGATGATATGTAGGTAACAATAAATGTGTTTCTGGCAGAAATGTCAAATACTGTTCATATGTAACACAAATAACTGGATTTCGGACAGAAATTTCTTTTGATAATGATATGTTGGTAACAATGAATGTATTTCTGGCAGAAATAATAATTACTGTTGATATGTAGCCAACCTGAATAAAAGTATTTCTGGCAGAAATATCGATTGATGATGATATCTAATTACCTGAATAATATATATATGATCAGAAATGTCCATTTATATTGATATCTAGGTAACCAGAAGAAACAGATTTCTGGCAGTTACTGATGTCGTTGTCAGTTGCTGATCTAAGTTGCTGATCAGACTAAAACCTCCCGGCACATGAACAGCTTCTTCCCCTCTGCCATCAGACTGCTAAACACTAAGTGACTTATTGACTCTTGTGCACTAAGTACAGCAGCTCAACCAGACTCATGTCAATCATCACTGCTTCTGTTGCATTACCGTCTGCACTATATGGTACTCCATAATATCTGCTGCTCGCTAATATATTTAAAAACTGCTTTGACTAGTATCACTCATTCTTATTCTACACTTATTGCATGTATAGTTTTTTTTTAATTTCTTTTATCTCATCATGTTTAATGTTGCAGCATTGCACCGAGACAAATTCCTAGTTTGTGTACTACATGAACAATGGCAATAAATCTGATTCTGATTCTGATTCTGATCTTGTGCAGGTAACTACAATAAATGTAATTAGTTTGCTTTGTTTACTTCGTTTATTGAACAGGGACCATGTACAGCTGTATTAATCATAGAAGAAAAAGTGCTTTGTACATTTTTAAAATTTTGTGTCAATTACTGATCTTATATAGATAACAATGAATGTAATATGTCAGAAATATCAATTCCTAATCATATAAAGGTAACATAATACATGAAATGTCAGTGGACTGATCATTTGTAAATAACCGGAATCAATACATTTTTAACAGAAATGTCATAGTCATAGTGCAGTTAGCAGACTTTTTTCATAAAAATCAATACTGTAGTAAGTGGTAGCTAGCAAACAATATTTATTTCAGCAATTGTATTATTTTTCTTTTTTTTTTTTCCTGAGATACACACCTTCTAATGATAATTTCATTTTTCATTTCAGTGAAATGGAATCTTACTGGTTGAAGTTGTTTGAAAATTCTCTCCGCAGAGAAGCAAATCCATTTGTCAAAAGGACAGTACATATTGTACCTCCAAATGAGACAAGGGATGAATTTATGCTGCGACATCTAATGGTGTTACAAAATAACAGGATTGGAAAATTCTCATCAGTCAAAAAAAAGGACATCAGACCAGATCCAATGGCGTTGTGAGAGGGCTAACAAATGTAAAGGGAAATCAGATGGAGATCCCACAACCACAAGGGCCAACAGCTGTGCAGCCTATGTGTCATTTACCTTTGTCAGTAAAAATACATTTGACAGCTGTATTGTGCACCTACTGGACAAGCACTCTTGACATGATATCAACAGTCCAAAAGAAGATTGTTCAAATCGGATCAATAGTGATTTGATTAACTACATTCATGCTTGTTTCCAGGTGGAGCACTCAAATGCAGAAATCCTCCTATAATGCAAAGACTGGGCAAAGGCCCAAGGACAGATGGACCTTAGAGACCGACAGTACTTGTCACGAATGGCCCTTGTGAGCCATTAATAAGAGCCTCGGGCCAACCAGTGAGTTTGCGTAGTTTATTAATAAAGGAAAGCACAAAGGAAAAGAGCTTCGTGGGGCAAAACACAAATAATACAAGAGGTACACTTACGGATCACGATGAGGGAAGAGAGGAGGGCTGGAGCCAGACGTAGGGACTCCAGCCTAATCCACAACGGGAGGTAAGTGTGGATAGTGTGAGGTCGCAGCCCTGAGCAAACAGGGCAGCTCTCTTATATAGGGGTTGCCAGCTCATCCGCTGATGAGTGGTAATTGGCCTCCAGCTGTCCCGTGGTGCTTGGTTTCTGACAGCCGGAAGCACCGCCGAGACGCTGTCAAAACAAAGGCCTGGCTGAGATGATGTATGGCCTGAGCGCGGACGACATTGGCGCTCAGACATGACAGTACTTTGTTACAAATGAGGACATCAGACTGTTAAAAAAGAGCTTTCTTGCACAGATCAGAATGGATGGCAATGACTGTATTGGCGTTGATCGTTTGATTAAAACAGAACTGAAAGAGAGTGTGATTTTCTATCAGCCTCTTTCACATAGTGAGAAGCAGCCACTGATGATTGCTTTCTGTACACCTTGGCAAATTGAACAGTTAAAAAAATATGGCCTTGAGATGATCTATCTTGATGATACCTACAAGGGAATCAGACAGTATGGATTTGCATTTGATGCAGTTGTCATCAAATTAGACCAAGGTCGAGGTGTCCCTGCTGCTTTCTTCATCTTGAGCGAGGAATCATCAGAATACTTGACACTTTGTTTGCAGAAGTTGCAAGAGGCTGCCAATCCATTCCAGCCAAGAAACAGTAATTAGAAATACCAATCAAGTGGTATTTAAATTTGTATTTATTTCTCTCATGTCAAATCATTAATAAATGCATTGCTTTATATTTCATAGTGTACTGTCATCTTTTGAGAGTGAAATTATTTTTTTACAACTCTTTTTGAAGGTAAAACCATGTTGAATAAACCAGTCGTAAAGCTGGGTTCACATTATAGCATTTGGAATGACTTTTACAGACGTTTTGAAAAATCAGACAAATGAGTCCAAACGTCGGTGAAATTACGTTCACAAGCAGTTTTTTTTTTTTAATCCAGCGCACACCAACTTTTAGGAACTTTAACTCTGATTACAAAGAAAAAATATTAATAATTTATTTCATTAAATACAATTTTAACTTAAATGACCAAGGATGTGGTATATATTACTCATATATTCCATACCTGCATACGTTAGAGCATGTGGAAATGTGTGGGGCAACATATGCAAAGGAATTTCACACCTCTGAAAGGACAAAGGATTCTCACCGCCGTGTGAAGACCAATGACGTCACAGGACGCCATGGCAACAGACTTGACACCTTCACCCCCTTAGGCGAGGAGAGGTTTTCCCATCACCTCCCAAGACGGAGGGAGGAGTTAACAGGACTAATGGGGATTTAGATAACGGGGGATTTCAGCTTGTGTTTTGCATGTCTTGGATGTGTGCCTGTATTTAACCAGCGAGCTGGGCAGAATTCTTCCTCTTTGCCTTCTGCCAAGCTCTGCACCATGATGAGAAAAGATAGAAGAGTTGTTCATTAAAGACCTTGCTTTTGTGATACAAAACCGCCTCGTTATTTCCAGCTCTTCTACACTGGTGACCTTGACGCGAGTATGGACCTGAGGCGTTCTTCAAGCGACTCATCCGCGGCGAATCTGACTTACGCCAGCGACAACGCAGACGAGGGAACAAGCAGACAGCTGTTCCCCCCGGCAGAGGGTACCGAGAGAGCTCAACCGAGCTCCAGCACCGCCGTGAGAGCCTAGGCAAGGCACTCTCACCCAGCGGGCACAACAGTGATGATGTGCACAAACGCCGTCACTGTTAAACTGCCAGATTTCTGGCGAGAAGACCCGGCCTCTTGGTTTCTCCAAGCCGAAGCCCAGTTCATACTGGCGGGCATCACGGCAGACGATACTAAGTTCTACCATATCGTCTCCAAACTCGACTCCGCCACTTCGAGGTGTGTGCGAAGCTTGATCCAGCGACCACCGGCCCGGGACAAGTATGAGACACTCAAGGCGACCATCGTGGCGAATTACGTCCCGTCGGCGGAAGAAAGAGCCGAAAAAATCCTGGCAGTCTACGGCCACAGAGGGGGCAATCCAAAGACCCTCATGGAGGATTTACTGCAGCTCAAGGAGGAGGACAATGATAATTTCCTCTTTCAATTTATTTTCCTCAGCACGCTACCACCACACATGAGAGGGACACTCGCCAGTATGAAGTGCAACAATCATCAGGACTTCCGCACGCTGGCCAACGAGGCTTATCGACTCGTCAACGCCTGCAGAGATTGGACACCCACAGCGGCATCCGCAGACCTCAAAACTGACGCCCCGAACCTTGGAGAGTCACAAACCACGGAGCAGGCTCAACCCACGGTGACAGCAGCGCGGCCCAAGCGCAACAAACAGAATGACGTCTGTTATTATCATCACCGCTTCGCCGAGAAAGCCCGGAAATGTGTTCCCCCCCTGCAAGTTTACGATGTCAGGAAACGCCAAAGCAGAGGGCCGTTAACGGCAGCGGTTCTCGGCGAGAAAAATAAGCTGTTATACGTGACGGATGGACACACAGGCAAGCAGTTCCTCATCGACACAGGAGCCCAGCTGAGTTTCGTCATGCCCTCCCACGCAGATCGAGCCATGGGCACCCGGGGCAATGGAGCAGTGGCAGCCAACGGCTCGGACATCGACACGTTCGGGGAAAAGAGCCTGCATCTCCTCATTCACGGCCGCAGCTACAGATGGACATTTGTTGTAGCGGCGGTGAGTTTTAACTTGTTAGGCGCAGATTTTCTGTGTGCACACGGGTTATTAGTTGATCTAGCAAATAGGCGCCTGGTTAATGCACTGTCTTTTGCTTCTATTCCTTGCTCAGCTCGAGTCTCTCCACCACCTGTGCAGGCCAACGTCACTACGGCAGGAGGTAAGTTTGAGCAACTCCTCACCCAATTTCCAGCACTCACAACCCCCAAATTCTCAGCCACTGTAGCCAAACACGGGGTTAAACACTTCATTCCAACAACGGGACCTCCCGTTTTTGCCAAAGCTCGCCGCTTAGACGCGGCCAAGCTCAACATAGCAAGGGACGAATTTGCAGCTCTTGAAAAATTAGGCATTGTCCGACGTTCAAAGAGCCCTTGGGCTTCACCACTTCACATGGTTCCGAAATCCGACGGTTCTTGGAGACCGTGCGGAGATTACCGCAGATTAAACAACGCTACAGCGCATGACCGCTACCCCATTCCTCACATACAGGACTTTTCACTACATTTAGCGGGTGCGCGCATTTTTTCAAAAATAGACTTAGTCCGCGGTTATCACCAAGTTCCAGTCCGAGCTGAAGACATTCCTAAAACAGCGGTTATAACCCCTTTCGGCCTTTTTGAATTCCTGCGAATGCCTTTCGGCCTCAAAGGTGCTGCTCAGACTTTTCAGTGTATGATGGACGCAGTCTTATGCGACCTCCCCTTTGTTTTCGTCTCCCTCGACGACATGCTGGTAGCCAGCTCATCGGAGGAAGAACACGAGCAGCATCTCACTGCCATTTTTCAGAGGCTAGAAGAGCACAGATTAACCCTCCTCATAACCCTGTACTGTCAGACCATTGTCTGTTAACCTTTGATTTTACTATTTCTGACTATTTGGCTCCTAAAGAAAAATATTATCACAGTAGATGCCTCTCAGATGATGCTGTTTCCAAATTTATGCAGATTGTTTCCTCTATGCCATGTGTCAACACAACGGAAATAAGCTATAGACAGCTTGCTCCTTCTGTAATTGATAACATGGTGGATAGTGTTTCAGCTTCTCTGCATCAGGCTCTAGACTTGGTGGCCCCCTTAAAAAAGAAAAAGTCTAATCAGAGATTTTTAACTCCTTGGTTCAACACAGAAACTCGTAGCTTAAAACAGAAGACTCGTCAATTAGAAAGAAAATGGCGCTCTACTAATTTAGATGAAATCTATTTAGCTTGGAGAAATCATCTTTTAATTTATAAAAAATCTCTTAGAAAAGCTAGAACGAGTTATTACTCTGCATTAATAGAAGAGAACAAGAATAATCCCAGGTTTCTTTTCAGTACTGTAGCCAGGTTGACAAAGAGTCAGGACTCTGTCAATCCTAGCATCCCCTTAGAGCTTACTAGTCAGGACTTTATGAACTTTTTCAATAATAAAATTTCATCCATCAGAGATAAAATCAATCAGATTCTTCCCACAGTTAACTTAAATACTGTAACTACTACAACTCCTTCTATTGATGTCTGTCTTGATGAGTTTACTCCAATCGACCTTTGTGAGTTAGACAAAGTAGTTTCCTCATCCAAACCTTCAACTTGTCTTTTAGATCCTATTCCTACCAGGTTATTTAAAGAAGTCTTCCCACTTATTGGTAGCTTTATTCTTCATATAATCAATTCTTCATTAACTTTAGGCCATGTACCGCAGGCTTTTAAAACGGCTGTAATTAAACCCTTACTCAAAAAGCCAACGCTAGATCCAGGAGCTTTAGCTAACTATAGACCAATCTCTAATCTCCCTTTCATTTCAAAAATCTTAGAAAGAGTTGTTGCTACGCAATTATTTGACCACCTGCAGGGAAATGGTTTACTTGAAGAGTTTCAATCTGGGTTTAGAATCCATCATAGTACTGAAACAGCCTTAGCGAAGGTCACTAATGACCTCCTCATTGCATCTGATAATGGACTAGTTTCTGTACTTGTCCTTTTAGATCTTAGTGCAGCTTTTGATACTATTGATCATAATATTCTACTTGATAGATTAGAACACTATGTTGGACTTAATGGAACTTCGTTGCAGTGGTTTAGATCTTATTTATCTGATAGGTTCCAGTTTGTTCATGTAAATGATGAGTTTTCTTTCAGCTCAAAGCTTAGTCATGGAGTTCCACAGGGATCTGTGCTAGGCCCTACTCTTTTTAGTTTATATATGCTTCCGTTAGGCAACATTATTAGAAAGCACTGTATACATTTTCATTGTTATGCAGATGACACACAATTATACCTGTCAATGAAGCCAGATGATACTAATCAATTAGCCAAGTTAGAAGCCTGTCTTAAGGAAATCAAAGCTTGGATGACTTGTAATTTCCTGCTATTAAATTCAGATAAGACTGAAGTCATTCTTGTTGGTCCAAAAAACCTTAGAAATTCCTTTCCAAATCAAACTTTCAGTTTGGACGCAGTTACTCTTTCTCTTAATAGCTCTGTGAGGAACCTTGGAGTTATTTTTGATTAGGATTTGTCCTTCAATTCACATATTAAATTTGTTTCTAAGACTGCCTTCTATCATTTGCGTAATATTGCCAAGATTAGGAGCATCTTGTCTCAGAGTGATGCTGAGAAGCTGATCCACGCTTTTGTTAGCTCGAGATTAGATTATTGTAATTCTTTATTATCAGGCTGTCCTAAAACATCTTTAAAAAGTCTTCAGCTGATCCAAAATGCTGCAGCAAGAGTTTTAACAGGTACTAGAAAGAGAGATCATATCTCTCTGGTTCTGGCCTCCCTTCATTGGCTTCCCATAGAGTTTAGAATTAAGTTTAAAATCCTTCTTCTCACTTACAAAGCTCTAAACAATCAGGCTCCTTTTTATTTAAAAGATCTGATACTACCGTATTATCCTAACAGAGCACTACGATCTCAAAATGCAGGATTACGTGTAATACCTAGAATCTCCAAAAGTACAATGGGAGGCAGAGCCTTCAGTTATCAAGCTCCTCTCCTGTGGAATCAGCTGCCAATCTGGATTCGGGAGTCAGACTCGATCTCTGTTTTTAAGAATAGGGCTAAAACCTACCTTTTTGATCTAGCCTACAATTAGGGAGGGATCATGTGTTTCTGAACCCTCCCTTAGTTATGCTGCTAATAGGTTTAGTCAGCCGGGGGACCTCCAGTAATGCACTGGGCCTCACTCCTTTCCTCACTCTCTATGAAATATTTTTTTTTTGCTGGTCATTAACATTTGTTTGTTCTCTCCCATAGATTGAGTCCCCATCGTGCTGTTTGCTCTCTACATGTCTGTTCTTTTCTTCTTCTCTATCCCCTCACCCCCCAGCCAGTCGCAGCAGATGACTGCCCCTCCCTGAGCCTGGTTCTGCTGGAGGTTTCTTCCTGTTAAAAGGGAGTTTTTCCTCTCCACCGTCGCCAAGTGCTTGCTCACAGGGGATCGCCTGATTGCTGGGGTCTTTCTGCAACTGTGGGGGTCCCCCCTACAGTTGTTGATAGTGCTATGAGATGACTGTTGTTGTGAAATGGCGCTATATAAATAAAGTTGAATTGAATTGAATTGAATTAATAATTAATCCAGCCAAATGCAAATTCGGCGTATCGCAAATTGATTTTTTGGGACACAGAGTCTCCCCGAAAGGGGCAGTTCCGCTTCCAGACAACATTCATGCGATAGAAGGTTTTCCACGGCCCCAAACGGTCAAATCGCTACAGGAATTTTTGGGGATGGTTAATTTTTACAACCGTTTCCTCCCTCATGCAGCTCAGCTCATGCAGCCCCTGTATGACGCGCTCAAAAAAAAGAGAGCTTCCAACGCGGTCGAATGGACCCCGGAACGCGAACGCGCTTTTGCGGAAGTTAAAAACGCCCTAGCTAACGCCACAATGTTAGTCCATCCAGATCCCTCGGCCCGCATTGCTCTAACCACAGATGCTTCAGACTTGGCCATAGGGGCAGTTGTAGAACAACTTGTCAAGGGGGTCTGGCAACCTTTAGCATTTTTTAGCAAATCGCTAAACCCGACGGAACGCAAGTACAGCACTTTTGACAGGGAGCTGCTGGCGCTCCATTTATCCATCCGCCACTTCCAGTTTTGGTTAGAAGGGCGGAGTTTCACGGCTTTTGTGGACCATAAACCGCTCACTTTTGCTATGGCTAAAATTTCAGAACCTTGGTCGGGCAGACAACAAAGACAGCTAGCTGCGATTTCAGAGTTCACCACAGACATTCGACATGTAGCGGGCAAACTTAACGTAGTAGCAGACTGTCTCTCTCGCGCTGTGGCACCGCCAGAGCACGAGGAGACAGATTACACTGCTTCAGTAGCTGAGCTTTTCTCTAACGCAAACACATATGCAGCACCTAACCATGAAGGGATAGATTATGCAGCCATGGCGGAAGAACAAGGCAGTGATGCGGACGTGCGCGCGCTCCTGTCTGGACCAACAGGGTTAAGGCTGGAGGAAAAAGGGTTGCGCGACGGCGTGCCCCCCCTAATATGCGATGTTTCAACCAGCCGACCTCGCCCGTTAGTACCGGCTGCTTGGCGCCGCCGTATTTTCGACGCAATTCACTTCCTCGCGCACCCAGGTGTGCGCGCCTCGGTCAAAATGGTTGCCGAAAAGTTTGTGTGGCCAGGCCTGCGCAAAAACGTAAAAGAATGGGCAAAAACTTGCATTCCTTGTCAGCGCGCCAAAGTACACAAACACACAAAAGCCCCTCTGGAGCCTTTTCCCATCCCTGCTAGAAGGTTCGACCACATTCATGTTGACCTCGTGGGGCCGCTGCCTTCCTCCCAGGGTTTCACACACCTGCTAACAATGATAGACCGCACCACGTGCTGGCCAGAGGCAGTCCCTCTAGCGGCAACTACAGCGGAGGAAGTCGCTCGCGTTTTTCTAACAAATTGGGTGGCACGTTTCGGCGTCCCATCAGACATCACGTCAGATAGGGGGCCTCAATTTGTCTCAGAGCTCTGGTCAGCCATGTCCAACAGTTTAGGGGCAACAATTCACCGTACCACCGCTTATCACCCTCAGGCTAATGGGTTATGCGAGCGTTTTCACAGGTCCTTAAAGGCCGCCCTCAGAGCCTCATTAACGGACACAAATTGGGTAAATAAACTTCCCTGGGTTTTATTGGGGTTGCGTGCGGCACCTAAAGAGGATTTAGACGCTTCCCCTGCAGAATTAGTCTTTGCTCAGCCTATCAGACTACCAGGTGAATTTTTACCAGAAAACCCGGAACCAGGGCACCTCCCAGTCCCAAGGTTTTTAGGCAGTAACGGACCGAACTCTCTACACGGTCCAGCTCATCACTCCTTTCCGCGAGTTTTTGTTCCTCAAACTTTAAAAAACGCCGAGTTTGTTTTTGTTAAGCATGAAGCCCTTAAACCAACGTTACGCCCAGTATACGATGGCCCGTTCAGAGTGCTGGAAAATGGTGACAAACACTTTGTGCTTGATTATGGGGATAGAAATGAAACGGTCAGCATTGACAGACTCAAACCTGCCTTCTTGTTGAGAGACGAACCTGCACAGTTGGCGTGAGCACCTCGGCGAGGTAGACCCCCCAAGGAAAAAGTCTCAGCCCCCAGGCAGGGAACAGATAATCTCTCTCCTTCCCACACTGCAGATTCCTCACAACAAGGTCCCAGCAGGACGCCTAAACCAGCCTACAGCAGCTTTGGGAGAAGATTGAAACCCAGACTGCACAAGGACTGATTACACCACTCTGCAATTTTTCGCTAATTGTGCCGCAACAGTTTAGGACTGACTTATGATTATACTATGCTGTTATATTTTCACTGAACTCTCTTAGGAGCATGGCTGCTTGGAAGTTTCTTCTGTGACAACAGCTGTAACACGTAGTATGTCTTAGTAATTACCCTAGACTGTGAATCTTTCTGTGTCCTTTCCTAGTTGTTTGGGGGGCCTGTGGTATATATTACTCATATATTCCATACCTGCATACGTTAGAGCATGTGGAAATGTGTGGGGCAACATATGCAAAGGAATTTCACACCTCTGAAAGGACAAAGGAATCTCACCGCCATGTGAAGACCAATGACGTCACAGGACGCCATGGCAACAGACTTGACACCTTCACCCCCTTAGGCGAGGAGAGGTTTTCCCATCACCTCCCAAGACGGAGGGAGGAGTTAACAGGACTAATGGGGATTTAGATAACGGGGGATTTCAGCTTGTGTTTTGCATGTCTTGGATGTGTGCCTGTATTTAACCAGCGAGCTGGGCAGAATTCTTCCTCTTTGCCTTCTGCCAAGCTCTGCACCATGATGAGACAAGATAGAAGAGTTGTTCATTAAAGACCCTGCTTTTGTGATACAAAACCGCCTCGTTATTTCCAGCTCTTCTACAAAGGATGCCGTTATTTCTGTTATATTATTTCTTTATATTTATAGTTTGTTTGTTTGTTTTTTTTTCCAGAAATCTCTTCACCACCCAGACAGCAGGAAAAACCTCCCTTATTTTGAAATCAGATGTTGGCACATTTAGTTTGTCTGAAGGCTGCTGACAGATTAAAGTCATTGACTTGGTGAATTTCGGTTACCTTAACCTGCCAGGTACATATTAGGGAATTGTAGCGGACTCTAAAGACATAATTCACCACAATATGTGTTCATGTACAGAATGATCTGCTTAAGCAGTTATAGTTGTGCGCTCAGGCTTTCTCATCAGACACCTCTCTAGGCAGCCGCTGAAGGACCTCAGTTTAGAGGGAAAAGAGAGCTTGTGTTTTTAGCTGTTGCTTTTAGTCGCAGCTAGAGGATAAAAATGGCACGCCTGCTCGTGCAAGAAATTGCCAGTCTCTTCATTCCTGCAATTCCTACAGAACATAACTTAATACTGTAGTGGCTGGTGAAATATATCCTCAGCAATTCATCAGTCCACCTCGCCTTTCCCTTCCTTAAGAAAATTAAGAGACTATGATAATCCATATCCACACACACGGCAAGAATAGTTCTTTTGACACACCATGTCAATGTACTTAAAATAAATAAATAAATAAAACAAAACAAAAAAAACTTATGACTGACTTGAGTAGACATCAATTATCCCCAGTTGGAGGAAGTCATTTGACACAGAGTGAGGAAATTCAAACTCTGAAAATATGCCATTATAAGATAAGATAAGATAAGCCTTTATTAGTCCCACAACGGGGAAATTCCAGGATTGCAACAGCACAGGGATAGCAACACTCAGAGCAACAATCAGAAGGCAAGAAAAAAAAAACAAGCAAGCAAGAGCAGCTAATATACATATGTACATATTACTATAAAATATATATATACACACACACACACAGACACACAGTGCAGAGCATTGTAGCTGGATGGAATAAATATATGAATATATGAACACACAGTGCAGAGCATTGTAGCTAGATGGAATAAATATGTAAATATATAAACACCCACAGTACGGAGCATTGCAGCTAGGTGGAATAAATATGCAAGTATATAAACACACACAGTGCGGAGCAATGTAGCTAGATGGAATAATATGTAGATATATAAAAACACAGTGCGGAGCATTGTAGCTAGATGGAATAAATATATAGATATATAAATATAAACACACCCAGTGCTGAGCATTGTAGCTAGATGGAATAAATATGTAAATATATAAACACACACAGTGCAGAGCATTGTTGCTAGGTGGGATGAAACAGCATAACCGTCTACTTAGTTATCCTACATGGTATGATTATGTGCCCATACATATTCTCACCCTCCATAGCGACCGGTATGTTCCTAGTTGTATGCCGGAGAGGACCATTGTGTAAGTCTATTGCATCTTTTGCATTCAAAAAAACTATTAGTTTGTTACGTCTTTTTGCTATCTCTGCGAGCAGCCCTGCTTAGGTTGTACAGTCTGACAGCCGTTGGTAGGAAGGACCTACGAAACCTCTCGGTTGTGCACCTGGGATGATGTAGTCTGCTGCTAAATGAGCTCCTCAGTGCATCCAGTATGTCCTGCATAGGGTGGAACTCGGACTCCAGCAGAGATGACAGTTTAGCCACCGTCCTTCTCTCTCCTATCTCCTCCATCGGATCAAGGCGCTGCCCCAGGACAGAGCTAGCTTTCTTAATCAGTTTGTTCAGTCTCTTCCTATCGGCTGCAGTAATGCCACTGCCCCAGCAGACCACTCCAAAAGTGATGGCTGATGCCACCACCGTGTCATAGAATGACTTCAGCAGCGCCCCTTGTACACCAAAAGACCTGAGTCTCCTCAGCAGGAACAGCCTGCGCTGTCCCTTCTTGTAGAGTGCGTCAGTATTGTGTGACCAGTCTAGTTTATTGTTCAGATGAATACCCAGGTACTTATAGGATGTCACCATCTCGATGTCTGTTCCCTGTATATTTACTGGTGCTGTGAGGGGCTGCCCATGCCTGCGGCAGTCCACCACCAGCTCCTTAGTTTTCCTCGCGTTATGCTGAACATAACCTACAAGAGATGGAGAATGATATTGATCCTGATAACCACTTTTTCAATAATATTCATAATCATTGTGAATATTACACTGAAAAGCAATTCAAAAGTCAAGTGCAACTAGATGGTAAACTATCAATAATACACTTCAACAGCAGAAGTCTTAACAAAAACTTTCCACAGATTCAGGACTATTTAAAACAGCTAGACAGAAAATTTACAGCTATCGCAGTCTCTGAAACTTGGCTTAATGAAGAGCAGGCTCCTGTGATGGCAATAGAGGGATATCAGATGTTTCATATTAAAGACCTCGGACAGACGAAACTTCAATATCGCTAATTCATATATCAAATTGTTGTCTGAGACGAGCTAAGGCGAACCGCACATGTTTTGGTGTCAACGAATGTCGCATAAGGTGACAATGCGCTCTTGAAGTATGCTGTCATGGAGAGCGGGTGGACCCAGCCAAGCGATCAGCGGCTAAGTAGGCCACTGACTGTGTGACGTCACCCCAGCCAAACACGCGCACATGGTCGGCGGCCATTGCTGTGTTTTGCTTCATGCAACACTTGATGTTTACGTCTTTAAATCGGCGATTACGGATATTTCTCGGAATACTTGTGGATTACAAATAGATTATTTATGAAGATTAGGATTTCAGGAATCGAATTAATATGGTGGGCAGCACGGTGGCGCAGTGGTTAGCACAGTGGCAACACAGCAAGAAGGTCATGGGACCGATTCCACCCTTGACCATCGTGGGTTCGATCCCACCCCCAGACCATCGGTGACCCTTCTGTGTGGAGTTTGCATGTTCTCCCCGTGTCTGCGTGGGTTTACTCCGGGCACTCCGGTTTCCTCCCACATGCCAAAAACATGCAAGTTAGGTTAATTGGCATCAAAACTGGGGATTCTAAATTGTCCTTAGGTATGGATGTGAGAGTGAATGGTTGTCTGTCTCTCTGTGTTGGCCCTGCGATGGACTGGCGATCTGTCCAGGGTGTACCCTGCCTCTCGCCCAAAGATGCTGGGATAGGCTCCAGCCCCCCCCGCGACCCGAAAGGATTAAGCGGTAGAAGATGGATGGATGGATGGATGAATTAATATGGTTTGGCGTTGTGTTGTCTACGGGTGCAATGGTATACCAGAGGAGTATGCGGTGAGTGTTTTCGAATTTCCCGTCCCTGGGAAATTCCAAATGGCATGGGTGAAATTCATTCAGAAAACACGAAAATATTGGAATGATGTCGGTAAAACACCCTACATGTGCAGTAGACATTTCGTTAACAGCGATTTTGAGAATAAGATGCAATTTGAAATGAAATTTGCAAAAAAATTGGTGATAAAGAAAACGGCTATTCCAACTATCTATCCCTCGATTCCCAAGTCTGACTCTGAGACAAGTGTCAGTGACAGTGGCGTGAAAAGCAAGGGTGATCTACCGATGCAATCAGCTGTCAGAAAATGAGAAGTGAACAGGGTAAGTTTTGTATTTTTAATATTCACTGCAAATGATTACTAAACATCTTAAATGAATTCCAAGCAATGGTTTGCATTGCCTTACCAACTTATCAAATATTAGCATATTAGGGTATTCATGCTAATCAAATATGAAATATTCAGTGCTGTATAGGGAGGGGGTTGTGCCTGTTTGATCAATTTACATTTCTATGTATGTAATCAAATTTGAGACCTCTGGGATAAAATTAAGATGTTCTACTTTTTTTGCAGATTTTATCAACTGTCACTCAACCTTCAAATAGTGTTGATATTTCTGACCAAGCAGAGGAAGCTGATGAACAGGACTTTGATGTAAATCCAATTTCAGATCCACTAGACCAACATGTCCCACCTACACTAAATCCAGCCCAGCCAACACCACATCCTCTCCTGCCAACACCCAATCCAGATCTCAAAGCCGAACCATCACAGCAACCCAAGTACAAAGATGCGAGCACTACATACGATCCCCAAGCTCCTGAGAGACTGCAACCTACCACAAAAAACAGTTCGACACAAACCAGGAAGTTTATTGTCCGACCAGAAAAAAAAAACAGTAAAACGTGAGTATCATCGATTTTAAATTAACAATTTTTTGACAATTATTTTTCCTGGTAACCATCAATATAACTTGTTAACCCTAATACATTTCTTCACTTATTGATCTCCAGGCTCACACTCTCAGACCGATCCAAAGATCACACAATGGGACCCAAGTTAACCGAGCAGATGTGATACGTGCCGTAGATCACTGGCAACAACAGGGCTTCGCACATCGGCACCAAGGAAAGCAAAGAGGCAGTTTGAGGAGGTTGACACGGATGATATTGAATCTGTTTCGTCTTACGCCTCTTAAAATGACCCACTTGATGTTACATACCATCCAAGTTTTATGGATGTATCAGACCAAAGGTATGATTCAAATTAATGAAACATTTCATGAAATAAAATGAAATTGGAATTTTGTAATGTTTTATAATACTAAAATTGAAGTGAATAATATAATCGTGGTATGGAATTCTATTCATGTTAAAATCTATATCCACTGATTTTTTCAAAATTTCAGTTTCAACCAAACAGAGTCCCATAACCACCACGAGGAGGACAAATACATAGTTTACAAAAGTTGCCTCTGGAAATTATTCAACAATTGTCCTCGTTGCGGTCATCCATGTGAGGTAACAAGTCACACTAAAGGCTCTCTGTTGGTGATCAAACAATATTGTCCACATTGTGTTGAGGATCGATCCTGGCACAGCCAGCCGATGATCAGGGACATGCCAGCTGGTAACATACAGCTTTCATCCGCCATTCTCTTCACTGGGGCATCATATGTCAAGGTCCTCAGAGTTCTAAATGCAGCCGGTATCGTTGGCATTTCTCCGAGCACTTACAAGGAGCACAAACAGCTGTATCTGGAGCCAACAATCTGGGGTGTATGGTCAGACCGCAGGATGGACCTATTTAGACAGCTGCTGTCCATGCCAGGTGGCCTCGTTTTGGGAGGAGACGGACGTGCAGATAGTCCTGGGCATAGCACCAAATATGGTTCCTATACCACTATGGAATTGCGTCTCAAGAAAGTGACTGACATCCAACTGGTTCAGGTAGTTGCTTAGTCATTTGTGGTCACTCAAGTATTTGTTTGAAATATTTTGTCTTATGTAAGATAATTAGATAAATACAACAATATTAGAAAATAAAATATGGTGCAATCCCAAAATTAATGACCAATGCTATTTCATAATATTTTATATGGAGTGAATATTAAACTGATCTGCCACATATGACAATGTTCTTATTTCATTATACAGAGCAACGAGGTAGGAAGCAGTAATGCTATGGAAAAAAGAGGGCTTCATCCGCAGCATGGATCTATTAGAGGAGCATGGTTTGGCTGTTGATACTATCATCACTGATCGGCATCCCCAGATACAGAAATATATGAGAGAAAACATGCCGGATGTCAGACACTACTATGATGTGTCGCATGTTGCAAAGGGTCTGTATAATTATATTGTGCATTTCAATCTGTATAATTATATTGTGCATTTCAATCACTGCACAAATATTATATTAACATAAAAATATATCGAATGAATAATAATTATTGTTTCTAAATGATTAATTTTATTAATCTTTGCATCTTACATAGGCTTCATCAGAAGTATTGAAAAACTGGCAAAGGAATGTCCTGAACTCAAGCCATGGTTGAAATCAATCTCCAACCACATGTATTGGTGTGCGGCCTCAAGCCATGGTCAAGCTCCAGATGTGATTGTTGCCAAGTGGCAATCACTTGGAAACCACATCCAGAACAAGCACAGCAATCATGGCCCTCTATTCCCTTCTTGCCTCCATGCCGACCCTGGAACACAACCAAAACCCAAGAAGTGGCTCAAACCCAGTGAGTGTAGCTATGTCTTATTTCCAATAACCATGTATCGATCAGTAGTGCATGTATTATATATGTATAAATATTATTATCCCATTGATTTTTTCATTTTCTCACACCTAAAATTTTTATATTTCAGGCACAAAGGGCTGTGAAAAAGTTGTTGATATGATCAACAAAACACGGGTCCTCAGGAATGTGCGAAAGCTGAGTCCAGGGCAGCAAACTTCAAATGTGGAGGCTTTCCACAGTCTGATTATTCAGTTTGCACCAAAGAGTGTACACTTCTCTTTCCTTGGAATGTTGACAAGGTGAGGCAATGCAATATGTGCATGTACATGCAATTATAATAAAAGTGCCATTTACATAGACTTTCTGCTGATAGACAGAATTAATAGATCACTTATATGGCCAAAAATAAATCATTCTGATAATATTCTAATTACAGACTTTGTTTAGCTGCAATGCACTTTAATGAAAATGCAGGCCGCAAGCAGGCACAGAATCGTGATGGTGAGCCGGTCTTCATCATCAGGTACCCAAAATTCAAAAAAGGGGGATATACACTGCAAGCAAAGAAAGTTGATCCAACTTTTGGTGAGTATAACAAATATTAGTATCATTTTCTAGGCTTGCATATGATATTTACAGTGGGTGGAGGGTTGGTCTTCATTTAAGTTTCACATTTCATAGCTTTTATCAAATTTTGTCAATTTGGGTCAAATTTTTATTTCATACTCTAGCCAAATGGATGTCTCATTTTTACTGAATATATATATATTTTTTCAGAATATGTGGATGATCTGATTACTCTGTTCAACAAAACCTTGGTTGATCCAACCCACTTATGGGAGCAGTGGCACTATGTACACTACCGTTCAAAAGTTTGGGGTCACCCAGACAATTATTTTGTGTTTTCCATAAAAAGTCACACTTATTTACCACCATGAGTTGTAAAATGAATAGAAAATATAGTCAAGACATTGACAAGGTTAGAAATAATGATTTGTATTTGAAATAATAATTTTTTCCTTCAAACTTTGCTTTCGTCAAAGAATCCTCCATTTGCAGCAATTACAGCATTGCAGACCTAACATGATTGCACAAGGGTTTTCTAATCATCCATTAGCCTTCTGACACAATGAGCAAACACATTGTACCATTAGAACACTGGAGTGATAGTTGCTGGAAATGGGCCTCTATACACCTATGTAGATATTGCACCAAAAACTAGACATTTGCAGCTATAATAGTCATTTACCACATTAGCAATATATAGAGTGTATTTCTGATTAGTTTAAAGTTATCTTCATTGAAAAAAGTGCTTTTCTTTCAAAAATAAGGAAATTTCTAAGTGACCCCAAACTTTTGAACGGTAGTGTACAAGCCAGAGTTCCCGCCACATTGAGTGCCAAATTTCAGCGTCCCATCAAAGCTGATGCTGTTGACCAACATGTATCTAGATTTTCAAAATCAAACATGTCAAAGTAGAAGAAATTATCAATTACCAATGACAGTTCAGCTTCCAATTTTTAGGGAAGCAACATATTTGCTAAGAAAAACAAATATAAGCCTAAGATTGTAAGAGAAATGTGCTTTTAAAAATGGAACCCCAATTTTCTACCATAAAATGGTTCCCATTATAACTGTGAAATGTTATTTAGTGGAATATAATAATTGCTATATCTGGAAACTAGTTATTTTCTTAATCTGTAGTGATACTCCATTGATTTTTGTATTTCTTTGTATATTTCTGCTGTGTTTTCAAACATTCATACAAAGGTGGTATAGTATGTAATATTTCGTTTCAAATTGAGAACAATTTAGTGTGTTCTAACTATTCAAATGTATATGAAATGCGACTTTGATGAATGCTGAACTATGAGAATTATAACATTGGCATGAACATTAATAAACTCAATATATGATTTTACCAAACTTTATTTACATATCATTGTTCACAAATCTAATCTTGGTAAGCAAAATCCCTTGTATCTATCAGATGGGAATGTTTCTCTGATGAGGCTCACCGCACAGGCAGGCAACATAACCCTCACTTCTTTCCCAAGAAATCCCCAACACCACCGTACCAGTTGCCTGTAGGCTATGTATCTGTATCGCCTGAAAAATATGGGGTTTCATTATTAAATTTATCATTTGCATTGATTATTGAATGTATTGAAAGATTTGTTCATAATTCATCTGGAAAAGTAAATCACATGAATAAATATTGTTTATAAACTCACTCGTGTTGACTTGCGTCTTGATCACCATATTGCTGTCTGTAGGCCAGATAAGCTGTCTGTAAAACCCAGATGTCAAGACAGACATAACGAAAACCTGGGTGATCAGTGATACACTTTGGTAGTTTATCATTGGTGTATCCACAGCCCTTCAGTTCTTCTATTTTCTCCTTCACCTTCAATATCTCCTGGCAGCACCGACATTCACTTGATTTTGGCATAACCTTACATTTCTCACAAGTGCACCTGTGCAAAAAAATGGTATAATCAGATGCTTATAATAAACTAATGGCTCGTGGCAGTGCTATGTAAATTGGTCTATGAAGTTTGATTAGAAAAAATTAAAAGCATGTAAAAAATTTTGACTGGAAAGAAAACTTATAGTAAAACAATAATGAATCACAATAATTCTTAAACATGATCCATCATTCTCTTAGAGAATTCTGTAGCTTTTGAGACAAGTATTAACAGGATGATGATTAACAACATGTCATGAGAAACTCGTAAAATACACCTATTATCGCTCACATAGATTATCCATTTATTTCGAATGAAAATGTTTCTAAGTCACCAAATAAGGCAGCGAGTGACCAATTGTTAGTTTTAGTTTGAAAATTAAGTGTGTGACTATGCATGTCGCCAAAAAAAATATTTCTAAGCATCTTTTACCAAGATAAATCTTCGAGCCGATCGTCGTCAACTTGGTCTGTTCCCGTCTCTGTTTCGACTTCCTCCTCTCCCTCTGGCTCGAACAAATAAGGCTGAATACCCCCCTCAGTACCACCCAAAACTTCTTCATCATCCGATTCTTCATTTTCAATCTCATCATTTATATTGAGGTCGTCAAACTTGACAAAATAATCACTGTCCGAATCACTTTGCTCTCGTTCTGCCATTTTCTTTGTAATCCTGGGGTGACGTCACTAATGCCCGCACCAATTGACAGATGGCGCTAGTGCAGCCTCACTAAGTGAAGGCTGGGCTATGACCAAATAAGGTCATTTATGGAGGCTGATGACACATATTAAATCGCGGGAATCGGCAGAATTGAATATTTTCATACAATCAGTTGATTGGTTCAATAAAAAAATGTGACTGTCCGAGGTCTTTAACAGATCTCAAAAAAAGGGTGGTGGTGTTGCACTGTATATTGATGACCTGCATAGGTGTAAGCTTGTAAATGGAATGTCCTTTGCACTACCAGGGATTTTAGAATGTGTTACCGTTGACACTGACCAAGACAAAACAAAAAAATCTAATTATAAGTTGTATATATAGAACGCCGGGAACTTGCATTGAGACATTCAGAGATAAATTAGTCGAGCTGCACAATAATATTACTAGTAAGAAAATGGTAGTAATTTGTGGAGATTTCAATATTGATCTACTAAATCCATATCAACAAAATGTAATTACAGAGTTCATGAATTCTATGTACAGTATGAGTCTATATCCCACAATAACACATCCCAGTAGAATCACAGTTCACACTGCTACACTTATTGACAACCTGTTTGTTAATATTATTGATAAGAAAATAGAAAGTGGATCATTAATCAATGATATAAGTGACCATTTGCCAACCTTTGCACTTATCCATGGCCACACGGGGGCCAATACAGAAAATTTTTTTAAAATCGTTCAGATACAAATCACAAAATGCAATCAGTTCTTTTAAAGAGGACTTGCTGAAGCAAGACTGGACAAAAGTCTATGTATCAGATGTAAATGGAGCCTATGACACATTTATAAACATTGTAACCACTCTTTATGAAAAAAATTGTCCATTAGTAAAGAAAAAGCTTAAACATAAATTTGCCGATAAGCCATGGTTAACCAAAGGATTACAAAAGGCGTGTAAAAAGAAAAAATTATTATATAAAGCTTTTCTAAAGAAAAGGACAAAAGAAGCAGAGCAGCGGTATAAAACATACAAAAATAAGTTAACATATATAATAAGATGTAGTAAAAGAGACTATTACAGTAAAGAACTGGAGAAAAACAGGGACAATATTAAAAATGCATGGACAATACTTAACAATATTCTTGGAAATAAAAACAGAAATACAAGCTACCCAACCGATTTTTCAAAAAATAATAAAACGACTCAGAGTGTGAATGCAGCTTCACCTGCAGATGAATTTAATAACTTTTTTGTTAACAATGGTCCTAATTTGGCTCGAGAAATACCCATTACGGTGCCTACAGGTGATACAATAACCAAAAACACTGCTATAAAAGACTCCATTTTCATAAAGAACACAGACGAGAGAGAGGTCATTGAAATTGTTAAATCGTTTAAAAGTAAACCATCTACAGACTGTGATGGTATTGACATGCTCTTAGTCAAAACTATTATTGAATGCTTAGTGAAACCACTGACGTACATCTGTAACCTGTCTCTCCAAACAGGTATATTTCCCAATGCAATGAAAATAGCTAAAGTAATTCTGATATACAAGACGGGTGACAGAGGGGAATTTTCAAACTATAGACCAATTTCACTATTGCCGCAATTTTCCAAGATATTTGAAAAAATATTCTATGAGAGAATTGATAACTTCATACTGAAGAATAATTTATTGTGTGAGCAGCAATATGGGTTCAGACACAAGAGGACAACTGCATTTGCTCTAATGGAATTTATAGAAAAAATATCAACTGCCGTTGAAAATAAAGAGTATTCAGTTGGGGTATGTTATGACCCGAGCGCGGCTTCTGATCGCGCTCGGACTAAGTTATGTTTCGCTGCCGGCCTTGACAGTTGCGGGCTGTATTCTGGCCTCACCGGGCTCTTATTGTGAAAGTGCTCGGTGGGGCTTCCACCTGTCAACGGCCGGTCAGCTGATTGTAATTATCGTCGTTAGTGCTTTGCCTTCTTAAGCCTGGCACTGGCGGCGGTAAGACGCAGCAGTGTCAGTCGTTCTTCGTCTGAGCTACGTATGCTTTGGACTGTTACCTACCTCGTCTGCCTGTGGTTGACCGTCGCTTCCCCTGGACCAGTAAGTGAGCTGTTAGCCTTACCCCTCCCGGTGAGAGTAGACCTCTGTGTGTCTCTGCCTCAGCAGCCTGTGTAGTCATTACTCCGTCAACCTTGCCTGTGTATGACCGTCTCCTCTATGGACCTGTAAGAGAGCTGTTTAGCCTTACGCCTCCGGATGTGTGTAGACTTATGTGTCATTGCCCCTGCATCTTGTGTTGTCACTTTTCACCGTAATAAAACTCACTGAAACTCACTGGTGACTGTGTGGCGTCTTATGGTGGCTCGCGAGAGCCACCGCATGACAGTACACTGCTGCCAAAACGGCATTTACGGTGACGCCAACCCGAGACGCAATTCACCAGTGGGTTTGAGTTTTGGATGTTGCTTTTTCCTGTCTGGGTACTGTGTATGTGAGGAATGCCGTCGCTGAGGGGCCACATTTGGAGTCCGAGCCACGAGCTGACAGGTGTTTTGGAAATCGTGGATGAGCTGCTCATCTCCGCTTCCCTGCTGGATTATGACCACGGCATACACTGGTACCTGGACGCCGCCGAAGATGTTCTTTGTCATCTCTCTCCCTGCTACGCCGACCACCCGGAAGTCGACGCGAGGAGGGAAGACATCGCCGCGCAACGCGAAATATTCCTGATGATGGAGGAGGAACGTGGCATGAAGCAGGAGAAGAGGCACTCCTGCTCTTTGCCTATGGATCCTGATCCTGTCCTCGATCCGTTTCGGGAGTTCGCACCATCTGGGGGCCGGGCGCATCTTCAGCAAGCTCCTGCTCCGGATCCAGTTCCGGGCCGCCGGGATGACCCCCTCAACCAGCCAGCTGCTGTGAGTGAGCTGAGTCCTGTGCCGGTGGGCTCCGTCCATGGATCCTTTTCTACCACCCAGCGAGCGAGGGAAGGAGCAACGTCCGCTGCAGCTGACACCATCCTCCCCCCGGGAGACAGGCAAGTTAAGATAAGATAAGATAAGATAAGCCTTTATTAGTCCCACAATGGGGAAATTCCAGGATTGCAACAGCACAGGGATAGCAACACTCAGAGCAACAATCAGAAGGCAAGAAAAAAACAAGCAAGCAAGAGCAGCTAATATACATATGTACATATTACTTTAAAATATATATATACACACACACACACACACAGACACACAGTGCAGAGTATTGCAGCTAGGTGGAATAAATATGCAAGTATATAAACACACAGTGCGGAGCAATGTAGCTAGATGGAATAATATGTAGATATATAAAAACACAGTGCGGGGCATTGTAGCTAGATGGAATAAATATATAGATATATAAATATAAACACACCCAGTGCTGAGCATTGTAGCTAGATGGAATAAATATGTAAATATATAAACACACACAGTGCAGAGCATTGTTGCTAGATGGAATGAAACAGCATAACCGTCTACTTAGTTATCCTACATGGTATGATTATGTGCCCATACATATTCTCATCCTCCATAGCGACCGGTATGTTCCTAGTTGTATGCCGGAGGGGACCATTGTGTAAGTCTATTGCATCTTTTGCATTCAAAAAACTATTAGTTTGTTACGTCTTTTTGCTATCTCTGCGAGCAGCCCTGCTTAGGTTGTACAGTCTGACAGCCGTTGGTAGGAAGGACCTACGAAACCTCTCGGTTGTGCACCTGGGATGATGTAGTCTGCTGCTAAATGAGCTCCTCAGTGCATCCAGTATGTCCTGCATAGGGTGGAACTCGGACTCCAGCAGAGATGACAGTTTAGCCACCGTCCTTCTCTCTCCTATCTCCTCCATCGGATCAAGGCGCTGCCCTAGGACAGAGCTAGCTTTCTTAATCAGTTTGTTCAGTCTCTTCCTATCGGCTGTAGTAATGCCACTGCCCCAGCAGACCACTCCAAAAGTGATGGCTGATGCCACCACCATGTCATAGAATGACTTCAGCAGCGCCCCTTGTACACCAAAAGACCTGAGTCTCCTCAGCAGGAACAGCCTGCGCTGTCCCTTCTTGTAGAGTGCGTCAGTATTGTGTGACCAGTCTAGTTTATTGTTCAGATGAACACCCAGGTACTTATAGGATGTCACCATCTCGATGTCTGTTCCCTGTATATTTACTGGTGCTGTGAGGGGCTGCCCATGCCTGCGGCAGTCCACCACCAGCTCCTTAGTTTTCCTCGCGTTGATCTGGAGGCAGTTCCGATGGCACCAGTCCACGAAGTCCTGGATAAGCCCTCTGTACTCAGCTTCATCTCCATTGGAGATGAGGCCAACAATCGCAGAGTCATCAGAGAACTTCTGTAGATGGCAGTGTGTTGTGTTGTGTGAGAAGTCTGCAGTATAAAGAGTGAACAGGAAGGGAGCCTGCACCGTTCCCTGGGGGGGCCCCGTGCTACTGATGATTGTGTCGGACACACAGTCCCGGGTTCTCACAAACTGAGGCCGGTTCGTGAGGTAGTCCAGGATCCATGATGACAGGTGCTGGTCCACCCCTGCGCGCAGCAGCTTGTCCTTCAGGATCATCGGTTGGATGGTGTTGAAAGCACTGGAGAAGTCAAAGAACATGATCCTCACCATATTCCCGGGCTTCTCCAGGTGGGACAGAGAACGGTGAAGGAGGAAGATCACCGCATCCTCCACCCCAATGCCATGCTGGTAGGCAAACTGGAGTGGATCCATCGCTGGTTCCACCAGGGGGCAGAGGTTGAAACAGTTGAGCTATTCTGTGAATGATAATGGGGCCAAAACAATCTACGTCAAGAACATCTCACCAGATGAAGCCAGGGATCTCAGAAACACTTCGAAGAGTGTTTCGAAGAGTGACATTAAACCCCCCGTGCTCCCGCCGGAGGAGGGAGGAGAGTTGGGTACCCGGAGGCACGCGGCGCGACGGCCGGGGCGAGGCCACGCGCGGCGCTTAGGTCGGAGTTCCGCGGCGGCGGGCGCGCCGGACCGCCGGCCCCCAGCCGGCTCCACGACGGGCACCCGTCAGCCCCCGGGAGGGACCGCCAAGACGGAGCCGGCTCGGACGGGGGGCCGGCGGCGGCCGGGGCGCCGCGCCGGCCGGCCCTCCTCCTTCCCTCCCGGCGGAGGGACTGGGACGGAGGGCCGGGCAGAGCCTCGGGACGCTCCCCCCGCCTCCCCCACGCGGGGGAGGGGAGAAAGCGGCCCTCGGCGGGCGAAGGTTCACAGCGGAGGGCGGCGGGGAGCCCCTCCGGCCCCGGCGGCCGGGCGGCGACTCTCCGCTCCACCGTTAATGATCCTTCCGCAGGTTCACCTACGGAAACCTTGTTACGACTTTTACTTCCTCTAGATAGTCAAGTTTGATCGTCTTCTCGGCGCTCCGCCAGGGCCGTTGCCGACCCCGGCGGGGCCGATCCGAGGACCTCACTAAACCATCCAATCGGTAGTAGCGACGGGTGGTGTGTACAAAGGGCAGGGACTTAATCAACGCGAGCTTATGACCCGCGCTTACTGGGAATTCCTCGTTCATGGGAAATAGTTGCAATCCCCAATCCCTATCACGAGTGGGGTTCAACGGGTTACCCACGCCTCTCGGCGAAGGGTAGACACACGCTGATCCACACAGTGTGGCGCGCGTGCAGCCCCGGACATCTAAGGGCATCACAGACCTGTTATTGCTCAATCTCGTGTGGCTGAACGCCACTTGTCCCTCTAAGAAGTTGGACTCGGGCCGCACGGGGCCGAGTAACTAGTTAGCATGCCGGAGTCTCGTTCGTTATCGGAATTAACCAGACAAATCGCTCCACCAACTAAGAACGGCCATGCACCTTCTTCCCCTCTGCCATTAGACTGCTGAACACTAAGTGACTCTCGTGCACCATGTACAGCAGCTCAACCAGACTCATGTCAATCATCACTGTTTTCTTCCTGCATTACCGACTGCACTATATAGTTCTCCACAGTATCTGCTGCTGGCTAATATATATTTTAACTGTTGACCAGTATCACTTAATCTTATCCTACACTTTATTACATGTATAGTTTATTTCTCTTATCTTATCATGTTTAATGTTGCAGCATTGTACCGAGACAAATTCCTAGTTTGTGTACTACATGAACAATGGCAATAAACCTGATTCTGATTCTGATTCTGATTCTGAGGTGAGCAAGGAGCAGTCTCTCCAGGGTCTTCATCAAGTGGGACGTCAAGGCCACCGGTCTGTAGCTGTTCAGGTCTTTGGGGTGGGAAGTTTTTGGTACAGGTACCACACAAGATGTTTTCCACAGCTGTGGTACCCTCCCCAGTTTCAGGCTCATGTTGAAGATATACGTCACAATCCCACACAGCTGGTCTGCACAGGACTTGAGGAGCTTTGCGCTGATGCCGTCCGGTCCCGGCGCCTTCCTCGCTTTGATCTTCCTCAGCTCCGTCCTCACCTGGGTCTTGGTCAGGGTCAGGATGGGGGGCTGTGTGTTGGGAGTGGGGGGGGTGTTGGTGGAGTGGGGAGTGGGCAGCAGGACTTGATTTCTTTAGAGGCAGCAGTGGTTGTTGTGCAGACAGGGGGGAGGGCGGTTGGTCAAATCTATTGAAAAACAGATTCAGGTTGTTCACCCACTCCCTGCCCCCCGTGGCCTGGGGGGAGGTATTCTGGAGCCCCGAGATGGTTTTGAGGTTTCTCCAGACCCCGCTGATGTCGCTCTGTTGCAGCTTGTCCTCCATCTTCTTCCTCAAGCTGTCCTTGCCTTCTCTGATCTTTCTCCTCAGCTCCCTCTGTACGGACTTCAGCATCTCCCTGTTCCCCGACCTGAAGATCCTCTTCTTCTTTCTCAGAAGTGTTTTTATCTCAGGGTTGATCCAGGGTTTGTTGTTTGAGTGACGCCGTATGGTCTTGGTGGGAACGGATTTGTCCACACAGAAGCTGAGGTAGCCCGTGAAGGTGTGAATGAGGCCATCGATGTCCTCACCATGTGGATCGCAGAGCTGCTTCCAGGCGGTGGCTTCAAAACAGTCCTTTAGAGTGTCCATTGTCTCCTCAGACCATAACTCCACAGTGTGCATGGCCGGAGGTTGTCTGTGCACTAGGGGTTTGTACACCGGCCGGAGATGAACCAAGTTGTGATCCGATCTCCCGAGTGGGGGGAGTTGTGATGAGGTGTACGCCTCCTTAGTGTTTGCGTAGAATAAATCCAGTGTTTTATTGTCTCTAGTGTGGCATGTGACATACTGGGTGAACGTGGGTAGAATGGGAGATAGTGAAACATGGTTGAAATCGCCTGAGATGAGGAGAAGAGCATCTGGGTGTTCTATCTGCAGCCTGCTGGTTACTGAATGGATGACGTCCCGCGCTGTCCCAGCGTTCGCCGTCGGATTTGCATAAACAACAATGCAGATCACGTGTGAGTATTCTCTCGGGAGATATGTAGGCCTCATGCTAACAGCTAGCAACTCAATGTCTTTGCTGCAGTGTCGTTGTTTAACAGTGATATGTCCCGGTCTGCACCAGTTGTTGTTAACATACATTATCACTCCACCGCCCCTTGCTTTGCCACTGTCTGGTGTTCGGTCAGCTTGTATCATGTGAAAACCCTCCAGCTCAATGTTAGCATCTGCTGCTAGTTCAGTTAGCCACGTCTCAGTAAACAAAAGGAGAAAGCACTCACGGTATGTGCTATCGTAACGGGAGATAGCCGCTAGCTCATCTAACTTTCCCAGTATCGACCGTACATTTCCCATGACAACAGATGGAAGGGAGGGTCTGTACCTTATATTTTTTGTCCTCCGCCTTACTCCAGCCCGGCAGCCGCGGCGTTTTCGCCTCAGTTCTCTCGGTATGTCGAGTTTTTCCAATGGAACCGGGTGGCGGTTGAATGCTAGCAGCTCTTCCCTGCTGTATCGTATCCTGCTATAAACAGTGGCTCCATCCACCGGCTCAGGAGACATTTGGGACGATCTGTGTGTCCGTGATATAAGTGGGGTGAAAAAAAAAGACGGATCAAAAGAGAGAGGAAGGGAAAAAGACTCGGAATCGAGCCGCTGTTGCAAAAGGCAGCCTACTCGTGTGGCGCCGAGAGAGAGTTCAAGTTCAAGTTCTCTTTCCTATTGATCATAGTGATCTGTCTTGTCTGACTCCTGGGGGTGAAGCTTGGGGTTCGCAGCTCCCTGAGTTTCTTTCTCCAGCTGTAGCCATTTGTACTAAACCTGCTGCCTCTGTGTCTCCTCCTGCGGAGCGGTCCTCGGCGTCAGTCCCACGCCGTCGAACGAGGGGGAGGCCTGCGGCTCTGGGAAATATCCCGGCCCTGCAGCCTTGCTTTGGACAGAGGAGGAGAACGGACTGCAGTGAGGAGCCAGATCCGACGAGAGAGCGTCCCCAGGGTTCCTCAGGGATGCAGCCCGAGTCAGCAGGTCGAGGATCCTCTGCCCCCACACCATACGGGTTATTGGCGTGGACGCCAGCGCGTGAGGATCCAGCTGCAGAGACCATCAGGTCGGCTGTGGAACCCGACGCAGCCGAGTGGGAGCCCGACGATGAGCATCTTCTTGAACCTGGATCGGCGAAGTCCTGGACGGCTCCAGAGCCCGAGTGCAGGCAAGTGCTCTTCCTTGTTTTCCTGTATGGTGTGTTAGAGCATTTTTGCCTGCCTCATGGGGAGGCGAGTGAGGGGCAGCCGTCTGCTGCACCCGAGCTCGTCTCGCTGGGCTCTGGCACTGCCGGTGGAACTGATCCCGGTCCTCTCCTGTTTTCTGAGCACCTCCACAGCGTTACCGGTCCGGAGCCAGTCAAGGTCACGGGACTGGGGATTCCAGGTTCAGAGATGGAGGTCATCGCCGGTGCCGTCCTGACCCAGTCGGGGTCCGACATGTGAGCCGAGGTGACCCAGTCAGGGTCCGACGTGTGGGCTGAGGTGACCCAGTCGGGGTCCGACGTTTGGGCCGAGGTGACCCAGTCGGGGTCCGACGTGGGTGCAGCGATGACCCAATCGGGGTCCGACGAGGTCCGGTGTGGGTCCAGCGCAGGTGCGGCTGCGACCCAATCAGGATTCGAGGGGGTCCAAGTTTTTGGTTGTCCCCCTCTCAGGAGCCACCAGCTGGGGGCCGTTAGAGGTTTGTGTTTGGCAGACTGGCGCTATCCTGTCTTGTCATCTTCAGGCGGGCGGCTGCATGCAATTCCTCCACGGTCCTGGTGGTTGTGGGATGCGGGTCGGCCACCCGAGGAACTGCTTCGTGCGTTCGGCGTCTTGGGTTGGCCACCCAATAAACTGTGTTTGCTACGGGGTGACCTGGTTCGGCCATCAGAGGACTTGTTTCTGGGGGCCTGGGACTGGGGCAGGCCACCTGATCATGTACTGTGTTTGTGGGACTATCTGTGGGCCCATACGGTGCCTAGTCATGTCAAGTACGGTTAGCAATTTATTTTTTGTTGTTTCACGTAGTCATAGTCATAGTCAAGTCAAAGCAATTTTAGATTGCCTCATGTTTCCTTTTTTTTTTGGAAAGCCACAGTTTAGTCATAGTCAAGTCAAGTCAAAGCAATTTTAGATTGCCTCATGTTTCTTTCTTTTTGAAAGCCACAGTTTAGTCATAGTCAAGTTAAGTCAAGCAATTTTAGATTGCCTCATGTTTCTTTTTTTTGAAAGCCATAGTTTAGTCATAGTTAAGTCAAGTCAGAGCAATTTTAGATTGCTCCATGTTTCTTTTTTTTTGTAAGCCATAGTCTATCTATAGCTAAGTTATGTCAGAGCAATTTTAGGTTGCCTCATGTTTTTTTTTTTTTTGAAAGCCACGGTCTAGTCATAGCCAAGTTATGTCAAGCAATTTTAGATTGCTCCATGTGTGTTTGTATGTATTTCTTGTTTTGTTTGTGCTTAGGTTGCCTCGTGTTTTTTGAAAGTCACAGTCTAGTCATAGTCACGTTATGCCAAGCAATTTTAGATTGCTCCATGTGTGTTTCCATGTATTTTTTGTTCCATAGTTATCGTGTTTTTCCATGTATTTCTTCTTCCATAGTTATCGTGTGTTTCCAGGTATTTCTTGTTCCATAGTTATCATGTATTGAGGTTGTTTGGGAGTATGATTTTGGCATGTTAAGTTTGGGTTTTTGAAGAGATCCTTACTTTGAGTTCTTTACCACGTGGGATTATGTACTTTGGAGTTAGACGGGTTGTCTGTGGTCCCTGTGGGAAGATGTTCGGTGTCAGGTGCTTATGCGCTTTATGGTTTTGTATCCCTTGTTTTTTTGTTTTTTTTTAGTCATGTCTTGTTTTTTCTGGTTTCGTCATGGTTCTGGGGGAAATTGATGTTTTCTTTTTCCTTCTGGTTTAGGGTCTTGTTCATGGGTTGGTTCTCTCCCTCCACATCTGTCCCCCAACCTCCCACCCTGGGGGGGCGGGGGGGGGCAGGGTGGTTCCTTGGGGCATTCGGAGTCCGCCCGTGGGGGGGGGGGGTACTGTTATGACCCGAGCGCGGCTTCTGATCGCACTCGGGCTAAGTTATGTTTCGCTGCCGGCCTTGACAGTTGCGGGCTGTATTCTGGCCTCACCGGGCTCTTATTGTGAAAGTGCTCGGTGGGGCTTCCGCCTGTCAATGGCCGGTCAGTTGATTGTAATTATCGTCGTTAGTGCTTCGCCTTCTTAAGCCCGGCACTGGCGGCGGTAAGACGCAGCAGTGTCAGTCGTTCTTCGTCTGAGCTACGGATGCTTTGGACTGTTACCTACCTCGTCTGCCTGTGGTTGACCGTCGCTTCCCCTGGACCAGTAAGTGAGCTGTTAGCCTTACCCCTCCCGGTGAGAGTAGACCTCTGTGTGTCTCTGTCTCAGCAGCCTGTGTAGTCATTACTCTGTCAACCTTGCCTGTGTATGACCGTCTCCTCTATGGACCTGTAAGAGAGCTGCTTAGCCTTACGCCTCCGGATGTGTGTAGACTTATGTGTCATTGCCCCTGCATCTTGTGTTGTCACTTTTCACCGTAATAAAACTCACTGAAACTCACTGGTGACTGTGTGGCATCTTATGGTGGCTCGCGAAAGCCACCGCATGACAGGGTATTCCTGGATCTTAAAAAAGCATTTGATACAGTGGATCATAATTTATTATTAAAGAAACTACAAAATTGTGATATTAGGGGGTTAGCACTGTCCTGGTTATGTAGTTACTTAAAGAACAGATATCAGTATGTATGTGTTGGTAACAAAAACTCACAGTTACTGAAGGTTACTTGTGGAGTCCCACAGGGTTCAGTTTTGGGGCCATTGTTATTCAATATGTATATAAATGATATATGTAAAGTTTCGGAAAAAATGGATTTAATATTGTTTGCCAATGACACTAATTTATTATGCAGTGAAAGCAATTTGGAACAACTTTTGGATATACTCGGAAAGGAATTAGGAAAGCTTAAACTGTGGTTTGATTCAAACAAATTAACGTTCAATTTAAGTAAGACAAAATTTATAGTTTTTAACAACCATCACAACAACTTAGTATCTAAACTCAGTGTAAATGGTGTAGAGATTGAAATGGTATCCAAAACTAAATTTCTTGGAGTAATAATTGATAATAAACTGTGTTGGAAGTCATATATTAATTATATTAAAGGTAAAATATCCAAATCAATTGCAATACTACACAGAGTGAAATATTTGCTGATTCAACACACACTATATACCTTGTATCATTCATTAATACTCCCATGCATGACATATTGTACTGAAGTATGGGGAAATACATATAAAACAAACATATATCCAGTCTTTATGCTTCAGAAGAGAGCTATTAGAATAATAAACAAAGCTGCTTACAGGGAACCAACAAACCCACTTTTTCTTAAATTAAAAGCTCTCAAGTTGAAAGATCTGGTTGACTTTAAAACTGCAGTAACAATGTTTAAAGTGAAGAATCTATCACTGCCTGCAAATATCCAAAAGTTGTTCCAAATAAGGGAGAAACAATATCATTTCAGAGGAACATGTATATTTCAAAGACCTTCAGTGAGAACTACCACCAAGCAACACTGTGTTTCAGTGCAAGGAGTCAGATTATGGAACGATTTTGGACCTGAATTAAAATCATGTACAACGCTTGGACAATTTAAACAAAAACTAAAGGAAGAAATACTCCAAACATATATACAAGATGGCATGTAAAATCACATAAGGATTGTCATATCCAGTCTACGTTGTGTTGTAGCTTAGTTTTTTGTCACATTTTGTCTTAGCTATGTTCTGAATTGTAATCGCTCTTGTTTTGTTTTTCTTTTGAATTCTTGGATGGAATATGGGTGGGCAATATAAGCTGCAGCTTCAGCAATCACCTATTTCAGATAACTTATGTTGAACTGTATAATCAGAGGAGTTATTGTCTAATTTGACCTTGTTGGATTTTCTTTCCCCCTTTGTTATATTATTTTGTTTCTTTTTAATCTGTACTTTTAATCTATCCGAAATAAAGATTCATACGAAACCGGCTGCATATGAATTCTAACCACGTCTCTTAGTTAAGCAACTCTTCCATTATTGCTCCCATTAACAGCGGGTTAAAACCATGATGAACGCCTCCAGTGCTTACATACATACCTCTTCTGATTTTTTTCCGCGTTTCAAGTACTTAAACTCATGTTTTTGTTGACAATCACGCTTAGCGAGACACTGCCTGCTGACTGAGTCGAGAACTCGCGTGGGCAGGGTGCTTCTGCAGAAAGTCATTGCTTCATATATTTTTCTTAATAAAATCATATCGGCTTGGCGTGGCGGTACCATTTCTGGCAAGGCGGGCCGCCACGGAGAAATGTTACCAGAGGAAACCCTGCCTCCCCTTTGCCTGTAACCATGGAGTTATTGCTCATCCATGCTGTAACAGCGTTCACTGTTGAGATTTTTAAAAATATCGGAGGAATTCTGTCGTATGGAATTTTATTTTGTCATTTTTTTTTGTTGTTGTTTTTGTCTTGCAGTTTGAAACTGTTTTTTCTGCACTGAAAATATTGTATAGAGGTGGACTTTTTGTGAAATTTAACTTTTTAGATAGTAATCTTTTTTTTTTTAAAATGCAATACAATTTAGTTTGTGTTCTCCTATAAAACATTTTTAGGATTTTAGTTGTAGATTTTAGAATTTTAGACCTATTTATTTGGAGCCAACAAACACATTTAGTGTTCTCCTGTATTATAAAATTGTATATTACACTTCTTGTTTAAAATTAAACTAAGAATTTATTTTAATTTTTTTGATTAAAAAATTAATTTAGAGCTAGAAGCACCTAAAACATGAGCTTAATAAAATAATGTGTGAAAGCAAATTAAATGATATTGGCCTGTCTGTAGACAGCTGTGGTCTTGACATCTTCTTAATGAAATGGTAGTTTTTAAAAGCACATTTTGAGATAAATTTGTCCATGTGTAAGGTTTCTTTTACATTTGTTTTAATAAAGATGTTGGAAGTAAATCCATAGTTTATTGCAAATACTTTGCTTTAAAAGGGCCAAGTTGTCACAGTGGGAGGAAAAAATTCTTAATAGGAAAAATAAAGCGTCAAGATGCATTGAGAATGGTTTTAGAATCAAGTCAGCGTTCCGAATCATAATTGAATCATGAGGTGCCTAACGATTCCCACAGCTAGTTCGGACCTCAGCTGGGGAGGAGGATCGACTTTTCGGACCTTTTGCAGTTTTAGTTTGTGATCTCTGAACTAGAGCTATATACTGTAGGTTATTGTAAAAATCAAATATGTGTTTCTTAATTCTATCCTGATCCCCTGTCAAACAGGCTTCAATGTTCAGTTTGTTGATTGTCTTTTTAATCTATTTTTTTCTAAGTTGAAGAAGTAAGAAGAATTTTTTGCTGCCTTCAATCCATTTGAAGGGATCAATTTTCATAGCTATGCTGATGATACACAGCTGTACACTGCCACATCTCCAGATGACACAAAACCAGTTAATGCCCTTTTGAACTGTATTTTAGACATAAAGTCATGGATGGCAGAGAACTTCCTACAGCTCAACCAGGACAAAACAGAAGTTTTAACTGTCGGCACTGAAGACGAGAGAGAAACTTTTACCCAAATTGCTAGGTCTAAAACCTACACATTGTGTCAAGAACCTGGACATTCTTCTAGACTCTTGACTTTATTTCACACATTAAAAATGTCACAAAAATCGGATTTTACCATCTTCGGAATATAGCCAGAGTCTGCCCTTTTCGCTCTCTTGCCAGCAGGGAGGTCTTGATACATGCTTTTATTACCAGTCGTATAGACTATTGTAATGCACTGCTCTCTGGTCTTCCCCAAAAAAGGATATCACATCTGCAACTGTCATGAACTTGGGTTTGGTGTCCCAAATCCATTTCTGACACTAGGGCTATTTTGTCTCTTTATTTATCTTTGTCTCTTTATTTATCTTTATTTTGTTATCTTTATTTTCCATCAGGCACTTCAGGGAGCCCTTGGGGTCCTTCGCTCCCTGATAGCTCGGCCACGCCCCCTTCTCCTGTCAGTGTAACCAACTGTTCCTCATTATTGGGGTTTCCCTTACGCACGCGCGCGCGCACACACACACACACACACACACACACACACACGTCCCCATTCATCTCCATTCACATGCTCAGACACTCACTCATGCACACCTGTTCTCTATTCAGACCAGCCCACACATGTTCACACTAGCGGTCTCTTTCCTCATTAGTATTGTCATTACTTAAGCTCTGTTTGAGTGGGAAGAGATCGGCGGATCATTGCGCTTGGTACACAGTCGCTGTTCCCTCTGTGTAAGCAAGCCTCCACTCCCTACAGTGTACTTTCAGCCTGACTTTGTAGTCTTCTCTAACATCACCCGATGCCGCTCGTTGCCTGATGTTAGCAGCTGTTCCTGTTTGCCTGCTCACCACCGGACAGCACCGACCGTCTCGGACAGCTCCAGCCCGTAAGTTTACATTTTGCCTTTCTTCTTGTGCCGTTCAGCTATTCTGCGGCACTAGGCATTTCCTCCTCGGGCTGTTGAGCGTCTTAGAGGTGTCCCTGCTCTCCTGGTGTCCTCCTTGACTGTACTCATCCTTTTGTTGATCCTGTAACTGTTAACTGGACTGAATCTTTGTTTTTGTTCAATAAAGTGCACACTACTACTTCTGCTCATGAATTTTAATTCCTTCCTCATAAGAATCATAACAACTGCTCCAAAATTCAGCTGCACAAGTGTTGACAAGGACCGGGGGCGGGCGCATATTACACCAGTTTTAGAATCGCTGCATTGGCTCCCTGTGCATTTTAGGATCGATTTTAAGGTTCTCTTAGTAGTTTTTAAATACCTCAATGGTCTTGGGCCTTCTTATATATCTGAGCTGCTTTTATCTTATGAGCCCTTGCAGACCTTGTGGTCCTCTGGTACCGGCCTTTTAATGGTTCCCAAAGTCAAGACCAAGACGTTTGGTGAAGCTTCCTTTCACTATCATGGTTCTCGTCTGTGGAACAGCCTGCCAGAGAGCCTCAGGGGTGTAGAGTCAATAGATGATTTTAAGAACAGGTTAAAGACCCACCTTTTTAATTTGGCTTTTAACAAACCTGTTTAAAAGCCAAAGTACAGGTTGAAGTACAGGTGCATCTCAATAAATTAGAATGTCATTAAAAAGTTAATTAATTCAGTAATTCAATTCAGAAAATGAAACTCCTATATTATATAGATTCATTACACACAGAGTGATATATTTCAAGTGTTTATTTTTTTTAATTTTGATGGCTATGGCTTACAGCTCAAGAAAACCCCAAATTCAGTTTCTCAGAAAATTAGAATATTACATAAAATTTATTTATTTATTTATTTATTTATTTATTTATTTTTTAATAGAAATGTTGGCCAATGAAAACTATGTCCATGTACACACTCAGTGCTTGGTCGGGGCTCCTTTTGCATGAATTACTGCATCAATGTGGTGTGGCATGAAGGTGATCAGCCTGTGGTACTGCTGAGGTGTTAAAAAGGCCCAGGCTGCTTTGATAGCAGCCTTCAGCTTGTCTCCATTGTTGGGTCTGGTGTCCCTCATCTTCCTCTTGACAATACCTCAGAGATTCTCTATGGGGTTTAGGCCAGGAGACTTTGCTGGCTAATAAAGTAGAGTGATACCATGGTCATTAAACCAGGTTTTTCCACTTTTGGCAGTATGGGCAGGTGCCAAGCCCTGCTGGAAAATGAAATCAGCATCTCCATAAAGCTTGTTAGTAAAGGGAAGCATGAAGTGCTCTAAAATTTGCTGGTAGATGGCTGCACTGACTTTGAACTTGCTAAAGCACAGTGGACTGACCCCAGCAGATGATCTCTTTTCAGATGAAAGTAAATTTTGCATTTCATTTGGAAATCAAGGTCCCAGAGTCTGGAGGAAGGCACAGAATCTAAAACTGCATTCACAGTAATAGTCTGGGGGGTCTCAGTTCGACTCAGTGGGGAATGGTGAGAATTTTCACACCTTCGTTTGGTTTGGTTTGCTTTCACATAGCACTTCACTCAAGCGGACCAAACTGCTTGGACAATGTCACAGTTACAACAGCTGCTTGTTTGTGGTGCTGTAGCCGAAACCACCACTGACCAGGAAGAAAAAATCTCAGTGAAGAAGAGAAATCCGGCTCATCGATTGGCCAGAACCGTGTTATGCCGAGAATTGCTCGCTTGCCAAGAATTGCATCCCATCCACCAAAACTATAAAATATAACACTACAGCCAGGCTTGTAACCATTTTTGCATTTTTTGAAGTAAAAATTATTACCTCTTGTAAATTATCTTTAAATTATGTTTATTCAATGAAGGGATGCAGTTCTTGGCAAGCAAGCAATTCTCAGCATAACATTGTTCCCTTCAGTCGAGGTGTTTATGCACCATGAACTAATAAAAATGAAAAGCTCCACTGTCTGTATCAGCCCCTGTGCCACCAACATGTCACTAAACATTTTAGGGTGCTTTCACACCTAAATTTGTTTAATTTGGTCCGAATCAGTTGACAAGTTTGTTACTTTGTGTCATTTTCTCCTCGGTTCAGTCCCCTTTCACACAGGCAAAAACTGAGGCAGACCATAGGCAGCCCAAACTGCGTCATGTTAAATCCTGCGAGACTTGTTTGTGTCAGAACGTTCTCTGTTCTTATTGGTCAGATTTTATTTTTTGCCACGAAAACAGGAAAGGTAAATGCAGGAAGTAGGATGACTACCATGTATTTATGTATTTCTGGGAGAAAATAATACAAATCGTAGTGTAATCTACGGGGGGTTTTCATTTCCTTGGTTATCGTTTATCGGGGAATTTTCATCGCCCTGGTTATCATTTATTATATACATGCATATCCCACTTTTGGCAAATCGTACAGTTTGAAAAGGAAGTGCTGCTACGGATGGGAAATAGCATGTCAACGTTCATTAATCCTCCAGAACTGTGACGTGCTCAGCCACAGATATTTTCAAAGATCTATCAGGTATGTACAGTGACATAAGATGTTTTACCATTTGCCACTGGTCCCGTTTTAGTGCGGTCGCTTTCTCACCTGCAGGACCACACCCGAGTTCGCCATTTAATTTGATTGAAAACGGTTGTTTTGGTTCGCACTTGAGTGCAATTATCGTGTTCTCACCAGACAAAATGAACCGCACTAATGGAGAAAACAAACTTGAGCTCGACTGAAACGGACTAAAGCCTGCAGGTATGAAAGTACCCTTAAAAGCATCGGTATTCTTGTGTGTATCCACAAGCAGCTTAGAAATCTGGTCCTGTATGGCTGTGTGAATGTGCCCTTACACGGCCACTGTTTGGCCCAGACTAAAGGACCAAAGTTATGGGTGACCCCCACAACAGACTGGGACAAGCAGAGCGCTCAGTTGGGGCAATTAGCAGAGCAATGAGATGTGTGTATTGAGATCAATAGGCAGCCTTGCTTTGTCTAGTTCAGGCGCCAGTATTCCGCTGTTATGTATGACTTCCTGCTCTGTACTCAAATGCAAATGTCCCATGCCTTCCTGCAGTTTCTTTGATGATAACATGCCTTTCATGTATTGTCTGTAGTGGGGTATAAAAACTGCATTGCTCTGTAACTCTCTCTCTCTCTCTCTCTGACCACTGCTTCTGACTACACGCATTGCCTATCTGCCTGAGAGCCTGAGGACCCGCTCCAGCCCGCCTGCACAGGGCTGGAGTGAGTTCTATGATGGCGGGATGAATGATAATAAACACCATCAAAAACTCTCAGTTCGCTGCCTATTATTTCATGCCGCCACATTGGTGACCCCGAGAAAGAACACGCTGACGACGAACGATGCAGCCCCGGCGGTGACTCTCTGATGACAAGCGAACACAGAAGCCTGATGCAAATGATCTGCCCTCCCTTCTGCCACACGGGAGACCTCGACGCAGAGCCAACACCAGGCGGGCTCCCTCGGAGATCATCCACGACCCGGAAAGCTGCAGAAAGCGTCATTGTGCAATCCCCGCCTGAGATCTGCACATCCACGCTGGAACCGGCCAAGGGACACAAAACGCCTACTCCCTCTCACCGCTCCAACGCATCGACACGAGCCCGAGGGACAGAGATCGTCTCCTCCCTCTCACCGCTCCAACGCACCATGACCCGACACAGCGAACGACGCAACAGCTTACAGGGATGACCATCTGCGCCGACGACGCTGATCTCCAGCAAGCTCCCTGACCCTGACTCGCCTCTACAGCGGTCCTGCCATGCACCGAACCCCGCACCCACACCGGGGGGTTGTGAGGACAGCGCACCACGCACGGGACAATACCGGCTCCACACAGACCGCCATCGTCCTTCGCTGCTGCACACAGAACCTTCAGGGCTGCTCACACACCTGAAGCACGCAGGCAGCTCGCTCACAGGATTTTCTAATGGTCTCAGCCACGGCGCACAAGGGAATTCAGCCGGTCAGCTTTCCCCGAGAACTTTAGGATGGCGCGTGCCCCTAAAGTCAACACGCCAAGTCCCTCACAGCTGCAGCTCCTTTTTTTTTTTTTTTTCTTCATGGCCGCGAGAGGAGTCAGAGACTAATTTTTCTTCACACAGCCGCTGTGGACCTCCGCCACGTTCAACGGGACAGCCCCTCAACATCGCGGATCCACAGGCAACTTTTGCACGGCCCAAACAATTTCGCCGTCCTGGGCCTGCACTTGCTACACCCACCCCCCTCCCTTCACCTCCACCTGCACAGAGCTTTCCTTGCTCGCTACTAAAGCCGGACTATCGAGGCCTCAGCTTCCCGCTGAGCCCTCTGGGGGGGAGTACTGTGGGTGACCCCCACAACAGACTGGGACAAGCAGAGCGCTCAGCTGGGGCAATTAGCAGAGCAATGAGATGTGTGTATTGAGATCAATAGGCAGCCTCGCTTTGTCTAGTTCAGGCGCCAGTATTCCGCTGTTATGTATGACTTCCTGCTCTGTACTCAAATGCAAATGTCCCATGCCTTCCTGTGGTTTCTTTGATGATAACATGCCTTTCATGTATTGTCTGTAGTGGGGTATAAAAACTGCATTGCTCTGTAACTCTCTCTCTCTCTCTCTGACCACTGCTTCCGACTACACGCATTGCCTATCTGCCTGAGAGCCTGAGGACCCGCTCCAGCCCGCCTGCACAGGGCTGGAGTGAGTTCTATGATGGCGGGATGAATGATAATAAACACCATCAAAAACTCTCAGTTCGCTGCCTATTATTTCATGCCGCCACAAAAGTGTCTATTCCGTGGATAGTTTGGTTTGTTTGGCACCATTTGAATGCACCTGGAACTCTGGTGCAGCACCAAACAAGCGAACTCTGGTCCCCCTGAAAAGAGGGGGGGGGGGGTCTCGGTTTGCTTGCAAATGCAGTCTGGTGCGCTTCACTGGCCGTGTGAATGCAAACGGAGTATCCAGTGGACCAAAGGGCAGATGTGCCCCTCTGTGTTTGTGTAACCACAGGAACACACAGTGAGAAGAGAAAGTGGCTTTTACTGTAAAGGTACCTTCATATTAAATATGAACGGGCGAATTTTTCGCGCAGCATGATTACATTATAACTCAATGTAAATACATGAAAAGACATGAATTCACCATGTGGGTGAGATGCAGACTGGCGAAGTTGTCATTCACCTGAAAAAGTTATCCCTGTTGAAAACCCCATGTCTGTTTCCGTGGCAGGAATCCGTGGGTAAAATAAATCCAACACCCCAATTCAGCTGAATAGCTCTTGGTTGTTCAGCCTCTCTTTTGGATAGAAAATAACAAACCAAGAAATACTTTTACTGGAGAAAACCAAGGAGAAAAGTTTAGATAAAATGTCTCTTGGACTTGGAGGAATGAGGATTGTGAGGAGGAGATGCTAGCTCCAATAGACATTTGGTCAGAGGACCAGATTTCTCAGCTGCTCGTGGCTGCACACAAGAATACCGATGTTTTTAAAACATTTTGTGACATGATGGCGGCATGGAGTTTTTTCCAACAGCGGAGCTTTTCATTTTTATTAGTTTGTGACGCATAAACACCTCGACTGAAGGGAACTGTTTTATGCCGAGAATTGCTCGCTTGCCGAGAATTGCATCCCATCATCGAATAAACATAATTTAAAGATAATTTACAAGAGGTAATAACAGTTTTTACTTCTAAAAATGTATAATGGGTACTTCTAAAAATGCACAGATGGTTAGAAGCCTGGCTGTAGTTATATTTTTTTAGTTTTGGTGGATGGGATGCAATTCTTCGCAAGCGAGCATTTCTCGGCATAACACAGGTCCTGGCCAATCAATGAGCCGGATTTCTCTTCTTCGCTGAGATTTTTTTCTTCCTGGTCAGTGGTGGTTTCAGCTACAGCGCCACAAATGAGCAGCTGTTGTAACTGTGTGACGTTGTCCAAGCAGTTTGGTCCACTTGAGTGAAGTGCTGTGTGAATGCAAACCAAACCAAACAAAGGTGTGAAAATTGTCACCATCCCCCGCCAAGTCGAACAGAGACCCCCAGACTATCCTGGTGTGTATGCATCCAAAAGCCCCTTTTCCACTAGTACCTGCTTGTTGTGTACAACACAACACAGCACAGTTCAGTTCAGTTCGGTCCGCTTGTGTTTCCATTACACCGGAGTACCGCTTGATGTGAATGGGATTTGTTACAGGGAGGTAGCGCAACCCTCCTGTGATGTAAAACAAGCGAACCAGGCAAAACACAAGATGGCAGGATGTGAGGCGACTGCTGTCTCTGGCTTTTTTTGCCCAAGGCAAAAGAGGAGCGCCAGAGAAGGCTATAGGCGGCAAGACGACACACTCTGGAAAAGTACTGGAGCATTTAGGAAGCCATATAGAGCAGTATAAAGTGAAAGACATGAGGATACATCACATATGAGGGTAAGCTAATGATTGCGAATGCTACTTTGCTGTAAGTCCGTCGTACTACATTCTAATGTCGGTAAGTTATCGCTTTTAGGTACTAAATTATGTATTCTCTTTCAGATGGCTCTCTTGGGGCAAAATTATCACTTCAAACCGTGGGTCTGGGTGTTCACACAGGCTCCCAGTGATGAGATGTCACCCCAGCTTCACTAACATGCAGTGGTTACAGAACTTCAGAATGTCTGTAGAAACGTTTAGCTTCCTGTGCAACAAATTGCTCTGACCTGGGTGAAAACCATAGACAGACTGTTGAGACATCATGGGATGTACCTACTCCAGCCAGTGGTGTCGTGACAAAAAGTGATCAGCTGCCAAAACTTGATTGCCAGGTGCCATATTGTAGTTATGGAGTTATATTAGCCATAAAATATATATTTCAACAGGTAAACAGTACTGAGTTAGGTATAATAAGATATATTTAACAATTATGATGATTTTTAGCCAAAACAAACTAGATCTAGGATTAAAAGTAATTAAAATAATGCAGTCACAAGGTTACATGGAAAATACATGGATTTACTGGACAAAATTGTTGGCACCCTTCTGTTAATGAAAGAAAAACCCACAATGGTCACAGAAATAACTTGAATCTGACAAAAGTGGTAATAAATAAAAATTCTATGAAAATTAACCAATGAAAATCAGACAGTGCTTTTGAATTGTGTTTCAACAGAATTATTTAAAAAAAAAACAAGCTCATGAAACACGCCCGGACAAAAATGATGGTACCCTTAACTTAATATTTTGTTGCACAACCTTTTGAGGCAATCACTGCAATCAAACACTTTCTGTAACTGTCAGTGAGACTTCTGCACCTCTCAGCAGGTATTTTGACCCACTCCTCATGAGCAAACTGCTCCAGTTGTCTCAGGTTTGAAGGGTGCCTTCTCTAGATGGCATGTTTCAGCTCCTTCCACTGATGTTCAATAGGATTTAGATCAGGGCTCATAGAAGGCCACTTTGGAATAGTCCAATGTTTTGCTTTTCGCCATTCTTGGGTGTTTTTAGCTGTGTGTTTTGGGTCATTATCCTGTTGCAAGACCCATGACCTGCGACTGAGACCAAGCTGTCTGACACTGGGCAGGACATTTCTCTCTAGAATACCTTGATAGTCTTGAGATTTCATTGTACCCTGCACAGATTCAAGACACCCTGTGCCAGATGCAGCAAAGCAGCCCCAGAACATAACAGAACCTCCTTCATGTTTCACAGTAGGGACAGTGTTCTTTTCTTGGTATGCTTCATTTTTGCGTCTGTGAACATAGAGCTGGGTGGCACGGTGGCGGAGTGGTGAGCACTGCGGCAGCACAGCAACCCACCCTTGGCCGGGGGATCCTGGGTTTGAGCCCAGCCCCCGACCAACAGTGATCTGTGTGGAGTTTGCATGTTCTCCCCGTGTCTGCGTGGGTTTACTTCGGGATTTCTCCGGTTTCCTCCCACATGCCAAAAACATGCAAGTTAGGTTAATTGGCATCAAACTGGGGATTCTAAATTGTCCTTAGGTATGACTGGGAGAGTGAATGGTTGTCTGTCTCTCTGTGTTGGCCCTGCGATGGACTGGCGATCTGTCCAGGGTGTACCCTGCCTCTCACCCAAAGATGCTGGGATAGGCTCCAGCCCCCCCACGACCTGAAAAGGATTAAGCGGAAGAAGATGAATGAATGAATGAACATAGAGCTGATGTGCCTTGCCAAAAAGTTCCAGTTTTGTCTCATCTGTCCAGAGGACATTCTCCCAGAAGCTTTGTGGCTTGTCAACATGCAGTTTGGCAAATTCCAGTCTGGCTTTTTTATGATTTGTTTTCAACAGTGGTGTCCTCCTTGGTCGTCTCCCATGAAGTCCACTTTGGCTCAAACAACGATGGATGGTGCCATCTGATATTGATGTACCTTGACCTTGGAGTTCACCTTGAATGTGTTTAGAGGTTGTTCTGGGCTCTTTTACCATTCGTATTATCCATCTCCTCCATTTTTCATCAAGTTTCCTCCTGTGGCCACGTCCAGGGAGGTTGGCTACAACCCCGTGGATCTTAAATTTCTGAATAATATGTGCAACTGTAGTCACAGGAACATCAAGCTGCTTGGAGGTGGTCTTATAGCCTTTACCTTTAGCATGCTTGTCTATAATTTTCTTTCTAATTTCCTGAGACAACTCTCTCCTTTGCTTCCTCTGGTCCATGTTTAGTGAGGTACACACCATGTCACCAAACAGCACAGTGACTACTTGTCACCCTTTAAATAGGCCGACTGACTGATTACAAGTTTGTAGACACCTGTGATGTTAATTAGAGGACACATCTTGGTTGAACATGTCCCTATGGTCACATTATTTTCAATCTTTTCTAGGGGTACCATCATTTTTGTCCAGACCTGTTTCATGAGTTTGTTTTTTAAAATAATTCTGTTGAACCACAATTCAAAAGCATTGTGTGATTTTCACTGGTTAATTTTCATAGAATTTTTATTACCACTTTTGTCAGATTTAAGTTATTTCTGTGACCATTGTGGGGTTTTTTTTCATTAACAGAGGGGTACCAACAATTTTGTCCACGTGTGTATACATATATTTTTTAAATATATATTCTCTGCATCAACAATGAACTGTACATGTTTTCATTTAGTAAAGTACTGTAGCATCATCGTCTCCTCAAACCAAGACAGAAGATCACTTCTCTCCATTTTACAGGAATTTCACTTTATTCATTCTACAGAAATACCACTTTTCTGCATTCCACAGGAATATCACTGGCTTTCATATCGACTCATCCAGGCCTCATCCAGGCCTGACCAAAGATGTTTATTTTCCCAGGACCCCAATGTAAACCGTTGCCTCTTGCAGAGATTGTAAGGATCAGAATTTGCTTTTAAAGGCTCAAAGGAACATAAACTCGGGAGACCAGACCTCCAAAGTGAACACTGTATTTGGATAACATCCCCTTTACAGGAAACCAGTGCTCTTAAAAGGGTCATAAATGGCTTAATCAGATGGGTTTATAACCCCCGATGTTTTCCAGATTATCCCTTCCAGATACCATGAACCTAAAAGAAATCATCTACAGCTCAACAGTACCTCCTAGTGGATACCTACGAAATGTGTTTCAGTACGTAGGATGACTTTTAATTTGTTCTAAACATTAAGTTTCTTTCAGCTTATCCTCTTCTCCCCTGGATCCTAAGGACACTGGAAATCATTCCTTTTATCACCAACCATGGTTTGCTGTACTACATTAAGCTTTGATCTAAATATGAATGCATGTATTATAATTGTGTATAAGAAATGTTATATTCATGAGTGTTATTCAAACAAATGTAATATTGGAGTAATGGTATAAATGCATGATCACCAAATATTAGCTAAGTCATTTAATTTAGTTAGATTTTATATTGAGCACCTGATTTCATAATAACTGACTGAGTGTTGATTTTTCTCTGCAATTTCAGGGGATGGTGTCTTCGGTTTATTGGCTGCTCTCAAACAAAGAAATGTTCTCACATTGGATAGCAGCCATTTCAAACTGCTTTTGATAAAGTCGATTGGTCAGTCTTGCGATCAACATCACAAGTTTACGACCAGACGGGGTAACTTTAAAAAGAAGTGGAAGCTGCCCTGCAGGTAAGAAAAAGAGAAAAAGTTAAAAGTTAAGTTGCAGTTATGTGAGAGAGAACAAGAGAAGATCAAAGATAAGTTAGAACAAAAAGAAGATTGAAGAAAGAGATTTTGAGAAAGATTAGGAACGAAGTTAAGATTAAAGAAGCAGAATAGTAATCTAGATCTCAGAGGAAGATTTTATTCCACCATTTCAAGGTCCTGTGTAGTTTTATTCTATCTAAACTGTTCTTTGTGAAGTTTGTCAAACCCTGCGTTAGTTTCTGGTTACTGAGGAGAAAACACCTTTTCTTTAGAGCTCACTTTTTCAGAGAATCAAATTCTCAAACTTTTTCCTTCACTTCAGAAGCCATTCTTATCCTAGTAAATGTTTTTCTCGTTTTTTTTATGACTTTTCACGTCGTTAAAGTGGACCTTTAATTTTCCTAATTTAAAGTGAACAGAGACTGTGTTTTTTTGGACTCTCTTTCCGGCCTCATACCTGCCTGACTGAGAAGTGGTTCTTTCAGTTTTTTTGGTCTATCCCACTCCTAGAGACTTCACCGATTCGGCCGGACTTGTTCCAAGGATTTTCACGCCGCCCTGAGACAAACCATCCCCGGCTGCCACTGTCTCCTTGAAGGGCCCCCAGCTGAGTTATCACTTCCAGGCTGTGAGGAAGTAACAGCAGCCACTTCCTCCGACATCCTAACTTCAAAACCCAGCGGTACCGACCTGCTGAAACGTGGACCTACAGCTGTTGTGTGAGTGAAACTCCTACTTTTCTTATCTCCTGGGTTAAAACGTGATGTCCGAACAATTAAATTACAATTGAATATGGCCCGTATTTCAGGGCTCAATTAGTCTTTCAACCACAGGATAAAGCTATAAACTGAAGGAAAACTCTTAGTCATTTTTAAGTAACTGCCCTTAAATTTTTGTAGATTAATTCAGAAGTCATTTTTAGATAATTAGCTTATGAATTTTCCCCATAAAATTGCGTTGTTTTCAGCCTCATTTACCGTTGAAACATAAGTCTGGTTCCTCCTTGGTTCTACAGAGGTGTAACGCTGGATTTATGTTCAGGAATACAGTAACAGTTGATGTGATATCTTGCGCTGTTATCATTTGAATCTGTTTACCATTCATTTGAACGCCATGCCATGTAACCTGAATGAATTTAATAAAAGGGTGAATGAGAGAAGTTGAAGCATTTTTCTTTTGCATATATCTGTTTCCTAATCACAGCAGGAAAAGAACTCACTGAAACTTTTGAGACTGATTCATTAAGTAATTGAAGGTACAAAATTAATTAAAATTAAAGTTAATATTATTGTCCGTTAGGACTGGTGCCCCTTTTTATGAGTGCTTTTATTTAATTTAGCGGGTGTAGAAGTGACGGTTTAACTCCGCCCCCTTTCGCACCCACTATCAAATAAAATAAATAATTCCTGTACCTTATGACAAATAATTTATTATACAAATTTATGCTACAGCACTATGAATTTTGACAATAAACCTTTGTACTTTTTGCCGATCTGTCTCCACTTTTGTTTTATGTGTGAAGGTTACCAGTGACATAAATTAAATACTAAATACTAAAAAAAAAAAAAATACTAAAGTGACATAAATTAAATACTAAAAGATTGGAAAAACTGTCTAAGAACAATCCAGCAGTTTGAGAAATCACTTTCGGTTTGGTGTAAGTCTGCCAACAGAATTATAAGCCATAAAGCAGTTTGTGTTGAAATGTTAAGTCCCATTAAACCCTAACCCAGGGGTGTCCAATCATGTGCCATGGAGGGCCAAGACCCTGCAGGTTCTCTCTTTTACCCTGTCTCTTCAGCAGATGTTTTCACTGATCAGCAGTCAGTAGAAGAAATTCCGTGGAATCTGCTGTTGAAGACACTGGTTGGAGGTAAAGCCTGCAGCATCTTGGCCCTCCATGGCAGTTGATTGGACACCCTTGCCCTAACCCATTATTAGAAAATACAGATGCTAATATGACCCAGAATTCCTCCATATACTGGTACTATCACTAAAGTGTGCAGGGTCTTCTGCGCCGGCACATGCAACAATACAGTCTTCATTAAATAAAATAATTATTTTTTGTTACTTTTTCTTAAAAATGAGCCATTATTTTCAACGTCACTGATAAATGGTTTGTACTGTTGATTCCTTTCCCACCGGTGTCGTAACAGACAAATTAGAAAATCATGATGCAAACACATAAGTCACTCAATTGTTTCTTCCAATCAGGAGCAAATTCCAGATTATTTAGAATGTGCAAAATTCAAACTGTAAAAAAAACAAAACAAACAAAAAAAAACACTTAGAATGGGTCACACATGCCAGGCATGCTGCCTCACTGAGAAGCAACTGGATGTGCTGCTCAAGCTGGTCCCAGTTCAGCAGATTTTCAGCCTGCATCTCTGTAAATAGTGACTCAAGGTCCAGTCTGGGATGGATCATTTTCCTCTTACGTAGATGAAAAGAGAGAAATGGGTGGTGGTTAATTAAAGCAAGTTCAAAACATATTTGGGAAATAGACTTGTTGCTAACAGCCAGTGGTGGAATGTGACAAAAAGTACTTTGTTGTTCTTTTTAACCACAATTTTCATGTAGCTGCGCTTCAGTAAAGTAGATTTTACAAGGGTTGGGTTACGTTTAAAATCATTTGTTTTTACTGTGGCTTCAGCAATCAGAATAAGCTGATACCTTCAGTTGAATCGAATCTAGTACTTTTAACTGAGGATGTGCATCCCTGAGTATGGAGTCACTCAGTCAAAATATGTAATTTTTATCAATAAAAGTTTAGCCATCGCTCTGTCACCGCTGTGTCGCCCTGGCTTCAAGTATGGGTGGTGTTTTGTACTTGTACTGCTAAAATATAAAAGGAAGTACTACAATGGGTCTCATATACAGTGGTGTGAAAAAGTGTTTGCCCCCTTCCTTATTTCTCATTTTTTTTGTATGTCTGTCACACTTAAATGTTTCAGCTCATCAAACTAATTTAAATATTACACAAAAGACAACACAAGTAAACACAAATGCAGTTTTGAAATGAAGGTGTTTATTATTAAGGGTAAAAAAAATCCAAACCTACATGGCCCTGTGTGAAAAAGTGATTGCCCCCCCCTCAAAAAAAACAACATAAATTAACTGTGGTTTATCACATCTTTGAAAAGCTGAGTTCAATTTCGCTAGCCACACCCAGACCTGATTACTGCCACACCTGTTCTCAATCAAGAAATCACTTAAATAGGACCTGCCTGACAAAGTGAAGTAGACCAAAAGATCCTCAAAAGCTAGACATCACGCTGTGATCCAAAGAAATTCAGGAACAAATTCTGTCCAGGTTTTCACTGCCCTCTCTTTCCTCTCTAGACGTCTGAAGGAAGGTGTGTACACTGGCATTAGGTAGACACTGTTATGATAGGAGGCTCCCAGTAAAGTCATGGGCAGGGATTTAGAAGCCTCTTTTACAGACCCATAACAAAGTTCAATCCTGGTGCTTTTTTGTGTTGTAGCACAAGTCACATATTGTTCATATGTTTTCAATGAAGTATTCAAATTACGGGTTCCAAGGTTGTCATAGCCAGGAGCGGCACTGGGGTTAAGCTCCCAGTGCTAATAAAATGCTCCTTATGGTGTGCATCTCGAAAAGCCTCTGACAACTAAGTCCAACTCCTAGCCTGCCCGTGTAGTTTAGTCTCTAAGCCCGGCGGAACTGCTTTTACTAATAGGAGAAGGGGCGAGGGCAGATCTCTGGCGCCTTAAAACCAGATGCTTCGGGTAGATGGTGGCTCGTCAACCTGGGAAGGTAGCTCTTCTAGTGGAAGGTAAACCCTGATTTCAAACCTCCGCTGCCTTGCAGCACACCCGGTCACGGGAAAGGCTTCGGGAGTCAACCCTGAGGAAAAATCCAGAGTCGGAGCCCCTAAGGCAGTTTTCTGTTGTGCTCAACATCGTTCTGGCAGCTCCTGCAACGGCGCTAGTGCCAAACTGTAGCAGCCCTGCTGTTCCTTTGGATTCATCAGTGACGTGGAGAGGGGGGACATGCTGCATGGGCAACAGCTTGTCCTCCATATCTTCCTGCCCAGGCTTGAATCCTACCAACGCCCAACGCTGGAAGGTAGAACACCGGATCACTAGAGATGACACTCCAGCTTCGCCTTTGGCGTAGACAAAACATGGGGAATGACAGTTACCGGTTATAAGCCACCGCTCAATTGGCGTAGAGCGTGGCGCCAGGGGTTGTTCCCGACGGTGGGAGGGATCATCAGATCTCACTGGACAGCTACTGCCCACCTCAAGCTGGGCAGCCCCCAGCCAATAAGGTGTTGTCCCGCCACAGCTTGCTTTCCTCATTGGGTGCATGGGGATGAGGAGAAGTCCAAACAGCAGGCTGAGAACCTTCGCACCAGGCAAGACAAAAAACCAAGAGACCAACTCTAAAACTGGGAACTTGGAACGTCCGCACTATGATGAAAGGACTCGCTGCTAACCCCAAGGACATCAGAGACACCAGGAAGACTGCCATCATCAATAATGAGCTGAAGAGACTGGGAGTGGATATCGCCACTCTCCAGGAAACACGGTTGGCTGACGCAGGCACACTGAGAGAGAAGGACTACACGTTCTACTGGCAGGGAAAGGGCAGTGACGAACACAGGGAACACGGAGTGGGCTTCGCAGTGAAGAACACCTTGCTGAAGATGGTGGAACCGGGCAGCAATGGCTCTGCATGACTCCTCACCCTCTGCCTCAACACCAATCAAGGCCCAGTCACCCTCGTCAGTGTGTATGCCCCAACACTGACATCCACACCAGAGGCAAAAGACGAGTTCTACGAGAATCTCGCAACAACTGTCAGGATCATCCCCAACTCTGAACAACTCATTCTCCTTGGAGACTTCAATGCCAGAGTGGGTGCTAACCATGACTCCTGGCCCTCCTGTCTTGGACCATTTGGCGTGGGCAGAATGAACGACAACGGGCAGCGGCTGCTCGAGTTCTGCACATATCACGATCTGTGCATCACAAACTCGTTCTTCAAGACCAAGCCCCAACACAAGGTTTCCTGGCGACATCCGCGCTCAAAGCACTGGCACGAGCTGGACTTGATCCTGACCAGGCGCACCTCACTGAAGAACATGCTAATCACCCGTTCGTTCCAGAGTGCAGATTGCGACAGACCACTCATTGGTGTGTTTTTTTTTTTTTTTGGTTTTTTTTTGTTACTTATTTGTACCCGTAGGTAGATTTGGTTTGCAGTCTGGTGACAAGCCACCGGCTGCCGGCCGCTGCGTTTGTGAGCGCCCTAAACCTACATGTTTTTGGTATGCCGGAGGAAACCGGAAAAATCCCGGAGTAAACCCACGCAACACGGGGAGAACATGCAAACTCCACACAGCTCACTGTTGGTCGGGGGCTAGGATCGAACCCACGATCTCATGATCCCCGCGATCCCCTGGCCGAGGGTAAACTGTGCTGCCACAGTGCTAAACCACTGTGCCACCGTGCAGCCCGTGTTGCAAGGTCAAGCTGCAGCTGAAGAAATTCCATCGTGCTAGATAGCCTGGAAAGGCATGGATTGACACCAGCAAGATGGCCCAACCAGAACTTGTTGAGCAGTTTGCCTCCTCCTTTGAGAAGGAACTTGGTGTACCACAAGAAGGAGAATCTGCAAAGCAGAAGTGGGAAGAGCTGCGAAACACCATCCACCGCACAGCCTTGGCTACCTTTGGGAAGAAGACCTCAAAGTCACAGGACTGGTTTGATGCCAAGTTGACCGAGATGACCCCCGTCATTGAAGCCAAGCGCTCGGCACTTGTTGAGTACAAGAAGTACCCAAACGAGAAGAATCTCCAGATTCTCAGGGCTGCAAGAAGCAAAGTTCAGCAGACTGCTCGGTGCTGTGCCAACAAGTACTGGACTCAGCTCAGCCAAGACATTCAAACCACTGCCATAACAGGGAACATCCATGGTATGTACGATGGCATCAAGAAAGCACTTGGTCCGGCTCAGAGCAAGACGGCCCCCCTCAAATCCTCCACTGGGGAGATGATCACAGAAAAGAACAAGCAGATGGAGAGATGTGTGGAACACTACTCCGACCTCTACTCCAGACAAAACACCGTGACACCATCAGCCCTTGATGCCATCGACTGCCTGCCATCCATGGACGAACTTGATGCCGAGCCAACCATCGATGAACTCAGCAAGGCCATTGATAGCTTGGCCGCTGGCAAGGCACCCAGCAACGACGGCATACCCCCCGACCTGATCAAGCACTGCAAGACTGCCCTACTGCTGCCTTTGCATGACGTCCTCTGCCAGTGCTGGAAGGAAGGTGCCGTACCACAGCACATGAGGGACGCCAAGAGCATCACCCTCTACAAAAACAAAGGGGAGAGAAGCGACTGCAACAACTACAGGGGCATCTCCCTCCTCAGCGTTGTTGGCAAAGTCTACGCACGAGTTGTTCTCGTTCGTCTACAGAAGCTTGCCCGATGTGTCTACCCCGAGTCTCAGTGTGGCTTCCATGCTGGGCGATCAACGGTAGACATGATATTCTCCATCCGCCAACTCCAGGAGAAATGCAGAGAACAGAACATGCCCCTGTACGTCGCCTTCATCGACCTCACCAAAGCGTTCGATCTGGTCAGCAGAGAGGGCCTTTTCAAGATCCTGCCAAAGATAGGATGCCCACCAAAGTTGCAAAGCCTCATCCAATCGTTTCACACCAACATGCAGGGGATAGTGCAGCACGATGGCAATGTCTCAGAGCCATTCAACATACGCAGCGGAGTGAAACAGGGCTGTGTACTTGCGCCAACCCTCTTTGGGATTTTCTTTGCTATGCTCCTGAGGCATGCCTTCAGCACAGCAACAGAGGGAATCTACCTGCACACAAGATCTGACGGCAGGCTTTTCAACCTTGCCCACCTGAAAGCCAGAACCAAAGTACGCGAGGCTCTAATCAGAGACATGCTGTTCGCAGGCGACGCTGCATTCACAACCCACACACAGCAGGAGCTTCAGACCCTGATGGACCACTTTTCCTAGGCATGCAAAGACTTCTGGCTTACCATCAGCTTGAAGAAGACTAACGTCTTGGCGCAAGGCACGGAAGCACCACCAACCATCACCATCAATGACTACGAGCTGGAGGTCGTGAATCAGTTCACGTACCTGGGGTCCACGATCAGCAACAACCTCTCCCTTGATACAGAGATCGACAAGAGGATTGGAAAATCAGCCTTCACACTCACTCGCCTCACCACATGAGTGTGGGAGAATCCCAAACTCTCTGTCAAGACGAAGATGGCAGTGTACAACGCCTGCGTCATCAGCACACTGCTCTATGGGAGTGAGACGTGGACAGCATACGCCCGGCAGGAAAAGAGACTGAACTCCTTCCCTTGCGCTGCATTCGCCACATCCTGCACATATCCTGGCAGGACAAAGTGCCCAACACAGAAGTTCTGTCCCGCGCCGGCCTTCCCTCCATGTTCACTCTACTCAGGCAGCGCAGGCTCCACTGGCTAGGCCACGTTCACCGTATGGAGGATGGCAGAATCCCCAAAGACGTCCTCTACGGAGAACTGTCGACTGGCAGGAGAGACGTTGGCCGCCCACAGCTGCGCTTTAGAGACGTCTGCAAGAGAGACAAGAAGGCCCTGGAGATCAACACAGAGTGCTGGGAGGACCTTGCAACGGACCGCTCCAAATGGAGAGGCACCCTGACCAGACAGCTCAAGGCGGGTGAAGAGAGACTGACTGCTGCAGCAGATGAAAAAAGGACCCGCAGGAAGAACCGCCACAGCTCCAGCAGCACGGAGACCACCCACAAGTGCGACCTGTGTGACAGGGACTGCCATTCGCGCATCGGCCTGTTCAGCCACAGGCGGTGCTGTTCCAGCAGAGTAGACGTTTAGGATTCTCTTCCATGGTCATTGTAGACCGACGGAGGCCGACGGAATTCAAATTACAGTGGTTAAAATCTCCAAGTATAAATTTTGGTTCCTCTGGGCAAAGTGTGTCACGTTTGTGTGACATCAGCAATCAGCTGAGCAGCAGCTAATGCATTGACGTGTGGATGACTGTGCAGTCATGTGAAAAAATTAGGACACACCATTAAATATTCAGTTCTTTATCAATAAATGTTCACATATCCAACCTTGTTTTTGTTTATATTTCAATCAATCAATGCATCAGATTTATATAGCGCTTTATCATAGACACTCAAAGACGCTTTACAAAAATTAAGGGTCATCCACCACCTGGATGGATGAAGCAGCCACAATACGGCGCCATCCCTTTTTTTAACCATTCACACACACATTCACACCAAGGACCACTTTAGAGTCTCCAATTAACCTAACCTGCATGTTTTTTGGGATGTGGGAGGAAACCGGAGAAATCCCGGGGTAAACCCACGCATACACGGGGAGAACATGCAAACTCCACACAGATCACTGTTGGTTGGGGGCTGGGATCGAACCCACAATCCCACGATCCCCACGATCCCCCGGCCAAGGGTAAACTGTGCTGCCGCAGTGCTAACCACTGCGCCTCTGTGCAGCCCATTTGCATTTTTTTAACATTTATTTGAGCCATTTTAAGTGGGAAAGAATGTGGGGGTGTCCTAATTTATTCCTCACTATTTTTTAGACTTATATTTTACAGAAAATTTGAAAGTCTTTAATTAATTTTTAATTGTTTAGGTATATTACACAAATCTCCCAGTATTTTTTAACATTGATATTAAATATCCATATGTTCAAATATGTTAAAAAAACACAGGCTTATACAGGGTGTCCTAGTTTTTTCACATGACTGTACACTAGACTATAAAACAACTGTTGAACTCACGAGGCAGGGAGAAGGGACAAAGTGAGATTGTCAGTAGTTATAAATCCACAATACATATTCTTTCCTGGTCTGTCACAGTTTTACAGTACCATTGGTTGACATAAAAGCACACTCCTCCTCCTCGGCTTTTCCTGGTGATCTCTGAGGACCGATCCAGACGAAGTGGGCTTCCAAACCCAATTATTGTCTGGTCTTCATCACGGTCCGACTCATTGAGCCATGATTCCGTGAAGGCAAGTAGACAAGTTTCACTGATTTCAGGCTTAAACATAGCCCATGGTTCTAGTTCATCGATTTTATTCCTGATAGACTGTCCATTTGACAGCAGGATAGTTGGAAGTGGGGGGAGCTTGTGGCAGTCATTTAACCGGAGATTCTTTAGTCTCCGGCATAGACCGCCTCTTCTTCTTCTTCTCAGCATTGTGATACACCTGCATAGCTCCCTTAGGATACTGGCTGGTATCACCCCGGCTTTAGATGTCCGAAAGGAGAGAATAATGTCCCGACAGAGGCTGTGTCTCAAGTGGGGTACTGCATCCTCCAAGTGCACATTTCAAGGCCAGATACATCACTGTGGTGCGTCAAAGGCTGTCCCATCTTGAAGGCTCCTTTACATGCGGCTGACAAATGCAGCCTTCAAAACCTCGAAAATGGAGGATGCATGAAGAGTATCCTTGTGGCCCTGACATATCCCAGCATTCAGTGCATGACTCAGCCTGGCTTTTTTTTTTTTTTTTTTCGGCTCAGGCAGAAGTGGACTGAAGTCAGAAACAGTTCAAAGTAAGTTTTTTGCTTGAATTATGCAGCAGTTTGAACATGAAAACAACAATAATCCAGAAAACGGCAGCATCTGATTATTTAAGCTCATGTTCCGTGACATTATTTTTTTCTGATGTGCTTTATGCTTCACTTAATGTATTACATAACCATGTTGAGCGGTTATTTTTTCTGAAGTCAAACCTTTTTTCCCCCATAAATGTCAGTTAATTAACCAATGTCAGTAATATAAAAATACAGGATGACGTGGTTGAAATAACTTGCTTTTAAACTTTTTAACTTTTAAAGTCCTGCAGTGACATCAGGAAGTTGATGTTATTTTTTTTTTTTTGAGAAGTGTCCCCGGGTTTCCTCGCCAGAACGGTCTGAGTCAGCGGGTCGAGTGTCCCCTGCCCCCACGCCATATGGGTCATCGGCGTGGACATCAGCGCGGGAGGAACCTCTGACTGCAGACGCTATCTTGCCAGTTGCGGAGCCCGACGCAGCTGAGTTGGAGCCTGCAGACGAGAGTCGCCGCCCTGAACCTGGATCGACAAAGTCCTGGGTGGCAACAGAACCCGAATGCAGGCAAGTGCTCCCTACTGTGTCTCTGTCCTCTGTTTCGGAGCATTTGTGCCTGCCTTTCGGGGAGGCGAGTGAGGAGCAGCCGCCTGCTGCGCCCGAGCTCGTCTCGCTGGGTTCTGTTGCTACCGGTGATACTGATCCCAGTTTTCCTGTGGCGTGTGAGCTTCATTGCAGTGTCGCTGGCATGGAGCCAGTCGGGGTCACTGATTTGGAGGTTCCAGGTTCGGGGGTGGAGATCGCCAGCGGAGCTGCACCGACCCAGTCGGGGTCCATTGTGGAGGCTGTGGTGGCCCAATCGGGGTCTGACGTGGGTGCGCCAGAGGCCCAATCAGGGTCCACCGCAGGCGTGGTTCTGGCCCAATCGGGGCCGGACGGGAGTGCGCCCGAGGCCCAATCGGGGTCCATCGCGGGAGCTGCTTTGGCCCAATCAGGGTCCGATGTGGGTGCAGCCGGGACTCAATCGGGGTCCAGCGGAGGTGCAGCGCCAGTGTGGTCCGCGGACGGTGGAGGAGCTGCGACCCTTCGCCGTCGGACAGAGTTCGGGCTCATCTTTGCCTTCTAGTCCCTCTACTGAGTCGTTGCCCCGGTGCATCATCGCCAGGGGCCGTGGGGGTCCCTTCTCGCTCGCCCTGGCTCTCCCGAGCTTTGTCTCCTCCAGGGAGGCGGCCATGGGCTGTTTTCCCCCGGTACTGGTGGCTTAGGGACGCGGGTCGGCAGCCTGAGGAACTGCTTCGCCGGTTTGGCACTTTGGGTCGGCCACCCGAGGTGTTATGTGTTTTGCTGGGCGACCTGGTTCGGCCACCAGAGGAGTGGACATGCTGGGTTTTGGACTGTGATGAGCCGTACGGTCATGTCCCGCCCCCCATGACCGCTCATCGGCCGTTGGACGCGGGGAGACCACCTGAACTGTTCCTGTGGTGCCTGGTCTCCGCCGATTGGCATGAACTGTTGGGGGGTTGGAGGTCACTTTTTTGGTGGGGGTTGATCCAGTAATTGTTCTGCTTTTTTTTTTTCCTTGTTACCCTGTGTGTCCTTGTAATGGTTATTTGGGTATCTGTGGGTATTTGTGGGTTGCCCTGCAGTTGCCTTATTTTGTTTTGTGTGCAGTTTGGATTGACCCAGTAATTGTTTTGTTTTGTTTTGTTTTTCCCCTTGTTATTCTGTGTGTTTTCTGTACATGGTTATTTTTGAAAGTTCACTTGAGCATTCACACAGGTGAGAGGCCACTTTCTTGTGAAATATGTGGGCAAAGATTAATTTGTTTTTCTTGCTGTTCCGTGCTGGTTGCTTTAATTGTTATTCGGGCATTTAATCTGTTCTGTGTATTTGGTATTTCTTGCCTGGTCCTGTTTTTGTTATTGCACTGATTCTGGGTTTGGTCTCTCTCCCTCTGGACCTACCCCCAGCCGCCCACCCTGGAGGGGGTAGGGGGGGCAGGGTGGTCCATGGGCGTTCTGGAAGCCCGCCTTGGAGGGAGGGTACTGTTACGACCCGAGTGCCGGTCCTGTCCGCACTTGGGCCACGCATAGCTCGCTGCCGGCCTTGACAGCTGTGGGTTGTATTCTGGTCTCACCAGGCTCTTATTGTGAAGGCGCTCGGTGGGGCTTCCGCCTGTCAAGGGCCGTCAGCTGGCTGTCATTACTGCTCGTTAGCGTTCGCCTTTACAAGGCGGGCGCTGACAGCAGTCCAATTGCAGGAGTATCGTCAAACCTCGTCGAGTTTGGTCGTCGTATGTTCGTCAGACCTTCATGTCAGGTTCGTTTTATTCTTGTCATGTCATAGTCTAGCTTGTAGTGGCTGGGGTCAGCCCTACGAGCCTCTGTATCTCATAGCGTGTGTGTTTTGCCCTAGCGGCTCACAGTTTGTGTTACGTCCTGTTTGGTTAATAAATAGCATCATTGCAAACTCATCGGTGGACTCTTGGCGTCTTATGGTGATCCGCGAGGACATGACAAGGACATCTGTAATAATTTGATTATGCTGATTTTAAAAATGTGCATCACATCTGAAGTGGAAATCAGATTTCTCAGATTTTTCTCCTTTTTTCTGGTTTATCTGAGGTCCATGGTGGAGAACCTGCAGGAACCGAGGATCAGCTGTCGAGGGAACGGGCTGGACTCAGGATTTATTAAACTGATATTTGACTGAAATAACCACAGTAAAAGAGATTTGTTGAATTGTTTTATTGATTGTGATATTTTAGCACTTTACTTTGCAAACTGAAACAAGCTAAATAAAAAATATTGTATGTGTACTGTTAATAGAAAAACTCTATCAGTGATATAGTTTTTTTTGAAAAAGATGATTTTTGCAAGATAATTCTAAAAGAGACTTTCTTATATTTATTACACACAGAGTGAAACATTTAAACCTGATCCAATATTGATGATAATGATTATAGCTTTTAAAACTAGAAAAGCACTCATAGAGCGCATACCTCCGCCAAGGCTCCTTCCGTTTCTCATGGATCACCGAAAATGTAATGGGTTGTGTGTAGGCCTATAGCCACTTGTGGTCAAAATTGCATCAAAGCCTGTCCATCAGTTTTGGAGTATTGTTGCTAACACACTGTGAGAAGATAAGAGCCTTGGCTGAGGTATGCATTCTCAGATCCTCACCAAAATGTAATGGGTTCCTCTCTAGCCCAAGAACCACCTCTGGTGAAAATTTCATCCAAATCCATCCAGTAGTTTTTGTGTAATCCTGCTGCACAAATACAAACAAAGGCCTTGGTGGAGGTATGCACTCTCAGATCATCACCAAAATCTAGTCATCTGTTCCCCGTTCCATTACACACCTTTCCTGAAAATTTCGTCAAAATCCGTTTATAAGTTTTTGAGTTATGTTGGTAACAGACAGACAGACAAACCCCGGTAAAAACATTACCTCCTTGGCGGAGGTAATTAAATGACAAATCATGATTTTCTAATTTACTGAGATGCACTGGTGCAACTGAGATGAAGCTGAAGATGGAATCTGTTCTACTGCTGCTGCTGAACATCATTGAGGATCATCATCCTACAGTACAGGACTGTGGTCTGCTTTAGAACATTAAAAACTAAATGCCAGAGCTGATACAAGACAGAACATCTAATTATTTAGCTACATAATGGTCAGAAATTATAACAGTAAACCATTTTATTTTCTACTGGTCATGTAATTAAGAATATATTTTAAGAGTTCAGTCTAACTGGTATACATATTTAAAGTAATAAAAATAAATTTGTCGTTTTAATTTACAGTACCTTAATTTTACCTGCTGACTTTAACGTGCGTTAAAGTCTTATTTTATCTGTCATAGTCCTCTGTGTCTGGTGAAGATTATCAAGTAAAAAGTAAAGAAAATACAATAATGAAGTTAAAAAATATAGTTCTCTCTCTGTTAAAAATGTCAGCAAAAAAAAACCCAAAACAAAACTCAACTGACACTGTCATGGTTGCTTGGCAACAGGGTAGTGCGTGGTCACACAAACATACATCCTCCAAAGACTAGACCATCTCATTTAACAGCCAAAAATCAGCCTTTAGATGCAGTCTATCCAACCTTGGAGTGTTCTGGCCTCCAGGGCCGTGGTCTACGAGGCTGCAACGCCTGAATTGAGACACAGCCAGAGAGTGATTCACTCCGGTGCCCAGCATTCCTGCTCTACACCATGACAGGTGGAGAAGCACAAAAGTAGCATCGCCACATAAAGTACAAAGCACTTGACACGTGTTTCCATTAACCGCATCGCTCGATCACTGAAGTTTTCTCAGTGCTCTCTCCTTTTTTCTTTACCTTATACACCACTGACTTTCAGCACAACACAGAGTCATGCCACCTGCAGAAATTCTCTGATGACTCAGCTGTTGTGGGGTGTATAAGAGGAGAGGAGGGGGAGTACAGGGCACTTGTAGACAGATTTGTGGAGTGGACAGAGCAGAATCACCTGAGGTTGAAGGTCAGCAAGACCAGAGATGGTGATTGACTTCAAGAAGAGGAAGATGCCTTCTCAGCCACTGCAGATTAGGGGGGAGGATGTGGGAGTGGTTGAGGAGTACATATATCTGGGTGTCAGGATCAGCAGTGGGTTGGACTGGAGATCCAGTGATGAGCAGACTCTACTTCCTGAGGAAGCTGAAATCCTTCAACGTGTGTAGCAGGATGTTGGAGAGAGAGGCAGGGGCATACTTATACATACCCTATTGTCATTTTTTGACAGGTGCCATGACCCTTTTGACCCCTGACTCCACCCCCTTTGACCTGACCCCCCGTGACCTAATTAAAAGTGTCTGAACTTCTCATCAAATTGAGTGAAATTGACAGCTCTATTGTTCATATAGGGTTAGTGTCATAATGGGGTTATGCATAATTTTTTTTTTTTTTTATGATATGAAGTTTTTGACAGATTGTGATGTTATTCTATTGTTCATATACAGTATGTTTTAGGGTCATAATGGGGTTATGTGTAATTAGTTTTTTTTTAATGTTGACAAGACGTTTTTGACAGATTGTGATGTTATTCTATTGTTCGTATATGTTTTAGGGTCATAATGGGGTTATGCGTAATTAGGGTTTTTTATGATGACATTAAGTCTTTGACGGATTGTCCAACACACACACACACACACACACACGCACACATGTGCACCAAAAATGCTTTAAAAAGCACAGATACCACTGTGAACATCAGACTGCCATCGGCAAAAAAAACCCACATCACCATGAGCAGCCCAAAGAGAAACTACGCCGCCAGACATATCGCGCTTACCTCTCCGAAGTTGGGTCCGGATCCTTCAAAGTCTCGGGGTCCTCAATCCAAAATTAAAACCTTGGCCATCGAACCAGCGGGGGAACGGCTCGCTCCAAACCCGGAATCTCAACAACCCAAGCAGACCCTAGAGGCCCTGGGGCCCATACAATGCGCAGAGACCCCGGACCCTCCGCTTTCCGTGGATCTTCCAGACACCGACGATATAGACTGTCCTAAAACCCCCAGTCCCACGAACATCGAGTGTGAGTGTGCGGGGTGTCAGATCCCACACTCTTCACATAAGGGCCTTTTCCACTAGCACGCTTTAGCACGACACGGGATGGCTCATCACGCTTTGTACACCTTTCCACTAGCCTCAACATGGTTTAGCAGCCGCGATTCTCAGCCCTGGCCAAGGGCAGGGTACAGCAGTGTTGAGCTGTGCCGTGTTGTGACGTTAACAGACTAGTCGCCGCTGATTGGTCAGGTCGTAACCGCCGCTGACTGGTCAGGTTGTAACCGCCGCTGATTGGTCAGTTCGCAACCGCCGCTGATTGGTTAGGTTGTAACGTCACGAAAGCGACCTCTTCTGCCGAATCTTCACGACCGCCATTACTCAGTGCGCAACCACAGTGGGTGGTTTATTTTCAGTGTATTGCTGTGCTATTTTCATTTATTCTCTTTCAAAAATGGCTTCGCGTAATAAGGGCGTTCCATGGACCAATGAGGAGGTGCAGTGTCTGCTCACTGCATTTTCGGATGATCGCATCCAGTGCGAGTTAGACGGAGCCACCCGGAATGAAAAAATATACCAGGAGGTCTCCGACCACATGGCAGCACAGGGGCACACCGGGACTGCCAAACAGTGTAGGGAAAAAATTAAAAAAATGAAGTGTGATTACCGTGCGTTAAAGGATCACAACAGCAGAAGTGGTGCGGACCGGAGGAACTGGAAATGGGTCGAGCAGATGGACGCCATATACGGCCATCGGCATGCTAGCATTGGCCGAGCCATGGCTCTCGACACAGCCACAACATCGGAGTACTTTAACGGTGAGGTTTTTTTGTTTTTTTGTGCGTTTTTTCGCAAATATATTCAGTAAGACGCTCAGTTTATTTATGCAATAAAAAAGCTGTTCATTTGTGGATGATGATCGCTCTGCTTTATCGCAGCACACTGCGGTCTCACGCTTTTCTTTTAAGTATTCATGTGAACAATACACTGAAATAAGCTTATGTAATCTTATTAAGATAATAACTATTGTCTTTTCTGTATATCTTGCACTTTCGTGCTGTATTTTATTTTGTGCATTTTCCTTGTAGAATCATCCCACTCGTTCGCCGCGCCAGCCCGCACGGACTCTCCAGCGTCTGACGGAGAATGTGAATCTGTCGCACCGACACCGGTGTCGGGCAGATCACAAGCTCCATCCCAAGCTCCGTCCCAAGCTCCATCACAAGCTCTGTCCCAAGCTCCATCACGAGCTCCATCACCGTCTCCATCATCAGCTCCATCAGTATCCGGGAGGTCTCGTCCAAGTATTGGTAAGGCACAGTAAACATGAGATTATCACCCTTTGTTTTTATGTTTAAGGTTATTTCCGATAGCTGCATATTAAGGAATTTTATACGTCTGTGTCAAAAACATTCTGTGGTGGTCTGTTGTCGGTGTTAAACAACACAGTCACATTTTTAGGTGTGGTGGTGTGTTGGTTGAAATACTGTTGGAAGTCATAATATACAAAAACAGATACAGCACATGAACTGACTTATGAACATGCCTCATTAAACAGCTTCACGTCACTTTTATTAAGCCATTTTTATTAACCCATTCCTATTTCTGAGGCCACAATACAAAAGAAAAACTTTTAAAGATCCATCCATCCATTTTTTTCAACTTAATCCTTTTCGGATCGCATGGGGGGATGTTCACTATCACAGCACCCTGTGCACAATCCACTCCATTGAAGTGCAGCAACATGACATTTGAGCTTAAATACAGCAACGAAGCATATAGTCACATCGCACCACAGGCTTTCACCAGTGTAATTCCATAGTATATGTTTTTGATATTTTTAGATACAGCATGTAACCACCCTGACTTTCTGTCTTTCATCTAGCCAAGAGGAAAAGGTGCAACACCATCTCGGACATAGCATCAGTGATGACAGAGGCGCATGAGGAGGACAAGCGTCTGCAGGAGAGGTTCAATGAGAGACAGGAGAGGATGCACCAAGAGCGCCAAGAGCAGCTTGAGAGACACCACCAGGAGGTTGCAGAAAACATGAGGGTAGCCCAGGAGCAGGATGTTGCCTTGAGAAGGCAGGAGCTGGCAGAGACGGCTTCATTCAACCGAGCCTTCCTGGCCCAGTTTGGGAAGTTGGTAGAGGCACTCAGTGGTCGGCGTGTATAAAATGTTGATTAACCTTCTTGTTGTGTTGCAAATTTTTTTTTTTATTTGAATATTTTATTTATAATAAAATGGAAGTGTTTTGGATCAAAGTGTGGTTTGTCTGTTATGACACTGAATTATAAAACAGTATAATTACATAGAAATTCCATTGCCTAGTCTGATGAAAATGATGCTGATCATCCTGTCAGGGGTCAACCATTGTAAAGGTAATGTAATTTTTAACTATACCAAAGAACAAATGTTTTTGTAAGGTTTATGTTGTTTTTATTGAAATATCATAAAAAAATTAGCACCACATGATCCAGTTCTAAACTTTGGTTACATTTTTTATGTTAACTTATAAGAAGTTGCACAGTTGGACTCTAAATTGCAGCAGGAGAGACTGATCAAGCTTACAAGTCAAAGTATTTAAAAAAGTAAGTATATGTAAATTGAATGTTCTATCGGTATTCCAAATTCAGAGAATTACAATACTTTACAAGGAGTGTAGCATCATCTAAACGGAAAATACCAATACTGTTGTTCCAAACATTGACCTGAAGGTGAAAAACATGAATTTTTTTTATTCAGTACATCCAAAATGCCCTATGATGTAAAAAATAATACAATTTGGTGTTGGCCAGTGTGCCACTGTCTCATTATTTAATACAAATAAAAACAAGTTTCAGCTCATTATTTCTAGGTCATTTGGCAGTTAATTCAAACCAAAAGTGACTTGTATTGTTGAAGCATTTTTAATCAGAGTTTCTCCAGTTTTGGAGCATATAATCATCCGTCCCTTAACTGTTAAACATTAAATAACAGCAGACAGATTGGCAAAGGATACACAATTGTGTTGCTGTTTCCCAAAACCGTTATGAACCACTGCTTGTGGTGCTACCTTTTGCATGTGTGTGCTTTTTACGAATATTCACACTTTTTTGTAAGTACAAGTGGGATAGTATTAAATTGAAATATAACATATTTCTAATAATGTGTGCTTTTTACAAATATTTACACTTATTTTGAAACTAAAAGTTGGATAGGATTAAATTGACATATAACACTTTTCTCAACATAATGTGTGCTTCTTAAAACTATTTAGACTTATTTTTTGTGGGATAGGCTTAAATTGAAATATAACATTTTTCTAAACATAATTACTATGTCAATTTGCAGTTCCAGCAAAGCAAAGGAGACAGATGAAAAGTGCACAACATTTTATTCATTAAACACAGACGTTAGAAATATGTACACACATGAATAATGACAAAATTCTCTTTTTAATTATTTGTACACAAGTACTGCATCACAGCATCTCTTACACCCCCACCACGGTCCTCAGCTAACTCTGCAGCTGACACCACCACTTCATCTGCTGCAGTATCCAATGCAGTGTCAAAGGCCTCTCCATGTCCAGGCCTCTCCATGGCCTCTCCAGTCTGTCAAGTTGATCAAGTTTGCGGATGACACCACCCTCATCGGGCTCATCTCCAACGGCGACGAGTCCGCCTACAGGAGAGAGGTGGCCCAGCTGGCGTCCTGGTGCAACAACAACAACCTGCAGCTGAACGCTCTGAAGACAGTGGAGATGATTGTGGACTTCAGGAAAGTCACAACCCCTCTGCCCCCCCTCACCCTCACAGGCTCTCCCATCACCACTGCTGATTCCTTCCGCTTCCTAGGCACCACCATCACCAGGGACCTCAAGTGGGAGCCGACCATCAGCTCCCTCATCAAAAAGGCCCAGCAGAGGATGTTCTTCCTGCGGCAGCTGAGGAAGCTCAAGCTACCCACCAAGATGTTAGTGCAGTTCTACACAGCCATCATCGAGTCCATCCTCACCACCTCCATAACCGTGTAGTACGCAGGAGCCACTGCCAGGGACAGACTAAGGCTGCAGCGCGTCGTGCGCACTGCTGAGAAGGTGATCGGCTGCAAGCTCCCATCTCTCCAGGATCTGTACATCTCCAGGACCTGGAGGCGTGCTGGCCGGATCATAGCCGATCCCTCACACCCTGGTCACATACTGTTTGCCCCTCTTCCCTCAGGTAGAAGACTTCGGTCCATCCAGACTAAAACCTCCCATCACATGAACAGCTTCTCCCCCTCTGCCATCAGACTGCTGAACACTAAGTGACTTATTGACTCTCGTGCACTATGTACGGCAGCTCAACCAGACTCATGTCAATCATCACTGTTTTCTTCCTGCATTACCGACTGCACTATATGGTTCTCCACATTATCTGCTGCTTGCTAATATATTTAAACTGCTGACTAGTATTACTCATTCTTATTCTACACTTTATTGCATGTATACCGGAGTGGTGGCTCAGTTGGTAGAGCATCCGCCCCACACCCGGGAGGCAGGGGTTCAAATCCCGGCCGAGTCATGCCAAAGACCATATAAAAGTGGAACTTCCTGCCGTCCAGCTTGGTGCTCAGCAGTAATGGAATGGAGGAGGGAAATTTGTGGTGGCGCCTTGCATGGCAGCGGCCCTCTGATTCTACACTTGGGGTGTGTGTGATTAACACAGTAGATAGGTAAAGCACAATCTCGTTCTACTGTACATGATTGGTTGTACAGTTTAATGACAATAAAGGGTGATTTAATTTAATTTAGTTTATTTCTTTTATTTTATCATGTTTAATGTTGCAGCATTGCACCGAGACAAATTCCTAGTTTGTGTACTACATGAACAATGGCAATAAATCTGATTCTGATTCTGATGAGTCTCACACAGATTGTGCAGTGCACAACAAGTCACCACAATGGATTTCACAAGTTCGATGTCGCAGTCATTCCTTTTTAAAAGGCAGCGCCACCTTCCCTTAAGCCTGCCAAAAGCATTCTCAACAGCCACCCGTACACGACTGATGGTCTGGTTGAACGTGTGCTGTTCTTCAGTCAGTCGTCCGGTGTCAGGGAATGGTTTCAACAGCCAATTTTGGAGTGGATAAGCTGAGTCCCCTAGGATGTAATATCCCGTAAATAACGCACCGATGTTCCTGATAGGTGGGAAGAGGTTTCCCCGACTAGCTAACTCCCACAGTCTGGACAGTCTCAGCACCCTAGCATCATGCATGCTCCCTGGAAGCCCAGCAAACACATTCCAGAACAAACCCTTTCCATCAACCACACCTTGAATGATTATGGAGTGCCAGCCTTTACGATTGAAGTAGTCAGTGTGACATTCTTCTGGTGCTATGATGGGTATGTGGGAGCCATCGATGGCACCAACGCATAATGGTAGCCCCCACCGATTCTCGATGTAGGCTGACATTTCCATGAATCTCCCTTCATCGGAAAAATGAAGCAGTTCTGGAACGAGCGATGACTCTGCTGCTGCACAAAAGTCCTGCACACACCTGCACACTGTTGTGATGCTGACCCCAAAAAGATGTCCAATACTGCGGTACTCTGAACCGGTAGCAAGCTTCCACAGTGCGATGGCCACTCTCTTCCTCAGCGGCACACATAAGCGGAACGTCGTATCTTGCCGCTCCATGCATGGACGCAATTTGTGACACAGGTAGGTGAACGTGTCCTTGGACATCCTGAAATTCTGCAACCACTGCTGGGTGGAGAAGCTGGGAACAACATCCTCCCACCAATGCGAGCTACGATATACTGTCCAGACACGCGGTCTGCAGCGAGTATTTTGCACCAACACAGCCAACTGAAAAACACACACACAGCATACATAATGTAATTCGTGTAATAATGATAACCTGTCAACATCAAAATGCTGTACACAAGAATAATATGACTATAAAATGAGCTTACCAACATCGCCTCCCTCCTATGCCGGTTAATTAACGGAAACACACACACAGCATAATGTCATTCCTGTAATACTGATAACTGTCAACATCAAAATGCTGTACACAAGAATAATATGACTATAAAATGAGCTTACCAATATCTGCTCCCTCCTCTGCCGGTTAAGTAACCTCACCATTCCAGCTTCCTATTCCTCCCTGGCAACCGCGAGTCTCCTGTAGTGTTCCAACCTGTTTTGTCTCAATTCACGTCGTCGCCTCTGGTAATACCGTCTTCTCTGGTTAAACTCTCTGGCCTTAATTGTGAGAAAAAAACCACAGAGCGAGCAACGCAATAATCCTTGGATCCTCCATTTTGTCTTGTGTAATGAAGGATTCAGTCGCGTGCGTTACGTCACGGGAGTGTGGCCCCGCCTCGCTGGGAGTGTGGCGCCGCCTCGCAGTTATATACCAACCCAGCATAGGACAACGCCCAAGCACAACACCGTGCTAATGGAGACAGAAGCATTCCGAGCCGTATAGAAGTGAATCGAGCCGTTCCGAGGTGTGCTGGGCTAGTGGAAATGAGGCTATACATTATCGGGCCATAATTCACCATCAGCGCCAGTAACATTGCCAGAAGATCAACCTGACGGGTGAATGAGCAACGTGTCCTTCAGACTTGTAAAATCAGCCGTGCTTCATTTGCTCAGCAAAACTCTGGAGGAGTACCAGCATGAGAAATGTCTGGGATGTCATATTAATCACCCCAGTCAGAGGCAGCACCAATGCTTGGATGTGATCACCGAAGGTTTCTACCAGGAAAACTTTCACTGGTTGATGGGGAGACTCTACACACTGGGGTTTATTCCGGCCATCCGACGCCTCTTACAACTCCACAACATTCAGGCTGACGATCAACAAATCAAAACTACGGCACAGACTCTCCTGTTGGAGCTGCAGTCGACTAGAGTCATCCACGAACCCGTCAATGATATGTACAAGAAACTGGTTGGAGAAAATAAGATTGACCCGGCACATCTTCAGAGCTGTGGATGAATCCTTTGTTTTGGGACAAGAACAAAATTGTTGATAATGGAGAGTTTCATCGAGAAACTTTGGAGCAAGTTTGAGACCCATCTAAACTCTCTTTACTTAGCAGATCTCTTGTATCGTGTTATTGATAGCAGAGTAAATAAAAATATAATGGGTGTAAGGGGCGACGTGGAGTGTGAGAGACTGGAGAACCTGTTTGAAAAAGTACGGACTTTATCCACCGGTACACCGTGGAAAAGACTGGTACGAGTCTGTGTGACTGAGTGCAACTCCAACTTTTCCCACAGTTTTAGAGAGATCATTAAAGAAATGGGGAATGACCTTCTCTGACCTAGTCATCTACTTGCATTTTATGCTTTGTTTGTTGATGTTACCACAGAACGTTTGCAAGCCAGACACCCTATCAACGTCTTTGGTGAACTCCTGAAAATACACGGCATCATTCGTAATACTGTAGATCATTCTGTCCTAACTCAGACTGTAGCTATTATAAAACACAGGCGCTAAGTTTCTGATACATTTTGTAGCGTTAGATTTCTTTTGTTTTTTACTTGTCACACATTTTAACCTGTGTCAGTGTTAGTTTTAGGTTATTTTTAAGAAATTGTTTTTTAAATCTTTGATCAAAAGGGTTTTTTTTCCACACATACATCGCTACTTTGCAACTATGGTATAAAGATGTTTAATTAAAAGAAGCTGAATAAAGATCCTCTGTCCTGTCTTTTTTTTTCCTCATTCTGATTTCATCTTGTCAGAGACACGCTTCATGAAAACGGTGTATTACAACCCCACACACCCAGGTAGCTTCGGAGGTGTAGAATGACTCTGCAGGGGTGTGCAAGATGAAATGGGGGAGAAGGTCGGGGTCAAAAAGGTCAAAAAGTTTTTATCTGAACAGGATGCCTACACCTTACACAAACCCGTGAGAGTACATTTTCCTAGAAACAGAGTTTTTGTTTCACGACCGTTAAATCAATTCCAAGCCGATCTATGCAATATGCAGGCTTCAGCTGGATATAACGACAGCTACAATTATTTATTAAAGCAGACGGACAGTGACATTTTTTTATTGAACCAATCAACAGATTGTATGAAAATATTCTATTCTGTCTATTCCTGCGATTTAATATGTGTCACCAGCTTCCATAAATGACCTTATTTGCTCATAGCTCAGCCTTCAGTTAGTGAGGCTGCAGTACCACCATCTCTCGATAGGTGCGGGGATTGGTGACGTCACAACAGCAATACATGGGCAATATAAGCTGCGGCTTCAGCCATCACCCATTTCGGATAACTCACGTGGAATTGTATAGTAGAAGGAGTCTTTGTCTAATTTGACCTTGTTGTTATATTATGCAGTTTCTTTTAACCTGTAATGTACTATCCGAAATAAATAAATTCATTCATTCATTCATTCAATACATAGTAAATGGCAGAACGAGAGCAAAGTGATTCAGACAGCGATTATTTTCTCGAGTTTGACGACCTCAATATAAATGATGACATTGAAAATAAAGAATCGGATGATGAAGTAGTTTTGGGTGGTGCTGAGGGGGTATTCAGCCTTATTTGTGGGAAAGAAGTGAGGGTTATGTTGCCTGCCTGTGCAGTGAGCCTCATCAGAGAAACATTCCCATCTGATCACTACAAGGGATTTTGCCTACCAAGATTAGATTTGTGAACAATGATATGTAAATAAAGTTTTGTAAAATCATATATTGAGTTTATTAATGTTCATGTCAATGTTATAATTCTCATAGTTCAGCATTCATCAAAGTCGCATGTCATATACATTTGAATAATTTGAACACACTAAATTCTTCTCAATTTGAAAAGAAATATTACATACTATACCACCTTTGTATGAATGTTTGAAAACACAGCAGAAATATACAAAGAAATACAAAAATGAATGGAGTATCACTACAGATTAAGAAAATAACTAGTTTCCAGATATAGCAATTATTATATTCCAATAAATAACATTTCACAGTTATAATGGGCACCATTTTATGGTAGAAAATTGGGGTTCCATTTTTAAAAGCACATTTCTCTTACAATCTTAGGCTTATATTTATTTTTCTTAGCAAATATGTTGCTTCCCTAAAAATTGAAAGCTGAACTGTCATTGGTAATTACCTCCGCCAGGCCGAAAAGGCCAGGAGGAGGTTATGTTTTTGCCGGGGTTTGTTTGTCTGTTTGTCAACTCCGCATTCTTCAACGTTTTAGGCACAAAAGCACGCGCAAAACACTGGTGGCCTGGGCCCGCCAGCGTGCCTCTGTTTGCACGACGCCGCAAAACCTGACACGGGCACCTGTCCGCCGCCGCATTATTTCCCAGAAATAATTTGATTTTGAAAATCATCCATTGCTTGGAATTCATTTAAAATGTTTAGTAAACATTTGCAGTGAATATTAAAAATACAAAACTTACCCTCTTTACTTCTCGTTTTCTGACAGCTGATCGCATCGGTAGATCACCGTGGCTTTTCACGCCACTGTCACTGACACTTGTCTCAGAGTCAGACTGGGGAATCGCGGGATATATAGTTGGAATAGCCGTTTTCTTTATCACCAATCTTTTTGCAAATTGCATCTTATTCTCTAAATCGCTGTCAACGAAATGTCTACTGCACATGCAGGGCGCTAACGAGGTGCAGGTGTGCGCGCAGCTGAGGCAGATGCCTGAGAGCGGCGAGCCGTGACACCTGCAAAATATATGTGGACAAGAAAGACTGACAAACCTGGGTACTGTTTCACTGGAGTCTGCTTTAATACAGAAGCTGAAGCAATAGGGAACACTGTATGTCTCTATAATTGAGAACTTTGCTTCTAAAAAACACAGGAGGATGGACTTCCAATATAAATAACTGATGAGTTAAACTGTCTTTCTTCAGCATGTTTTTCCCCCTAACCGTTCTTATGATCATGAAAATATTTGGTAATTCCGAGAAATATCCGTAATCGCCGATTTAAAACGTAAACATCAAGTGTTGCATGAAGCAAAACACAGCAGGACCCTCGCACCCATAGACAACACAACGCCAAACCATATTAATACGATTCCTGAAATCCTAATCTTCATAAATAATCTATTTGTAATCCACAAGTATTCCAAGAAATATCCGTAATCGCCGATTTAAAACGTAAACATCAAGTGTTGCATGAAGCAAAACACAGCAGGACCATCGCACCCATAGACAACACAATGCCAAACCATATTAATTCGATTCCTGAAATCCTAAACTTCATAAATAATCTATTTGTAATCCACAAGTATTCCGAGAAATATTCGTAATCGCCGATTTTAAGACGTAAACAAGTGTTGCATGAAGCAAAACACAGCACTGGCCGCCGACCGTGTGCGTGTGTTTGGCTGAGCTGACGTCACACAGTCAGTGGCCATCTTAGCCGCTGATCGCTTGGCTGGGTCAGACAGCTCTCCACAACAGCGTACTTCAAGAGCGCATTGTCACCTTATGCGACATTTGTTGACACCAAAACATGTGCGGTTCGACTTAGCTCATCTCAGACAACAATTTGAGATATGAATTAGCGATTTTGAATTTTCGTCTGTCCGTCTGCTTTAACGGTTATAGATGTATTTTCCAAGGTGTATGTACGGGCTCTAAAGAGAAAGACGGCCGCTGAGGTGGTACAGTCCCTTGAATCCATTTTTGAAGAAAGCCAAACACCTGTCAAACTACAAACCAATGCAGGAAAAGAATTTTTCAACAAAAGTTTTGAGGCTTTAATGGAAAAACAGGGTATAACACATTTTTCCACAGCCAGCGATCTCAAGACCTCTGTGATCGAAAGGTTTAATCGTACGTTCAAAGGCAGAATATGGAGGTATTTTACAGCCAACAACACACTGCAGTACCTCGACGTCTTACAAGACTTGATGGTGGAGTACAATCAAGCTTATCACAGCAGTATTAAAATGGCACCAACACAGGTGACCGCCGAGAACACGAACCAAGTGTTTCAAAACCTGTACGGCACACCCCAAGCTCGACAGAGGGAGTGATTAAAGATGAATTTTAAAAAGGGGGACTCCGTCAGGATATCAGAGTTGAGGGGAATATTCGATATGAACAGAGTTTTACGGATGAAGTGTTTACGGTGTCCGAGTGCATCCCCCGCGACCCCCCTGTCTACAAACTGAAAGATTATGATGGAGAACCGATTCGAGGTTCATTTTATGAGGCGGAGCTGCAAAAAATAACGCCGGACCATGACAAAGTCTACCATGTGGAAAAGATTCTAAAACATCGTACGTCAAAGGTGAAAAGCAGGTGCTGGTTCGATGGAAAAATTGGCCCGAGAAATTTAACAGTCGGGTCAAGGCCTCCGATTTAAAAAACATATAGACATTTGCACGCACCCCCGAGCGCAGTGCTTATGAGCATTCCATCATGTACGGATCTAAAGATGAGGGGGTTTTCATCACCCTACCTTCCAATGCCAGTTTTGATGTTTTTAAAGACAACAAAAGTTCCAGTTTTCACGTGGATTTGGCGCAACATATCGATTTAGAAGGGCCATGGGAGGTTGCTTTGATGGAAATTTCATACCCCCACACTTGGTATAACCTACCTCAAAAAAGATGCCTACTTTTATCGGAGAACAAAACCACGAGAACCAGAAACAGAGACTAAAGTGCATTATCAAAGGATTACAGGTGGTTATTACAACAATATAAATTGGTTCAGGGCTGAGCTGGAGGGCTTCTTTCGAAAAATTAATTCTGATATTTATATGGTCTACAGCAACATTCAGAAAAGAATGGATTTCCAGAGTGGAGGTCAAATGCACGTAGGCTTTGACGCGCCAGTGGCTTACATGTTGGGTGTCGAACCGGGAGAATGGTTCAAGTTTGATTGGAAGTTGGTAGCCTATCCAACCGATTTGAAGGCCGGATTTTATCACATGTACTATTACAGCGACATGGTACGCCCGCAATTAGTGGGGGACTCTTACACAAGCTCCTGAGAACGATCAGTATAGAAGGAAAGTACGGTGACTTTATCACAAAGCATTTCAACCCACCTTATTATTTACCTGTAGTAAAACAGCACATTGAAACCATCCACATGGAGATAAAAATGGATCAAAACAAGCCGGTGGAATTTACCTACGGGAAGACTATAGTGACGCTCCACTTTAGACCTAAACCTTGATTAAACAACATATATAACACGTCCATCCACACACGCGGGCATCATTTTGTCTACAACAGCCATTGTGCAGCGGGTATCAGTGTGTGATTGGATGCATTAAGTTACATCGTCTCAACAAAACAAAATGACTCTTGTGGGTCTGAGGGAGGATCCCCACTGTTTTCTACATTATTATGAGAATCAAGTAGGGGGTGCTTTACCGGGGTTTTACGGTGCACCCGTCATGTACGGATGAGGTATGCGTTCGCTGTTTTCAAGACTGTTCTGTTTTGTAGCCCCTCTGGTGAAGAAAGGTTTCACCATCGCGAAACCTCATCTTAAAACGGCAGCTAGCGGCATCGCATCAGACGTGTTTAACCAAGCAGTGGGAAAAAATGATGAACAAAGACTCAGGATAAGAGGGCTTGGGGGGTATTATGATCTTGTTGTGCAGATCGAGGAAGCGACCCCTCAGCGAGCGTGTCTCATCGCTCTCCCACAAACGCACCAGTCCTAAAAAGAGAAAATCAGTTGGGAAAAGTAAGCGGGTGACGAGGAAGTCCAGAACTCGGAGCTCGGATATATTTTAAGTAAAAGTTTTTGAACAAACTAAACCAGAAAAAAAGCATGGCACTGTTACATCAAAAATCTCCCGAATGCACCCTGGCTGAGTTGGATTTATATTCAGCGCCTATGACGCAGCTGTCTGTGGAGGATAAAATCTACACGGAAATTTCCCCGGTGTCGGCCATCACCGACGGAGGTCCTATGAAGTTTTTCATCCCCGGAGATGAGGAGAAGTACCTCGATATGAACGACACCCTGCTGCACCTTTGTGTGAAAATTACCAACGCGGACGGTACAAACTTGGCAGACGGCGTTGCGGTGGGTCTCATCAATTACCCTCTAAATACAATTTTCAGTCAATGCGACATGATCTTGGGGGATAGATTGATTTCGCAATCAAGCGTCACACACCCCTACCGAGCCTTAACTGAGACGATACTGAACTATTCCGAGGACACGCTCAACAGCCAATTTAGCGCAGGTCTTTTTTTTTTTTTTTTTTTTTTTTTTTTTTCAGTGAATGGGCCCTTTACTGTTTTAATCCCTGCAAAAAACAAAACAAAACAAACATACAAAAAGATTAATGACATCCAGGATCCAACATGTGTGGTACATCTGTCAGACGCCATCAAATGTATATGCAATTAAAGGACTTTTATGAAAAGAGGCCACATTTCTTCAGCATGTCTTGCGCAGACCACATCAGAATCTTCTACATGTACTATGACTTTTTTTTTTTTTTTTTTAATTTAAGTTTTTGTAAAGGGTATACAGGACGTTACAGCAATGCATTGTTTACATTTTCATCACATGTTCCCTTATTTTCTGATATCTGACAACATTGGAAGAATAATTATTACAACACCCCTTTTTTTTTTAAAGTGAAAGAAAAAGTGAAATTAAAGAGAATAAAATTAAAAAAACAAACAAACAAACAAACCAGCAAAAAACAAACAAAAAGAAAAAGTAAGTAAATAAAGGTAAAAGAGCATCTGAGTAGCGTTGGAACAAAGAGCGGAACCATTATTGAAATGGTATTTGTCAAAGATTAGATCTAATGGAAGACACATATGCGATCCAGGGTTGCCAAAAGTTCATGAACCCATCCATGTCCTATCTCAGTGCGAATGTCAACTTTTCCATCGAGTAAATGTTTTGGATCACGTTAATCCAATCTTCAGGTGTAGGACAGTCCTTCAACATCCATTTTTTAGTTAGAGCTTTTTTGCTTGCCAATATTAAAACATTGAATAAGTATTTTTCTCCTCGTCTTTCCAGTGAGTCCGGTAGTAAACCCAAATACAAAGTTACAAAAGAAAAGGGAATTGTTATTTTAAATATTTTCCCCAATATTGTCTGTACATTGGTCCAATATTGGTGGATAACTGGGCATGACCAAAACACATGAAAATGATTTGCAGTCTTTTCACCACACAAGCGCCAACAGTTCAATCCCTTATGGGTAAATTTGTTTTGTGCAGGTGTTCTGAAAAATCTTACCAAGTTTTTCCATCCAAATTCTCTCCACTGCAGGGATGAGGTACTTTTCCATTGCTGTTTATTTAGCTTTTCCCATATTTCCAGTTGTAAAGTGAAATTTCCCTCTTTTTCCCATCTCTCTTTTATATATGATGTGTTGTCTCCTTTTAAGTCATGAAGACTTTGGTATATTTTAGAAATGTATCTGATCCCTGGGATCCCTTTATATGCCATTAAGAAGACCTTCAGAACACCTGACTGGGCCCTTTCCAAATCCTCCTTTTTAAGTATATTGTTTATGTGGTGTCTAAGCTGGAAGAACCTGTAAAGGTCTTGATTTATTAGACCTTGTTTTTTCAAATCTTCAAAACTTCTTAAAATTTGCCCTTTAAAAAAAATCATAATATTTTATCAGCCCTTTCTCCTTCCACTTTTTAAATCTGGTGTCTGTTTTATTAGGAGTAAAGTCTTGATCATAGGCAATCCATTGCAGAAGTCGATAGGGCTCTTTAGTTTGATTCTCTCTGACTATTTTAAACCAAATTTTTAGCGGGGTCTCTATCCACGGGTTAGTGTTATTCAAAAGCTTAGGTAAGACATTGTTCCCTATTATCGCCTGTAGGGGGATGTCACTTGTTATTTGGCATTCGATCTCCTTCCATTGTGCAGTGTAGACTGGGTTACATATCTCTACTAGAGTTTTAATTTGTGCGGCTTTAAAGTAGTCCCTGATATTTGGCAGCGCGAGCCCACCTTTGACTTTGTTTAGCTGTAAGGTTCTATATCTGATTCTAGGTCTCTTGCCCTGCCTTATGAATCTTGAGATCCTTCTGTCCAGCTCCTGCCATGTTTTTTTGGGAGGTTCTACCGGTATTGTTTGGAAAAGGTATAGAAGACGTGGAAGTATATTCATTTTGACTGCTTCAATTCTTTGTGCAGTACCCAAGAATGGTATCATATTCCATCTTGCTAGGTCAGATTTTATTTTTGTCACCAGTGGATCATAGTTTAGTGATATAATTTTGTTGAGTTGTTTCGGGATATTGACCCCCAGATATTTCATAGATTCCGACTCCCAGTTAGTTTTGAGTTTGCTTAGTGAATAATGATTTGGGTCATAGTTGAATGTTAAAATTTGGGTTTTATGCATGTTTAATTTGTACCCCGATAAATCTCCATACTCTGAAAAAACTGAGGTTAGTTCTGGTAAAGAAGTGTCCGGCTGCCCTAGGTATATTAAAATGTCATCAGCAAAGAGTGCTATTTTATGTTCCTTCTGACCAAGTGTAATACCTTGAATTTTTTGATTTTGTCTTATCCATTGGCTCAGAGGTTCTATGAAGATTGCAAAGAGCAGTGGAGACAGGGGGCAGCCCTGATGACATCCTCTTTCTAGTTCAAAAGATGATGATAAATTACCGTTAATCCTTATTTTAGCTGTTGGTTTTTTATATAATGCCTGTATAGTTCTAATGAAGTTGTTATGAAAATTGAAACTGGATAAGATTGTATATAGAAAAGACCAGTCAACCGAATCGAATGCTTTTTCAGCATCTAATCCCAATATGACTGCATTTAAATTATATTTTTTTATATGATGAATTATGTGTAAAGTGCGTCAAATGTTGTCTTGTGTCTGTCTTTGTCTTATAAAACCTGTTTGGTCTAAGTGAATTAAGTCTGTCAGTATGTTTTCTAACCTTTTGGCAAGGATAATGGTAAAAAGCTTATAGTCCTGATTTAATACACTGATTGGTCTGTAGTTGGAGCATTCTAGTTTATCCTTTTCAGGTTTAGGTATAACTGCAATGACCCCTTCTCTCCAGGAGGGAGGGATTTCCCCTGTGTGGAGGACATAGTTAAATGTTTTCAGGAGGACAGGAGATAGTTGCTGTTTAAAGGTTTTGTACCATTCTGCTGTATAGCCATCTGCTCCTGGGGATTTGTTAGCTTTAAGTTTCATAATTGCTTTTTCCAATTCTTTAGGTTGTATTTCTGACAGTAGTGTTTTATTTTGTGATTCCGTAAGTTGGGGAAGGTTTAATGTGTTTAGGAATGTCTCGGATGCGTTTTTATGTTTTTTGTGGGAGTATAAGTTCTTGTAGTAATTCTCGAAGCTTTTAAGAATATCTTGAATTCTGAATTTTATTTCCTTTGATACTGGGTCTCTGATTTTGTAGATTGCTCTTTCTGTTTGTTGTTTCCTCAGTTTATAGGCTAGTAATTTTGCCGATTTACTGCCTGCTTCATAGTGTTTTTGTTTCAGAAATGTAAGTTTCTTCTGGATTTCTATTGTGTAGATCTCATTTATTTGATTTTTAATTTCCTTAATCTTGAGCGAGTCAGTAGAATGAGTGTTGCCTTTGTGTTCTTTTTCTAGGTTCTTAAGTTCTGACTCTAATGTGGATAGTTTTTCTTGTCTTAGTTTCTTTTGGGTTGCCAGTTTTGCAATAATCTTTCCTCTTATTACAGCTTTGCATGCATCCCACAGTATTAAAGGGGATACTTCTCCATTATCGTTTTCTTCCAAATATCTGAGAATATCTGATTCCAATTAATCTTTCAATGGTCCTTTCAGGACATTTGAATTTAACCTCCAAGAAAATGTATTATTTGTGTATTTTTGGATATTTAAGTCCATGTAGATCGGACTGTGGTCAGAGAGATCCATCAGTCCTATTTTACATGTTTCTACTCTTCCAATGTCTCTATTAAACATAAAAAAAAATAGTCAATCCTTGAGTAAGATGAATGTGGAGTTGAGTAAAATGTATAGTCTTTTACACTGGGGTTGAGTTCCTTCCACACATCACAGATTCCCATTTCTTTTAGTAGCATCCGAGTCTTCCTGCTTTGGGTGTTATTTTGATGTGGAGAATTACCAGAAGCATCCCAGTATGGATTCAGTCTAAGATTGAAGTCCCCACCACATATCACTAAACCTTGAGCTTTAGTTATCATTAGATCAAATACATTTTTATAAAATTTCCAGTTAGCCCCTGGGGGAGCATACACATTCAGCAGGGTGATATCTTCTCCCTCTAGCCGCCCAGTTACCAAACTGTATCTCCCTTCTTTATCTTTGTGTTCTGATTTTTTTTTCAAATGTAATTTTGGTTGATATCAATGTCGCTACTCCCCTCCTCCTCCCTGACTTATATGAAGATGAAGAGATCATTTTAAACCCTTGTCTACTGAGTTTAGTGTGCTCCACGTCTGTTAGGTGGGTTTCTTGTAAAAATATTATTTCTGCTTTGTCTTTTTTCATTTTGCCTAGAATCTTGGATCTTTTAACTGGATTCAGGATTCCTTTTACATTATATGAAATTATTTTGGTTACACCCTGTTTCTCCATTGTGTTGTTTTGTTTAGTATAACTGTGTGGTGGCCCTCTTTTGTGCTACTCAGAAACTGAAAGAACATTAAGAACAAGAAAAACATTAAGAACATAGTGTATAAAACTTTAAAACAAAAAACTGTCAAAAGAACTTCCTGAGCTGGGGTCTTTATAAAGACCCTGGAAGAGCCTTGATGGAGTGTAGGCTCTGAGGGAAATTCCTCAAACTCTGTTACGTGTTGAGGGCCCTCTCTTACCCCTGTAAGTTGTCCCGTTCTTTTAACGTGAGTTTCAGAACCCAATCCGAACTTGTAATGATTTTTTTTCCCTTTATGCCTATACCCTGTGAAATTGTGTGCACCCTCCCACCCCCATCAAAGCAAACATTCATGCAAAAACAGTATTTGTTAGTGTGAGGAGAACATGTGGATTATTGTCACATTTCTATTTTAACAAGTTTTTTTTTTTTATTAAAAAGACTTATTTGTTTCAAATATTATGACTGTTCCATGAAATGTTTTACCACATGCTGAATACGCATCTCCTTTAATGTTTGTTACCTTGTATGAGGGGGGTTGGATGTGCAGATTGACTCAAAAAAAAAAAAAAAAATGGTCGCTATTCCAACCTGAAAACGGACAGTTTATCCGCGACGCTCTGGCGCTGGGTTTCCCGCTGCTGGCCCGTGGATTTTGAAGGTCTCTGTGTTGTCCATGTTTGTGTTTTGATCTTTTCACTCGGGTCTGCTGCAGGTTTAAACACCGTTACCGGGAGCCCTCTTCTCGCCATGTCAGCTGTTGCTTCTTCCGCCGAATTATAGAGACATGTTTCTTCGCCGTAGAAGACCCTTAACTTCGCAGGAAATGGCGTCTGAAAGCGCAGTTTCTTCTCACGTAGTACCTTTTTGGCGTCATTGTATTCCCTGCGCTTTTTAAGGACCTCCGGGGCGTAATCGTGTTCCACGAAGACTTTTCTCTCCTAGTGCATAAATCCTTTTTTCTGCCAAGCCAGTCTTACAACCTCTTGTTTTATTTTGAAATTGGAAAATCTTACCAACACCGAACGTGGGGGCGCTTCCGCCGCTGGCCTAGCGGCTAATGAACGATGTACCTTTTCTATCTTCAAGTCGGTGGTTTGTGGAATATCCAATTTCTCTCTTAGTAAAGATTCCACGCAATCTGCCATTGAGTTAAAACCGTTTTCGGCTCCTTCTATCAGACCATGAATTCTTATATTGTCTCTTCTCTGTCTTCCTTCTTGGTCGGTTAGCTTAGCCTCTATTGATGCTTGTCTTTTGCGTAGGTCCAGCACAGAATCTTCGAGCACTTTTATTCGTTCCTCTGCTTCCAAGATTCGGTTCTCGGCCTGGTCCACTCTGCTGTTTGTCCTTTTCAATTCGTCTCTGAATTCCCGAAATTCGGCCGTAACCTCTCGGCGAAATTGTCGTAGCTCTTCAAATAGCGATTTCAGGCTAACCTTTTTGTTAGCTACAACCAGTTCCTCGTCTTCTGAACGGAGATCTTCCAGTTCAGATTCTCCGGCCGATACGTGTCCTGGCCTGGAAAATTTCAGTTTCTTCTGTTTTCCTTTAGACATAATGATTTTGTCTTTTGATTTTCACTCCTCCAAAAATCTGTTAAGTTTGATTTTCAAGGTATTTTCTTGGATTGGGTCTGAGAGTTTCAGCGTTAAGCTGCAGTCGCCATGGCGTCCAGACCGGAAGTCAGCGCAGGTCTTTTTTACAAAGATACGGCCAGAGCTGTAGATTCTGTGGTGACCGTGGACGGCCCTAATGTGGGTTAAAATAAAAGAACCATTTTTACCGCCAATTCTCACGAAGTGCACCTGCTCGGTCCTTTTCACAGAGACGTATTTTTTGCGAGAGGCTCATGCTGAACTCTGTCGATTTGAGAATCAAACTAACCCGTGCCAATGATGCTTTCTGTCTCACGGGACCCGGCGATTCCGCTTTCCATTTGAAAATATTGGGGGGCCTCTCTATTTGTTAAAAAAGTGTCCGTGTCCCCCACGGTCAGATTAGGCCACGCCGCAGCCCTAATGAAAGGCAATGCACTCTACCCCCTCTCACACGTCAATGTAAAAGTATACTCCATCCCACAAAATTCTAGGATGTGCAACCAGGAGAATCTGTTTCTGGGGGCCATTCCCAAATACGTGGTTCTGGGTACGGTGCATCACGAGGCTTTCAAGGGGAGAAGAGACCTATCACCTTTCAATTTTATTCACAATGATGTGGAATATCTGGCTCTCTGTCAGGACGGTCGACAGATCCCCGACAAGGCTTTCCAACCTCAGTTTAATAACCAACTCTATGTTAGGGAATTTTACAACATGTTCCTGGCGACCTCTCAGTATCGCCCCAAAGACCTGAACAGTTACAGACCAGTGGCCCTGACATCCCACGTGATGAAGACCCTGGAGAGACTTTGTGGACTGGTGCCATCAGAACTGCCTCCAGATCAACGCGAGAAAACTAAGGAGCTGGTGGTGGACTGCTGCAGGCAAGGACAACCCCTCACAGCACCAGTAAACAGTAAACAGTAAAGTAAGAGTGGTCTGTTGGGGCAGTGGCATTACAGCAGCCGATAGGAAGAGACTGAACAAACTGATCAAGAAAGCTAGCTCTGTCCTGGGGCAGCACCCTGACCCAGTGGAGGAGATAGGAGAGAGAAGGATGGTGGCTAAACTGTCATCTCTGCTGGAGTCCGAGTCCCACCCTATGCAGGACATACTGAATGCACTGAGGAGCTCATTTAGCAGCAGACTACATCATCCCAGGTGCGCAACCGAGAGGTTTCGCATGTCCTTCCTACCTACGGCTGTCAGACTGTATAACCTAAGCAGGGCTGCTCGCAGAGATAGCAAAAAAACGTGACGACCTAATAGTATTGAATGCAAAAGACGCAATAGACTTACACAATGGTCCCCTCCAGTATATACAACTAGGACAATATCGGTTGCTACGGAGGGTGACAATATGTATGGGTACATATTCATACTATGTAGGATAACTAAGTAGACGGTTATGCTGTTTATTCCATCTTGCTACAATGCTCCGTACTTTGTATATATATTTATATATTTATGTGTATGTATGTATATCCACTGCTCTTATTTATATCTTCCGTATCTTCTTAATTATTGCTCTGAGTGTTGCTATCCCTGTGCTGTTGCAATCCTGGAATTTCCCCATTGTGGGATTAATAAAGGCTTATCTTATCTTATCTTATCTTATCTTATCTTATCTTATCAGCAGAGAGGAATTTAACAATGGGTACATCCTGTTTGTGTTTAATCTCGCCCCAGGGGACGACAACAACGCCCTGTCCACCATGTTGAACGGTAATTTAAGACTGGAGATGAGATTTAGAACTGCCCTTCCCCACACCACGATGCTGATAGTCTACACCTGTTACAATTTTATTCTGGAAATTAACTCAAAAAGAGAAGTGCTGGTAGACTATTACTAGAAGCATGAATAATACTCAACTGGAGAGTCTTCTGCATTGTCTGCTGGGAGATGTGTTTTGTGGCGTGTGGCCCTCCGATCAGCTACCATCGTTGACCCCCGTCTTTAGACCCCCGGCCTGCTTTGTCATCAACACACATCCCGCACACATGCCCGGAGAGCACTGGTTAGCCATCACCCTGGAAAAGGACGGCAAAGCCACCTTTTTTTGATTCTTATGGGTTTATGCCCGATTTTTTTTACTATTCCGACAGCGTCTTGAAGTTCTTGGAGAAGCATTCACAAAACATCAACTACCACAACGCCCAGTTACAGCATCAGCTATCAACGACTTGCGGTCAACACTGCATCTATTACCTGACACATTGGACCTGCGGATTATCTTTTGAATGTGTACTGTCATTGTACAATGAAGATGTGATGAAAAATGACCTGATGGTGTACAATTTTGTGAGAAAATATCAAGATTGTATCAAAAGTAAAATCGGTGCACCCCCGAAACAGGGGTGTTGTTCTTTACAACTGTTTAAAAACTGTCTTGTGTAGAAGCTTAGGATATAGAGTGTATGATTGACAACTGTGTTACTAATACCATGAATAATTACCCTTTTTGTGATTTTGAAATGTATGATGAATAAACCTTTTATTGTTAAAAAAAAACAGGAAAAAATGTATGGTTTACAATTATATCTAATCTCAAATTTCTCTTCTTAAGGAGTGGTCCATCAAGTGGAGAGTTTCTTTTGTCTTCTATTCCTCCTCGTTCTAGTCTCAAATTCAGACTCTCCTTTTCTCACGGGGGTGTGTGATCCAGGTTGGGGGCAGCAGAAGTTTCTTTTTTTTTTCTCTCCGGCATGGCGTACATCTCCAGGTTTTTCAAAACCCACAGCGACGATGTTGATATTAATATTGATATTGATATTGATCACGCGCTTGTGAGTTGCTCACAGCCGATAAAGGAATATTAAGTTCAGACAGAGTGTTTAAAAATTTCGACCAACCCGCAGGTGCAGGGGGTTGGTGTTTTTTATAAGGGAGTGAGAGGTGTTTGAATAAATCAGTCATATGAGATCCTTTCAAGGCCTCGCCCTTGTAAAGAAACTCCCCCTTTGAATTCCACCCCCCATAACTCTGGGGTAATTTCTTCAGGATGTATTCGGTGTTCTTACGATCACGCATGGGGAGGTTTTTGCAGAAACCTGTTCAACTGTATTGTCAAAATCTAACCATCACGCTTGCTGCAGGGTGATGCGGGAGCACCCGCAGCGGATAATGCGTGGGTACCATCAGAAGACGAGGCACAAGCACGTTTGCTCTCTCCACCCCCACAGACACCCGATAAGGATAGACGGTCAGGCTCCTGCTACAGAGTCGCTCGTTATGATCCTGTTTCATAAGCGTGACGTATTTCTGCAGTAGAGAGTCGTACTTTTTAATTTTCTCATAAGCACTCAAGCATTGTTCGTTTAATACGGCTCTCATTCTGGAATCCAAATCATCCTCTGCATTTTCTCTGACGGTCGTCGGTCCTGTCATACGGTTTAACTGTTGAGGTGTGAGCAGAAACATCTTCTGGGCCTTCTTCAAAGTCATCTTTTTATTTTTAATTTCTTCTCACAAGTCCGCCGATAAGATCCCCGATCATGGGCACCACAGTGGATAGCAGAGGCAATAGAAAACCTCCCGACTGTTTTTTCAGAACCTGGTGTTTGCGTTTTAAACTAGTTTTCTTATCGGCCAACAGTCTGATAATTTTTTTCCGACTGTTAGTTTCTTGAACTGACAGTCGGACGATGGAATGCTCCCTTTTAAAAGATTCAGAGCGATCTCACACAATGTTTGAATAAAGTCCGGAGAGCTGTGGAGGAGAATATCCCTGCCCTTTTTGGGGGAGGCGTGGTACAGCGCCATGAGTAAAATATCATTCCTCTTCATACGTGCAGACATGATAAACTAGGCTGATGTTTTGGGCACATAGACAGTCGACCTCTCGTGAGGAAGTAGACCCGTCCTCACCCTGTATTGTTCTGGACAGGAGGGTGTGAGGTCTACTATTAAATAGCCATGGGGATCTCTGGTGGCATCTTCAAAACTCTCTAGGAAGAAGGCCTTTTATGATGGGAAGGTTTGACGTGCTAATAAATCTATTTGTAGTTTATCCCGTGGGTTTTTAAACATCACCAGATAATTGCTGTTCAGACTAATGGTGCGACTGTATTTACCCTTATGGAAGACGTTTTGCGTCAGCATCATGACGCTCATGTTTCTATGATGCTATGGTATTTCTATGATACTAGGTAAAAATTCTTACTACTTCAGGATGGTCGGAGGCTTGAAAAATAGCATCGTCCAGAATAATCAAGTGTTTCTGATCAGGAAGAAACAGGTTTTCATCTTCAAAAGAATCGGGGAGTCCTTGGACAAATTTTATTCTTTTATTCACCTTCTGCAGTTCACTGTACATAGGCTGATGACACGTATAAATCCATACAATGTTTTCAGGTACAATATTACAACATGTTCACAGTCTTCCAGTACCTTTGAAACAAAATAAGTCTTGCCACAGCCGCTCGCCCCCACCACCAAACATGAAAATGGAAAGGTGAACCTAGGATCAAAATCAGTCTCCTCTATATCCTGGGTAAGATGTGACCTTTTTTTCCTTGAAAAAATCTAATAACCAAAAGGCAGAGTGGTCCCGTCCCTAAAGAGACGTCTTTTATCATACACAACTCTGAACACAACTCTGAACGAGATTGCGGATACAAGCGACTGAAATGAGCTTTCTCCGTAGGATTGCTGGACTCACCCTCAGAGATAGGGTGAGGAGCTCAGTCATCCAGGAGATGCTCAGAGTAGAACCGCTGCTCCTCCACATTGAAAGGAGTCAGTTGAGGTGGTATGGGCATCTGATTAGGATGCCTCCTGGACGCCTCCCACTTGAGGTGTTTCAGGCATGTCCCACTGGGAGGAGACCCCGGGGCAGACCCAGGACTCGGTGGAGAGACTATGTCTCCCAGCTGGTCTGGGAATGCCTTGGTATCCCCTCTGAAGAGCTGGAGCAGGTAGCTGGGGAGAGGGAAGTCTGGGCTTCTCTGCTTGAACTGCTGCCTCCGCGACCCGGACCTCCGGAAAAGCGGTAGAAGATGGATGGATGGATGGATGGATGGATGGAACTCTGAACTTTTTCTGAAATGACAAGTTTGTCAATACAAACCCCCTTTAATCAAGCCCTATGTTGTAATGCAGTGTCTCAATCACTCTCTCTCCTGAATTTGTCATGTAATCCTCCACCAAATCTCTGATGCTGTCAAAATTGACACGCTCGCAACATGATCGGGTTGCGCGATACCTTTGACCTTCATGACGACCTTCTTTTTGTTCCTCGTTTGGTAGGCATAACTCTTGGGGCCTGCAGATACAAATTCCTGAATGGTATCCCCGTCCAACTCATCCGTCAAATCCCCCAGATAATTACCCAACTCCAGAGACGTCTCAATGTTCTTTTCCACGTAAATTAAACTATCCGTGTCGATGTAAAGAACCCTCTCTTGCAGTTTTTCCAGATAACCATACAGCTTCAGATGCGCATGGGCTGTGGTAAAAGCGGCTATAAAGATGTTATTGTGGCGGCATGGTATAAAAAGGAGCGAACTGTGAGTTTAAAAGAGGGATTTTATTTAATCATACCGCCATCACGAGAACTCACTCCGGCGCCGTGCATGCGCGCCAGAGCGAGCCCGGAGGTTCTCCTAGCAGACAGTGGATGCGTCTAGTCAGATGAGCAGTGAGAGAGCAATGCAGTTTTTATACCCAGTTACAGACAATACATGAAAGGCATGGGACATCTGCATCACAGTGAGAGCAGGAAGTCATACATAACAACAGCAAGACTGGCCGGAATTCGCCTCTGCTCCGGAGCTGTAGGACAAAGGAGGTTACAAGGCACATCTACATATTGTTATCAGTCCATAGATCACACTGTTATGTTAATTGCTCCTGCTGAGCGCTCTGCTTGTCCGTGGCTTTTGTGGGGGTTACCCATACACTCCCCCCCAGAGGGCTCAGTGGGAAGCTGAGGCCTCGCATAGTCCGGCTTTGGGAGTGAGCTGTGGGGGAAGCTCGCTGCAGGCGGCGGTGGAGGGAGGGGGGTGGGGGTAGCAAGTGCCGGCCCGGGACGGCGAAATTGTCTGGGCCACGCAAAAATTGCCTCTGGATCCGCGATGTTGAGGGGCTGTCCCGCTGAACGTGCGGAGGTCCACAGCAGCTGTAAGAAGAAAAATTAGACTCTGACTCCTCTCGCGGTCATGAAGAAAAAAAGGAGCTGCAAGGCTGCGTAGCGGCTGTGAGAAAAAAGGAGCTGCAGCTGTGTGAGGGACTTGGCGTGTTGGCTTTAGGTGCGCGCGCGCAGCCCTAAAGCCCTCGGGGACAGCTGACGGCTGAATTCCCTTTGTGCGCCGTGGCTGAGACCCGTACAAAATTCTGTGAGCGAGCTGCGTGCGTGCTTCAGGTGTGTAAGCAGCCCTGAAGGTTCTGTGTGCAGCGGCGAAGGACGATGGCGGTCTGTGGAGCCGTTAATGTCCCGTGCGTGGTGCGCTGTCCTCGTAACCCCCCAGTGTGCGCGCGGGGGTTCGGTGCGTGGGTGGTCCGCTGTTGAGAGGCGAGTCAGGGTCAGGGAGCTTGCTGGAGATCAGCGTCGTCGGCGCCGATGATCATCCCTGTTGGCTGTTGCGTTGTTCGCTGTGTCGGGTCATGGTGCGTTCAGGTCCACGCGCTGCGTTCTCCATCGGCCCTGGAGGTCGCCGTCGTGGAGAGAGGACGAGGTGCGTGCGCTCTCGTGTGGAGGAGCTGTGAGAGCGGCCGGTCCCAGCGTGGATGTGCAGATCTCAGGCGTGCAGATCTCACCATGAAGCTTTCTGCAGCTTTCCCAGTCGTGGGTGATCTCCGGAGAGTTTCGCCTGGTGGTGGCTCTGCGTCGAGGTCTCCCTGTAGCAGAAGGGAGGGCAGATCATTTGCGTCAGGCTGCTGCGTTCGCTTGTCGTCGGAGAGTCACAGCCGGGGGCTGCCAGCGTGTTCTTTCTCAGGGTCACCAATGTGGCTGTCGAGACCAGAAGGTTGCGTTGCACAAAGCGTGTGCTGTCTCGGGGTCACCAATGTGGCGGCATGGTATAAAAAGGAGCGAACTGTGAGTTTAAAAGAGGGATTTTATTTAATCATACCGCCATCATAAGAACTCACTCCGGCGCCGTGCATGCATGCCAGAGCGAGCCCGGTGGCTCTCCTAGCAGACAGTGGATGCGTCTAGTCAGATGAGCAGTGAGAGAGCAATGCAGTTTTTATACCCAGTTACAGACAATACATGAAAGGCATGGGACATTTGCATCACAGTGAGAGCAGGAAGTCATACATAACAACAGCAAGACTGGCCGGAATTCGCCTCTGCTCCGGAGCTGTAGGACAAAGGAGGTTACAAGGCACATCTACATATTGTTATCAGTCCATAGATCACACTGCTATGTTAATTGCTCCCGCTGAGCGCTCTGCTTGTCCGTGGCTGTTGTGGGGGTTACCCATATTATTAGTTTTACCGGGGGGGGGGGGGGGGGTAGAATGCAACGATCGTTATATTTCCACCTAAGCAGTGCTTTGTCGTCGTCCAGAACATTAAAGTATTCCACCTTGTATTTACCCTAAAACAAGTAGTTGAAAAACTTTTCAGGTTCTGAGATCACAACAGTCTGAATCAGATTATCTCTCTGCGCAAATTTCCCCCAAAGCGAGTTCAAAATCAGTTTTGAGATGCGGCAGCGGAGCGGATTCTCTTGTATTTTATCAGCGTCTAACAGAATGCCCTGATGACGGTGATAGTCCCTGATGTATCTGTCCTCGTCCTCCTGATCGGTGACATCTGGGGGGTAACCCGATGCTTCCTGTTTTTCTTTTAGAAATTTGTGTATGTAATCTACAAACATCGTGTTGCTACTTTGATTAAAATGCCACACTTCTGTGATTTCACCCACCCTGTACCCCAGCTCCAGGGCTTTGTTAAACTCCACAGTGACCCAGACCCCTGTCAATGCTTTCGCCTCGTCGCCGTGCGCACAAACACCATTTTGATGGTTGGTTTCCACGCACGTTCGACACAGTGGAAAAGTTAATTTACCTCCTGAACTTTTGTGGGGTAGAACGAGAAAAAAGAGCCCGCGGGGTGGGTGGACCGTAGCTCTGATTAAGCCGAAATAGCTTTGAGGATCCCCAAAATCTTTGTAAATGATGGTGGGGTGGCCTAGAGGGTAAAAGCATGTGCTGTTAACATAGGGGTACAGAGAAGTGACATCTACATAGTGCACTGTTTCATCCGACCCTGTGGTGTGTCTCAGCTTTAGAGAGCTCGTCCTGCCTCCGTAAAGGGCCCGGTCCGGTAAGAGGGGCTCAGGTGGGTTAAATATTTTCAGAAACTGTTTCACCTCCTCGCATGATTTTTTTGATTTCATCCCACTCGTGCTCCCTCATCACCGTAACGCGGACACCGTGCATCTAGCATAACGCCTGCAACCTCTCCTCACTGTTCAAATGCAGCTCTCCAAATGTAACGCCCCTCAGAGGGCAGATCTCCGTGTTTTTAAAACAACAAACACAACCATGGAAATAGCAGCCATTGAACTCATAGATGTGCTTCAAACCATCGATCTCCGCGTAGCCGTCTACAAAAAAGGGCCCCATCTGTTTTTCCCCCCTGTTTAAAGCATGCTGGATGAATATTTTCTGACTGTGCATAATCCATTCTAACCACTGGATCGAGGCGTGAGAAAATCTTTTACACTGACGTCTGTAGTTGTTGGAGCATGGGATGGTGAGGGTCTTAGGGGCCAGGTAATTGGTGAGAAACACTTTCATACAGGTCGATGCTATCGTGACACTAGAGAAAGGGTCCACACCCGTGTCGATGAGGAACCGCTCTCTCAATTTAACGCACCCTGTGGCTAGAATGTCCACGTCATTTTTACAATAACGCAGAGCCTCTTGTTTAAAGTCAAACGACCCGTCTTTGACTCGTCGATCTCCGCTCGCTCGGCGACCATCATACATTCTACGCCAAAGTCAGACAATGGTGGGTAAGGACCTACATAATTTAGACGCTCCGCGGCAGAATATCCGTGGGGGAAGACCCCTTTTCTCACCTCGCTAAAACCTAAAGTTTTAGGCATCGCACTCCGATGCATAGGTAGGAAGGATACCGAGTCGATGAATTTAAGGTTATAATGAGGTTCCTGAAAGCTTAGGATCTTACTGCCCGTCATGAGAATTTGTTGTGGTATTATACTGTCTTTGATCATACTGTTCAAGATCGGGTAACCGTCAAACCCTCTTGCGTTATGTACTATGAATACATTACACCTGTACTTTTCGCGCCTGAAATGCAAAAGAAACTGTTTTACGCAGTCTGTACCGTAAAAACACTTTTCTTCACCTTTCGATGTTTTACCGTACAGGAGAAACGGTGAGTGCTCCCCTCTGTCGTCGACAAATGTTTCGATGTCGTAAATAAACAACTCGGGGTGTTTAACCTGCGGGGGGAGTGGCTGAATGTAATGATTATCACTGATGATCATCAGCTTCGGAAGCTTGTTGTAATTGCACCCCACAAATTTTACATTTTAACCGGCTACAGCGGTGTGGGGATGTACCTGCGGTTTTACTAATATAACAGGAAAAGTTGCAGAGGGTACATTTTTTTATCATGTCACAGATACTCCTGTAGTGTGCGGTTACAGCACCTCGTGTGGCCTCTTTGTGTCTGGCATAACAGGCCGGAGAACAACACTTTCTGCGACAGTCTAAACATTCTGCGGGCCTGAGGTCTTCCGTAGGGCAGACGGGGTCATTGCAGACCTGACAGCATCCTTTACAATAGTATGAATACGGGTTATTAAAACCCTTGTAACAGTAGTTACAAACGGATGTCGTACCTATGAAAGCTGTGAGATTTTTTATACCGTAGTAATGGTTTTGCAATAAGAACAGGAACAAAGGTCTTAAGCAGTCACTATAGTCTGTCTCAAAATGCAAGAGGGGATGACTGTGACATGTTCTGTAAAACACCACCATTTTACGTCCTACAATCCATTCGAATTTAGCTATATCGCTAAAAGTGATGGGTGTCTGGTCACCCAGACCCGCCTGAATTTGCAATGTCTTACCCAAAGCCTTACAAGCGCGGTCATCTGAATGGGGGTTCATCAGGTGTGCTAAGCTAGTAGCGAAACAGAGTTGATTCTTCTCGCTACATGTAACGTACAAATTATGTCTTTTTTCATCGATAATTTCACAGTCTAACGTTTTCGCTAGCCTGCGTTTACCACTGCCTCTGGGGTTAGCACCACCTGTAGGATTAATTCTAAACCCTCATCCGTATTGATGCTATTGCCTGACTGCACTACCCGGTAGAGCACACCCTCAAAAGCCGGTAAAATATTACCCCCGTCGTCGTCGAATGTAACGAGGATGTTGCTCCTCGCGTTTTCACTGACAACTTCTAGCTGGATTAGTTGTTGCGTTCCGTGTGTGATCGGGAGTCCTCGGCCAATTCTCTGAGAATGCCCATCACATCGTTATAAAAGTCTGCGATGTTGGGCACGTCACACAGGTAGGTGACGCGTCATTCTCACCGAGTTAAATGGTGAGAATATTCTGACCTCCCCGTGCCTGGAGGATGCCGCGTCCCGGTCATGAGCGTCAGAATGCAACCCGGCACCCTTTTGTGTTTTAGGGGAAAGTTCTAGCTGTTCGGTGGAGGTTGAAGGGGTCACGAGTGATTGATGATTTGTGGGTGGGGGTGTGGATGGATTTGATTCTCAAATATATGTTCTAGATGATGAAGTGCATTGCTGGTGATGATATTATTGTTGTTGTTATTGTTGCCCGTTTGTTTTGGGGGTGTTGTTTCACCTATTTCATCCGCGCTATCCTGTAAATCAACCTGAAAGGGCACTGGAATACGAACTAATTCATTCACAGCCCTGTGCATTTCATTCGTTCTAATTAGAGACTGATGTAAATAGGCTAAATCGTCCATCCCGTAATCATAGTCTGTTACCCACTCTGATAGCCTTTCACCCCCTCATCCCCCGATTCAACGTGGTCTGACTCTGATTTTTCATTCATGATAGCTTATTACAGTTTGTCCAAATACCCTGGATATAGAGGAGAAAAAAAAAAGATTACATTACACTTTTTCACACACAGCCAGGACGGAGGTCATGAAACTCTGCATGGCCCTGTACAGCGATAACACGGTGGTCAGATGCTGTTGCACCCCGATTCTCGTCCCACACACACAGCGTTGAAGGGCTCCCTCAGGAGCGCTGTCAAACAGGATCTCTGGAGCAGAGAGGATGGCCAAATCCGGTGCTTGGTTTAATTCTGCAAAAAAAAAAAAAACATCAGCGTTACTCACGGTGGTTCTGTATGTACATATGTTTTATTTCAAATCAAGTTGGTGAATGGTCGAAGGTTTATTTTATATATATATATACAGTATATATATATATATATATATATATATATATATATGTGTGTGTGTGTGTGTGTGTGTGTGTGTGTGTGTGTGTGTGTGTGTGTGTGTGTGTGTGTGTGGAGCCCATAATTATAACCTATGTGACTCACATGTGGCTGGCTGAATTCAGCCAAGAGAGACTTTGAGCTAGCCATGTGTATTGACTTCACACCTCAAGAGGAAGATGTGTCTGCACCCCCTGGGGACTCAGGAGAGAGGAGAAGATTACCCGGCCTGACCTTTGGGGGTCAGAGAGGAGAACAGAAGGACTCTGAGTGTTCTATTACAGATGAAAGGATGTAGCTGAGTATTGTGACTTTTGTGTGATGTATTTGTAGAGATGAGTGTATAAATGTATGTGTGTGACTGCGTCCTGTCTCTTTTCACTCCGATCGAGAGAGGACGTAGGATGGATGAGAATTAAAGCAGATTCTGGAAAATTATCCAGTCTCCTCAATTCTTGACTCCTACAATTGGTGACCTACGCATGAATCTGAGCACACCGAGGCTGGAGGACAGCCTCGTGATCGATATGGAAGAGCTGGGAGACAGCCACTCAGACCCGGATTCACCGGGGAATGCCAGCAAGGGCACAAGACTGATTAAGCTCCCCGAGTTCTGGCAAAACGTTCCGCACTCGTGGTTCCAGCATGTGGAGTCGCGGTTCCTGCTCGGGGGAGTTTCAGCAGATGACATTAAATTCCATAATGTCATCGCGACGCTCGACAGCCGCACGGCTCGGTGTGTGCGGAGCCTGGTGCAGCAACCACCCGCTGCCGGCAAATACGACGCGCTGAAAGCCACCCTCATCAGAAGCTTCGTGCCGTCGGCGGAGGCAAGAGCCAGGCAGCTACTGGACCTGCGCGACAGAGGTGGACGCAGGCCGACTGTCCTCATGGAGGACATGCTACAGATGATCGGGACGGACAACGATGCGTTCCTTTTCAAGCATATTTTCCTGAGAACCCTCCCAGCGCACACGAGAGGTTCCCTGTCCAGCAGACGGTGTGTGAACCAGCAGGACTTCCGCGAGCTGGCCCAGGAGGCAGAGTGGCTCCTCAACGCCTGCGACGAGCAAGAGACCTCCGTGGCAGCGGCAGACCTCGGCACGACGGCCGGGGGCAGTGTGGAGCCAGAGGCAGCAGATCCCACCCCAGCGACGACGGCGGCAACGAGATCCCGAGCCAGGGGGCATGACAACCCCTGCTATTACCACCGTCGCTTCGCCGAGAAGGCGCACAGATGCATCCCGCCGTGCAGTTTCAAAAAGCGGGGAAACGACCGGGCCGGGAGTCGTTAGCAGCTTCCACTCTCGGCGAACGGAACAAGCTGCTTTATTTGACAGATGCGGGCTCCGGGCGGCAATTCCTCGTGGACACCGGAGCCCAGAGGAGCTTCATCACTGCAACTTATGCAGATCGGGAGGCTGGACCCCACAGAGACGGAGCAACAGCGGCCAACGGCTCCAGCATCAAGGCTTACGGAGAGAGAACCTTGTCTCTGTCCTTCCACTGCCGCGCTTACGAGTGGACCTTCATTGTAGCGGCAGTGAGCTTCAATATGTTAGGTGCTGATTTTCTGTGTCCACATGGTTTATTAGTCGATCTGGCCAACAAACGCCTAATAAATGCATTCTCTTTCTGTTCTATCCCTTGTGCAGCTCGGGTGTGCCCGCCGCCAGTACAGACCAACGTCGCCGCAGCAGGTGGTAAGTTTCACACCCTTCTACACCAGTTTCCAGCACTCACAGTTCCCACTTTTTCAGCTAAGGTGGCGAAACATGGGGTGGAGCACTTCATAACCACGAGTGGCCCACCAGTTTTTGCTAAAGCTCGGTGCTTGGATGCAGCTAAGCTCTCCGTGGCACAGGAGGAGTTCGCCAACCTGGAAAGGTTGGGCATAATTCGCCACTCGAAGTCCGCTTGGGCTTCCCCCCTGCATATGGTGCCTAAAGCTGACGGCTCGTGGAGACCTTGCGGTGATTATCGCAGGTTGAACAATGCCACAGCTCAGGATCGCTACCCGATTCCGCATATCCAGGATTTCTCAGTGCACCTGGCAAAAGCGCACATTTTTTCTAAAATAGACCTGGTCCGTGGTTATCATCAGGTCCCGGTTCGACCAGAGGATATTCCCAAAACAGCGGTAATAACCACGTTCGGACTTTTTGAGTTTTTACGCATGCCTTTTGGCCTTAAAGGTGCCGCGCAAACCTTTCAACGGATGATGGACGCAGTGCTGCGCGACCTTCCGTTTGTTTTTGTCTACTTGGACGATATTTTAGTGGCCAGCGCCTCAGAGGAGGAACACGAGAAGCACCTCACTACAGTTTTTCAAAAGTTGGAAGCACACGGGTTGATAATCAACCCGGCCAAGTGCCAGTTTGGCGCAGCGCAAATTGATTTTCTGGGGCACCGTGTCTCACCAGAGGGAGCAGTTCCTCTGCCGGCAAAAGTGCGCGCGGTGGCTGAGTTTCCCCAGCCACAGACAGTGAAAGCGTTGCAGGAATTTTTGGGGATGGTGAATTTTTATAACCGTTTCATACCCCGCGCAGCACAACTCATGCAGCCATTATACACCGCGCTTAAAAAACAGAAGCCTGCCAATGTGATCGAGTGGTCCCCGGAGCGGGAGCGCGCGTTCACAGCGGTAAAAAAAGCACTCGCTGACGCAGCACTGCTGGCGCACCCAGACCCGGCAGCTCGCATAGCGCTAACCACAGACGCATCAGAGGTAGCGATAGGGGCCGTGGTAGAGCAGCAGGTCGCTGGAGTTTGGCAACCTCTCGCCTTTTTCAGCAGGTCTCTGCGCGAGCCCGAGCGGAAATACAGCGCATTTGACAGAGAACTCCTGGCGCTCCACTTAGCCATTCGACATTTCCAGTTCTGGCTGGAAGGGCGGTGTTTCACCGCGTTTGTCGACCACAAACCGCTCACTTTTACGATGTCCAAAACTTCAGAACCGTGGTCAGGGCGGCAGCAGAGACAGCTGGCCGCAATTTCTGAATTTACCACCGATATTCAGCACGTAGCCGGTAAAATCAATGTGGTGGCAGACTGTCTGTCACGCGCAGTAACAGCACCCGTCCGCACAGAAACGGATTGCGCGGCCGCTTACCCAGAGCGCGGTAACAGCGCGGTAACAGCGCGGTAACAGCGCGGACACGCGTGCGGCTCCGGTCCACGTGGGAATAGATTATGCAGCCATGGTGGCGGAGCAGAGCGAGGACTCGGACGTGCACACGCTCCTTTCTGGACCAACAGGGTTAAGGCTGGAACGCAAAAATCTACAAACCGGTTTCCCCCCGCTTATCTGCGATGTATCCACAGGGCGACCCCGCCCGGTGGTGCCAGCCGCGTGGCGCCATCGCGTTTTTCACGCCGTGCACTCCCTAGCGCACCCAGGGGTGTGCGCTTCAGTGAAAATGGTGGCGGAGAAGTTTGTTTGGCCGAGCCTGCGCAAGCACGTGAAAGAGTGGGCTAAGGCCTGCATGGCTTGCCAGCGGGCTAAAATTCACAGGCACACTAAAGCGCCCTTAGAACCGTTCCACATTCCGGCTAAAAGGTTCGATCACGTGCACGTGGACCCCGTGGGCCCCCTAACCACATCACAAGGGTTCACGCACCTCTTGACGATGGTAGACCGAACCACTCGTTGGCCGGAAGTGGTCCCGTTAACATCGACCACAGTGGCAGAGGTGGCACGCGCTTTTTTAACAGCCTGGGTAGCGCGGTTCGGGGTCCCGTCAGATATTACGTCTGATAGGGGACCTCAATTTGCGTCGGAACTGTGGTCAGCAGTGGCCAGCGGCTTAGGAGCGGCGGTACATCGCATGACCGCTTATCATCCCCAGGCCAACGGTTTATGCGAGCGTTTTCACAGGTCTTTGAAGGCAGCCCTCAGAGCGTCACTGATGGACACAGATTGGGTAAACAAACTACCATGGGTTTTATTGGGGTTGCGTTCGGCACCCAAAGAGGATCTAGATGCCTCACCAGCAGAATTGGTCTTTGCACAACCGCTCAGGCTGCCAGGCGAGTTTTTACCCGACCACACGGCACCAGGGCCCTCCCCGATCCGGGGGTGTCTGAGTAACACGGGAGCAGAAATGCTCCCGGGCCCCGCTCATCACTCTTTCCCGCTTGTGTTCGTGCCCCAGGCTTTACGAGACGCAGAGTTTGTTTTTGTCAGGCACGATGCTCAGCGGCATAGCCTCCACCCACCTTATGACGGTCCATTTCGAGTGCTGGAAACCGGGGAGAAATATTTTGTGCTAGATTTGGGGGGCAGGAGGGAGACAATCAGTATCGATAGATTAAAACCTGCTTTTGTGTTGCATAACGAGTCTGTACGGCCGGCGGGCGCGCCTCAACGCGGCAGGCCTCCGAAGGGGCAGCCCCGGGACCCCCCACGGGGGGCAAATAACCCTTCTCCCCCTCACTCCACAGATGCACAGCAGGACAGCCCAACACAGAGCAGGAGACCTGCATACAGCAGATTCGGGAGAAGATTGAAACCTAAGCTGCATGCAGGATGATGTGTTTTTTGGTCAGGTTGTTTAGGTTGCTGTGAGATTCTGTTGGGGGGGTGACGTGCTGTATGACTGTTGTATGACTGTATGTGGGTGCCCAGTCTTTCGCGTGGAAGGGGGGAGTGATGTGGAGCCCATAATTATAACCTATGTGACTCACATGTGGCTGGCTGAATTCAGCCAAGAGAGACTTTGAGCTAGCCATGAGTATTGACTTCACACCTCAAGAGGAAGATGTGTCTGCACCCCCTGGGGACTCAGGAGAGAGGAGAAGATTACCCGGCCTGACCTCTGGGGGTCAGAGAGGAGAACAGAAGGACTCTGGGTGTTCTATTACAGATGAAAGGATGTAGCTGAGTATTGTGACTTTTGTGTGATGTATTTGTAGAGATGAGTGTATAAATGTATGTGTGTGACTGCGTCCTGTCTCTTTTCACTCCGATCGAGAGAGGACGTAGGATGGATGAGAATTAAAGCAGATTCTGGAAAATTATCCAGTCTCCTCAATTCTTGACTCCTATATACAGTGGGGTAAAAAAGTATTTAGTCAGCCACCAATTGTGCAAGTTCTCCCACTTAAAAGATGAGAGAGGTCTCCAATTTTCATCATAGGTATACCTCAACTATGAGAGACAAAATGAGAAAAAAAAAAATCCAGAAAATCACATTGAAGGATTTTTAATGAATTAATTGGTAAATTCCTCGGTAAAATAAGTATTTGGTCAATAACAAAAGTTCATCTCAATATTTTGTTATATACCCTTTGTTGGCAATGACAGAGGTCAAATGTTTTCTGTAAGTTTTCACAAGGTTTTCACACACTGTTGCTGGTATTTTGGCCCATTCTTCCATGCAGATCTCCTCTAGAGCAATGATGTTTTGGGGCTGTCGCTGGGCAACACAGATTTTCAACTCCCTCTAAAGATTTTCTATGGGGTTGAGATCTGGAGACTGGCTAGGCCACTCCAGGACCTTGAAATGCTTCTTACGAAGCCACTCCTTCGTTGCCCGGGCGGTGTGTTTGGGATCATTGTCACACTGAAAGACCCAGCCACATTTCATCTTCAATGCCCTTGCTGGTGGAAGGAGGTTTTCACTCAAAATCTCACGATACATGGCCCCATTAATTCTTTCCTTTACACGGATCAGTCGTCCTGGTCCCTTTGCAGAAAAACAGTCCCCAAGTATGATGTTTCCACTCCCATGCTTCACAGTAGGTATGGTGTTCTTTCTCCTCCAAACACGACAAGTTGAGTTTTTACCAAAAAGTTCTATTTTGGTTTCATCTGACCATATGACATTCTCCCAATCCTCTTCTGGATCATCCAAATGCTCTCTAGCAAACTTCAGACGGGCCTGGACATGTACTGGCTTAAGCAGGGGGACACGTCTGGCACTGCAGGATTTGACTCCCTGGCGGCGTAGTGTGTTTTTGATGTAGACTTTGTTACTTTGGTCCCAGCTCTCTGCAGGTCATTCACTAGGTCCCCCCATGTGGTTCTGGGATTTTTGCTCACCGTTCTCGTAATAATTTTGACCCCACGGGGTGAGATCTTGCGTGGAGCCCCAGATCGAGGGATATTATCAGTGGTCTTGTATGTCTTCCATCCATCCATCCATCCATCCATCTTCTACCGCTTTTCCGGAGGTCCGGGTCGCGGAGGCAGCAGTTCAAGCAGAGAAGCCCAGACTTCCCTCTCCCCAGCCACCTGCTCCAGCTCTTCAGAGGGGATACCAAGGCGTTCCCAGACTAGCTGGGAGACATAGTCTCTCCACCGAGTCCTGGGTCTGCCCCGGGGTCTCCTCCCAGTGGGACGTGCCTGAAACACCTCAAGTGGGAGGCGTCCAGGAGGCATCCTAATCAGATGCCCATACCACCTCAACTGACTCCTTTCAATGTGGAGGAGCAGCGGTTCTACTCTGAGCCTCTCCCGGATGACTGAGCTCCTCACCCTATCTCTGAGGGTGAGTCCAGCAATCCTACGGAGAAAGCTCATTTCAGCCGCTTGTATCCGCGATCTCGTTCTTTCGGTCATTACCCAAAGCTCGTGACCATAGGTGAGAGTAGGAACGTAGATTGACTGGTAAATCGACAGCTTTGCCTTAGAACTAAGCTCCCTCTTCACCACAACAGACCGGTACAACGTCCGCATCACTGCAGATGCTGCTCCAATCCGTCTGTCGATCTCTCGCTCCATTTTCCCCTCACTCGTGAACAAGACCCCAAGATACTTAAACTCCTCCACTTGGGGCAGGAGCCTGTCCCCAACCCGGAGAGGACAATCCACCTTTTTCCGGCTGAGGACCATGGACTCGGACTTGGAGGTGCTGATTCTCATCCCAGCCGCTTCACACTCAGCGGCAAACCGTCCCAGCAAGAGCTGTAGGTCATTGCTGGATGAAGCCAACAGGACAACATCATCTGCAAACAACAGAGATGAGATCCTGTGGTCACCAAGCATGACACCCTCCATTCCCTGGCTGCGCCTAGAAATCCTGTCCATAAAAATTATGAACAGGACCGGTGACAAAGGGCAGCCCTGGCGGAGTCCAACTCTCACTGGGAATGACTCCGACCGAGTGTTGGCAATGCGAACTAAACTCTCACAACGGTCGTACAGAGACCGAATAGCTCGTAACAACAAGCCCGATACCCCATACTCCCGAAGCACCCCCCACAAAAATCCACGAGGGACGCGGTCAAATGCCTTCTCCAAGTCCACAAAACACATGTAAACTGGTTGGGCAAACTCCCACGAACCCTCAAGAATTCTCGAGAGGGTAAAGAGCTGGTCCGATGTGCCACGGCCAGGACGAAAACCACATTGCTCCTCCTGAATCCGAGGTTCGACCAACGGCCGGACTCTCCTCTCCAATACCTTGGCATAGACCTTCCCAGGGAGGCTGAGGAGTGTGATCCCTCTAAAGTTGGAGCACACCCTCCGGTCCCCTTTTTTGAAGAGAGGAACCACCACCCCGGTTTGCCATGCCAAAGGCACTGCCCCCGACCTCCACGCAATGTTGCAGAGGCGTGTCAACCATGACAACCCAACAACATCCAGGGCCTTGAGGTACTCGGGGCGAATCTCGTCCACCCCCGGGGCCCGGCCACCAAGGAGATTTTTAACCACCTTGGCGACCTCAGCCCCTGTGATAGGCGAGTCATCCCCCTCGTCCCCAAACCCTGCTTCCTCTGTGGAAGGCGTATCAGTGGGATTGAGGAGATCCTCGAAGTATTCCTTCCACCGCCCGACGATATCCCCAGTTGAAGTCAACAGTGTCCCATCCGCACCATACACAGTGTGGACGGGGAGCTGCTTTCCCCTCCTGAGCCGCCGAACAGTTTGCCAGAATCTCTTTGAAGCCGACCGAAAGTCTTGTTCCATGGCCTCACCGAACTCCTCCCATACCCGGGTTTTTGCTTCAGCAACCACCCGAGCTGCACTCCGCTTGGCCTGCCGGTACACCTCAGCTGCTTCGGGAGTCCCACAAGCCAACCAAGCTTGATAGGACTCCTTCTTCAGCTTAATGGCCCCCCTCACCACTGGTGTCCACCACTTGGTTCGGGGGTTGCCACCACGAGATGCACCGGCCACCTTGCGGCCGCAGCTCTGGGCTGCCGCTTCAACAACAGAGGTGGAGAACATGGCCCATTCAGACTCCATGTCTCCAGACTCCCTCGGAATGTGGTTGAAGTTCTTCCGGAGGTGGGAGTTGAAGACCTCCCGGACAGGGGCCTCAGCCAGACGCTCCCATTTTATTTTTTATTTTCTAATAATTGCTCCCACAGTTGATTTCTTCACACCAAGCTGCTTACCTATTGCAGATTCAGTCTTCCCAGCCTGGTGCAGGTCTACAGTTTTGTTTCTGGTGTCCTTTGACAGCTCTTTGTTCTTGGCCATAGTGGAGTTTGGAGTCTGACTGTTTGAGGTTGTGGACAGGTGTCTTTTATACTGATAACGAGTTCAAACAGGTGCCATTAATACAGGTAACGAGTGGAGGACAGAGAAGCCTCTTAAAGAAGAAGTTACAGGTCTGTGAGAGCCAGAAATCTTGCTTGTTTGTAGGTGACCAAATACTTATTTTACTGAGGAATTTACCAATTAATTCATTAAAAATCCTTCATTGTGATTTTCTGGATTTTTTTTTCTCATTTTGTCTCTCATAGGTGAGGTATACCTATGATGAAAATTGGAGACCTCTCTAATCTTTTAAGTGGGAGAACTTGCACAATTGGTGGCTGACTAAATACTTTTTTGCCCCACTGTGTATATATATATATATATATATATATATATATATATATATATATATATATATACACTACCGTTCAAAAGTTTGGGGTCACTTAGAAATTTCCTTATTTTTGAAAGAAAAGCACTTTTTTTCAATGATGATAACTTTAAACTAATCAGAAATACACTCTATACATTGCTAATGTGGTAAATGACTATTCTAGCTGCAAATGTCTGGTTTTTGGTGCAATATCTAGATAGGTGTATAGAGGCCCATTTCCAGCAACTATCACTCCAGTGTTCTAATGGTACAATGTGTTTGCTCATTGTGTCAGAAGGCTAATGGATGATTAGAAAACCCTTGTGCAATCATGTTAGGTCTGCAATGCTGTAATTGCTGCAAATGGAGGATTCTTTGACAAAAGCAAAGTTTGAAGGAAAAAATTATTATTTCAAATACAAATCATTATTTCTAACCTTGTCAATGTCTTGACTATATTTTCTATTCATTTTACAACTCATGGTGGTAAATAAGTGTGACTTTTCATGGAAAACACAAAATAATTGTCTGGGTGACCCCAAACTTTTGAACGGTAGTGTATATATATATATATATATATATATATATATATATATATATATATATATATATATATATTGTCAAAGACCCTTTGACCTTGAACCTCAGGAACTGAGGTTTAGGTTCACCAGCTTGCAGGTCCTAGAGGAATTTTCCTCATAGGAAATTCTGTTACCTATGTAGGCGTGCTTGGTGTCTGTGTGAGTTACCCCAGCTGTACTGTCTCCATATATTGGAGGACCCCCACTTCTTGTATACCAGACCTCCGACTGAGTGACCTGTCCAGTCAGACGCCTGGAACACACCTCCAATATTAACGACAGCCTCTCATGGTCTTACATTGCTCTTGGTAATCTGGGTAAATGTTAAAAACCAGGAAAATTGGTTTATAGGGGATCTGTTTTAAATACCATTGAATAAGGAAAACCTTTTAAAGCTCAAAAATTTGCAACACCTCTTGTGAAAAAATACCTTTTCTTGTCAAAAATTACCCAATGAGCATGGACGCTGAATCAATAAGCCCACAGAGTCCCATACTGTTTTTGATATGCTGTGGTATTTATTAAAAATCAGCAAAGCTCAGCCAAAACAGGATAAATTGCATTAAACAGTCCATAATAAAAGGAATGAAAATTAAAAATCAAACCCAGAACCCTGATTGCAAAACCTTGATTCAAAAGTCAAAAAAATAAAAAAAGTTGTAAAAAATCAGACATTTGATCATAAAAGATTAAAACTCAAAAAGTTTCTAAAACTCAATGAAATGTTCAGAAAATCATCAAACAGTTCAAAAATCAGAGTAAAAATCAAAATAGATCAAAACCTTTGAATTAAAACCTGATAAAAATCTAATTAATTTGTTGATAGTATCTAAGAGAGCCTAAATGGTGAAATTTGGGAAAAAGGATGTGTGATCGCTGGTCTTCTTTGTTGAAGCCCCACTGCAGGGGAAGAGAGGAGAGAAGGCAGGGAGGGGGCCGGGGGAAGAAGGGGAGCTGTGGCCAGATGATCCTCTTCAGGCTGGGCGGTGGCTGCTTTGGCAGGGGGAGAGCGATGAGTTGCCTCCGAAGTGGTGTCCCAGCACGGGGCAGCTTCTGCTTTTCTTCCTGTTGCTCCACAATGCCTGGTGACTCACAGCCTCCTGGCTGAGAGCGGGGCCAGCAGCTGTTGCCTCGTTGCTCAATTCTCTCCTCTTGAGAAGTGCTATTTTAGCACTTTTAAAAGCAGCAGATGTAAAAGTTGCTTTAAGGCTGAAGATTTGAGGCAGAAACTGGTTCACTTCTCTTCTGGCGTTCCCCGTCTTCAGTCCGCTGCTCCGGTGATGATACCTTATTGTAGGTCGCTGAGAAAGTGAACATTTGAGGAAAAATAGGCTTGGTTTTTATAACCTTTGCCCAAGTTCTCTGATTGGTCCCAAACTCACCCTAGGCTTCTTGGCCTCTTATGATTGGCTTAAAATTACATTGTTATATAAGCATTACTTTACTTCTGCACATGTTCAGGCTAGTCAATTCTCGTAAACCATGTGACTGATCAGGCGCTCATGACTTTCCCGCTAGCCTCTCAGCATTTTCCATTACCAAAATACCTCAATTTGCTGGACATCTGCGCCCATTTCCTCATTTCTAACACATTTCCAGTAAACAGGGTTCTTTCCAACATTTCACCATCTGTTTTACATAAAACCTTCTTTTGTGCAGTTAAAAGATATATACAATCATACAGTTTGATTACACTCATTATTTCAGGTGATTACATACATTACATGTACTTTTTTACTCAATGAGTATACATTTGTTTTACTGATTACACAGAAAATATCACATAGCATGGCATATGCAATTAATATGGCTTTTACATTCAGTCTCTGTGATTCACCAATGTTGTCTGTTGCCATCCTTTCTAAATGCTGCATTTTGGGCCTTTTGGTAATTCCTCTCATTTTGCTGATTTCCTTGAGTAGATCTTTGAAGCCTGTTATGATCAGCAGCAGAATTGCCCATTTTCCTTCCATAGGGGGTATATCGGTGTGATGGGGAGGGCCGACCGCCCTCTTGCCTTCGGCGGTGATTGAGGTTGTGGCGTGGGGTATTTGAACACCCCTCGGTTGGGCGATTCTGATGATTTTCACCTTTTTGCACCTGTGGAGTGAGTTCTATAAGAGTCCCTTCATCTTCTGTTGTGAGAGAAAGGACATCCTCACGTGGAGTTGAATTATGATGTGTTGCTGGCGATGTGTGATGCCTATGAGACGAGGCTGTATTTGCTCCCTGTAGAGGTGTTTCAGGAGGCTCATCCACAGCTTCATCTATTATAAGAAGATTGTCTCCTGGGTCTCCCGGAGTTGGCGGTCGACCATCCGGTGAGGTAAGCTGCGTAGAAGATGGCTGATCAACCTGTGGGGATGCAGCTGGAAGACCCACAACCCCCGGAGTAGAGGTCATTGTTTTTGCTGAAACCTGGGCCAAAGATGATCGGGACCCCAAAGACTGTGGCGGCACTGGCTCCTCACCCATTGCCTGCATCAGCTGTGAAAGAGCATCCATGGTCTCACGGTACATGTTGTCACCTGCTTGAGGTTGTGCTGGTGCAGCTTGGATGTAGGCCACCCAGGCGTCGTTGTGCATGAGATGGGTAGAAAAAGCCACAAACCCATCAGGGAGCTCCCATACTTTCTGATACAGCGGGTAGTAGAAGCCATTGCTGTACCTGATAGGCTTCCACTCTGGTCTATGCCCCCGATTCAATGAGTCATGAAGCAACTTTCCTGTTGTTTGTATGGACCCTCTTACCTCAGGTAGAATTGGGGGTATGTGAATGCGCTCTTCTCGACTAAAGAGACCAGTCAGGGTCACAGGTGGAATTGTTGTGGGACCCGGACAGCAGTTTGGGCACCACAGAATTTCATTATTGTCCCATAAGTACTTGACGTCAGCCAGCGAAGTGGGACAGAACAGGCAGGCGACTTTCCCATCCTGCAACACACAGGTGAAACACAGTACATCTTGTAATTGGAAAGTCTGTTAGGCAACTTAGCAGGCTTGCTGGTTAGCTGTAAGCAAATCTTCAGGAGGTTTTATTCTCCCCTTTTAAGTTGAATCACCATTCTTAACTTCAGTTACAGACTGCTCAGGCTTTGGCTTTGCGTTGATCTTGGCAATATCTTTTATGTAGCCCTCCACTTTCTTGGGGAAGAATACTGCATAGTTCATCAAAGTTGTCACTATTCTTAGGATATGCCGCTTAGACCAGGCTCCGGTGAAACAGAAGCATGCCCAAATGGCTTGCAGTACCCAAAACTGTATCTTGGCCTTTGTCATTTCAGTGACCCACGCAGATGAAGATACTGTACTCACTTTGTATGGAGTGCTCACTGAAGTGTAGAGATCATCTGTTGTTGTTGCTCCTGTAGACATACTTGCAGTAGGCTGTGCTGTGCCAGTTGATTCTGGTAAGACTGAGGAGTGGGGGGTAGTTGGTTGTTTAATGGTCGCCAGCCGAAGTCCAAATGAAGTCTGCAACTGGGTGGTGCGGAAGTTTTATCTATACTTCCTCTTTTAATGGGCGGAGTTCTCCCACCCCTCCTCTCTTCGGTGCCCTCTTTCGACAAAAGATGGATGATACAGCAGCTCGGGCGCCACCTTTGATGACTACCAGTAGGATTATTCCTGCAATCAGCAGGCCTAATCCCAGCAAAAGATAGGGCCATACCCAGCTGAGTAGTGTTCCCAGCCAGGAAGCGACGACTTGTAGCCCTTCTTCAACTACTTCAGCTGCTCCTTGTAGAACTGTAGTTACAGTCCCCTTAATTGTCTTTCCTGCTGTTTCTAGGAAAGTACACTCATGTTCACTTTTTCCTGTGCCACAACGAAGCCAATGTTCAGCAGGAGAGTGACAGGTACCATTGTTGTAGATGCCATTCTTGCCCAACCATTCATAACCCACTATTTCTTTACCTTCACATATGCTTTTCCTGAAGGCATGGCTCTCTGCAACATAGAACTGTGGATCATCTACAACTTGAGGGATAATTAGGCCTAGAATCTGCTTCCTCTTGTGCATGTTATGCCCCAAAATTGTTTTAGTACACCCCACATTTTCAGGAGGTATTCTGCTCCACTTCCCATTAATCTTCTTCCAAACTGTTTGCAACCCATAAGTCTCATATTGTCCCTCATAATAGTCTTCACAGTCCTTTTCCCAAAAAAGGACTTCCCCACAATGCCCCCTTGATAAGCTAATTGTGCAGGTGGTATTCTTTTTGTCGCAGATCATCTTCCATGGTGTCGGGCTAATGTAATTGATGGTGTAGAATGACCAAGGCAGAATACTTCGATACTTTGAGTACACTGTTGCCAGAAACTGATATTTTACCCAATAATTTGAGGATTGAGAGAGACATGGCAGGACCCATTTCTTCACTTCTTCTTCCTCCATTCCCCACCATGTTCTCCACTCTTCTCGTTTCCATTGTTCATGCCAGGATTGTAGGATACCTTTGACTGTTTGATTCTCTTTCAGTGATGTGCAATCATACACCCATGAACTCCAGACGCGGTCCCATACTTGCCACAAGGGGCATCTGGGTGATTTCATGTCATATACCCATTCAGTGCCATTAAGTGTCTCGAATATCTTGTTTACCACACATTCATCAATCTTTTTGAAGTCTTCTTTTGGAACGCTGAATAGGTCATCTGGAGTTGGTAACTTTTGCACATAGAACAAGGATTTGTGAACTTCACCAAGGCCATGTGGCCTAACAGGCACACTAGGTGCAAATGTAGCTTGGAAGTAGTTTAAGTTGAATATCCACAGCCACGGCATGGTGTCATTTAGCCAGTCTTCATGGTATGCCTGAGGTGTTGTTTTGAAGGATGTGCCTGGTATTAAAAAGGTGAAAGGTTTGTATACCCTAGTGATAACCATATAATGCTTACCGCTGGGGCATTTGCCGTTGATGTTCCAGAAACATGGGGCTAATTTGCTTCTTTTTTCTTGCATGCAATAGGTGATTAGCTTTCGGTCATAGTCTGTTTGACCCTTTTTAGTAACAGGCTTGAAGTTGTTCACAATTTCTTCTGTAAACTTTAAGACTGTTTCTGGCAAGGATGTTTTTGCAGTGATGTTACTGGAGGGGGGCTTTCCTGGGGTTGGAGTTATGGCGACTCGAGGTGAAGGAGTTGGAGGTGTCTTGTTAGTTGATGCGATGTCCCTCTTTGTTCTTTTCTTTGGTGGGTCTGTACCTGGACATTCAAAGTTATAATTACCCCAGAAGGGCCCATAATTTGGGAAAATTCCCTCGCAGGTCTCGTTGCGATAATGGGCTGGTGCAATTACCACTTCAGACTCCCAGTACCCTGTTCTATTCATACCTGGTACGGGTCTGCAGCTCCAGGTGCAGTACCATGCTGTAGAATAGAATTCTGGCTTTATCCAGTTACATCGGACTTGGATTGTTTGTCTCTTTGTGAGGATGAGTAGCCTCAATAGACCCCCTCCTCCTGAGAGGTCTTGCAATTCTTCAACTGCCCATTTTCCAGGTTGGGCTTCTGTGATGTTGAGTTGGTGTTCAAACCAGAAAGTGGTGTTCATTTGTTTTCTCCAATCTTCAAAGCTGAGGTTGGTTATCTGCTGTTGCATGTCGGTTAAGTTAAACTGAGTGTCATTGCTGAGCGGTGCAATGTAAATTCTTCTTCTTTCCGCTGCCCAGCAGGTTTGTTGAAATCTCTTGGTGGTAACAAACTGAGCCTTTGTGTGGGTGAGGGCCCATGGCTCATAACCCAACCAGTATAGTATGGCGAGCACTGCTATCATACCAAGGGTTATGGTCGTAAACTTGAGCCAAAGGATAAGACAAAGCTTCTTTGCACTCATTTGTTGAGGCTCCTCTTTCTTGGATTCCTTCTTAGAGAGCTCATAATCTAATTCGCATTCTGTTGCTTTCTTTCTTCTTCGACCCATCTTCTGAGGTAATGGACTTTGAGGTTGTATTCAGTGGCGTTCCTTGACTTAAGTGAACACCCATGAAGACAGACAAGACTCTTATGCTGCACTAGTGACGTCATCACTTCTGCTTTTCTTCCCCGAGGGGTTGTGGCCACCCCTCGGTTGGCTTGAATAGTGCAGCTCCAATAAAACAAAAATAATAAAAAATAATAAAAAGAAAATGTATATGTTTATGTATATGTATGTATGACGCTTCAATGAGTGTATGTTGCATGTAAGACGTGAAAAAGTTTATGTTTGTGGAAGTTATGTAATGTATATGTAATGTGATGCATTGGTAGTTATGTTGTATGTGTGTTTTGAGGTAGATTTTGTATTAGCAGCATGAAATATGGAGCCTACTCAGGGGGTGGGGAAGTCAAATCCCGACTTCTTCTCTGGAATAAGGGCAATCCTTTAGCCCTTGCCAGAAGTTTTCCGAGCTGACCCTTTCCTTCAGTGGTTTTAGAGCTCTTCTGCCATGCGAGCTCGTTGATGACTCGAATCTCAGCACCCACTGAGTAGATACCCCTCAAGGGCACAGTTACCATGGACACCCTTAAAGTTATCGTGCGAGTATCTTCTGGCCGAATCGGCTCTGGAGCTCGACCAGCCAAAGTGCCCGGTATCTGTGCCCGACCCCCTCTCACCCATCCCTCAGGTGTCACTGTAAATGTGGCAGTTTTGGCTAGTCTCCTGATCCCTACAGGCTTTACAACATCAATTTGTGTTATCCAAGAACGAAGAGACGTCACCCGGAGGTCTTTCTCTTTAGGGACTGAGGCAAGCTCTTCTATGGGGAGATAGGGGTTCCCAATAACTTCTTTAATCAATGTAGCCCATGTGGTGAGCTGCCATGGCCCTTCAAAGCCAAGGTTGCGTGCTTCTTCCTGCTGTGCTTCAGAAAGGTACCCTGGAAGCGGTGTATAGTCAGGGTGTTTCGGGTCACAGTACACCCTGAATACTTGAGGATATTGTATAGTACCCAAGGGTGCTAACATCTGTGGTGCAGCATAAGGATTATAGGGCCACCCAAGGCACATTGCTGTGTCCAGGTGTGTTAGACCTGCAGCTAGATTGACCCTAAAAACTCCTGGATTGGTTGGACTGAACCCTGGGATCGGCGGAGCTGAGGGACCAGGGGAATCGCAAGGTGCAGATGGTGTTACAGATGAACAGGACGCACCTGCTTGATTTGGGTCTCCCCTTTCTGTCTTCTTTTGTTCTCCATACACCTGCTCCTGGTTTGGTGAAAATGCTTGCAACGGACCATACATCCTCCTAATTTGCCGACTTTCTGCTTTTCCTGCCATGTATAGATACCCTCGCGCCAGGTCACTCTTACAACCGGAGCAGGGATGGAGCTATTGTCCGTCCCACTGACAAGTGCACCCACTAGGCGATGCTCCGGCGCTCACTCGATAATCCCACTGCATCATGAACATCATCCTGGGCAAAGCTTCCACACGACATTGGCCACAGACGTGGCCACCCAGGATCTGAACTGGCTTCCACTGCATTTTCTGAAGCTCATCCTGACCGATGGAAATCTTCTTTGGTTTCTCGTGAGCTGGGCCTTCCCATGCTATCTTAGACTGAGTAGGCTGTAGGCATATCACACACACATTTCTCACTTGGAACCAGATTAGGTTTTACTTTACTGGGGTTAAATAACCTTTTTTGGCATAATACAATAAATCTAAGGCTCTGCCTACCCAAAAGCTATATAAAGCTTTTCTCATGACGATCAAGCCCTTCACCGTTGCCAGTTCGATGAAGGGAGGTATTGTAGGGGTGTTGCTAGCCATCTTCAGCTTCTGGTTTTCTCTTAAATAGAGATTGGCTTCAATTGCTCCACTCCTTGGATCCCGTTTTCTTCCAAAAGGACAGTATTACTATCCAAAACTTGCTTGACTATGTCAGCTTGATTGTACTTTGGCTTGACTGCAGTGGTTGTAGGCTGATGTGCTCTGATCCACACTCGTTGACCCACCTGAAAAGTCATCTTAGGTTGCTGTGGCTCCTTTTTATCTTCAGGGCTCCACTCCACTTCCTGAGATGTGAAGGGCCGTTGGTTTAGCTCTTGAGAGGGGGAGGGCCTACCTGTGCGGTGTCTGTCATTCAGTTGTTGAGCCATTTCTAACAGCTTTGTGCTCCATTCTCTGGAGTTTTCATTCTTTCCAATCCAATTTTTCACCAGCCCTATTGTTGTTTCCACCACCCCATTTGCCTGTGGAGTGTATGGGGGGGAATAAACCCTTATTACCCCGAACCGCTGACACCACTGATCTACCTGTACATTGTGAAAGTGAGTGCCATTATCTGTTCTCAGTTCTTTTGGCACCCCCAAGCATTTACAGGTTTCTTCCAACATTGTCACCACACTGTTGCCATTTGCTTTTCCCACTGCTTTTGCAATCATGTAACCAGACATGGAGTCGACTAAGACTAGGATGTACTTTTCACCCTTCTTGCCATTTACCCCCGTTGGTCCAGCTACATCCATGCATACTGAACCCCATGGCACAGTGCTCTTTATTGTCAACCCATCCACCCTCTGCCCTCTCCTACCTGCATTGTATTTCCCACATACTTCACAGTTCTTTAGGACTTGACGGATGCAATGTGTAGGGACCCAGAGCTGCAATTTCACCAACTCTCTTCGTGTAGGGACTGTACCTGCGTGGCCCAGTGACTCATGCACTGCAGCCACTACTCCCTGCACGGAACCTTCTGGGATCACCCTTCCTTTGGGTGTATCTTCCCAGTTTTCCTGACCTACTAGGATGATTCTCCTCATCTGCACATAACGATCAACCTCATCGTTACCTTGCCAGTGAGGACCTGTCTTCTTGTGAGCTTTCTGGTGCACTACCTCCAGCTCCATATTTAATCTGATTTCTGCAATCTTCTTCCACAAGTCTTGATGTGCCACCGGCTTTCCTTTTGCTCCTTCAAAACCATTTTCTTGCCAAATGGTTAAATCTTCTTGCAATGCTCGTGCACAGTAGTCACTGTCTGTGATTATTGTTGCCTTTTTTACCTTTCTCTTCTCCAACTCTAACAGTCCTTCCAGGACTGCTGTGAGTTCTCCGGTTTGTGCTGTACCGGGCACTTTACCCTTTTTTCTCCACCTCTCTTTCTCTCCCTCTTTTAGGATAAAGCCCCAGTATGCTTTGTCATCTGGCCCTTTTCTAGACCCATCAGTGTAGAGTGTCCATTTTGGTAGATGCTCTTTGTCTTTGTCAGGTTTCGTTGTCTTTTTAGGGACTGGTCTTTTAGGACGTATTTCTAGGTCAGGGTCTTGTAGCAGATCTTCCCAATGGCCCCATCTTGCATTTGTGGCTTTTATGCTTTCCACTGTGGCTTTTGTCAGATACCTGTGTACCTGACTTTGTGTGATTATCTTGATACCTTGCCCTTGATTTAACTCTTTAAGATGACTCCAATATTTAGCTACTACAGCCAACTCTTTCTCTTCTAGCGGATATTTCTTCTCCACAGATGACAGAGTGTAGCTCCAAAGGGCCACTAGCCCACCATTTTCATTTGCCAAAGTGACAATCACATCATCTTCATCACAACTTACTTTGGCCACTAAGCGGGTGGTGAGACTTTGGGGCTCTAGGGTAACTGCATTTTGAATGGCTTTCTTCAACCCTTCCAGATGCTGTTGATCTGATGCCGACCATTCCCATTTTTTCTTTGCATTTGGAGATTTGTCAGTCTTCCTGAGCTTTGCATAGAGAGGCCTAGCATATTTCTGATAGCCAGGAACATGATCTCTGACATAGTTACAAAGCCCCAAGATTTTCTGCATCTCATTCTCTGTTGTTGGGGGCCTGATTTTTTCCAACTTTTCTCTGTAACCCTCCGAGAGCCCCAGTTCAGATGAGATTTGGAACCCTAGGTAGTCTGCTTGGAAGCGGGCAAACTGACATTTTGGAAAGTTAAGTTTTAACCCTGCTGTTGTGAGTCTGTCAATGACTATTTGTAGTTTTTTCAGATGTTCTTCTTCTGTGTCATCTGCAATGAACACGTCGTCAATGTAGATTGTGGCTTCTAAATCTCACAGTATATCCATCACTGCTGCTTGAAACACATTTGTTGAATTTTTGTACCCCTGTGGGAGGTGCTGCCATACATAAGATTGGCCTTTGTGGGTGAATGCTGTTTTACCTTGTGACTCTTTTGCCAATCTCAGTGAGAAAAACCCATTCGCCAAATCAATGCAGGATTTGAATTTTCTCACCTGTAGAGTTTTCAGAGTGCCTTGTGGATTTATCAAACTTGCTTTATTGGCTATTGTTCTTCTGTTGAGGGCTTTGAAGTTGATCACTGGCCGCCAACCTCCTCCAGCTGACTCTGGCTTTCTTACTGCTTGAATGGGACTGTTGGTTGGGGGATTTGACTCTTTTCTGATTATGCCTAAAGCATCTAATTCTCTCACTATTTTGTCCATTTCTTCAACAGCTGCAGGGTTCAGAGGATATTGTTTTACTGCAGGGTGAATCCCCCCTTCTATTGTGTGGGTATATTTTGGACCCATGTGCCCACAATCATTTTTGAAATAGGCCACATTTGCAGTTTGAAGAATTCGCTTTAGTTCTTCTTTACTTTGCTGGAAGAGGTCACTCTCCTCCACTTTTTGCTCTCTTACTGTAGGCGCGTTTACTGGTTTGTACCACTTTTTGTCTGTCAGATTACTCAAATACAGCAAGAGATTACTGAAGTCTATTTTTACCTTGATGGACTGCAGGTGCTGTATTCTTGTTCTGAGTCTTTTTTTCTGACCCTTAGGATCTTGCAGGTCCTTTAGGTCTCTGTAGGAGATCAGATTATGGGGCCCTCTCAAAAACACAATGTCATTCCATATCCCATATGGCATTTTTGTAGTCCGCCCATCTGCAATTATTACTGTTAGGTGTCCCTCTATTTTCAGGGGTCGGCAGGTCATTGACACCTCTGCTCCTGTATCTACCAAGTAGTGGATCCCATTGATGTTGGTGTAAAACATTTCTTCATCTTGGTAGACATCATTTAAAATAACCTGCCCCCTAGCTGCCATTACTTTTTAGCCCCCGAGAGGCTCTTCTGATGTTCCTCTCGGTGGGCTCTTTTCTGTTCTGGAGTCATCTTTTGATACTCTTCTGGTGGCAAATAATTACTTTTCTTCTTTACTTCACCTTTAGAACTTGTAGCTGAGGGGGTTTGTGCAGTTGCAGACAGCGGTTTGGACCTTGGCCCGGGGGGTTGTTGTGGTGGGGGAGTTTTTCAGGTGGTTTATTTTTGGGTTTTTGCTGTTGTTGTCCATGTTTTCTTTTCTTCTCATAGAACTTGCTTTCCAAGTCCCACTGTGATACCTTCTCGTCAAGTACTTTCTCTGTGACAATTGAGGGCAGGAGCTTGTGGAATGTTACCTCTCCTCTCCTGCCTTCGGTGAGCTTCCTCAAGACCATTACCCATCTTGTCGGTGGTATGTCTTTCTTGACCAAGTACCAGACATGTGAGAGGGTGCTACCTGAATCTAGCTGTTGCCGCATCTTCACCACCATGCTGTCTTCATCATTATCATCTTCCAGCACCACTCTCAGATAATAAGTTTTGGCTGGTACTGAGTCATCTAAGGGCACCCTACTGTTAGTGACTCGGCTTAACCAGAGTTTTTTGGCCAATTCATTTGTGGTACTACCTTCCACCATCTCCCAAACACCTTTAAGGTAGTCTACCACTGCTTGATTTGTTTTTGGTGGGGGGACTAGTGTGTTTAAAATCTTGAAGTCTTTGTAGGCCCCATCTTGCAGGTGTGATGCTGTCACAACAGTAGGATTGGTGCTTTGCAACTTTTGTTTTACCTGTCTTTTTTGCCTTTGAGGGGACTCGTCCTCCTCATCATCTGCAGAGATTTCTTCTTCTGCTAGCACTTTTTTTGAGTGTTTTCTTGCAGCTTTCTTCATTCTTCTTTGCATGACATCATGTGTTATTTCAAAGAAGGCCTTTTTAAATGGCTTGGTGAGAGCTTTTGCTTTGTCTATTTTAGCAGATGATGGCATCATTAACAGATTAGCCCACTCACCATATGTAGCTGTTACTGGCAGGGTCTTGAAGGTGTTCTGATTCTGACTCCAGCTTTCTGGAATTTCAAAATCAGCTTGGTCGACTTCGGGCATGTATGTCTTGCGCTGGTCTTTTGTTGTTATGGTATCAATGCTGGTGTCACGGGCTACTCTCTCTGAGGCTTTCTCAATGTCTACTCTTGGATCTTCTTTCTTGTCACACCTGTGGCGACTAATTCTGAGCTGTGCATTTGTCGCAGGGGTACCTCTTCGGATAGAGCACTCTCTGTGTCACTTTTAGGGTGATGTTGCTCAGCCTGTTCTTGCTCCCTTTCCAGGGAGTCAGGTTCTTCTTCTGAATCTTCATATTTCTGCCTCCAGTCCCTTCTGCATGCCTCACCTACATAATACCTGTTGGGACTGGCTTGATATTCTTCAGAGTCACTCTCTGGACAGTGCTCTACCCATACCCCAACTTTGCTCTGTCGATGTGATCTGTCTGTTGTTCTTTGCTGCTCTCTACCTCTTGAAGTTGATGGCTTTTCTTGCTTTGAGCTGATGGCAGCTTTTTGAGATGACCAGCTTCTTCGTTGACTCCCTAACCTGCCTTTCCACTCAGCTCCCATGTCTTCACCCTTAGGGGTCTGAGTTTGTTGTACCTTTTTGCTGCCAAAACTCTTTTCTTCTCTTGACTTTTTGGCGGCTTCTTCTCTGAGTCATTGTTCTGTGTCTTGTTCCGGTGAAACTACCATGACTATTTCACTCAGTGAGTGCCCTTTTCCCGGCCACTCCATGTACTTGTCTATTGCTGCTCTTACTGCCTTTTCTGCTTCACCCCAATGATGAGCGCCGGAGATCAACCCACGTAGCGGCAGCACTACTCTTCTTAGCTGGAAGTCTGCAGCTCTGCAGAGGGCTCTAAGTATGTTTGAGCCCATGAGCGATCGATGAAGCCCAACTGCATCTCCTTTCTTGTATTCTTGCATAGGCACCAGCAGGATCATGTAGTAAAGATCACCCCCACTTACCACCCCTATTGTTGACTCTTCTTTTCTTTGATCATGTCGAAATTTCTTGACTGCTTGGATCTCTTCTTGATACCTTCTACCAATTCTTCCATGCAGCTCTTTTCTGAAGGAGGCATTTCTTATCTTCAACTCATGGTCAGTGAACACCACCAACCCATCTGCCTCCAGTATCCAGGGTCTTGCCACCAACCTGAAAGCCCCGATCTTCCCTGCTGACAGGAACAATTGGGCTTTTTCGGGGAGAGGGGGGAGTGATTTCTTCTCATCTTCAAAGATAGGGGCAACTGCTGTGTTGGGATTCTTTTCATACCCCCTTGCTGCTCTGTTGTAGAGGAGAGGATTGTGATCTGGAAGGGGGTGAGGTTTGTTGTAGAATCTTGATGACTGACCCCCACCTTGTGCTTGTGTACTTTCTTTACCTCTTACCATTGTTGCTGGTGTACTAGGTGTCTCTGCTGGATATCTTACTGGACTTACAGGACGGTAGTGCTGCTCTTTTCTGTTCTTCATGACCGCCCTGAGTCCCTCTAGCAGCTCTTGATGAACTGCCAATCTTTTCTTCACTGTTGTAGCTGGGGGGGTTCGATCCCCCTGCCAGGCTGCTCCTATGCTGTGTTGTTTTTCTTCTCCTTTGTTCCCCAGGCTACGCCCTGGAGTTAGGTGATGCTTCCGCAGTTCCTCTAGCGAGGCAGCCAGCTGGTCTGTTGTTCTTTCCAGCGTATCTAGCACGTCCTCCTCCTCCTCAGACTCTGCTCTAGACTCTAGTTGCCCCCCTTCTTTGCTGCCTGAGGAGGGAGGTTGATGTTCTGACTGCTCACCTTGCTCTTCTTTTTGCTCTGTGAAGTAGATCGAATCTAACCTGGCTGAATTTGTATGTTGAGTACTGTCACTGACGCCGTCTTCAGCTCTCTGAGGATGTTGTACCTGTCGGCGTTTCTCACACTTTTCTTCATATTGTTGAAGTTCTTGCAGACTGCACGGTGGCGCAGTGGTTTAGCACTGTGGCAGCACAGTTTTACCCTTGGCCGGGGGATCGCGGGGATCATGAGATCGTGGGTTCGATCCCAGCCCCCGACCAACAGTGAGCTGTGTGGAGTTTGCATGTTCTCCCCGTGTTGCGTAGGAAAAACATGTAGGTTTAGGGCGCTCACGCACGCAGCGACCGGCAGCCGGTGGCTTGTCACCAAACTGCAAACCAAATCTACTTATGGGTACAAATAAGTAACAAAAAAAAAAAAAAAAGACTGTCAGCGTAGGCGTCATACCTTTTCGCTGCTGGAGTTTCCTCTTTGATGCGACTTGAAGAGACTTGCATTTCCCTGGCCACCATTTTGACCAGGGGGTCGAGTTCTTGATTGGAGCTGTAGAGCTTTACCACTTCAAACTGTTCTTCACCCAGCTGCCTTAGCCGCCTCACCCACCACTCCAACCACTGCCCGACTTCTGTTTTGCAGGCAGCAGCCGGAGGGCACTTCACCACCAGCAGCGGGATGTTGTGATAGTTTGTTAGCAGGAGACTCTGACCCTGTCTTTTTACCTCAGCACTGAGGTGTTCCCCTAATGCCTCAGGGGTGTAGATGATGCCGCGTTGCTTGTATTCTTGACTCATTTCTTGCAGGACCCTGCTGCTCCAGGTGAGCGGGTCACCTGTATGCAGCATAACCCCCACTTTGAAGTGGATTCTTGGAGCTCCACTTCTTCTTCTTTCAGCTGATTCTTCGCTTACCCTCAATGTGCCCCTTTGGGGCAGTGGCTCTTGACTTGCTTCAGGACCTTCTTCGCCTCCAGACCCCCCGTAGAGCTCTGCTGGCACAGAGCTCCCAGGAGCGTTGTCTTGCAGTGTGCTGAGGTCAGGGTATCCCCCGGCCTCTGTCGCGTCAAACCCTTCTGCCATCTTCCTTGTAGGTCGCCTTGTGTCTTCCCTTCAAAGCCTCCCCTTAGCGCATCGGGGCACAGGGATGAGGGGAGAGACCCAGGTCACTGCACCTCCTCCAGGACCTCGTCAGGCCCGGCTGAATCGATGCTCCTAGCCCTGTCAGCTTCTTTGACAGAACTCTGCAGCCTGTAGCACCCACGTTGCCTACCAATTTCTTGATAGGTTTTTACCTGTTGTGGTGTTCCCTCGTAGGCTACCACTGTAGAAAGACCCAGGCAGGACACCTGCCTGCCCACGCCTCAGATCAGGATCTCTTGAACAGCACAGCAGCCGCTCTTGACTGCTGGACTCTCCTTGGCTGCTCAGGTGACTCGAACCCAACATCTTGAGGACCCCGGTGCTCCTTCGGGGCCCACCCAGGGACGCCACCATGTCAAAGACCCTTTGACCTTGAACCTCAGGAATTGAGGTTTAGGTTCACCAGCTTGCAGGTCCTAGAGGAATTTTCCTCATAGGAAATTCTGTTACCTATGTAGGCGTGCTTGGTGACTGTGAGAGTTACCCCAGCTGTACTGTCTCCATATATTGGAGGACCCCCACTTCCTGTATACCAGACCTCCGACTGAGTGACCTGTCCAGTCAGACACCTGGAACACACCTCCAATATTAACGACAGCCTCTCATGGTCTTACATTGTGTCACCATGGGTTGAGATGCCGTCTCGGCACTCAGCCCATGTTTTCCCTCATCCCTGCTTCCCATTGAGCAGCGTCTCAGCTGGCCCCCAGCTGGCAGCATTATGGACGGCTGGAGCCAATTAGTCTTCATCAGCTGGGGCGCTGCCAATGAGGATAAATAGGAGCAGCCTCGATGACTCGGGGCTGCGACATAAACACATTGCTAAGCTGAAGCCCCTTCGTCTGGTGTCAGCTTATACTCCTCTTGCAGCATTCCTGTGTTTGTATCCCGCTGTGAGTATGTACGTCTTGCTACCCCCACGTCCGGTACGAGCTGCTTACCTCTGCGCTGTGCAACCTGTGAGTGTACGTCTGCATGAGTATCTGTGCTCTCCTCATCCCTTCCCCTTTACCCTGAATAAAATATCACGACTCACTGGCTTGCCCCTGGCTCTGATTGCCCGGCTCCCTAGAGCCGGATATGACAGTATGTCGCAGCCAGAAGAGTTGCCGGCGGCCGTGAGTCGCTGTGGAAATGTATCTTTCTGTCCGGGTGTCAGCGCTGCTAGCATGCCGTTTCCCAGGAGTCACTTCCGGCGCCAGGGCGACGAGCTGAGGTCCATCTCGGAGGCTGTCGACGGGACGCTCTTCACCCTGCACGACGCCTCCAACGCGAGACGCTGGCATCCGGGCCGTGCTGAGGAACTCCTGGACTGCCACCCTCACTCTCTGTACCATCTGGAGGACAGTGCCAGGATAGACGCTGCAGGTACACAGCGAGAGAAGCTCCACGGGGTGGATGGAAATCCCGGCAGGGAGTCGAAGTGGGCGACGTCTTTCCCCGCTTCGGAGTCCCGTTCCTGCCGCTATTCCAGTCCGGGAGTTCGCGCCAACCAGAGGACTTCCCCCGACCTGCGCCACGTCACTCGGGATTCCCTTCAAGGAGCTGCAGCTGACAGCAGTTATGTCCGGGGTCGAGTGGCTGTCGCGAGCTCTACTGTGTTTCCTGTCACCACCTTCAGGCATGTGGCGGCGGCAGGGAGATTGATGGTGTGGACTTCAGGGCTACGAAGCTTTCCCGTGCTCGGCGCCTTCCTCGCCTCGTTCTCTGATCTGGAGCGGCGAATCCTGGGTTTCCCCCTCGCTTCGTTCCCTGGGAATAGCCGCCATCACATCGCCGAGTCACCTCTGCACGAACCTCGTCCGGATCCAGTTCTGGGCTATCGTCAGGACCGTTCCTCCCACGCAGCTGTCATCCCTTCGCCTCGTCAGTGTGGAGACTCTACAGCCTCGTCCCTTGAGCCTCGTTCCCCCGCTGTCATTCCTGGACATTCGGGCTGGCTCACCCCGGCTGTTTTCCCCTCCTCCTCGACGCGCTTCCTGACTGCTGTGTGTGCCTGGAATCCCGGCCTGGTGAGCTCTCTGCTGGAGACAACGCGAGCGATCCTCAGACTAACTCCCGGGGGGTCCTCCGTTATCGCCGGGCGGGGAGAGGAAGAAGCAGAATCCACTACAGCAGGCGATACTCAACCTCCAGGGGGCAGGCAAGTCATTGTTTTTTCACACCTGCTTAATGATTTGCTCTGTCACATCCCTGGAGGAGAAGTTCAGGGTTCGCAGCTCCCTGAACTCTCCCCACCTGCTGTAACTTGTATTCCTAATCCCGCATCCTCTGTGTCTCTCTCCGCCGAGCGGTCCCCGGCTCCGGGTCAACGTGGTGGGATATGGAGAGGGCCTGTGGTTCCGCAGCTACATTGCGGACGGAGGAGGGGGACTGACTGCTGCGTGGAGTCTACGCCGACGACTGAGCGTCCCCGGGTCTCCACGGAGGAGCGGTTCGGTCCGGCGGGACGAGATTCTTCTGGCTTCACGCCGAGTGGATCGTCGGCGGGGTTACCTGAGCTGGAGGGATCTCAAGCTGCGCTGACCATCGTGCTGGCTGCGGGGCCCGACGCGGCTAGATGGGAGCCTGACAACGACCTCCTGACGACGGATCCTGGATCTTCGCAGTCCTGGACGGCGTCAGAACCCGAGATCAGGCGAGTGCTCTCCTTTCTTTTCTCTCTTTTTATCCCCGAGCACTTCAGCCTATCTCCAGGGGAGACGAGCCGGGTGCAGCCGTCCGCTGCGTCTGAGCTCGTCTCGCCGGGTTCTGGCGCTGCCGGTGATCCTGATCCCGGTTCTGTTTTCTCTTCTGAGCCTTCTTCCAGGGTCACCGGCAAGGAGTTGCTGTTCCTCGTGGTGCTGGAGGGTCCGGGTTCAACGTTGGAGGTCGGTTCTGGTGCAGTATTCAACGTGGGTTCGCCCGAGACCCAGTCGGGGTCCAACGTGGGTTCGCCTGAGGCCCGATCGGGGTCCGACGTGGGTGCTGCCCCAGTATTGTCCAGGTCCGGTGAGGAGGTGGCCGTTTTCCTGCGGCCTGACGCCCGCCGCCCTCGTCATCGGCTCTCCCCTGAGCCTCTTCCACCGGGATCCGCTCTGATCCTTCGCCCGTCTCAACGGTCCTGGTGGTTGAGTGATGCGGGTCGACGACCCGACCCACAGAACTTTCGGTTCGGTGATCTGGTTCCCCCCACTGGTCTGTGTTTCCCTCTGGGCAGCCTGGTTCGGCTGCCGGTGGACTGGATTCCTGGGATCTGGGTCCAGAGTTCGCCGTCCGAACACTTCTCTTCCCCTGATTCGCCAGCTGGACAATGGGCGGGGAGATCTCCGGAGCCATCTCGGCCATTTTTGGACTCTGCCTGCCATTCACCTCGGGTGTCACTTTTTCTTTTGTTATTAAGGTCACTCGGGTGTAATGTTTTGTCCTGTTGGTGGATTCGTTTTTATAGTGCTGTGTTTTCCATCGCTCATGCTCAGCATTTTACTTTTTGTGCCATGTTTTTAGCCTCGTTTTTTGTATTGTAGAGTTATGTTTTGTTTTCCGTAACACCATGCTCTGCAGTTATCCATTTATTCCAGTCACTTTCATTTCTTTAGGTGACTGGGTATTTATATATTCGTGTGTGTGGGTTTTTCTTTGCCTGCACTCAGTATTTCTTTTTTTGTCCTGTTGGTTCATTATAGAGTCATGTGCCTTGTTTTCCATAACACCATGCTCTATAATTGTCATTTGTTCCAGTCACCCTCACTTTTCTTGGTGACTGTGTGTGTATGTACTTAAATTAGCGCTGTGTATAGGTTCCCCTTTATTTAACCATACTCAGCATTTTTTGCCCTGTACCTTTTTGGTGGTTCTTTTTTCCTTGCTCTGGGTCACGCATGGTTGGTACTCTCTGGGTAGTATGTAACCGGCGTGCTGACCCAGTTCTTCTCCCCATCTATACCTGGGTTAATTATTCTGTTTTGTCAGTATTGTATTTGGGTTTTTCTTTCCCGCTACCCTACATTGCCCCATTGGTGTTGTCCTTCCCTTGGCTTCTTCCCCTCCGGTCCGCCTCCCTTCCTCCCACCCTAGGTGGGGGGGGGGGGGCTGGGATGTTCCTGGTCGTTCAGGAGCCCGACCTTGAGGGGGGGGCTCTGTCACCATGGGTTGAGATGCCGTCTCGGCACTCAGCCCATGTTTTCCCTCATCCCTGCTTCCCATTGAGCAGCGTCTCAGCTAGCCCCCAGCTGGCAGCATTATGGACGGCTGGGGCCAATTAGTCTTCATCAGCTGGGGCGCTGCCAATGAGGATAAATAGGAGCAGCCTCGATGACTCGGGGCTGCGACATAAACACATTGCTAAGCTGAAGCCCCTTCGTCTGGTGTCAGCTTATACTCCTCTTGCAGCATTCCTGTGTTTGTATCCCGCTGTGAGTATGTACGTCTTGCTACCCCCACGTCCGGTACGAGCTGCTTACCTCTGCGCTGTGCAACCTGTGAGTGTACGTCTGCATGAGTATCTGTGCTCTCCTCATCCCTTCCCCTTTACCCTGAATAAAATATCACGACTCACTGGCTTGCCCCTGGCTCTGATTGCCCGGCTCCCTAGAGCCGGATATGACACATTGCTCTTGGTAATCTGGGTAAATGTTAAAAACCAGGAAAATTGGTTTATAGGGGATCTGTTTTAAATACCATTGATTAAGGAAAACCTTCTAAAGCTCAAAAATTTGCAACACCTCTTGTGAAAAAATACCTTTTCTTGTCAAAAATTACCCAATGAGCATGGACGCTGAATCAATAAGCCCACAGAGTCCCATACTGTCTTTGATATGCTGTGGTATTTATTAAAAATCAGCAAAGCTCAGCCAAAACAGGATAAATTGCACTAAACAGTCCATAATAAAAGGAATGAAAATTAAAAATCAAACCCAGAACCCTGATTGCAAAACCTTGATTCAAAAGTCAAAAAAAAAAGTTGTAAAAAATCAGACATTTGATCATAAAAGATTAAAACTCAAAAAGTTTCTAAAACCCAATGAAATGTTCAGAAAATCATCAAACTTCAAAAATCAGAGTAAAAATCAAAATAGATCAAAACCTTTGAATTAAAACCTGATAAAAAAATCTAATTAATTTGTTGATAGTATCTAAGAGAGCCTAAATGGTGAGATTTGGGAAAAAGGATGTGTGATCGCTGGTCTTCCTTGTTGAAGCCCCACTGCAGGGGAAGAGAGGAGAGAAGGCAGGGAGGGGGCCGGGGGAAGAAGGGGAGCTGTGGCCAGATGATCCTCTTCAGGCTGGGCGGTGGCTGCTTTGGCTGGGGGAGAGCGATGAGTTGCCTCCGAAGTGGTGTCCCAGCACGGGGCAGCTTCTGCTTTTCTTCCCGTTGCTCCACAATGCCTGGTGACTCACAGCCTCCTGGCTGAGAGCGGGGCCAGCAGCTGTTGCCTCGTTGCTCAATTCTCTCCTCTTGAGAAGTGCTATTTTAGCACTTTTAAAAGCAGCAGATGTAAAAGTTGCTTTAAGGCTGAAGATTTGAGGCAGAAACTGGTTCACTTCTCTTCTGGCGTTCCCCGTCTTCAGTCCGCTGCTCCGGTGATGATACCTTATTGTAGGTCGCTGAGAAAGTGAACATTTGAGGAAAAATAGGCTTGGTTTTTATAACCTTTGCCCAAGTTCTCTGATTGGTCCCAAACTCACCCTAGGCTTCTTGGCCTCTTATGATTGGCTTAAAATTACATTGTTATATAAGCATTACTTTACTTCTGCACATGTTCAGGCTAGTCAATTCTCGTAAACCATGTGACTGATCAGGCGCTCATGACTCATGGCCTTTCCCGCTAGCCTCTCAGCATTTTCCATTACCAAAATACCTCAATTTGCTGGACATCTGCGCCCATTTCCTCATTTCTAACACATTTCCAGTAAACAGGGTTCTTTCCAACATTTCACCATCTGTTTTACATAAAACCTTCTTTTGTGCAGTTAAAAGATATATACAATCATACAGTTTGATTACACTCATTATTTCAGGTGATTACATACATTACATGTACTTTTTTACTCAATGAGTATACATTTGTTTTACTGATTACACAGAAAATATCACATAGCATGGCATATGCAATTAATATGGCTTTTGCATTTAGTCTCTGTGATTCACCAATGTTGTCTGTTGCCATCCTTTCTAAATGCTGCATTTTGGGCCTTTTGGTAATTCCTCTCATTTTGCTGATTTCCTTGAGTAGATCTTTGAAGCCTGTTATGATCAGCAGCAGAATTGCCCATTTTCCTTTCATAGGAGGTATATCGGTGTGATGGGGAAGGCCGACCACCCTCTTGCCTTCGGCGGTGATTGGGGTCGTGGCGTGGGGTATTCGAACAATACATATATACATATATATATATATATATATATATATATATATATATATATATATATATATATATATATATATATATATATATATATATATATATATATATATATATATATATACTGTATATATATACTGTATATATATATATATATATATATATATATATATATATATATATATATATATATATATATATATATTGTAGAGGATGTACTCAAGGATGAGGCTGAGTTTTATTTCTCAGGTTCAGCTTTATTAACAGAACACATCTCTAGCATTCTCAAAGCAAGAAAAGAGGCAGAGCAATATAACATCGCACTCTTATACTTCTGGAGCATCGAAACCTAAGTCACATGGTGCTTTAGCAAACATACAGTCACATGGTACTTAATCCCAGTCACAATGCAACTCTTTGATCTTTCACCATTGTCTCTTATTCTTCGATGATCCGGAAATCCCTCTGGGGCATCTTCTCTGAGACAAAGGCCAAATCTCACACCTCCTCGTTATCTCCTGCAGACTCCTGCAGATCCAGACCTTTTGTCCCTCGAGACGTGAAGCACCCAATAAACATACAGCCATACATTTGTGGAAAATATGAACCCAACATATGTGCCACAATATATATATATATTTAAAAGAACCTCGGTTGACCAAAGTGGTAGATGTACAATTAATTACGACAAACATGTTTAAAATAATAAAATATGGGGTCACCCAGACAATTATTTTGTGTTTTCCATGAAAAGTCACACTTATTTACCACCATGAGTTGTAAAATGGATAGAAAATATAGTCAAGACATTGACAAGGTTAGAAATAATGATTTGTATTTGAAATAATAATTTTTCCAGATACTCAACCTGCTCAAAGGAAGGTCAATTTTATAGCTTCTCTAACCAGCTAAACTGTTTTCAGCTGTGCTGACATGATTGCACAAGGGTTTTCTAATCATCCATTAGCCTTCTGATGCAATGAGCAAACACATTGTACCATTAGAACACTGGAGTGATAGTTGCTAGAAATGGGCTTCTATACACCTATGTAGATATTGCACCAAAAACCAGACATTTGCAGCTAGAATAGTCATTTACCACATTAGCAATGTATATTAGATATTAGAGTGTATTTCTGATTAGTTTAAAGTTATCTTCATTGAAAAAAAAAAGTGCTTTTCTTTCAAAAATAAGGAAATTTCTAAGTGACCCCAAACTTTTGAACGGTAGTGTACATATTCCAGTTTTTATTCTTAGCGACACCGAATTATCTTCCAAGCAGGAAGGTCGTTTTAAATTGTTTTTAATACATACCTTCAAACAGTTATCTCGCGTCGGGTGTTGGCGTGGTCCTCCTCCTCCTCTCCCGCTTCCTCTGTGTCCCATGCTCTGATGCAGCGGCGTCTGTGAGCAAATGATGCAGGTACAAAATGGTGACAGGGTTTGTGGCATTTAATATCAATACTGGCGTGTGGGATCTACCCCTTAGATGCATGACCAACCAATTCCAACACTCTTCCATGAGTGTGATCAAAATGACCCCAACTAGAATGAATGTGTTTTATGCTGTAAACTTAAGAAATTTCTTTCATTTTGGTTAAAGATGATTATTTTTATTATATTTTGGGTGATTATTATTATTATTATTATTTTAAATTATATTTTGGTCAACAAAAGAAGGGGACAGCTTGGGGTCATTTTTAAGATAAGATAAGATAAGATACGCCTTTATTAGTCCCACAACGGGGAAATTCCAGGATTGCAACAGCACAGGGATAGCAACACTCAGAGCAACAATCAGAGGCAAGAAAAAAAAAAAAGCAAGCAAGAAAGAGCAGCTAATATACATATGTACATATTACTATAAATATATATATATATATATATATATATATATATATATATATACGTATATATATATATACGTATATATATATATATATATATATATATATATATACGTATATATATATATATATATATATATATATATATATATATATATATATATATATATATACACACACACAGACATATGGAACCCATATGAAACCCAGACATTTTGACCCCACATATGGAAAAGTGTGGCACTGATACAAAAAATGCAATTAAAAAATATAACAATTAGATACAAATCCAAATGGCCTCATGTCAAAGACAACCTATTTGAGGAATACATGGAAGATTAAATGATAAAAAATTAAAATTACAAAGATATTGCAAAAAAAACCAACCGCTCAGGCATTTTTGACCCCTGCATCTAACAATACCTACATTGTCCTCACTGTATACACTGTATTGTCCTCATCTGTTTACCCTCTCTGTTTACCCTTGGCATCCAGTCTGAGATGCTAATTGCAGCGTCTACAGTGTTACTGACAACCATGGTGAAATTCAAAAGGGGACAGCTTGGGGTCATTTTTGACCCCACATATGCATCTAACAACACCTATTGTCCTCAACTGTTTACCCTCTCTGTTTACCCTCAGTATCCAGTCTGAGATGCTAATTGCAGTGTCTACAGTGTTACTGATAACCGTGGTGAAATTCAAAAGGAGACAGCCTGGGAAAAGCCCGGGGTCATTTTTGACCCCACATATGGAAAAGTGTGGTACTGATACAAAAAATGCAATTACTTAAAAAATATAACAATTAGATACAAATCCAAATAGCCACATGTCAAACACAACCTATTTGAGGAATACATGGAAAATTAAATGATATAAAATTAAAATTACAAAGATATTGCAAAAAAAACAACCTCTGGGGTCATTGTCACCCCACTTACGCATCAAAGGGGTAAGTACATACCGCTGGGCTGACTTTTCACAGACGTGTTTTTATGAGGGTGCTTCAGTCTGCTCCCGCCCTGACCGGTTGATGTCGAAGACCTCAGTTTGTATTTTGTAAAATAATAATAACAATAATAAGTTTATTTCACATTGGAACAAAATATAATGCAGTTTACATCGTTTAAAAACACAAGATCACCACAAGATGGCACCAGTCACCAATACATGCCCCCACGGGGACGTTTACATCATTACCCCAAGATGTTGAGAGAGGGCCAATGGCGATTCGTCACATCATTCGAAGCCGATGCTATTCCCTGCTTACATTTTAGCACAGCATGGTTTGTTTTAAAGCAGGAAAACGATCATATCAGCTTAATAAAAGGAACTTTTAAAACTTGGAGGAGCTTACTGGAAGCGCGCACTGTAGCATGGGTCGGCCTGTCTCTCGGCGGCACTGATCGTTTGCCCCTGCTCAACGAAATGCTCTCGAGAGGTGCGTCCACGGGCTGTATCCCAGGTATCAGGCCTATGAGAATGGCTGGGTTCTGAGCTGGAGGCCTGGCATTATTCAGCTGTGGAGTGGCCGCTGGATCATCTTCGGATCGTGACCATCATCGAATTGATGTGTATTATCATCTTCAAAATCTGTATGTGCATTTCTTTTTATCGACTGTTCATAATGTTTTATAGATGTAATAATGATCTTTTGCCAACCTGAGAGATTTATTATCCCTTGAAGCTGAGGTAGAATACCTTTTACAAAAGACAGAAAACATGATTTAAAAGTGGATCTGACTCTGAGACAGACGATGAGATAAATGCTTTATCACATAAAATGATAGCGGTTTTATCCATATAAGACTTTTCACAGACCAGTCACAGAAAAAAACAGATAAAACAGTTGATCGAGTAATTAGAAAAATAACATGATTAAAACTTACCACTGTAGCTTGGTGGAGAGTGGATTTCAGCGTGCATTATAATTTCTAAAAAATTAGTCAAGTATCACCTCTCATCTTGCCTGTGTCACGTTCCTTTGGGTGTGAAGATGCGTTCTAGAATTGCTCATTTCTTCATACTTATAAACAAAACGTGAGACCCCCAAAAGACTCCCTCTATAGAGTATTGGAGGAAAGCTTTTGTGATATGAATGGCAGATGCCACTGGTGTGTGTGTGGGGGGTAAGGTAGTGTGCTCATTAAGTCCGAAGTCTCTGAAGCATATAAAAATGTATTGTGATTGATCATTGTGTGTGTGGGTCCGCAGAGTGGTGTGTGAGTGAAAGAGTTGGGTGAATGGGTCAGACGTTGTCATGCGAGAGCAATATGGTGATGCAGGGTTTTTTTGCCGATGGCAGTCTGATGTCCACAGCAGTGTCTGTGTTTTTAAAGCATTTTTAATGCACGTGTGTGTGTGTGTGTGTGTGTGTGTGTGTGTGTGTGTGTGTGTGTGTGTGTGTGTGTGTTGGACAATCTGTCAAAAACTTCCATGTCATCATTTAAAAAAAACCTCATTACGCATAACCCCACCGTGACCTTAAAACATATATATGAATGTCAGAAAAATTGTGTACATATATATGTTATCATTTCATAATATACTTGACTGAAGGTTTAAAAAGGTTTATGCTGTGTGTTGTGGAAAAATTACTGATGTGTAACTCCACTTAGTGTGCAAATCAAGATGAGTAACTATGTTCTTTTTGACCAGAAGCACCAGTTTGTTGTAGGCCCATATATGGAGTTGTTTCCCTCTCTCTGTCTTTGCTGAGTGAAGAAGCAGATGTTCTCCCCGCGATAAGAGTGTTCATGCGATTTATCTCCTACACACACTTGAAGACGTACAGAGCGTACTTTTGCTTATGTGGTAATTCCGTTGTTCTGCTTTTGCTGAGTTTGTCACATACACCATGTACTATCACTGTATATAAAGAAGGCGCTGCGGGACTGCCCCCAGCATTCACCTTCACACTGCATTAAGGTTTGTCTGTGTGATTGCTCCTTGCAAGTAAAACTTCTAACTTCTAAAAGGCTCTACGTGTCTCAAGTCTGATCTTTGATTCAGTCTAATACCTTTTTGTACTCTGTATTTGTGAGGTTTATATTTCAGACTTCTGACATACGTGGTGCCGAAACCCGGGACAGCTGAGATCCAGGTGGAGCGGGAGGAGACGTCCTGCAGGTTGAAATCCATGCATGGTCTGATGATATCCGTCAGCATTGAAAACCCGACTTGAGGGAACTCTGTCAGAGACATTCCTTCTCCTAGCTCTATCTGGTGACGGCTGTCCACGTCGATAGAGCTTAGAAGTAAGTGACGCGTCTTTTTATTTAAGAGAAAAGGATATAGTATATGTGCATTAGAAGATCCTCCCAATCCAGCCTTGAGTGAGTAATGTAAAATAGAAGGTATTCTAAAATATGTTACAAGAACCTCCAAATCCAATTACGAGTGACTAACGCGATAAGTAAATGAAGCGCGCAGAAGTGGTCCGGGACCACGAGTAGTTAATCCCATTTCTTGTCTTATGAGTCATAAGCCCTAGGTCTCCTATGAGGAAGTAATGGTAATATAGCGGCGTTCTATATTTTTCCTAGGAATAATATTTTTCAGGTCCGCGGGAGCAAGTAATGGTAATGTAACGGCGTTTAACATTTTTCCTGAAAATAGTAACAACTAAGTTCAAGAATCTGACATAATATCAATACAGTGAGGACGATAATACAGTGAGAAAACGGCAAGAGTTTCATGATGGGAAATTGTGGTGAAAAGCCCAAAAGGAAAAGAGATAAAGAAACGAAGAAACAAGACGTAGCGCGCAGGACAGTAAGAAACTACAATGAAAAACTTGAAGAAAAAGATAAGATAAAGGATCCCGAAAAATATCTAACCAAATGGGAAAAGGATTTCTCATTCAAGCCCACGTTGAATGTGGATGAATGCCAGGCATTGTTAGCAACCATTAAAATGACGTCTAATAAACCTGTTAAAACAGGCAAACCCAGTGCGGAGCTCCAATGTGCCATCTTGTGGTCACAAGCGGCAGAGGCTTCCCGACGGAAAGCTGATGAAGCCAGAGAAAAGCAGAAACAAATGAAAACTCAAACTAGTACTGTTAGTACGGCCCCACTATTGGAAAATCCACCCCCATACCCCAAACCGGGACCTAAGGCGGGCCCGTATTCCACTCTTTCACAAGAAGCCAAAGAAGTTGAACAAAAATATCACCCAGCAAACCAAACTAAACCTGAAAGTGCTGCAGCGTTTCCGTATATAGTAAAACCCATGATGGCAGACATAACTAAAAAGGTGAAGGTTGAAGGTGGGCAGGAAGTGGAAACCATTGAAGGAAGGGACATAAAGGCTACATTAGTGTACAAACCATGGACTCTGGCCGAAATGCATGCCATTGCCAAGGCTGTACCTAAACCCGAAGATGATATAGTTGGATGTAAAGATGCAATGATAGAAATAATAGATATTTATGACCCCAGTCCCCAGGAAGTGATAAAAATATTTAAAATAGTACTAGGATCAAAAGCTGACTACCATTTAGAAGGCCTTAAGGAAAGGACATGGACGGCAGACAAATACGAGCCAAAAAATGATAGGCGTGGACTGATAGCAGAGGTTCAGGTAATTCTAATTAAATTAGAAGAACATTTCAAGCCCACAAAATCTCTAGCGGACGTGTCCATGATGCGTCCTAAGTCAAATGAAGGAATGTACTATTATTATCACCGCTTCCGCAAACAGTATTTGGAAACCGTCACCACCCAATTAAGAGCAGCCAACCTCTTGGTATTTAAATATACCTTCTTAGACACTTTATCTGCAGACTTAAGAGAGGCAATAAAAACCAGTTGTGTTACACTAAAAACCTGCGACGAGGAGGAGTTCAAGACACATGTCTTCCACGTAGCTGAGGCTAAGGCAAAAAAGAAAGCGCCAAAACAGACTGCTTTTCTGGCAGGTGAAGAAGAGGAAGTGTATGTAGCACAAATGATACGGGGGGGGGGGGCGGAGAGACCCAAAGCAAGACAGGAAGAACATAGAGATGTTTGTTTTAATTGTGGTAAACCGGGTCACTGGGCCCGTGACTGCAGGTTTAACCTCGGCCGAGGGTTTGGAAATAGAAGAGGAAGAGGCAGAGGACTGTTTCAACCGAGTGGTACAGGAAGGTTTCAAGGAAGCGAAGGTCAGAGGAGAGACAGGCAGGATGGAAGCAGACCTGGACCTTTAGAGGGTCCTGGACGACAGGACTGGTCAGCATGACTAACCGACCGTTATGACGACTTGAATGACCAAGACCGACAGATAGTTGAAAATCAAAAAGAAAAATTGTCAGAGGCCATACGACAAAAAACATGACCTTTAAGGACTGCTTTCTCAGATTTTAACATGTACTGTAGCTCCGTTTCTTCACCCACAATCACACTATTGGTAAATGGAGAACAGGTTCAATTTTTGTGCGACACTGGGGCAACGAAAACCACAATGCGCAGACCCCCTAAAAAATCTAAACCTACGGGGGACAAGATCAGAGTCCAAAATGCTGGAGGAACATGTTCCCTGGACATTGTTTGTGGACCTGTCACCTTTGTGGACCCCACTACTGGGAATACCCACACAGGCACTGTTGTAGTGGCCCCATCTTGCCCAGTAAACCTTTTAGGAAGAGACGTCCTATTTGAGCTTAGCATTACATTAGGACCAGATAAAATAAAAGATGACTATACAATCTTGAGACAAGGTAATTTCTACTCACAAGATGAGGACACTGATGACCATGGGTGTGGTACCTTGTATTCATATAACTTACCCAAAAATAGCATTATGAACACTACATTGTGTGTTCAAACCACTGCAGCAATGACAACAGTCTTACCCCAATCAACTACCTCCGCACTCCATGGTCCACATCCTCTACATGTGACCATGAAATATGATAAGGCTGGAGAACCATTTGATGACAAATATGCAAATGATCTGTGGGAACACAATCCTGTTTGTGCTACCTTTGAGCATTTGTATTTTAACAACAAGGGAGAAGCTGCTTTGAGCATCACACTCCCTGCAGCCTTACTAAAATTTCACAGAAGCGATACCCCTCCACACATGTCCATGTGGGGACCGCCCAATTATTTCTGGGCAGATGCAGGCAAATTGGTCCAACACGGATTGCAGACCCATGATTGGCAACACACTGAGCACACAAAAACAACATACTCGCCATCGACAGGGCTTTACAGAATACCTGTGTCACACACTCTCACTTTGGATTTCGAAATCACTGATTACTGTGGTACAGAACAGTTACCTGACATATTTGAGGGCCAAAAGACGGGCCGACCAATACCCCTGTATCACAGCCAGTGACCTTTGCAGCAACTCCCAGATTCCTTGTGGTCTACTGGCGATGCTGACGTGGGAAGGTTAAAAAATGCTACTCCCGTGCAAATCCATTCTAATGGGAGAGGATTTCCTTACAAAAAACAATACCCACTGAGACCTGAGGCCTTGCAAGGCATACAACCCATTATTGGTGACCTGTTGAAAAGTGGAGTGATTATACCATGCCTTGACTCGCCAGTAAATACTCCTCTCTTTCCAGTTAAAAAAGCTCCACCTAGTGTTGGTTGGAGAATGGTACAAGACCTACAGGCTGTTAATGCGGCTGTGGTGGCATGCGCGCCACAGGCGCCCGATCCCCATACCCTACTTAACTCTGTAGGCCATGATTCATGTGTTTTCTCTGTGGTGGACCTCAGTAATGCCTTTTTTACCATTCCTATCCACAAAGATAGCCAATTTTGGTTTGCATTTACCTTCGATGGGAAGAGGTACACATATACTCGTTTACCACAAGGGTATTGCGAAAGTCCCACCATATTTTCCCAAGAAATGACAGCCTTAATGGCCAGATTTTCACCACCTGCAGGCTCAAAGATCCTTCTATACGTGGACGATGTTTTGCTGGCGTCCACTACAGAGGTACAATGTCAGGCAGACACCATTGCCCTGCTGCACTTTCTAGCGGACAATGGTCTCAAGTGTAATAAAAAGAAGCTGCAATTTTGTCAACCAACAGTTAAATTCTTGGGGCACACTTTATCCGCAAACGATAAAATGTTGGAACAATCTCGTGTCCACACCATTCAAAATTTACCTTACCCCAAGACAAAGAAAGAACTTATGTCATTACTGGGCACACTGAATTATTGCAGACAGTGGTTGCCTAATTTCTCACAACACACAGCATCACTGTATGCACTGCTTCAGGGCCCACAAGGCAACCTGCATTCACAGGTTGTACTCTTACCAGAACATGTAGATGCTATTAGCCGCCTCAAATCAATGCTTTCTGATGTTTGTGCTTTAAACATTCCTAACTATGAAGAAACATTCCACCTGTTTTGTGACGCTGTGGACGGCCACATGTCCGCAGTACTAACCCAATTACATGCGGGACAATACAAACCTTTGTCCTACTATTCCAGGAAGCTAGACAGTGTTGCTTTGGGCCTAACACCATGCATGAGATCTGTTGCTGCCACTGTTGATGCCGTCAGTGCAGTTTTAGATATTGTGCTTTATCACCCCCTTGTTGTCCACGTCCCGCACGCTGTTGATATTCTCCTGTCCGAACATGGCCACACAATGTTATCAAATGCACACTGTCTCCGCTACACTATGACCTTACTGTCACAGCCACACCTCACCTTTGTAAAATGTGCTTCGGTGAATCCTGCAGCTCTGCTTCCACCTACTGGTGACTTTCCAGAACCACAGCATGACTGTGTTTCTCAGTCCATAAAGGACTTTTTACCACGCCCCGATTTATCACAATCAGTACTACCAGAATCACTATGGTTATTCACTGATGGTTCATCAGTCAAACTATCTGATGGCTCCACATCCACGGCATTCGCTGTCACCACTCTGACAGAAATCTTAATCCTTCAGAATGTCCCCCAGCCAGCTTCAGCGCAAAAAGCTGAATTACTGGCATTAATAGCCGCCCTGCATTGGTCCAAGGACCTTGATGTCACCATTTGTACAGATAGCAGGTATGCATTCAATACAGCACATTCACATACTGCACTTTGGAAGTTAAGAAGATTCACCACGTCCTCCGGTAAACCCACGCAACATGGTGACCTCTTGCAATTATTGACAGAAGCTCTAAAACTACCACGCACACTGTCTATTGTGCATTGTCCAGCGCATACAAGTGCTACAGATCTCATTTCCAGAGGCAACGCCTTGGCGGATCATGCAGCCCAATGTGCGGCCCGCGAGTGTTTTGTTTCCTGTTTTTCCTCCTCCACACTAGACCTCCAGGTCCTTGTGGATGAGCAGAAAAACATGACCATCCCACCATGTGCCATTTTGAACCATAATGGCGCTTGGTACACTTCTGATGGCAAAATCATCCTCCCAACGTCCCTGTACAGGTGGGCCGCCCTCTTGACTCATGACCAAGGTCACGTGTCAACAGGAGGGATGATGAAAATACTTGACAGGCATTTTTTCTGCCCAGGCATTGCCAAAACAGTAAAACAAATTTGTCAGCAATGTTTGATCTGTTTACAAAACAATGCGCAGGGAGCAATGAGGACAAGACAAGGAAGTTTTCCCCCGCCAAAAACACCATTCTCACAGTGGTGTATAGACTTTATTGAGCTGTCCAAGGTGGGACAACTACAGTATTGTCTGGTTCTCATTGACACATTTACAAAATGGACTGAAATACACCCCACAGCAAAAGCAGATGCAAAGTTTGTATGTAGGGTGTTACAGAATAACATTTTTTCCACGTTTGGAATTCCTGAAGTCATTTATGCAGACAATGGCACACATTTCACTGCCAAAATGGTTAAAAACTTGGCCCTCTCAGTGGGTACCCAGTTGAGGTTCCACACAGCATACCATCCACAGAGTGCAGGCCTAGTGGAGAGAAAAAACGGAACGATTAAACAAATGTTAAACAAGGTTATGCAAGACAAAAATATGTCTTGGCCGAAAGCATTAACTATAGTTAAGATGACCATTAACACCATTCCTGAAAAGAAAACTGGTTTGTCACCCTTTGAGTGTGCATTTCGTAGACCCTGCCTGTTGCCTGAACTGACATCATTGATACCTAATAGTCCATATAAAGCTTTGACTGATCATTTAAGAGACTGTAAACAAGTACAAGAGTATGTTGATTCTGTCAAGTCTCTTTCTGATCCACTGGAGGGCCCGGATAACCCTCTGCAACCTGGTGATTACATCTTCATCAAAAATCACCACCGTCAAAACTGGACTTCATTAAGGTGGCTTGGCCCATATCAGGTCCTTTTGGTCACGCCCACAGCTGTAAGAATCACAGAAAGACCCTCTTGGATCCACCTCTCACACGTTAAAAGACTTTTGGTGCCCCTTGATGACCTCCAGCCACCCTTAGGGTAAGTCTGGGATTGCGCAGGTAAAAAGACTCACCCAGTGAAGATAGTGGCCTGAGCTTGCAGGTACACTCCCAAGGGCACCAGGCATCATGATGTACCACCGACTTGGAATGTGGGGCCTCGGACTCCTGACCATTCTTCCGACCTTGATCGCCATACCACTAATCCGGAACCAAAGAGATTTGACAGATGACATAAGCTCCCAAGTTGATTATACCCATAACCTTTGGTACCAAACTATGGTGTTGTCAGTCAGACAGCTAGGTGTTAATGTGTCCTGTTATGTTTGTTCTCTATTACCACACTCGCATAACTCTGCTATTCCAATGACACCCGTTCCATTGAATGAATCCGAAACAGCAGGAGCAGTTTTGGCTATGACATCCTCCAATCTCACATTGATAGGGAAGCATTGGGTAGTGGGAGACTTACAACCCTATTTGGATAGACTAAATGTTTCCATGGTTGACTATTCGGAATCAAGGGTGAGAATTTTTAATGTGTCTAAAATCTCTCCTTTTAGGATGAGAAAGTCAATAATGAAGGTTAATCCCACCCTATTCACAGCTCCTATTTGCTTTATGAATAACTGCACTAACTCCTCTTATCGCTGTGGAACTACGCCACGTTGCAATGTTACAAAATTAGCCACTTGCGGTTTGCTCAACTCCAAATCACCATGTAGAACTGATGCCAATATCCCATATGTCACTACTGGTAATTTCTCCCTGGCACCAAAAAACTGCAGTAACAACTGCAGCGGTAACCCCTTCCTGTTCTGGCCAAATGATGACGGCTATGGCTGTCTGGAAAATCATGTTTGGGTGTGCGGACCCAATGTGTATGCTGTGTTACCTCCAAACGGGTGTGGAACTTGTTACATGGCACAGCTAGCACCGCACATTGTTCTCAGAAGTTCTCTCACGCATCAGTCTATTCAATCATATTCACATTACTACCATCCTGACTTCACTGATATACATGTTAGAAACAAAAAAGAGACAAACACAAAATTTCCTAAGCAAAGAGTGTCTGAAATTAAAATAGTTGGAGGAATAGCTTTGCCCTCCTATGGAGTGGCGGTAGCCCTCAGACATATAAACATTCTGGCTTTTACTATGGAAAATTTGACTATGTTAATGGATCAAGGCCTGTCAGCTCTAAATGAGGAACAACGGCTGTCACGGATAATGCTGTTACAGAATAGAATGGCATTAGATTACACTCTCGCTGCTCAAGGAGGAGTATGCCACATAATAGGACAGGAATGTTGCACCTATATCCCAGATAACTCACAAAATGTGTCACATGTCATACAACATCTTAATGACTTACTGCACCAACAGCAGGCTTTGGATGAAGATAAAGGATGGTCATTGCTCGACTGGCTTCAGAATGGAGCCTGGTGGCAGATTTTGCTCAAATGGCTGACCCCAGTTATTGTAATTTTAGTGCTTTTCTGTGTATTGTTCATGTGTGTCATTCCCTGCAACAGATCAATGATCACACGTGCATTGACTCAACACACTTTCATGCTACAGCAGTCATTCTTGTCCAATCATGTTCGAGGCCCGTATATGCCACTCTCCCAAAAGGATGACACTGTCTATAACCCTGAGAAATATGATGACTGTACTTCTGTTTAAATTTGGACAAGATGCTCTATGAGGTCAATGTAGAAAATCTGTTGAAGTTACATTGTACTGATGCTTGCATGTATTGAAATTATGAAACGATAAAACAGGAGGGAAATGTCAGAAAAATTGTGTACATATATATGTTATCATTTCATAATATACTTGACTGAAGGTTTAAAAAGGTTTATGCTGTGTGTTGTGGAAAAATTACTGATGTGTAACTCCACTTAGTGTGCAAATCAAGATGAGTAACTATGTTCTTTTTGACCGGAAGCACCGGTTTGTTGTAGGCCCATATATGGAGTTGTTTCCCTCTCTCTGTCTTTGCTGAGTGAAGAAGCAGATGTTCTCCCCGCGATAAGAGTGTTCATGCGATTTATCTCCTACACACACTTGAAGACGTACAGAGCGTACTTTTGCTTATGTGGTAATTCCGTTGTTCTGCTTTTGCTGAGTTTGTCACATACACCATGTACTATCATTGTATATAAAGAAGGCGCTGCGGGACTGCCCCCAGCATTCACCTTCACACTGCATTAAGGTTTGTCTGTGTGATTGCTCCTTGCAAGTAAAACTTCTAACTTCTAAAAGGCTCTACGTGTCTCATGTCTGATCTTTGATTCAGTCTAATACCTTTTTGTACTCTGTATTTGTGAGGTTTATATTTCAGACTTCTGACAATGAACAATAGAATAACATCACAATGGGTCCCAGGACCTCTAGGGTCTGCTCGGGTTGTTGAGATTCCAGGGTTGGACCGAGCTATTTCCCCCACTGTATACTGTTAAAAGTCCCGCTATGGCCAACTTTGTAAAATTATCCACTTGTGTCATTTCATTACAAGAAAATCTCTGGGATAGCCATCAAAACTATATTTAATGATTCAAAAGCTTATTTTTTCCTCTCGTGATTTAGCCTATGTTTCTCTTTAACCTCAGTACATTTCACCCCTAGTGATATGTCACCATAGAGGGTGATAGAAGCAACAGAGTAAAATAGATTTCTACTTCTTGTTTACATTATCAAACACTTTTTCAACTCTAAAGTGATGGACTTGACTCAGTAAACAAAATTGTCACACATAATTTCTTTAATACTTAAAAATACTGTTCCACTTCCGGTTATGGCGGCCACGTAAGAAGGACACGTATCACTCTGCTCTGCTCCTAGAGAAAAAAAATCGGCAAATAACTCTCTCATTTGGGACAGAACCTATTCCAGCGTTTGGGCGAGGATATGTCGGCGAAGCCTAAGGCTGGAAAATCAGGTAGAGGAAAAAGTGAACCGCCGAAACAGTCCAAATTAACGGACTTTCACGTCCGTGATGCAGCAAATAAAGCTCCAGATATGGCGGAGGAAGCTAGCAGCGGTGCGGTGACTGCGGGCAACGGCACAGGTGCAGTACTCGCTGCCATTAGTTCAATGAGAGCAGACTTTTCCGCTAAATTTGATGGGATTATGGCAGCGTTGGAAGGAATGAGAAAAACGAGTGGCGCAGGTGGAGCTTCGTGTTTCCAGTGCTGAGGATGACGTCGCCGGCCTTCAATTAAAGGTGCGCGCTTTGGAAAAAAAAATAAATGTCTGGAAGATAATGTCCTGGACTTGGAGTCCCGGTCGAGTCGGAACAACCTGAGGCTGGTGGGTCTACCGGAGAGAACCGAGGGTCAGGACCCATGTTCCTTTTTGGAAAAGTGGATTCCAGAAGCACTGAACAATGCGGAGCTGCAATCATCAGTCGTCCTAGAAAGCACACACCGAATTGGCCCACCGAGAGATAAGGGACCTCCGAGGATGCTTATTATGAAGTTCCTCAGCTACAGAGACAGGATGAAGATCTCCAACGCTGCACGAGCCAAAGGAGAAATTAAACACCAGGACCAGCAGGTGCGGTTCTACCCAGATTTGGCCACAGGAATCCAACAATTAAGGAAACAGTTTGACCCCGTACGTAAAGAGCTGCGCAACCTTGGGATCTGTCATGGAGTGATTCACCCTGCAAGACTGTTGACCACGTATGGGGGCAGAACACACATCTTCAAGACCCCAGAGGAGGCGCAGGAGTTCATCAAGAAGATCCAAGAAGAGACTGGTGGGAGCTAAACATGAACAAAATATAAGGTAGAATATTTAAGCATTTGCACAGGCATCTAATTGATCTGAAGCAAACAGCAAGTTTACAAAATATAGATTGTATTATATATTAAAAAAAAACCTATGATGTACAAAGTTGCTAAAAATTTTGGAGTTAAGTTGGAAAACTACAGAAGAGAGTTAATGTTACGTCATTAAAAGCAGTACAGTTAGGGTGATTGGGAGGATGAAGAAGGAGTGACTTTGGCTGATCCTCATGGGTGTGGAGCGGTTGATGGCTATATTGGGAGACGGAATTTTTCTTTTGATTTTGGGGGGATCACCACAAATGTGGGAAGGGGGAATTTGTTTGTGTGTAGTTTGTAGGATGAATGTTCAACCACTCATGTTTTTGCTTCTCTGTATGAGCATGTTTACACTGCAAGGTAATCCCAAACTCCCTATTGATCATAAACCAAAGCGTTAATCTAAATTTAACTTCATGGAATTGCAGAGGTCTACAAAATTTAAAAAAACTTAAACAAGTTATGAATAAAATAAAAGACATGGGTTCAAAAATTGTGTTTTTACAAGAAACTCATCTAATAGAGGAGGATGTAAAAAGAATTAGGAGTAGATGGCAAGGAAGTGTATTCACCTCATCATTTTCATCCCGAGCCAGGGGAGTTATGGCTCTCATACATAAATCAGTCCCATTTCAAGTGAAAAATGTAATTGGAGACAAATTTGGAAGATATTTAATCATTCAAGGATCTTTGCTATTAGAAAATATAAATCTGGTGAACTTATACGGTCCCAATATAGATGATCAAAAGTTCTTTGCTAATTTATTTCTTATCTTATCATCACTTACAGGGCAACATATAATAAGATAAGATAAGATAAGATGAGCCTTTATTAGTCCCACAATGGTGAAATTCCAGGATTGCAACAGCACAGGGATAGCAACACCCAGAGCAACAATCAGAAGGCAAGAAAAAACAACATCTAGTAAACATATGTCCATATTACTATAAATGTATATATAAAGACACACAGTGCAGAGCATTATGGTTGGTTGGTGAATGTGCAGCAGAAAGTCTAAGCTCTCTCTCCGCGGATGCGGCGGGCCAGCTGGAAGTCTTTGGGCATGATGGTGACCCCCTTAGCGAAGAAGAGACCACCAGGTGGGCCTCGCTGGTCTCCTGCAGAGCCATGACGGCAAAGCTCAGGAAACGCAGGACGGTCTTGAAGTCCTGAGTGATCTCCCTCACCAGGCGCTGGACGGGCAGCTTACGGATGAGCAGCTCCGTGGATTTCTGGTAGCGACGGATCTCTCTCAGAGCCACGGGCCTGTGACGGCGAGGCCTCTTCACTCTGCCGGTGGCCGGAGCGCCTCTCCGAGCAGCCCTGGTGGCTAGCTGTCTCCTGGGGGGCTTCTTCCTCCAGTAGATTTTACGGGTGGTCTGCTTGGTTCTTGCCATCGCTCTTTATTATTCTGTCTTATATTTCTTGCACGCCGCCTAAACTCCAGCCCGGCACCCGCGTCGTTTTCGCTACAGCTCCCGGTATGTTGAGTTTCCCATTAGCACCGGGCAGCGGCCAAGTGCTAGCTAGCACTAGCTCCTCCCCGCTGTAGCGTCTCCCGCTGCAAACCGTGGCTCCGTCCGCCGACCCGGGAGACCCCCGGGGCGATCCGTGCGTCCGTGATATATATACAGAGTGAAAGGTGTAGAAAGAAGAAGAAAGATTAAAAAAAAAGGCTGTTGCAACGGGCAGCCTACTCGTGTGGCGCCACCGGTCCGGCGGAACCGGAACCGGAAAAAAAAAAAAAACCTATGATGAACCTATAATAGCAGGGGATTTTAATTGTACATTGAATCCCGGTATAGATAGATCAACAGGACTGGACTGTATGCACAATGGATGTAGGATGATCATTAATCATTTTATGAAAGAATTGAGACTGCTAGATATATGGAGAGAAATGAAACCACAAGTTAAAGCCTACTCTTATTATTCTAATACCTACAAGACATTCTCACGTATTGACTATTTTTTGATCTCCACAGAACTAAGGTCCAAGATTCAAAACTGCTTTTATGATAACATTGTGATCTCTGATCATGCACCCTGCTGTCTAATATATGTAGATAAGAAATTGACAAAGGAACCAGGTAGATGGCAATTTCAGCATAAATGGCTTCAGGATGAGGAATTTGTTAAGTACATAGAAAAACAGATAGATGAGTTCTTTGATATCAATACTACACAAACATCAGCATGTATAAAGTGGGAGGCTTTCAAAGCTTTTATTAGGGGACATATTATTAGTTATACAGGTTCAAAATCTAGGAAGACTCGAGAGGAGAGAGTCCAACTGGAACATAAACTAAAAATTCTTCAAGAAAAAGTGTATGCAGGAAGTGATCCAAAGTTAGAGAACGAATTACTGATTTTGAGAGCTGAATATGACAAAAAATCAGCGAATAGAGCTGCCTCGAGTCTTCTAAGATTGAAACAATCTTTTTATGAACAAGGTGAAAAATCAGGAAAATTATTGGCATGGCAGATTAAACAATTAGAATTTAAAACACCAATTACCAGTATTATAAACAACGGACAGGTAGTTATAGATCCTTTAGAAATTAATAGAGCCTTTAGAGATTACTATGAAAAATTATATGATACCAAAAATGAATCTGACTTAACAAAACTAAAAGGGTTTTTGGACGGACTATCTATACCGTGTATTCCAAATGAAAACAGGGAGATATTGGAGTCTAAAATTAGTCAAGAAGAAGTTGGGCTAGCCATTGATAACATGAAATCAGGAAAAAGTGCAGGACCAGATGGTCTTCCAGTTGACCTTTATAAAAAATTTAAGAATAAATTAATAAAACCTTTTTTGGAAATGGTTTTAGAAGCATTTCAAAATAGTAATTTACCATCATACATGAATAATGCCTTAATTATACTGTTGCCAAAACCAGGTAAACCCTCTAATAAATGTGAAAATATGAGCCCAATAAGCCTATTAAATGCTGACCTTAAGATAATCTGTAAAATTTTAGCAAGACGAATACAAGAAATTTTACCAAATATTATTAATCGAGATCAGAATGGCTTTATAAAGGGAAGACAAGGCTTCCATAATGTAAGAAGACTATTTAATATTATTTATTCTAATAAAGAAGCACCGGATACAGCTCTCCTATCATTGGACCCCGAAAAGGCCTTTGATAGAGTCGAATGGCCCTTTCTTTTTGAAGTCTTACAAAGGTTTGGACTTGGAAATAATTTCATAAAATGGGTTCAGATAATATACAATAATGCTACAGCAGAAATCCTAACAAATAGCAATATCTCAAAATCAATAAAAATCAATAGAGGATGTCGACAAGGCTGTCCACTTTCACCTTTATTGTTTACTATGGCAATTGAACCTTTAGCAATGGCAGTACATTTACATTCACAAATATATGGAATTAAAGTTGGACCAACAGAACATAAAATCTCCCTGTATGCCGATGACATAATTTTGTTTATGTCGAATCTTAAAAAATCAATTCCGACCTTGTTGAATTTAATAAAGAATTTTGGGGAAATATCAGGATATAAAATAAATAAAACTAAATCTTCAATATTAATGCTAAATGGGACCCAGAGAAATCACCCAGCTCCTGAGGTAAATCAGTTTAAATATTTAGGAATCCAAATTGTGCCTAAGCTAGAATTAGTCGCCAGTGCCAACTATGAAGCCTTAATGAGAGACATTAATGAGTTAATTCAGAGATGGATGTCACTACCAATGTCGATGATCGGGAGAATCAATATACTTAAAAGTAATATCTTACCTAAAATACTTTATTTATTTCAATACATTCCTTTACCACCACCTTCAGATCTATTCTCAAGAATTAAAAAAAAGTTAGTGGAATTTATATGGAACAACAGGAGGGCTAGATTACGTCTGTCCTTACTATATTTACCATTTGATCGTGGAGGTCTGAAATGTCCAAACTTTATGTTGTATTATTGGTCGGCACAACTGAGGTCTATGACATATTATTTTTCATCAAACGATCTCCCTCACTGGACTGAAATGGAATCATACAATTTACCTTTACCTCTTCCCATATTCATATACTCAGATTTGGCAAAAAAATTACAAAAACAAGTTAAAAATCCATTTGTAAAGCATATGATCAAAATATGGTGTGAAACTAAAAACTATTTAAAAGAACCACACTTATTGTCACAATTTAGCCCAATATGGGGTAATCAATATTTTAAACCAGGGAGAGCGGATGCTGTATTTAAAGTATGGAATTTAAAAGGGATTCAAAAGATTCAAGATTTATATCTGTCATGTTCAGATAACATAATGTCTTTTGAAGAGCTGAGGATCAAATTTAATCTTAATAGAACACATTTTTTTTAAATATCTTCAGCTTAGGAACTTTATTCGATCAAATCAAAATAATGCTCTCACTCGACCTATTTATTCATCCTTGGAAAAAATGTTGATGAAAGATAGTAAGAGAAAGGGTATTATTTCAGAGTTTTATAACTCATTGACACTATCCTCAAGTGAAAACTCACAGAAAAGATTGAACTACTGGAAAGAAGACCTGCAAACTGAAATTTCAGAGGAACAATGGGAACTGGCTTGTACAGAAGCTCAAACCAAATCAATAAATGTACGTCTTAAATTGATACATTTTAAATGGTTTAATGTGGATGTATGTTACATCGGAGGAGTTAAATAGATATAACAAAAAGATACCAGATACAGTGATCCCTCACTTGTCGCGGTTAATGGGTTCCAGAACCGACCGCGAAAAGTGAAAAACCGCGAAGTAGCGTCACCCCCCTTTGTGGAATTCCAGGCTGATCTCGTTAGTTTTTTGATACATAAAATAATGTATAAATAATATAAATAATACGTACGTTCATTCTCTCACTCTCTCTCTCTCGGGAGAGAGAAAGAGCGAGAGAATGAAAAGAATCTCGCGAGAGTGCATCTCTCGCGAGATTCCCGAGCCGAGTCAACATGAGAACAAAATCTAGAGTCGGGAGCAATCTCTTAGGGGGGAGATGCTGGCCAGCGAATCAGAGAGGTGAATTTTGAGTTGTGCGGGCTCTCCGTGTTGATACGTGATGTTCTAATGTATTTTTTCTCAATTTTGAATTTTTGATGAATACTTTTGAAAAATCCGCGATGCACTGAGGGTGCGAAAGGTGAAGCGCGAAGTAGCGAGGGATCACTGTACATGCACAAAATGCATGGAAAGTAAAGGAACCCTATTTCATTGTGTATGGGAATGTAGAATAATTAGAATGTTTTGGGAAGAGGTGAGGGTAACAATTGAAAAAATAATTTCAAAACAAATCATATTGAATCCTAAATTGTTTTTGTTGGGTCTGTACCCAGAAAAGCATAACTTTAATAAAAGTGAAAGAACATTCACAGACCTCAGTTTGCTTAATGCCAAAAAATGTATTGCACTACTGTGGAAAAAGACTCATAGACCAGATGTGACTCAGTGGTTAAGACAGATGTTAACAAACCTTCCACTAGAAAGAATAACATACATACTGAAATCAAAGGAAATTGTGTTTGAGAATATATGGAGACCTTTCATTGATTATGTAAAGAATTTAAACATAACTTCTAAAGAAGAAGGTGAATGATGTGTGTGGACCTTGTAAATTCCAAACTGGTGAATGTATAATATGTATACTTATGTAATGGATTGCCTAGACTAAACAGAGGAGCATTGTTGAAGATCTGCCTTTGTTAGTGGTTGTTGGTGTTTTTAGTGCATTTTTTTTTGTAGTACTTTAGAGTTAGTGTTTGATTGTTTGTGTCATGTTTGTTAAAAAAAAGGTTCAATAAAGATATTGTGGAAAAAAAAATACTGTTCCATCATACTCACATAGGGTATCCAATCATCCCTGAAAAGACTAACTCAAACAAGATTTGGATTTGTTTTAGCACATTACTGCAAAGATTTCCACTTTTTTACCCAACCACATAACTGTGCTTTATAGTTAAAGACTTTATCAGTAGGGCTATGTGATGCATTACTTATGTAGCAATTAGCAGCTTTAGCCCAAATAGTGAGCTAAGTATTTTTTAATGTAAAAAATGAACAATCTGTCAAAGACTTCATGTCATGGTTAAAAAAAAACCTAATTATGCATAACCCCATTATGACCCTAACCCTATGTGAACAATAGAGCTGTCAATTTCACTCAATTACATTATTAATGACACTTTTAATTAGGTCACGGGGGGGGGGGGGTGTCAGGTCAAAGGGGGCAGGGTCAGGGGTCAAAAGGGGCATGGCACTTGTCAAAAAATGACAATAGGGTGTGTATAAATACACCCCTGCCTCTCTCTGGAGCTTTTCTATCAGACCGTTGTTGCCAGCGCCATCTTCTTTGCTGCTGTCTGTTGGGGTAGCAGTATCAGGGCCAGAGACACCAACAGACTTGACAAGATTATCAAGAGGGCTGGCTCTGTAATTGGTCTCAGACCGGAGACCTTTGAGACAGTAGTGGAGAAGAGAACTCTAAATAAACTGCAATCCATGATGGACAATCCTGATCACCCCCTCCACCACACACTGGACAGACAGCGAAGCACTTTCTCCAGTAGACTACTACAGCTTTGCTGTCGAACAGCCAGGTACAGGAAATCTTTCCTGCCACATGCAATTTTACTGTACAATAACTCACTATGATGTTGTATTCTGGTCATAATAATGCTGCCACACTGCACCTTACAGTCTAACTGGTACCTCACATTTCACTCTGCTCCTGATAGTCCTCCTTTGTGCAACGGGATGATTCATGTGTTTAAACGGGTCATTATATATTAAGCTCTGATGTATATAGGTTTTATAGTCGTGTTAGTTTTACTTTCCATGAGTAATCCCTTTGTCCATCATGTGTGTGTTTCTGTGTTTGGCTGTCTACTGTCATGCTGCTGTTACATTGTAATTTCCCAGTTTGGGATCAATAAAGTACATCTATCTATCTATCTATCTATCTATCTATCTATCTATCTATCTATCTATCTATCTATCTATCTATCTATCTATCTATTTATCCTGTGATCAGTCTGACAAATGGTTTGGGAGATATCTGAGAAACAGAGAGATACAGACAGACAGTCAATTTTTTTTTTATTTTTATTTTTTTTAGATCTAGATTCCTTTATTAGTCTCACAATGGGGAAATTATAGGGCCTCCACATGAGTGGATGAGGCAGCCACTGGTGTGGTGCCCAACCCTTTCACCATTCACACCTGGGGCCACTTTAGAGTCTCCAATTAACCTAACTTGCATGTTTTTGGCATGCGGGGGGAAACTGGAGTAATCCCGGAGAAAACCCACGCAGACATGGGGAGAACATGCAAACTCCACACAGATCACTGTTGGTCGGGGGCTGGGATCAAACCAAGGATACCCCGGCCAAGGGTGAGCTGTGCTGCCACAGTGCTAACCACTCTGCCACCACGCTGCCCAAATATGCTGCATTTATTGATAGATGTTATCCTTTGTGTTATTATTATTGCTGTTATCCTGTCTTAGTCTTCTTCTTGTGTTTACTTATTGTGACAGTGCTCTGATTTCCCGTGGTTGTTCTTTTGTGTTGTTAATTATTCACGGCTGTGTCTGATTGTGTTAATCACTGGCTGCTCCATATATACAGCTCTCACCTCACTCTCAGTGCAGCAATCTACTGTTATTTTCACAACTACTCTCACATGCAAAGCAAACTGTTTTTTCCTCCAAGCTCGACACAGTTTAGGTTCATCTCATTTATCCTGCCTTGCAGTTTGTGTTGTTTTTCCAGCCCTCGTGCTTTATTCTATTATTTTGGTAATAAAACCATGTTTGAACTTCGCCACGCGATTTGGTCCTCTTCTCCGCCCCGAAGGGGCAAATATGACAGTAACTTGCTCTATCACACTTGTGAAATAGTCTCAAAGGACAATAACTCATTATATAATATATATTATATAATCAATAAGTCATTTTTAAAGCATGACTTGCATGGCATGGCAAGCAGAATACAGAGTTATTGTCCTTTGAGACTATTTCACAGGTTGGACAGAGCAAGTTGCAGTACTATATTCACAATTTAACCCTAAAGAACTAAATCAAGTCATTTTTAAAGCATGTAAACTATTTCAATCAACATTAAGACCCTTAATCAATTTTTGGCAGGTGAAATACAGAGTTAGGCAGCATGTCCACCAAATGCGTTTTTTTCAGCTCTGGGCTGCTATTTTCCATTCATTCTCTATGTAGCCCAGCGTTTACAGCGCTGAGCGCCCACGGCGCTGAAACGTTCTCGGCAGTGGCCATTTTTTGTCGCAGCGCTCAGATCACTCAGAGTTGAAAAATGTTCAACTTTTCAGAGACTGCAGCTGAGCTCATCAATGTCAGACCTTAAGCAACCAATCGGAACTGCTGAGTGGGCAGGACATAGGACACCAGTATTAGTCTGTACTCAGACTCCTGCTATCCGTGTCATCATTTTTTACATCCAGAGCTGCAAGAAAACGTTTCCTGTCTATTGTTATTTAGAGACTGCTATTAAAAAATCAGTAGAAAGTCTGACAATCGGAAACACGGAAGTGTGGAGCTGAGAGTGACAAGCTGTTGCTGGGATACAGGGCACAGACATTTTGTCCCAGAGTGCAGCGTACAAACGCTGAAAAAAAAAAAGCTCATGGTGGTCGGTCGACAAAAAATGCGTTTGGTGGACACGCAGCCTTAGGCAGCCTTAGACTGCATGTACAATGGGATGCAGAGCCTTTAGTAATCAAGCTCCTCTCCTGTGGAACCAGCTGCCAATCTGGATTCAGGAGTCAGACTCGATCTCTGTTTTTAAGAATAGGGTTAAAACCTTCCTTTTCAATATAGCCTACAATTTGGGAGGGATCATGTGTTTCTGAACCTCCCTTAGTTATGCTGCTAATAGGTTTAGACAGCTGGGGGACCTCCTATAATGCACTGGGCTTCACTCCTTTCTTCACTCTCAATGAATTTTTTTTTTTTTTTTTTTTTTTTTTTGCTGGTCATTAACATCTGTTTGTTCTCTCCCATAGATTGAGTCCCCATCGTGTTGTTTGCTCTCTACATGTCTGTTCTTCTCATCTTCTCTATCCCCTCATCCCACAGCCAGTTGCAGCAGATGACTGCTCCTCCCTTAGCCTGGTTCTGCTGGAGGTTTCTTCCTGTTAAAAGGGAGTTTTTCCTCTCCACCGTCGCCAAGCGCTTGCTCACAGGGGATCGTCTGATTGCTGGGGTCTTTCTGCAATTTGGGGGGTTTCCCCTACAGTTGAAAGTGCTATGAGATGACTGTTGTTGTGAAATGGTGCTATTGTAGGACCTTGGGGAAGTCAGATTATTTAGCATCTTAGATGGAGACAGTGAATAAGCATGGGAGAACAATGCCCAGGGGGTTCCTGGTGAGATAGCAGGAAGGAGTCAGGGGCATAGGGGGTTGAATGCAGTGTAATGTAAATGTCATGCTGTGTGATGAGAAATGCCAAGAAACGTGTGAAGAGAGAGTTGAGTTAACAGAGGAGAGCTTGTTGAAATGATTCAGTCTGTTCTGTGCTTGTGAGATGTGAAGTGTGTAATAAACCGTCTGTCCATGAATCTGCCTCTTATTTCACACACTCCACACTGGTGACCCTAGACGAATTATGGAACATGAGGCAAGAACCCCGGAGCCGGCCTGGTCGGGAAACCCCAGCAACGCAGCAGCCATCCCACAGACAGCCCGGACTGGAGCCCCCAGCAACGCGTGTGCGGTTTCAGTCAAGCTACCGGACTTTTGGCAGCAAAACCCATGCTCTTGGTTCCACCACATCGAGGCCCAGTTCGCCCTCCGGGGAGTAATGGCAGACAACACCAAGTTCTACCATGTGGTAGCAGCGCTGGATGCTTGCACAGCCCAGCAGGTAGCGAGCCTGCTCGATCAGCCTCCAGCCCACAGCAAATACGAGGCGCTCAAGGCTGCGCTGATCCGGCGCTACACGATCTCGGAATGTGAGAGAGCGGAGAGGCTCCTGGGGCGGACCGAGTTAGGAGATGGTTCGGCCGTCAACCTGACAGAGAAGATGCTGGCGTTAATGGGCACGGACAACGGGCACTTTCTGTTTGCTCACCTTTTCCTCCAGAACCTTCCAACGTAGGCAAGAGTGGTTCTGGCCAATTCGCCATCGCTGGCAGCGCGTGACTACTGTGCGCTAGCCCAGGAGGCAGACCGGCTCATCCTCACCACCCGGGCGATCACTGTCAACGTGGCGGAGGCAGAGCCCAGCGAGACAACCAGAGGAGGCGAGGAGCCACCGATGGTAGCGGCAGCAGGGGCCAAGGAGCGCCAGAGAGACACACTCTGCTTCTACCACCGCCGCTTCGGAGAGAACGCGCGCAGATGCGCACCACTGTGCCAGTTCAACCGCTCGGGAAACGCCAAGGCCGGCAGTCAGTAGCAGCTGCGACCGCCGGTGAAGAGAACAAGCTGCTCTACGTGACGGACTCGCGCTTGGGGAGACGCTTCCTCGTCGACACTGGAGCCTAGAAGAGAGTCATCCTGCCGTCCTACGCTGACCGGCTGGCAGGACCTAGCGGCCCCGGACTTGTGGCAGTAAACGGCTCGGAGATTAAGACGTTAGGTGAGAGAACACTGGCCTTATCTCTACATGGCCGCTCGTACGAGTGGACTTTTATCATAGCAGCACTGTGTTGCCCGATCCTGGACACTGATTTTCTGTGTGCGCATGGTTTACTTGTGGATGTTGCTAACAGGACGCCTGGTTAATGCACTGTCCTTTGAATCTCTCCCCTGTATAGCCCGAGGGACCCAGCCAACAGCACAAGCCAACGTCACAGCTCCAGGCGGTAAGTTCCACGCACTGCTCGCTCAGTTCCCAGCACTCACGGTCCGGATGTTTTCGGCGGCCATCGCTAAGCACGGGGTGGAGCACTTTATCACCACCACCGGGCCGCCCGTTTTCGCAAGACCTCGGCGCTTGGACGCAGCTAAACTGGCCATAGTGCGCGAGGAGTTCGCCAACCTAGAAAGGTTGGGCATCATCAGGCGTTCGAACAGCCCATGGGCATTCCCGCTACACATGGTCCCTAAGGCTGAGGGCTCGTGGCGACCGTGCAGTGATTTCCGCAGGTTGAACAACGCCACAGCACACGACTGCTACCCGATTCCCCACATACAGGATTTTTCCATTCACCTCGCCGGAGCACGCATTTTTTCCAAAATAGACCTGGTCGGCGGTTATCACCAGGTCCCAGTGCGCGCAGAGGACGTACCCAAAACAGCGGTAATAACTCCGTTCAGTTTATTCGAGTTCCTGCGCGTGCCATTCGGGTTAAAAGGTGCGGCACAGACGTTCCAGCGCATGATGGATGCAGTGCTGCGCGATCTCCCGTTCGTGTTCGTCTACCTGGACGATATCCTGGTAGCCAGTGCGTCCGACGACGAACTCAAAACCCACCTCAGGATGGTTTTCCGGAGGTTGGAGGAGCACGGGTTAATAACCAACCTGGCGAAATGCCAGTTCGGCGTGATGGAGATTGATTTTTTGGGGCACCGCATCTCTCCGAAAGGAGTGATCCCATTGCCCAACAAAGTGCACACCGTAGCGGATTTTCCCCGGCCTCAGACGGTCAGGGCATTGCAAGAATTTTGGGGGATGGTGAACTTTTATAACCGTTTCCTTCCCCACGCGGCACGGCTCATGCAACCATTGTACGCCGCGCTCAAGAGACAGAAACCCACGGATGGGGTCGAATGGACCCCGGAGCGAGAGCGGGCATTCTTGGAGGTTAAAGCAGCCCTGGCAAACGCTGCACTGCTGGCGCATCCGGACCCGGCGGCCCGGATAGCGCTCACCACCGACGCTTCAGACATGGCTATAGGGGCTGTCGTGGAGCAGCATGTCGCCGGGGCTTGGCAGCCACTCGCCTTTTTCAGCAGAACTTTGCGCGACAGTGAACGTAAATACAACGCGTTCGACAGGGAGTTGCTGGCCCTCCACCTGGCCATACACCACTTCCAGTTCTGGCTGGAAGGGCGCAGCTTCACCGCGTTCGTGGACCACAAGCCACTAACGTTCACGATGGCCAAGGTTTCAGAACCGTGGTCAGGCCGGCAGCAGAGACAGCTGGCCGCGATCTCAGAGTTTACTACCGATATTCAGCATGTGTCGGGTAAACTGAATGTGGTGGCGGACTGCCTCTCGTGCGCCGTGGTGGCCCCAGCCTACGTGGGGATAGATTACGCAGCCATGGCCGCGGAGCAGATTAGCGATGCAGACGTGTGCGCGCTCCAATCTGGACCAACAGGGTTAAGGCTGGAGAGCAGGGTACTGCAAGACGGCATGCCCCCCCAATCTGCGATGTCTCCATGGGACGCCCACGTCCAGTGGTCCCGGTTACGTTGCGCCACCGCGTGTTTGAGTCAGTTCACACTCTGGTGCACCCAGGAGTGCACGCGTCGGTCAAAATGGTGGGAGAGAAGTTCGTGTGGCCGAGCATACGCAAACAAGTAAAAGAGTGGGCTGCGGCCTGCATGGCGTGCCAACGAGCCAAGGTACACAGACACACGAAGGCTCCCTTGGAGCTGTTTCGGGTACCGGCTAAGAGGTTTGACCATGTTCACGTGGACCTCGTGGGCCCCCTCCCACCATCACAGGGGTGCACGCACCTCCTGACAGGGGTGGACCGCACCACGCGCTGGCCAGAAGCAGTCCCCCTGGAAGCAACCACGTCCGCGGACATAGCACGCGCTTTTTTAACAACATGGGTGGCACGTTTTGGAGTCCCGTCGGACATTATGTCCGACAGGGGCCAACAATTTGTTTCCGACCTCTTGTTCGCGATGGCCCGCAGCCTGGGTGCTGCAATTCATCGCACAACCGCGTACAACCCACAGGCCAATGGTTTATGCGAGCGTTTTCATAGATCACTGAAAGCAGCACTCAGGGCTTCACTGACGGATGCAAATTGGGTAGACAGGCTGCCATGGGTTTTATTGGGGTTGTGCTCCGCGCCAAAAGAGGATTTGGAAGCTTCCCTGGCAGAGCTCGTTCTTGCGCAACCCCTACGGCTGCCCGGGGAATTTCTACCAGATAATCCCACGCCGGACAGCTCCCCGTCTCAGCTTTTGCAGCGGAGCGCAAACACAGGCACGCTGCCGGGCCCGGCCCACCACTGTTTTTCGCGTGCTTTCGTACCTAAAACTTTGAAGAACGCGGAGTTTGTGTTCGTCAGACACGACGCCCACCGCCCGCCATTGCGCCCACCCTATGATGGACCGTTCAGAGTGTTGGAAACAGGGGATAAGCATTTTTTTCTAGACTTGGGAGGTCGGTGGGAGAAAATTGGCATAGACAGACTCAAACCCGCCTTTGTAGCAGTGGACGAGCAAGTGCTGTTGGCTAGGGCCCCTCGGCGTGGAAGACCCCCACGGAGAGCTCCCCAGGGAAGCGATTCACCAGAGCAGCCACACGGACAGAACAAAGTTCCCCCCCCTCTCGCCACGGCCCACCCGCAGTCAGACACACTCCCAGCAGCCCCCCACCGGCACAGCAGCGCCACGGAGGCGGTAAACCCCAGTTACAGCAAATATGGGAGGAGACTGAAGCCAAGAGAGCGTGTGGACTGATGTTCTATCTAAGATGCTGGGGGGGCGGTGTAGGACCTTGGGGAAGTCAGATTATTTAGCATCTCAGACGGAGACAGTGAATAAGCATGGGAGAACAATGCCCAGGGGATTCCTGGCGAGATAGCAGGAAGGAGTCAGGGACATAGGGGGTTGAATGTAGTGTAATGTAAATGTCATGCTGTGTGATGAGAAATGCCATGAAACGTGTGAAGAGAGAGTTGAGTTAACAGAGGAGAGCTTGTTGAAATGATTCAGTCTGTTCTGTGCTTGTGAGATGTGAAGTGTGTAATAAACCGTCTGTCCTTGAATCTGCCTCTTATTTCACACACTCCACACTATATAAATAAAGTTGAATTGAATTGAATTCAAATGCGTTTTTTCCACTCTGGGCGGCTATTTTTCATTCATTCTCTATGTAGCCCAGCATTTACATCACTGAGCGTCCACAGTGCTGAAACGCTCTCGGTGGTGGCCGTTTTTTGTTGCTTCGCTCAGACTGACATCGAGTCAAATTTGAAAATGCTGGCTAAAAGTAACTGTAAATACTCCACAATTGTTAATCACGCCGGCATTAATGACATCCGACTCCGGCAGTCGGAAGTCTCAAAACTTAACGTGGAATCGGTGTGTGACTTTGCAAAAACAATGTCTGACTCTGTAGTATTCTCTGGGCCCCTCCCCAATCTGTCCAGTGATGACATGTTTAGCCGCTTGTCATCCTTCAACCGCTGGCTGTCTGTGTGGTGTCCTGCAAACGATGTGGGCTACATAGACAATTGGAGCTCATTCTCACTGGTGAGAATTTGCAGCAGGTTTTAGAGGTGGTCACAACTGAAATGAAAAAATTAACGCAGTGGTTCAACAAAAATAAATTATCTCTAAATCTAAAAAAAAACAAAGATTATGGTGTTTGGAAATTATAAAATAAATCATGAAATAATGGTAACGATAGATGATACCAGAATAGAAACAGTACAGGAAAATAAGTTTCTGGGGGTGACGCTAGACAATAAAATCTGCTGGAAACCTCACATCAGTCACATCCGGGCTAAATTAGCAAAATGTATAGGCATACTGGGGAAGACAAGACACATCTTGGACTATAAATCATTGGTCTTATTGTACAATTCACTGTTTTTACCTTATCTTAACTACTGTGTAGAAGTCTGGGGAAACACCTACAAGACCAACCTACAGGCAATATGCACATCACAAAAAAGAGCTATAAGGATAATAAACAATGCAGGATATAGAGACCATACCAAAGTAAATAAAAATATAATGTATAAGCATCCCAAAGTGATAAAGCAAAATATTGGTAAAACTCAAATTAAACATAAAGCCTCTAAATTGAATGATTTGGCCTCTGTTCCTCCTCATAATTTAAAAATTAAATGTGGTTTATTAAATATTAGGTCTCTAACTCCCAAGTCTCTGTTAGTCCATGATCTGTTAATTGATCATCAGATTGATTTAATTTCTCTTACAGAGACTTGGTTAGGGCAAGAGGATTATGTTGGTTTAAATGAATCAACTTCCTCTGGTTATTTAAACTGTCAAAATCCCAGAAGTTCTGGTCGTGGAGGAGGAGTAGCAACAATTTACCATTCCAAATTACTAGTTAATGTAAAGCAAAAAACATGTTATAATTCCTTTGAGGGCCTGGTCCTCAGTGTTGGGCACTTTAGCAATTTCAGGTTAAACCCAGTTTTATTTGCCATAGTTTATCGTCCCCCATCAACCTATTCAGAATTTTTATCCGAATTTGCTGATTTCTTAGCTGATTTAGTGCTGAAATCTGATAGAATAATTATAGTAGGGGACTTTAATATACATGTGGATGTAGATAGTGACTGCCTTAATGTGACTTTTAATTCAATATTAGACTCGATTGGGTTTTCTCAGAAAGTAGGAAATTCTACTCATTACCTCCACCATACATTGGACCTTGTTCTGACATATGGCATAGAAATAGAAAATCTTGTAGTGTCTCCTCATAACCCTGTACTGTCAGACCATTGTCTGTTAACCTTTGATTTTACCATTTCTGACTATTTGGCTCCTAAAGAAAAATATTATCACAGTAGATGCCTCTCAGATGATGCTGTTTCCAAATTTATGCAGATTGTTTCCTCTATGCCATGTGTCAACACAACGGAAATAAGCTATAGACAGCTTGCTCCTTCTGTAATTGATAACATGGTGGATAGTGTTTCAGCTTCTCTGCATCAGGCTCTAGACTTGGTGGCCCCCTTAAAAAAGAAAAAGTCTATTCAGAGATTTTTAACTCCTTGGCTCAACACAGAAACTCGTAGCTTAAAACAGAAGACTCGTCAATTAGAAAGAAAATGGCGCTATACTAATTTAGATGAAATCTATTTAGCTTGGAGAAATCATCTTTTAATTTATAAAAAATCTCTTAGAAAAGCTAGAACGAGTTATTACTCTGCATTAATAGAAGAGAACAAGAATAATCCCAGGTTTCTTTTCAGTACTGTAGCCAGGTTGACAAAGAGTCAGGACTCTGTCAATCCTAGCATCCCCTTAGAGCTTACTAGTCAGGACTTTATGAACTTTTTCAATAATAAAATTTCATCCATAAGAGACAAAATCAATCAGATTCTTCCCACAGTTAAATTAAATACTGTAACTACTACAACTCCTTCTATTGATGTCTGTCTTGATGAGTTTACTCCAATCGACCTTTGTGAGTTAGACAAAATAGTTTCCTCATCCAAACCTTCAACTTGTCTTTTAGACCCTATTCCTACCAGGTTATTTAAAGAAGTCTTCCCACTTATTGGTAGCTTTATTCTTCATATAATCAATTCTTCATTAACTTCAGGCCATGTACCGCAGGCTTTTAAAACGGCTGTAATTAAACCCTTACTCAAAAAGCCAACGCTAGATCCAGGAGCTTTAGCTAACTATAAACCAATCTCTAATCTCCCTTTCATTTCAAAAATCTTAGAAAGAGTTGTTGCTACGCAATTATTTGACCACCTGCAGGAAAATGATTTACTTGAAGAGTTTCAATCTGGGTTTAGAATCCATCATAGTACTGAAACAGCCTTAGCGAAGGTCACTAACGACCTCCTCATTGCATCTGATAATGGACTAGTTTCTGTACTTGTCCTTTTAGATCTTAGTGCAGCTTTTGATACTATTGATCATAATATTCTACTTGATAGATTAGAACACTATGTTGGACTTAATGGAACTTCGTTGCAGTGGTTTAGATCTTATTTATCTGATAGGTTCCAGTTTGTTCATGTAAATGATGAGTTTTCTTTCAGCTCAAAGCTTAGTCATGGAGTTCCACAGGGATCTGTGCTAGGCCCTACTCTTTTTAGTTTATATATGCTTCCGTTAGGCAACATTATTAGAAAGCACTGTATACATTTTCATTGTTATGCAGATGACACACAATTATACCTGTCAATGAAGCCAGATGATACTAATCAATTAGTCAAGTTAGAAGCCTGTCTTAAGGAAATCAAAGCTTGGATGACTTGTAATTTCCTGCTATTAAATTCAGATAAGACTGAAGTCATTCTTGTTGGTCCAAAAAACCTTAGAAATTCCTTTCCAAATCAAACTTTCAGTTTGGATGCAGTTACTCTTTCTCTTAATAGCTCTGTGAGGAACCTTGGAGTTATTTTTGATCAGGATTTGTCCTTCAATTCACATATTAAATTTGTTTCTAAGACTGCCTTCTATCATTTGCGTAATATTGCCAAGATTAGGAGCATCTTGTCTCAGTGATGCTGAGAAGCTGATCCACGCTTTTGTTAGCTCGAGATTAGATTATTGTAATTCTTTATTATCAGGCTGTCCTAAAACATCTTTAAAAAGTCTTCAGTTGATCCAAAATGCTGCAGCAAGAGTTTTAACAGGTACTAGAAAGAGAGATCATATCTCTCCGGTTCTGGCCTCCCTTCATTGGCTTCCCATAGAGTTTAGAATTAAGTTTAAAATCCTTCTTCTTACTTACAAAGCTCTAAACAATCAGGCTCCTTTTTATTTAAAAGATCTGATACTACCGTATTATCCTAACAGAGCACTACGCTCCCAAAATGCAGGATTACTTGTAATATCTACAATCTCCAAAAGTACAATGGGAGGCAGAGCCTTCAGTTATCAAGCTCCTCTCCTGTGGAATCAGCTGCCAATCTGGATTCGGGAGTCAGACTCGATCTCTGTTTTTAAGAATAGGGCTAAAACCTACCTTTTTGATATAGCCTACAATTAGGGAGGGATCATGTGTTTCTGAACCCTCCCTTAGTTATGCTGCTAATAGATTTAGTCAGCCGGGGGACCTCCAGTAATGCACTGGGCCTCACTCCTTTCCTCACTCTCTATGAAATATTTTTTTTTTTTGCTGGTCATTAACATTTGTTTGTTCTCTCCCATAGATTGAGTCCCCATCGTGCTGTTTGCTCTCTACATGTCTGTTCTTTTCTTCTTCTCTATCCCCTCACCCCCCAGCCAGTCGCAGCAGATGACTGCCCCTCCCTGAGCCTGGTTCTGCTGGAGGTTTCTTCCTGTTAAAAGGGAGTTTTTCCTCTCCACCGTCGCCAAGTGCTTGCTCACAGGGGATCGCCTGATTGCTGGGGTCTTTCTGCAACTGTGGGGGTCCCCCCTACAGTTGATAGTGCTATGAGATGACTGTTGTTGTGAAATGGCGCTATATAAATAAAGTTGAATTGAATTGAATTGAATTTGTTGTTCTTAAAGTCACATGTCATGAAGTTCATCGATTTAGTTAAATTTAAGACAGCACAAGTAATGTACAGGGCAATTAACAATCAACTCCCAACTAATATACAAATAATATTTAAAAAAAGAGACAATGATCATAATTTGAGAGGAGACTTAAACTTTACAAAACCCAAGATACATACAACCAAGAAAAGTATGTGCATATCTGTCTGTGGGGTGGATTTGTGGAACAGTCTGGAGCCAGAACTGAAACTATGTACAAACAGAAATCAATTCAAAAAGAGGTATAAGCACCATTTGCTGAAAGGATATATGTTAGAAGGGTAGTATTTATATGTACGATTCATTATGTTCACTCTGGGTCATTATGGGACACTATGGAATGGTGGGTGGGACAGAACTGTGTATATCTGTGTTGTTTGAGACTGGTTTTTGGATGTATGGACTTCATTGTATGTTAGAATGGATGAGTGTTAATGTTGATTTGTAAAAAATATAGTAAATTGTTTACTTGGGGTCTTAAAGGTGGTAATTTGTATAAAATTCACATGGGTGTATCTATGGAAAAGAGGAGTTGGAATTAATAAGTGTTCACTTCTTCCTTCTCCCTTTCGAACAGTGTATACTGTAACTTTATTGCATTTGCCAATTGCTTGTTTTTTGTTATATTTTTGTGTTCGAAATAAACTATCTATCTATCTATCTATCTATCTATCTATCTATCTATCTATCTATCTATCTATCTATTTTGGGGAAAACCTGGTCTTATTAGACGAGACAGCATCTATCCCACTTTGGATGGTGCATCTCATTTATCTAACAATCTGGCATCTTTTTTAACCAAATTTCCAAAACCTTGACAACTCAGAGTTGGGACCAGGAAGCAGTCTTACACGCCTCTCTGCAGCTCCTCTTCATCCGCCACCCCTCAACTTAGCCCCTGTCTTCCCCATCAGAGAATCATTGTCTGCTCCCTCCAAAGTAAATCAAAATATAATGTATAAGCATCCCAAAGTGATTAAACAAAAGTTAGGTAAAACTCAAATTAAACATGAAGCCTCTAAATTGAATGATTTGGCCTCTGTTCCTCCTCATAATTTAAAGATTAAATGTGGTTTGTTAAATATTAGGTCTCTAACTCCCAAGTGTCTGCTAGTCCATGATCCATTAATTGATCATCAGATTGATTTAATATCCCTCACAGAGACTTGGTTAGGGCAAGAAGATTATGTTTGTTTAAATGAATCAACTTCCTCTGGTTATTTAACCTGCCAAAATCCCAGAAGTTCTGGTCGTGGAGGAGGAGTAGCAACAATTCACCATTTCAAATTACTAGTTAATGTAAAGCAAAAATCACGTTATAATTCCTTTGAGGGCCTGGTCCTCAGTATTGGGCATTTTAGCAATTTTAGGCTAAGCCCAATTTTATTTGCCATTGTTTATCGTCCTCCATCAACCTACTCATGTAATGGTCTGTTCCAGTGCCTATTCCTTTCAGCTGTGCGCACACCTGCTCCTCATCATGTCTTGGGCTATATAAACCACGCTGCCCTGGGATCAGTGCAGAGTCGTCTGTCTATACTCCATGAGACCTTCTCTTGCCTTCATCGTTGTTCCTGAGTTCCAGCCTCAGCCTACCTTAGTCCTCGCTTCCAGCCTCCTGCCCACCGGCATCTGGAAGAGTCTCCCTCCAGCTCAAGTAAGCCTCACTCATTCCTCTAATCCCTCTCTCAGTCCCCTGTGCACAGGTGGAGCTCGGTGGCGGCGGATCTCTCCCTTTCTGTGGCGGCGGACCTCCTTCCTTCCTGGCGGCAGACTAAGCTGCACTACTCACCCTTCACACATCCACCTCCTTCAGCCGCAACGGGATCGGTGAACACTGTCCTCCTGGCCGTAGCCGCCGAGCTGAACCTGAACTACTCTACATCTCTACAAACAGAAAGGCTTGGACTAAACTACACATTCCCACCTGTGATTACCTCTAACTGTCCCTGCTTCTGTTTATCCCTAGGGTTGCCAGGTTGAACGGTGTTCTGCTCTCCCCCAGTGGCTACAGACTACACACCCATGCACTCACACGCACTCGTTGTTAATAAACTTAATTGTATCTATCCTCGAGTCAGAGTCTGTTCACTGGGTCTATTCACCATGTCAACTCAGAGTATTTATCCAAATTTGCCAAGTTCTTAGCTGATTTAATGTTGAAATCCAATAGAATAATTATAGTAGGGGACTTTAATATACATGTAGATGTAGATAGTGATTGCCTCAATATGGCATTTAATTCAATATTAGACTCAATGGGGTTTTCTCAGAAAGTAAGAAATTCTACCCATTATCTCCACCATACGTTGGACCTTGTTCTGACATATGGCATAGAAATAGAAAATCTGGTATTGTCTCCTCATAACCCTGCACTGTCAGACCATTGTCTGTTAACCTTTGATTTTACTATTTCTATTTGGCTCCTAAAGAAAAATATTACTACAGTAGATGCCTCTCAGATGATGTTGTAACCAAAATTATGCAGATTGTTTCCTCTATGCTATGTGTCAACACAATGAAAATAAGCTATAGACAGCTTGCTCCTTCTGTAATTGATAGCATGGTGGATAGTGTTACAGCTTCTCTGCATCAGACTCTAGACATGGTGGCCCCTTTCAAAAAGAAAAAGTCTAATCAGAGATTTCTAACTCCTTGGTTCAACACAGAAACTCATAGCTTAAAACAGAAGACTCGTCAATTAGAAAGAAAATGGCGCTCCACTAATTTAGATGAAATCTATTTAGCTTGGAAAAATCATCTTTTAATTTATAAAAAATCTCTTAGAAAATCTAGAATGAGTTATTATTGTGCATTAACAGAAGAGGACAAGAATAATCCCAGGTTTCTTTTCAGCACTGTAGCTAGGCTGACAAAGAGTCAGGAATCTGTCAATCCTAGCATTCCCTTAGAGCTTACTAGTCAGGACTTTATGAACTTTTTCAATAATAAAATTTCATCTATCAGAGATAAAATCAGTCAGATTCTTCCCACCGTTAACTTGAATATAGTAACTACTACAACTCCTTCAATTGATATCTGTTTGGATGAGTTTACTCCAACTGACCTTTTAGAGTTAGACAAAATAATTTCCTCATCCAAGCCTTCAACTTGTCTTTTAGACCCTATTCCTACCAGGTTATTTAAAGAACCCTTACCATTTATTGGTAGCTTTATTCTTCAAATAATCAATTCTTCATTAACTTTAGGCCGTGTACTGCAGGCTTTTAAAACTGCTGTAATTAAACCTGTACTCAAAAAGCCAACGCTGAATCCAGGAGTTTTAGCTAACTATAAACCAATCTCTAATCTCCCTTTCATTTCAAAAATCTTAAAAAGAGTTGTTGCTACGCAATTATTTGACTATTTGCAGGGAAATGGTTTATTTGAAGACTTTCAAGAAACAGCCTTAGTGAAGGTACTAATGACCTTCTTATCGCAGCTGATAATGGACTTGTTTCTGTACTTGTCCTTTTAGACCTTAGGGCAGCTTTTGATAATATCTGTAGAGGAGCTTGAAATAACGAGGTGATGTGATTCATAAACCAAAGTTTATTATCAGCTCCTCTAACAAGTCTCATCCTAGTGCAGCAGCAGAAGAAGGAAAAAGAGACCGAACACTTTCGGCTCTATGAACTTATACTTGCACATAACAAAAGACATGCATATCAAAAGCTGACATCCCTCATTATCTTAATCCCCCCATTGTCTTCGTACTCCTCCTCATGGCCCTGGGGGGTGAGGGCAGCTCCTCCGGTCTCCACCGCAGTGTCTGGGAAAGTCTTTGTTCTTCACTGGCGGTTGAGAGTCTTTGTCCTGTTCTGAGGTGTGAAGTCGCCTTACATATGTAATCACCAAACATTCCCACATGCTTCAACATACAGTATGTAGGTTATGGAATATATGATTAATATAGCCCACAGCCCCCCCCCCCCAAACGACTAAGAAAAGGACAATAGAAAAATTCACAGTTTAAGATAATTACTATGACATACTAACTGCTACACCTCTTGCCACAGAAGAAACTTTCCAGCAGCCATGCTCCTAAGAGAGTTCAGTGGTAATCATAACAGCATAGTAAAATCACAAGTCAGTCCTAAACTGTTACAGCACAATTAGTGAACAACTGTTGAGTAGTTTGCATCAGTCCCCGTGCTGTCTGGGTTTTAATCTTCTCCCGAATCTGCTGTGGGTCCGCTTGGGCGTCCTGCTGGGACTTTCCTGTAAGGAATCTGCAGCTTGGGGAGGAGAGTGATTATTTGTTCCCTGCAGGGGGGCTGAGTCTTTTCTCTTGGGGGGTCTACCCCGCCGAGGTGCTCTCGCCAACCGTACAGGCTTGTCTCTCAACTAGAAGGCAGGTTTAAGTCTGTCAATGCTGACTGTTTCTTTTCTATCCCCAAAATCAAGCACAAAGTGTTTATCACCAGGTTCCAGCACTCTGAATGGCCCATCGTATGGTGGACGGAAAGTTGGTTTTAAAGCTTCATGCCTAACAAAAACGAATTCACCGTTTTTTAAAGCTTGGGGGACAAAAACCTGTGGAAAAGAGTGATGTGCCGGTCCGGGGAGAGAGTCCGGTCCGTTGCTGCCTAAAAACCTTGGGGCTGGAAGATGCCCTGGCTCTGGGTTCTCTGGTAAAAATTCACCTGGGAGCCTGAGAGGTTGTGCAAAAACTAATTCTGCTGGAGAGGCATCTAGATCCTCTTTGGGCGCAGCACGCAACCCCAATAAAACCCAGGGGAGTTTATTTACCCAATTTGTATCCGTTAGTGAGGCTCTGAGGGCGGCCTTTAAAGATCTGTGAAAACGCTCGCATAACCCATTAGCCTGAGGGTGATAAGCGGTGGTGCGGTGAATTGTCGCCCCTAAGCTGCTGGACATGGCTGACCAAAGCTCCGAGACAAATTGAGGCCCCCTATCGGACGTGATGTCCGATGGGATGCCGAAATGTGCCACCCAGTTTGTCAAAAAAAACGTGAGCGACTTCCTCCGCTGTGGTTGCCGCCAGAGGGACCGCCTCTGGCCAGCGCGTGGTGCGGTCTATCATTGTTAACAGGTGTGTGAAACCTTGGGAGGAAGGTAGTGGTCCCACGAGGTCGACATGAACGTGGTCAAACCTTCTAGCAGGGATTGGAAAAGGCTCCAGAGGGGCTTTTGTGTGTTTGTGTATTTTGGCGCGCTGACAAGAAATGCAAGTTTTTGCCCATTCTTTTACGTTTTTGCGCAGGCCAGGCCACACAAACTTTTCGGCGACCATTTTAACCGAGGCGCGCACACCTGGGTGTGCGAGGGAGTGAATTGAGTCGAAAATACGGCGGCGCCATGTAGCTGGGACTAACGGGCGAGGTCGGCCGGTTGAGATATCGCATATTAGGGGGGGCACGCCGTCGCGTAAACCCCTTTCCTCCAGCCTTAACCCTGTTGGTCCAGACAAGAGTGCGCGCACGTCCGCGTCACTGCTTTGTTCCTCTGCCATGGCTGCATAATCTATCCCTGCATGGATTGGGGCCGCGTATGTGTCCGCGTTGGTGAAGAGTTACGCGGCTGAGGTAGTATAATCTGTCTCCTCGTGCTCTGACGATGTCACAGCGCGAGAGAGGCAGTCTGCTACCACGTTAAGTTTGCCTGCCACATGTCGAATGCCTGTGGTGAACTCTGAAATCACAGCCAGCTGTCTTTGTTGCCTGCCTGACCACGGTTCAGAAATTTTAGCCATAGCAAAGGTGAGCGGTTTGTGGTCTACAAAAGCCGTGAAACTCCGCCCTTCTAACCAGAACTGGAAGTGGCGGATGGATAAATGAAGCGCTAGCAGCTCCCTGTCAAAAGTGCTGTATTTACGCTCGGATTGGTTTGTGGGCCGAGGAATCAGGGTGAACCAACAATGTGGCATTAGCTAGGGCGCTTTTTGCTTCCGCGAAGGCATGTTCGCGCTCCGGGGTCCATTCGACTGCGTTGGAAGCTTTCTGTTTTCTGAGCGCATCATATAGGGGCTGCATGAGCTGAGCTGCGTGGGGGAGGAAACGGTTGTAAAAATTAACCCTTCCTAAAAATTCTTGCAGCGATTTGACCGTTTGTAGCCGTGGGAAACTTTTTATCGCGTGAACTTTGTCTGGAAGTGGGACTGCCCCCTTCGGAAAAACTCTGTGTCCTAAAAAATCAATTTGTGACACACCGAATTTGCATTTGGCTGGATTGATTATTAACCCGTGCTCTTCTAGCCTCTGAAAAACCATAGTGAGATGCCGCTCGTGTTCTTCCTCAGACGGGCTGGCTACCAGCATATCGTCGAGGTAGACGAAAACAAAAGGGAGGTCACGTAATACTGCATCCATCATCCGCTGAAAGGTTTGAGCCGCGCCTTTGAGGCCGAAAGGCATTGGCAAAAATTCAAAAAGGCCGAAAGGGGTTATTACAGCTGTTTTAGGAATGTCCTCTGCTCGAACTGGGACTTGATGATAACCGCGGACCAGGTCTATTTTAGAAAAAATGCACGCACCTGCCAGATGTAGTGAAAAATCTTGAATGTGAGGAATTGGGTAGCGGTCATGCGCTGTCGCATTGTTTAATCTGCGGTAATCGCCGCACGGTCTCCAAGAACCGTCGGATTTCAGAACCATGTGAAGTGGTGAGGCCCAGGGGCTTTTCGAGCGTTTAATAATGCCTAATTTTTCAAGGGTGGTAAACTCGTCCCGAGCTATGGCGAGCTTGGCCGCGTCTAAGCGCCAAGCTTTGGCAAATACGGGTGGGCCCGTTGTAGGAATAAAGTGTTCGACCCCGTGTTTAGCCACTGTGGCTGAGAATTTGGGAATTGTGAGTGCTAGAAATTGGGTGAGGAGTTGATCAAACTTACCTCCTGCTGTGGTGACGCTGGCCTGCACGGGTGGTGGAGAAAGTCGGGCTGAGCAGGGAATAGAAGCAAAGGACAGTGCATTAACCAAGCGTCTGTTCGCTAGATCCACTAATAACCCATGTGCACACAAAAAATCTGCGCCCAACAAGTTAAAACTCACCGCTGCTACAACAAATGTCCATCTGTAGTTGCGGCCGTGGATGCAGAGGTGCAGGCTCTTTTCACCGAAAGTGTCGATGATGGAGCCGTTGGCTGCCACCTCTCCATTGCCCCGGGGGCCCATGGCCCTTTCTGCTTGGGAGGGCATGACAAAACTTAGTTGAGCTCCCGTGTCGATAAGGAACCGCTTGCCGGTGTGTCCGTCTGTCACATATAAAAGCTTGCTTTTTTCGCCGAGAACCGCCGCTGTTAACGGCTCTCGGCTTTGGCGTTTTCCGGAAATTGTGAATTTGCAGGGGGGGACGCATTTGTAAGCCTTCTCGGCGAAGCGGTGGTGATAATAACAAACGTCGCTCCGTCTGTTGCGTCCTGGCCGTGTCGCTGTCACCGCGGGCTGGCTCTGCTCAGTGATTTGTGGCTCCTCGTGGCTCCGGGCATCAGCGTTGAGGTCTGCGGATGCTGCTGTGGGTGTCTGCTCCTTGCAGGCGTTGACGAGCCGTTGAGCTTCGTGAGCTAGCGTGCGGAAGTCTTGCTGGGTGCTGCATCGCATGTTGGCCAGCGACCCTCTCATGTGTGGCGGCAGCGTACTGAAGAATATGAAATGGAAGAGGAAGTTGTCATTGTCCTCTTCTTTAAGTTGCAGCAAGTCCTCCATGAGGGCCTTGGGTCTGCATCCTCTGTGGCCGTAGACCGCCAGGATCCTCTCGGCTCTCTCCTCGGCTGAGGGGACGTAATTTGCCACGATGGTCGCTTTCAGTTCTTCATATTTGTCCTGGGCCGGCGGCCGCTGGATTATGCTCCGTGCACATCTCGAAGTGGCGGCGTTGAGTTTGGCGACGATGTGATAGAACTTTGTATCATCGGCCGTGATGCCCGCAAGTGCAAACTGGGCTTCAGCTTGCTGAAACCACGAGGCGGGGTCTTCCTGCCAGAAGTCCGGCAGGTTGACGGTGAAGGCGTTTGTGTGAACCGTCACTGATGTGTCCGCAGGGTGAGAGTGCCTTGCTTCGGCTCTCTCAGCGGCGCTGGTGCTCGGTTGAGCCCTCTCTATCACTTCTGCCGTGGGGGAACGTCGTCCATCTGTTCCCCTGTCTGCATGGGCGCCGGCGTCTGCCTGGGTTGCCACAGATGAGTCGATCGCGGGGGAACGCCTCTGGTCCATTCTTGCGTAAAGGTCACCAGTGTAGAGGAGCTTGAAATAACGAGGCGATGTGATTCATAAACCAAAGTTTATTATCAGCTCCTCTAACAAGTCTCATCCTAGTGCAGCAGCAGAAGAAGGAAAAAGAGACCGAACACTTTCGGCTCTATGAACTTATACTTGCACATAACAAAAGACATGCATATCAAAAGCTGACATCCCTCATTATCTTAATCCCCCCCATTGTCTTCGTACTCCTCCTCATGGCCCTGGGGGGGGGTGAGGGCAGCTCCTCCGGTCTCCACCGCAGTGTCTGGGAAAGTCTTTGTTCTTCACTGGTGGTTGAGAGTCTTTGTCCTGTTCTGAGGTGTGAAGTCGCCTTACATATGTAATCACCAAACACTCCCACATGCTTCAACATATGTAGGTTATGGAATATATGATTAATATAGCCCACAATATCGATCATAATATTCTACTTGATAGATTAGAACACTATGTTGGACTTAATGGAACTTTGTTGCAATGGTTTAGATCTCATTTATCTGATAGGTTCCAGTTTGTTCATGTCAGTAATGAGTTTTCTTTCAACTCAAAGCTCAGTCATGGAGTCTCACAGGGATCTGTGCTAGGCCCTACTCTTTTTAGTTTATGTATGCTTCCATTAGGCAACATTATTAGAAAGCACTGTATACATTTTAATTGTTATGCAGATGACACACAATTATACCTGTCAATGAAGCCAGATGATAGTAATCAATTAGCCAAGTTAGAAGCCTGTCTTAAGGAAATCAAAGCTTGGATGACTTGTAATTTCCTGCTATTAAATTCAGATAAGACTGAAGTCATTCTTGTTGGTCCAAAAAACCTTAGAAATACCTTTCCAAGTCAAACTTTTAGTTTGGATGCGGTTACTCTTTCTCTTAATAGCTCTGTGTGGAACCTTGGAGTTATTTTTGATCAAGATCTGTCTTTCAATTCACATATTAAATTCGTTTCTAAGACTGCCTTCCATCATTTGCGTAATATTGCCAAGATTAGGAGCATCTTGTCTCAGAGTGATGCTAAGAAACTGATCTACACTTTTGTTAGCTCTAGGTTAGATTATTGTAACTCTTTATTATCAGGTTGTCCTAAAACATCTTTAAAAAGTCTTCACTTGATCCAAAATGCTGCAGCAAGAGTTTTAACAGGTACTAGAAAGAGAGATCATATCTCTCCGGTTCTGGCCTCCCTTCATTGGCTTCCCATAGAGTTTAGAATTAAGTTTAAAATCCTTCTTCTCACTTTCAAAGCTCTAAACAATCAGCCCCCCACCCCCCATTTACCTTTTTGTTCTTATTAAAGACAAAAATAGAAAGGAGATGTTTTTACCTTCTTTACATGTTTCGACTGTTCACGAACAGTCGAAACATGTAAAGTCCATATCATTCCAGTGCAGTGCAACGAATGCAAAACACAAAACAAAACAAAAAAAAACCAACACCTATTTGATATTTTTCTTATATTGTTAAGTCTTAGGAAGCAAACTGTTACTATTTTTTTATTTATTATTTTACTTCATGCAGCCTTCCATCTAGTAACATATATAAACATCAGATCTGTGACATTCATCCATCCATCCATCTTCCTCCGCTTAATCCTTTTCGGGTCCCGGGGGGGGGGGGGGCTGGAGCCTATCCCAGCATCTTTGGGCGAGAGGCAGGGTACATTCATACATGAGAAAACATACCTGGTGCTCTTGTCTGTCCTACTGATCACACGAACAGTCATTTCGAGTTTCCAATGCATGATCTATGCATTGTTGTTGAAGCCACAGATTCAGCTGTGCTTATTTGTGAGAAGCCTCACACCATGAACAGCAGCAAGTACCAGAACTACGCAAACATTCAAAAATACAATAACTAAAGTGCTGAAATTATCTGCCACTTGACTGCAAAACAGGTACAGTGAGGTAAAAAAGTATTTAGTCAGCCACCAATTGTGCAAGTTCTCCCACTTAAGAGATGAGAGAGGTCTCCAATTTTCATCATAGGTATACCTCAACTATGAGAGACAAAATAAGAAAAAAAAATCCAGAAAATCACATTGAAGGATTTTTAATGAATTAATTGGTAGATTCCTCGGTAAAATAAGTATTTGGTCAATAACAAAAGTTGATCTCAATACTTTGTTATATACCCTTTGTTGGCAATGACAGAGGTCAAACGTTTTCTGTAAGTTTTCACAAGGTTTTCACACACTGTTGCTGGTATTTTGGCCCATTCCTCCATGCAGATCTCCTCTAGAGCAGTGATGTTTTGGGGCTGTCGCTGGGCAACACAGACTTTCAACTCCCTCCAAAGATTTTCTATGGGGTTGAGATCTGGAGACTGGCTAGGCCACTCCAGGACCTTGAAATGCTTCTTACGAAGTCACTCCTTCGTTGCCCGGGCGGTGTGTTTGGGATCATTGTCATGCTGAAAGACCCAGCCACATTTCATCTTCAATGCCCTTGCTGGTGGAAGGAGGTTTTCACTCAAAATCTCATGATACATGGCCCCATTCATTCTTTCCTTTACATGGATCAGTCGTCCTGGTGCCTTTGCAGAAAAACAGCCCCAAAGCATGATGTTTCCACCCCCATGCTTCACAGTAGGTATGGTGTTCTTTCTCCTCCAAACACGACAAGTTGAGTTTTTACCAAAAACTTCTATTTTGGTTTCATCTGACCATATGACATTCTCCCAACCCTCTTCTGGATCATCCAAATGTTCTCTAGCAAACTTCAGATGGGCCTGGACATGTACTGGCTTAAGCAGGGGGACACGTCAGGCACTACAGGATTTGAGTCCCTGGCGGCGTAGTGTGTTACTGATGGTAGCCTTTGTTACTTTGGTCCCAGCTCTCTGCAGAAACAGAATCAGAATCAGAATCAGATTTATTGCCATTGTTCATGTAGTACACAAACTAGGAATTTGTCTCGGTGCAATGCTGCAACATTAAACATGATAAAAATAAAAGATAGAAATAAAAAACTATACATGCAATAAAATGTAGAATAAGAATGAGTAATACTAGTCAAAGCAATTTTTAAATATATTAGTGAGCAGCAGATATTGTGGAGTACCACAGTCGGTGGATAGTGCAGTCGGTAATACAAAAAGAAAAACAGTGATGATTGACATGAGTCTGGTTGAGCTGCTGTACATAGTGCACAAGAGTCAATAAGTCACTTAGTGTTCAGCAGTCTGATGGCAGAGGGGAAGAAGCTGTTCATGTGGCGGGAGGTTTTAGTCTGAATGGACCAAAGTCTTCTACCTGAGGGGAGGGGGGCAAACAGTACGTGACCAGGGTGTGAAGGATCGGCTATGATCCGGCCTGCACGCTTCCAGGTCCTGGAGATGTACAGGTCCTGGAGGGATGGGAGCTTGCTGCCGATCACCTTCTCAGCAGCGCGCACGACGCCTGCAGGTCATTCACTAGGTCCCCCCATGTGGTTCTGGGATTTTTGCTCACCGTTCTCGTGATAATTTTGACCCCACGGAGTGAGATCTTGCATGGAGCCCCAAATCAAGGGAGATTATCAGTGGTCTTGTATGTCTTCCATTTTCTAATAATTGCTCCCACAGTTGATTTCTTCACACCAAGCTGCTTACCTATTGCAGATTCAGTCTTCCCATCCTGGTGCAGGTCTACAATTTTGTTTCTGGTGTCCTTTGACAGCTCTTTGGTCTTGGCCATAGTGGAGTTTGGAGTCTGACTGCTTGAGGTTGTGGACAGGTGTCTTTTATACTGATAACGAGTTCAAACAGGTGCCATTAATACAGGTAACGAGTGGAGGACAGAGGAGCCTCTTAAAGAAGAAGTTACAGGTCTGTGAGAGACAGAAATCTTGCTTGTTTGTAGTTGACCAAATACTTATTTTACCGAGGAATTTACCAATTAATTCATTAAAAATCCTGCAATGTGATTTTCTGGATTTTTTTTTCTCATTTTGTCTCTCATAGTTGAGGTATACCTATGATGAAAATTGGAGACCTTTCTCATCTTTTAAGTGGGAGAACTTGCACAACTGGTGGCTGACTAAATACTTTTTTGCCCCACTGTATGTGGACTATACATTAAAATGAATTTAAAACACTTTTAAAAATGCTATTTTAAATGCTCCACTACTCCACTCTTGCTGACTGATTTAACACTACTTCAGCCGATACAGGAAGTTGCACCCATAATCCTTTCTACAGCAGCGCCCTGAGGAATTAGGTGGATAGAGACTTTGGATTATTATAAATGCCAAATTTCCTCTGCAATAAATATTTATATTGTGACCTTGCAAGGGTTCGCACAAATAATGAGAGAGGATTGTGATGCAACAGGCTTTATTCTTCACACACTCACTACACAGAACGGAGGGGAGGTCATTCACACAGACCCTCCTCTCACTCAGGGTGACACAGACACATGATCTATCACACACAGGGAAAACAATGCTATCACAACTGGTCTTATAACAGTTATAATGGCACAGCAATAACACTTAGAACACACAGATAATTACAGTCCTTGAATCCTCCACGGCGCAAAGCATCCTGGGAGAATCCCCGCCCCTTCCTCACAGCCCCGATGTTACACTGCCCCCCCCTTTCCCCCGGGACTGGTTTCTGTCCCCAGAATAATAAAGTCCAACTGAAAAGTCCAATACGAATCCGTCCAGGGGTCGGGGCAGCCGCCGTTGTTGGCGACCAGCATGCATGGGCCCGTTAGTGTCCATTCACACCTCGACCAGGATATCCGGTCAAGATGAAGCCTCTGGCTCGGCCACCCGTTGGACAGCTGGCTGGGACAGGGCGAGGCGGTCACAGTGAAGCACCACCACCCAATTCCTCTTCTGCAGCCTCACCCTGTACATTATATCCAACAATCTCTGTAGGGCCATGCACAGTCCCGACCAATGGCTCGCCAGCATTGGCGACAGTCGCTTTTTGCGCTCTGGGCAGAAAACCCTGTCTTGATCCCCAGGTGCAAAGTCCCTTCCCTGCGGGAGTCATACGCTCACTTCTGCCGACTTCCTGCCACTGCCAGGGCCTCTTGAGCCAGTTCGTGGATCATGTGGAGATGTTCTTTCAAGCAAAACAAATAATCCAACCCTGGTTTGCCCTATACCTCCTGCTCAGGTGGGGGTGGGGGGTGCCGAGCACCAAATCCAGAACCAAGGGCAGATGCAGATCCCAATCTCGCTGTCGCTGGTCCACTAGGATGGCGAGCTGAGTGGTCACAGTCCGGTTAAAACGTTCGACCAGGCCGTCGCTCTGTGGGTGCAGCAGGGTGGTTCGGGTCTTCCGGATGCCCAGCCGCCTGCAGACCTCTCCAAAGACCTCTGCCTCAAAGTTCCATCCCTGGTCACTGTGCAGCTCTTCCGGCATGCTGAACTGACAAAACATCTCATCCACCAGCTTTGATGCTTTGGTGGCAGCGCTCTGATCAGGGACCACATACACCTCTGGCCATTCGGTGAAGTAATCCATTGCGATCAGCACATAGCAGTTTCCCTGATCCGTGGTCAAGAAAGGGCCCAGAATGTCCACTCCCACCTGCTCTACAGGTGCTTCAACCCAGTACTGCTGCAAGGGAGCGTGGGATTGCTGAGTCGGCCCTTTCTGAGCCATGCAGGTGTCACAGCAGTGAACATGGAGCTCTACATCCTGACGACACCCAGGCCAGTAGAACCAGGCCCAGAGAGGTTGCAGAGTTTTCGTCACCCCGAAGTGGCCTGCCCCCACCGACCCATGGACTAACTGTAGCACCTTGGGGCGGAGCCCTCGGAGAACCAGTAGCTGCCAGATGTGATGCTGCCATGCTGGAGCCTGCCACCGCCGATAAACAACCCCCTCATGACAGTGGAGATTGACCCACTGGGAATGTAGAGCCTTGGTCTCTGGGTCCAGCGCAGACACAGTCTCCAGTCTCCACGTCCAACCACTGCCAAACCTGGGAGATGACCGGATTTCCATCCTGCTCACTCCGAAGCTTGTGCCCGCCGAGGGCCTCTGTGACGTCATTGCTGGAGAAAGCTGGTTGATTGTCCGAGGAGGAGCTGTACGCCGCTGTATTATTCCTGCTCACAGTGGTCTGGAGAGCAGCAGCCTATCAGATGGCTTGTGCATGGTCCTCTGCCTGCTGGCAGTGGCAACAGTCCTCTACAACACAGGGACACCTGGACAGCGTGTCAGCGTTGGCATGGAGATGGCCTGCTCAGTGCACAATCTGAAAATCATAATCTTGCAGAGCCTTCAGCACTCTTGCTAACTGTCCATCCGACTTTTTAAAGTTCAGTATCCAGGTCAGGGAGGCGTGGTCCATCCTAAGCTGAAACCTGCCCCCGTACATGTATGGGCAAAAATGGCAAAACCCCTGGATGACTGCCAACAGCGCTCTGCAAGTGACACAATAATTCCTTTCAGCTCTGCTGAGAGTGCAGCTGAAAAAAGTGACTGCCTGCTCTCTGTGTCTCCCTCCTGGAATAACATTGCCCTGATGCCCTGGTTGCTGGCATCTGTGTCCACGATGAAAGGGCAGTTCGGGTGGGGATACTTCAGCACGGGGGCACCGATGTGCGCCAAACAAAGCCGGGAGAAAGCAGCAGCACAGTCTTCACTCCACTTGAACGTGTGGGCCTTCTGTGTCAGCTGATGCAGTGGCGAAATCCTTCACAAACCTCCTATAATAAGAGGCCAGTCCGAGAATGCTCCGTAGTTCTCCTACATCCCGTGGCACTGGCCAGTTTTTCACTGCCGACACCTTCTCTGGATCAGTGGCGACTCCTGCAGTGCTGACGACGTGGCCCAGGAAGATAAGATAAGATAAGATAAGATAAGATAAGATAAGCCTTTATTAGTCCCACAACGGGGAAATTCCAGGATTGCAACAGCACAGGGATAGCAACACTCAGAGCAACAATCAGAAGGCAAGAAAAAAAAAACAAGCAAGCAAGAGCAGCTAATATACATATGTACAAATTACTATAAAATATATATATATACACACACACACACACACAGTGCAGAGCATTGTAGCTGGATGGAATAAATATATGAATATATGAACACACAGTGCAGAGCATTGTAGCTAGATGGAATAAATATGCAAGTATATAAACACACACAGTGCGGAGCAATGTAGCTAGATGGAATAATATGTAGATATATAAAAACACAGTGCGGAGCATTGTAGCTAGATGGAATAAATATATAGATATATAAATATAAACACACCCAGTGCTGAGCATTGTAGCTAGATGGAATAAATATGTAAATATATAAACACACACAGTGCAGAGCATTGTTGCTAGATGGGATGAAACAGCATAACCGTCTACTTAGTTATCCTACATGGTATGATTATGTGCCCATACATATTCTCACCCTCCATAGCGACCGGTATGTTCCTAGTTGTATGCCGGAGAGGACCATTGTGTAAGTCTATTGCATCTTTTGCATTCAAAAAACTATTAGTTTGTTACGTCTTTTTGCTATCTCTGCGAGCAGCCCTGCTTAGGTTGTACAGTCTGACAGCCGTTGGTAGGAAGGACCTACGAAACCTCTCGGTTGTGCACCTGGGACGATGTAGTCTGCTGCTAAATGAGCTCCTCAGTGCATCCAGTATGTCCTGCATAGGGTGGAACTCGGACTCCAGCAGAGATGACAGTTTAGCCACCGTCCTTCTCTCTCCTATCTCCTCCATCGGATCAAGGCGCTGCCCCAGGACAGAGCTAGTGGCTCTGTCCTGGGGCAGCTGGTTCAGAGCTGGTTCTGTCTCTGAAGGTGGCCAAAACAAGTGGCATTTCCACGGGTGCAGCCGCAGCCCTTCCCGGTGGACAGCGTCTAATACTTCATGGAGGTTGGACAGTGTGCCATCAAAGTCAGCTACGTGAACCAGCAGATCACCGAGATAAACAATGCAGCAGCTCCGGGGCATGTGAGCCAGCACTCGCTCCATCAGACGTTCAAAGGTGGCTGGGGCGTTGCAAAGTCCAAACAGCATCACCTTGAACTGCTACAATCCCTGCCCGATGGAGAAGGCTGTTTTCTGGAGGGCCTCCGGTGACAGCTTTACCTGCTAATAGCCGCTGTGGAGGTCCAGCAAGCTGAACCAGCTGGAGCCGGTGATGTAATCCAGCATGTCATCAATGCGGGGCAGAGGGTAGGAGTCCTTACGGGTGACGTCATTCAGGTGCCAGTAATCCACACAGAGCTGCTACGAACTATCCTTCTTCTTAACCAGAACCATCAGTGCTGCCCAGGAGCTGCTGGAGAGCTCAATAGCATCTGCTTCCAGCATTTCCTGTATTTTTTGTTCTGCCGCCGCTCGCCTTGAAAAAGGCAGACATGGGGGCGGAGCTGGATCAGCCTGGTCTCACCGGTGTCGATCTGGTTCTGCACCAAGCTGGATCAGGTGCACTCCTCATCCCTGGCAGTGAAGATATTGATACAGCAGTCCAACAGCTCCTGCAGCTGGTGTCTCTGTCCTGATTCTAATCCTCAGAAGGTCTGGTGGAAGAATTCCTCAACTGCCTGCTGTGTTTCTGCTGATGCAGTGAACTGCTCTGCTGCCCCCCCCCCACACCCTGTTGTCTCTGTCCCTGCTTTCTCTGGCAGCGATGGTGCTTCCTCTGATCGTGCTGGTGGCACTGCTGTGCTCAGTTCTTGTAGTGATCCACCCGGTTCGGTCTGTTCTGATGGCCTCTCAATAATGCAGGCCCCCTGGCTCCTCATCTGGCTCTCGCCACAGTGTGTGATGGTCCTATTCCCCAGGAGGAGAGACGAGCTGGCGGTGTCAATTGTTGCGCCCCATACTGCGAGCAGATCCAGTCCAATGATGCAGGAGTCTTGGATGTCAGCCAGCCAGAATGGGTGGTTTGTGTTCTGACTGACCACCCCCACCACAAGAACTCGCCGCTCTCCCAGTCTGGCATGCTCACCAGTGGCTATGGTGATGCACCGCCCACTGGGTTCCCACCCCTGCAGTCCGGCTTCATCCGTACCGGGCAGCACTCTGGGTCAGACCAGGGAGATGGTAGAACCAGTGTCGATCAGGGCCCGGAGTGCCGTGCTGTTCAGGCTGCACTGCAGGTACGTCCCTAGTGACTGTCCAATTCGGCCCAAACGTGGTGATAGTCCATCGGGGAAAATGTCTGTGAGAGGTGGTAGGTCCCCGTCCATGCCACCTCGCTCCAGTTTAATGCCAGCAAGGGGGCGGGCCGTCACAGGGTGGATGCCAGGCAATAACACGCGATGTTATTGCCTGGAGTGGAAGCTTCCACTGCTCCTCGCAGTGGAAGCATCCCTCCTCACGCTGCCATTGTTGTCCTCTTGTTTGCCACGAAGCTGTGGTCTGGCACAATTCCTCCTCCTCCTCCTTCTCTCAGCTGTTGCCTGAAAAGCTCTCTGCTTTGGCGATGACACATCAGCTGCATAATCCATCATCAACCCCACCCACGCTGCTTCTGCCACGGCCATCATCCAACTGCTCGTGGCGTGAATCCGGATGTGTTCTTGGAGCCAGGCCGGGCGGAGCAGTCGTATGTCTGCTGTGTAGGATCCCAGGCTCGCTCGGCTGCCTCGCCGGCGGTTGGCCAGCTATTCCCAAGTGTGATCAGCGTGGATCGCTCTTCCGCTCTTCATCATTCAACAAAGGCAGGCATCTTTCTTGGTTATAATTTTGAGGATTATTTTTCTATATAAGTCTGCATCAATTGTGTAAAACAGCAGTTTTACAGATACCATTAAGGGCCAATTTTTAACCTAATCCTAACCATAAACACATAAGGCTTAAATTTTAATCACGGAGTTTGTGTTTGTGTGAGAAATGCAGAAACCTCCATATTTGTGTTTCTCTGTGAGAAATAAATGCTCCTTGATTTATGGACTGGCTGAAATCTGTTGTAAACTGGGGCCGTAGCTCTTTATTTCCGTAGATACGGACGCACTTAAACAGCACTGGAAAAACCTCTCCACTCTGGAGGCTGGTTTCAAATCTCTACACTTTCACACCTCCAAATACCCGGCGTAGTATGCCGGACAAGTAAACTGTAGATGAACTTCCACGATTTGAGGTAAAACGTTGTCGTGTGCATGGGCCCTTAGTCTGGTGGTGGTTGTTTTAATGTTCCTGTACCGTTTTCCAGAAGGAAGTGGTAGAAACAGTCTGTTGCCTGGGTGGGTGGGGTCCATTGTGATAAGATCAAATAAGATAAGCCTTTATTAGTCCCACATGGGGGAAATTCCAAGACTGTAACAACACAGGGATAGCAACTGTCATGTGTTCCTCATGCGCTATTACGCAGCACACCGAGGACTGAGGAGAAATGACGGATTTAAATGCAGGTTACACCACAAGCACATTTATTGAACAGAGAACAAACAAACTGTTCAAAATAACACAGCTGCTAAGGTTAACTTAGAGTACTCCAGGACGCTCAACAGACACAGGAGAATAAACTGGGTAACTGTGCCAAAGCGTAGCAGCATAACTGCAAGGAGAAATGCAAACAGTTTGTACTCACAGTCCTGGGGCTGTCCGAGTAGTCCAAGTCATTCCAGTGAGCACACACACCACGGATAAATACACTGAGGGGAATAGCAACAGTATAGCTCCTGATATCCCCATAGGACAATACATCCATATGACAATAAACAATGGTCCAGCAATGCTTGACTGGTGAAGGCCACTTAAGTACACGCATTGCTGGCACAACAAATTGGATGCACCTGGGCGAGGAGTGGAAAAGCCATCACTGAGAAGAACCAGCTGGCTGTAATGAGAGAGGGAATGAAAAGCATAACAGTCTATTCAGTTACCCCACATAGTATGAATATGTACCCATACAGCATATTTCTTATTTGAATCAGCCTAGTTGTCACCCTCTGTAGCGATTGATATTGTCTAGTTGTATAATGGAGGGGACCATTATTGTGCAAGTTTGTTACGTTTTGTGCATTCAATATGAACTCTACGAGCAGCCCTGGTTAGGTTATAATGTCTGACAGCCGTAGGTAGGAAGGACCTGTGAAACCTCTCGGTCGTGCACCTAGGATGGTACAGCCTACTGCTAAATGAGGTCCTCAGTCCGTTCAGCGTATCCTGCATGGGGTGGGACTCGGACTCCAGCAGAGATGACAAGTTAGCCACCATCTTTCTCTCTCCTATCTCCTCCACTGGGTCGAGACGCCGCCCCAGGACAGAGCTAACTTTTTTGATCAGTCTATTCAGTCTCTTCCTGTCAGCTGCCGTGATGCTGTTGCCCCAGCAGACCACTTCAAATGTAATGGTTGATGCCACCACTGAATCGTAGAAGGTCTTCAGAAGCGCCCTTTGTACACCAAAAGACCTGAGCCTCCTCAGGAGGAACAGCCTGCACTGTCCCTTCTTGTAGAGTGCGTCAGCATTGTGTGACCAGTCCAGTTTATTGTTCAGATGAACACCCAGGTACTTGTAGGATGTCACCATCTCAATGTCTGTATCTGTGATACACCTGGCCCTCTTCTAGATCAACTGCAAAATTATGAGGGGGAAAAAGGTGCATGTTAAAAAAAGTTTAAAAAAAACTTTAAAAAAGAGATGGTCCTTTTTATGTGATTATCAAAGCTGTAGAATTTACAGAAAATGTATATTGTTACATAATACATCATGATATATATGATATAATAACACAGGGTTACAAAAATATTTTTTTTGTAAGTTGTCTGTGTTTTTTCAGCTGATTTAAGACAATTTTGCATCGCTGAATCCAAAAATGACATCCGTTTCTCTCGATCAGGTGCTAAGTAAAAACCTGTACTTACTTAGTACTTACTTAGTACTGTGCATGTACTTACCTTTATATAAAGGCAAGTACATGTAAATTGAATGCTACATCATCATTGTTCAAAACCCAGAGAATTTCAAGACATAAAAAATAATTTTGCATCAACATAATCGGAGTGGTGGCTCAGTTGGCAGAACATCCGCCCCACACCCGGGAGGCAGGGGTTCAAATCCCGGCTAGATCATGCCGAAGACCATATAAAAGCGGAACTTCCTGCTGTCCAGCTTGGTGCTCAGCAATAATGGATTGGAGGAGGGAAATCTGTGGCGGCGCCTTGCATGGCAGCAGCCCTCTGATTCTACATATGGGGTGTGTGTGATTAACACTGTAGATAGGAAAAACACAATTTCGTTCTACTGTACATGATTGGTTGAATGACAATAAAGGGTGATTTAATTTGATTTTAATATAAAGTGAGAATACCCGTACATGTAAACAAAAACGTATAAAACAACATGTGGCCATAATTCAAAAAGTTGACCTGATTGAGCAAAACCAATGTAATTTTTGGATTCAGCACATCAGAATTGTCCTAAATCTGCTAAAAAAAAACTTAGACAATAAATTTGGTGTTGACCAGTGTAATATGATATAATAATATAAGATTACGTTTATCATAAGTGTTCTGCCCACTATCATTTCTCCAGATCAGACAGGATTTGTAAAGAATAGGCATTCCTTTTTCAATATTTGCAGACTTTTTAACATCATGTATTCCACTTGTCGGGGTCCTTCAGAGTGCATTCTCTCTTTGGATGCAGAGAAGACCTTTGTCAGAGTTGAATTGTCGCTAGAAAGTGCTAGACAGATTTGGATTTGGGATAGCATTCATTTCTTGGATTCAATTACTATATTCCTCTCCGTCAGAATCAGAATCAGAATCAGAATCAGATTTATTGCCATTGTTCATGTAGTACACAAACTAGGAATTTGTCTCGGTGCAATGCTGCAACATTAAACATGATAAAATAAAAGAAATAAACTATACATGCAATAAAGTGTAGAATAAGAGTGAGTAATACTAGTCAGCAGTTTAAATATATTAGCGAGCAGCAGATAATGTGGAGAACCATATAGTGCAGTCGGTAATGCAGGAAGAAAACAGTGATGATTGACATGAGTCTGGTTGAGCTGCTGTACATAGTGCACGAGAGTCAATAAGTCACTTAGTGTTCAGCAGTCTGATGGCAGAGGGGAAGAAGCTGTTCATGTGACGGGAGGTTTTAGTCTGGATGGACCGAAGTCTTCTACCTGAGGGGAGAGGGGCAAACAGTACGTGACCAGGGTGTGAGGGATCGGCTATGATCCGGCCAGCACGCCTCCGGGTCCTGGAGATGTACAGATCACCTATAATTAGAACAAATAATGTGAATTTTAAGCCTTTCAACTTATACCGTGGAACAAGTTAGGGATGTCCCCTTAGCCCTCTTCTTTTTGGTCTAGCTATTGAACCGCTGGCCATAGCTATAAGATCTAAAAACTTAATCACAGGCATTAATCATCGAGATGGTGACATCCTATAAGTACCTGGGTGTTCATCTGAACAATAAACTAGACTGGTCACACAATACTGACGCACTCTACAAGAAGGGACAGCGCAGGCTGTTCCTGCTGAGGAGACTCAGGTCTTTTGGTGTACAAGGGGCGCTGCTGAAGTCATTCTATGACACGGTGGTGGCATCAGCCATCACTTTTGGAGTGGTCTGCTGAGGCAGTGGCATTACTGCAGCCGATAGGAAGAGACTGAACAAACTGATTAAGAAAGCTAGCTCTGTCCTGGGGCAGCGCCTTGATCCGATGGAGGAGATAGGAGAGAGAAGGACGGTGGCAAAACTGTCATCTCTGCTGGAGTCCGAGTTCCACCCTATGCAGGACATACTGGATGCACTGAGGAGCTCATTTAGCAGCAGACTACATCATCCCAGGTGCACAACCGAGAGGTTTCGTAGGTCCTTCCTACCAACGGCTGTCAGACTGTACAACCTAAGCAGGGCTGCTCGCAGAGATAGCAAAAAGACGTAACAAACTAATAGTTTTTTGAATGCAAAAGATGCAATAGACTTACACAATGGTCCTCTCCGGCATACAACTAGGAACATACCGGTCGCTATGGAGGGTGAGAATATGTATGGGCACATAATCATACCATGTAGGATAACTAAGTAGTCGGTTATGCTGTTTCATCCCATCTAGCAACAATGCTCTGCACTGTGTGTGTTTATATATTTACATATTTATTCCATCTAGCTACAATGCTCAGCACTGGGTGTGTTTATATTTATATATCTATATATTTATTCCATCTAGCTACAATGCTCCGCACTGTGTTTTTATATATCTACATATTATTCCATCTAGCTACATTGCTCTGCACTGTGTGTGTTTATATACTTGCATATTTATTCCACCTAGCTGCAATGCTCCGTACTGTGGGTGTTTATATATTTACATATTTATTCCATCTAGCTACAATGCTCTGCACTGTGTGTTCATATATTCATATATTTATTCCATCCAGCTACAATGCTCTGCACTGTGTGTCTGTGTGTGTGTGTGTATATATATATCTTATAGTAATATGTACATATGTATATTAGCTGCTCTTGCTTGCTTGTTTTTTTTCTTGCCTTCTGATTGTTGCTCTGAGTGTTGCTATCCCTGTGCTGTTGGAATCCTGGAATTTCCCCGTTGTGGGACTAATAAAGGCTTATCTTATCTTATCTTATCTCTTATCTTAATAGATGTGATATAGACTATGACTTTATGCTGATGACCTTCTATTATGCATACCCAAAGCACCCTTCTATTTTTAAAGCTTTTACAACAGTTTAAGGACATATCAGGATATAAAGTGAATTTTCATAAAAGTGTACTATTACCATTAAATATGGATATATCCTCTCTGGAGAAATTGGAAGTACCTTTTAAAACCGTTACAGATCATTTGACCTACCTGGGAGTTACAGGGACAAAGAATTTTTCTGAACTTTTTAGCCAAAACCTTGGGAAATTATTAACTAAAACACAACAAGAACTATCTAATTGGTTGTCTCTTCTGATTTCGCTTATGGGTAGCGTTAATGCTGTTAACATGTCAGTGCTTCCCAAATTTTTATATACTGTATGTTTCAAAGTCTAACGTGGGTACAGCTCAAGTTGCATGCTTGTGCTCCAGCCTCATTACCTGCTTTAATAGGAACAATTATGCCTTTGCTCTTGAACCTACCTGACACTAACCCTGTAGTGAACCACTCACTCAGAATTTATTCACAATTTAGAAAATAATTCTGCCTGGAGAATGCATGTCTTTGTAGTCCAATTGCGTCAAATTCCTTTCTACCTTCACTGCAAGATAAAACATTTGACATGTGGCATAGGCAGGGGTTGAAAAGTTTGAATGACCTTTTTATTGGTAGCACCTTTGCGTCTTTTGAAGAGTTGTCTGAGAAATTTAATCTACCTAATTCACACTTTTTTCAATATCTTCGGGTTCAGCATTACACTAAGAAGTTTATCCCAGAATTTCCAATTAAACCTCTGAACAACATTATTGACGATATTATGTTTTAAAATCTGACTAAAAGAAGTAGAACATCCTATATTATTCATTCATTCATTCATTCATTCATTCATTCATCTTCTTCAGCTTAATCCTTTTTGGGTCGCGGGGGGGGGGGGGGGGCTGGAGCCTATCCCAGCATCTTTGGGCGAGAGGCAGGGTACACAGGGTACACCTCTCAAAATCCAGATTAGCCAAAATATATACGAGAAATATATCCGAGAATCAGCCCCGTGTGTTGTTTTATTATCAACAGGTCAGTAAAAAATGCCACTAAAGAAGGAGGAAATGGAAGAGATTAAAAAATCTCTGAACGTCTTGTCAGAAGAACTGACCAAAGTGGCCAATCAACAGCTTAAACTATTAGGGCTAATGGAAGAAGTCCGAGAATTGAAATGAACAATTAAGGAAAAAGACAAAAAAATTGCAGACTTGAAGCGATGCATCGAGGATCTTGAACAATATTCTCATATGGATGATCTAATTATAAGTGGACTAGACATTAAATATAGATAGATGTACTTTATTGATCCCAAACTGGGAAATTACAGAAATATCAATCATATGCCAATGTTACAGCAGGAATGAGAGGTAAGCAGACTCCCCTGAGTGAATCAGTCTCCCTGGAAAACCAAGTGCTTCAGTTCCTTGAAAGCAGAAATATAAAGGTTGAAGTAAATGCAATTTCAGCCTGTCATACTTTACCCAGAAAAGATAATAAAACAAAGAAATCAATTGTGATGTGCTTTTGAACAGAAGGGTAAAGAATGACATACTGAGGCAGGCCAGAAAGCTACGGGGGACAGAAGTTTGCCTAAATGAACATTTAACAAAGGCTAATGCTGAAATAGCACGGCAGGCACGGATGCTGAAAAGACAAAATAAGATACAGGCAACATGGACAAGAAACTGTAGAGTTTGGATCAAACTAAATGGAACACCTGAGGAAGCAAAGGCCATAATAATCAGAGATCTCACTGACTTAAATATATAGATGAACACTGATTAAGAAAATTAAGAGACTATGATAATCCATATCCACACACACGGCAAGAATAGTTCTTTTGTGACATACCATGTCAATGTACTTAAAAAAAACAAAAAAAAAAACAACTTATGACTGACTTGAGTAGATATCAATTATACCCAGTTGGAGGAAGTCATTTGACACAGAGTGAGGAAATTCAAACTCTGAAAATATACCATTATGCTGAACATAAACTACAAGAGATGGAGAATGATATTGATCCTGATAACCACTTTTTCAACAATTCAAAAGTCAAGTGCAATTAGATGGTAAACTATCAATAATACACTTCAACAGCAGAAGTCTTAACAAAAGCTTTCCACAGATTAAGGACTATAAAACAGCTAGACAGTAAATTTACAGCTATCGCAGTCTCTGAAACTTGGCTTAATGAAGAGTAGGCTCCTCTGATGGCAATAGAGGGATATCAGATGTTTCATATTAACAGATCTCAAAAAAGGGTGGTGGTGTTGCACTGTAAATTGATGACCTGTATAGGTGTAAACTTGTAAATGGAATGTACTTTGCACTACCAGGGATTTTGGAATGTGTTACTGTTGAGATTGACCAAGATAAAACAAAAAATCTAATTATAAGTTGTATATATAGAACTCTGGGAACTTGCATTGAGACATTCAGAGATAAATTAGTCGAGCTGTACAATAATATTACTAGTAAGAAAATGGTAGTAATTTGTGGAGATTTCAATATTGATTTACTAAATCCATTTCAACAAAATGTAATTACAGAGTTCATGAATTCTATGTACAGTATGAGTTTATATCCCACAATAACACATCCCAGTAGAATCACAGTTCACACTGCTACATTTATTAATAACCTGTTTGTTAATATTATTGATAAGAAAATAGAAAGTGGATTATTGATAAATGATAAAAGTGACCATTTGCCAGTCTTTGCACTTATCCATGGCCACATGGGGGCCAATACAGAAAAAAAAACTTTAAAATCTTTCAGATACAAATCACAAAATGCAATCAGTTCTTTTAAAGAAGACTTGCTGAAGCAAGACTGGGCAAAAGTCTATGTATCAGATGTAAATGAAGCCTATGACATATTTATGAACATTGTAACCACTCTTTATGAAAAAAATTGTCCATTAGTAAAGAAAAAGCTTAAACAGAAATTTGTCGACAAGCCATGGTTAACCAAAGGATTACAAAAGGCATGTAAAAACAAAAAATCACTATATAAAGTTTTTCTAAAGAAAAGGACAGAAGAAGCAGAGCAGCGGTATAAAACATACAAAAATAAGTTAACATATATAATGAGATGTAGTAAAAGAGACTATTACAGTAAAGAACTGGAGAAAAACAGAGACAATATTAAAAATATATGGACAATACTTAACAATATTCTTGGAAATAAAAACAGAAACACAAGCTACCCAACCAATCTTTCAAAAAAAAAAAAAATGCAGTCTCACCTGCAGATGAATTTAATAACTTATTTGTTAACATTGGTCCTAATTTGGCTCAAGAAATACCCATTACGGCACCTACAGGTGATACAATAAGCAAAAACATTGCTATAAAAGACTCCATTTTCATAAAGAACACAGACGAGAAAGAGGTCATCGAAATTGTTAAATCGTTTAAAAGTAAAACATCTATGGATTGTGATGGTATTGACATGCTCTTAGTCAAAACTATCATTGAATGCTTAGTGAAGCCACTGACATACAGTTACGCCCAGAAATATTTGGACAGTGACACAATCTTCATGATTTGGGCTCTGCATGCCACCACATTGGATTTGAAATGAAACAACTACAACGGAATTGAAGTGCAGACTTTAAGGTTTAATTCAAGGGGTTGAACAAAAATATATGATTAAACATGTAGGAATTGTAGCTATTTTTATACAAACGCTCCTCATTTCAGGGGCTCAAAAGTAATTGGACAAATAAGCATAACCCTAAGTAAAATGTTACTTTTCAATATTTTGTTGAGAATCCTTTGCAGGCAATGACTGCCTGAAGTCTGGAACCCATGGACATCACCAAACGCTGGATTTCCTCCTTTGTGATGCTTTGCCAGGCCTTTACTGCAGCTGTCTTCAGTTGTTGCTTGTTTGTGGGTCTTTCTGCCTTAAGTTTTGTCTTGAGCAAGTGAAATGCATGCTCGATTGGGTTGAGAGCTGGTGATTGACTCGGCCATTGCAGAATATTCCACTTCATTGCTTTAAAAAACTTCTGGGTTGTTTTTGCAGTATGTTTTGGATCATTGGTGAAGCGCCGTCCAATCAACTTTGCTGCATTTGGCTGAATCTGAGCAGAAAGTATATCCCTATACACTTCAGAATTCATCCGGCTGCTTCTGTCTTTTGTCATATCATCAATAAACACAAGTGACCCAGTGCCACTGGAAACCATGCATGCTCATGCCATCACACTGCCTCCACCATGTTTTACAGAAGATGTAGTGCTTTGGATCATGAGCTGTTCCAATTCTTCTCCAAACTTTCTTCTTCCCATCATTCTGGTACAGGTTGATCTTCGTCTCATCTGTCCAAAGAATGAAAGAAGCCAGCCCAGAACTGGGCTGGCTTCTTCAGGTGTTTTTTTGGCAAAGTCAATTCTGGCCATTCTATTTTTGAGGCTGATTCATGGTTTGCACCTTGTGGTGAATCCTTTGTATTTACTCTCATGAAGTCTTCTCTTTATGGTAGACTTAGATACTGATACACCTACACCGATAAACCTGAGAGTGTTCTTCACTTGAGTGGATGTTGTGAAGGGTTGTTCTTCACCATGGAAAGGATTCTGTGATCATCCACCACTTTTGTCTTCCGTGGACGTCCAGGCCTTTTTGAGTTCCCAAGCTCACCAGTGCACTCTTTTTTTCTCAGAATGTGCCAAACTGTTGATTTGGCCACTCCTAACATTTCTGCTATCTCTCTGATGGATTTCTTCTTTTTTTTTCAGCCTCAGGATGGTCTGTTTCACTTCCATTGAGAGCTCCTTTGACCACATGTTGTGTGTTCACAGCAACAGCTTCCAAATGCAAAGGCCACACCTGGAATCAACTTTTAACCTTTTAGCTGCTTAATTGATGACAGGTTAACGAGGGAAGAGCCCATGCAGCCTTGTTATTTTTTTGCAGCCTTCTGAGTCAATTGTCCAATTACTTTTGGTCCCTTGAAAAAGAGGTGGCTACGTATTAAAGAGATGTAATTCCTAAACCCTTGCTCCAATTTGGATGTGAATACTCTCAAATTACAGCTGAGAGTCTGCACTTTAAGCCCATATTGATTGTATAATTGTATCCTGAATATGTTTTCGTAAACAGCTAAAATAACAAAACTTGTGTCACTGTCCAAATATTTTTGGGCCTAACTGTATACAAGATGACATGTAAAATCACATAAGGACTGTCATATCCAGTCTGTGTTGTGTTGTTGCTTAGTTTTTTGTCACGTTTTGTCTTAGCTTTGTTCTGAATTGTAATCGCTCTTGTTTTGTTTTTCTTTTGAATTCTTGGATGGAACATGGGTGGGCAATATAAGCTGCGGCTTCAGCCATCACCCATTTCGGATAACTTATGTTGAACTGTATAATCAGAGGAGTTATTGTTTAATTTGACCTTGTAAGATTTTTTTTCCCCTTTGTTGTATTATTCTGTTCCTTTCTTTTAATCTTTACTTTTAATCTATCCGAAATAAAGATTCATTCATTTTCATTCATTTCAGATGCCATTCTATGGAGGCAACGATGATACATATGTTCTGGGTGTGTCCTAAATTAAAGAGATACTGGGAAGCTATTTTTGAAACACGTTCCTCCGTTTTGTCCACTAAAATCCATCCAGATCCTCTAATATCCTTGTTTGGAATGGTTCCTGGGAAACAGCGTTTACCTGTGGGGGGCCACAACATTATAGGTTTTTGTACCCTTTTAGCACATCGTCTTATTTTGCTACAGAGGGAGGAGGCTGCCCCACCATCATTCTCTCACTGGCTAAGAGATGCTATGTGTAATTTGAGGTTGAAGAAAATCAGATGTACAATCAGAGGATCTGAGAATAAGTTTTATAGAGTTTGGGGTCCCTTTCTGACATTGTTTGAGGAATCTACAATAAAACTTGAGAAATAGATACATTAATATAGAAAACACCTTTTTATGTTATTCTGTACTCTTATTTTGTATGCTGGTATACAATGGTAATGGGGGGGGATGTTTAGCTGTTTGAGGTTTTTTTTGTTTTGTTTTGTTTTTTTTTGTTGTTGTTGTTGTTGTTTTTTGGGGGGGTTATCTCTCTGATGTCCCTGTTCAAGTTTGTGCTATTGGCCACTGTCCTCCTTTATTTCAGATAAATTAGAATAAAAGATTAAAAGAAAGGAACAGAATAACATAACAAAGGGAAAAAATCCACCAAGGTCAAATTAAACAATAACTCCGCGGTTTATACAATTCAACATAAGTTATCCGAAATGGGTGATGGGTGAAGCCGCAGCTTGTATTGCCCACCCATGTTCCATCTAAGAATTCAAAAGAAAAATAAAATTAAAGTGATTACAAATCAGAACAAAACCAAGACAAAACGTGACAAAAACTAAGTAACAGCACAACACAGACTGGATATGATAATCCTTCTGTGATTTTACATATCGTTTTGTATATATGTTTGGAGTATTTCTTCCTTTAGTTTTTGTTTAAATTGGCCAAGCGTTGTATATGATTTTAATTCAGGTCCAAAATCGTTCCACAGTCTGACTCCTTGCACTGAAACGCAGTGTTGCTTGGTGGTAGTTCTCACTGAAGGTTTTTGAAATATACATGTTCCTCTGAAATGATATTGTTTCTCCCTTATTTGGAACAACTTTTGGATATTTGCGGGCAGTGATAGATTCTTAGCTTTAAACATTATTACTGCAGTTTTAAAATCAACCAGATCTTTCAGCTTGAGAGCTTTTAATTTAAGAAAAAGTTTGTTGATTCCCTGTAAGCAGCTTTGTTTATTATTTTAATAGCTCTCTTCTGAAGCATAAAGACTGGATATATGTTTGTTTTATATGTATTTCCCCATACTTCAGTACAATATGTCATGTATGGGAGTATTAATGAATGATATAAAGTATATAATGTGCGTTGATTCAGCAAATATTTCACTCTGTGTAGTATTGCAATTGATTTGGATATTTTACCTTTAATATAATTAATATGTGACTTCCAACACAGTTTATTATCAATTATTACTCCAAGGAATTTAATTTCGGATACCCTTTCAATCTCTACACCATTTACACTGAGTTTAGATACTGAGTTGTTGTGATGGTTGTTAAAAATGATAAATTTTGTCTTACTTAAATTGAGCTCCACCCGTTGAGGTGGTATGGGCATCTGATTAGGATGCCTCCTGGACGCCTCCCACTTGAGGTGTTTCAGGCAGGTCCCACTGGGAGGAGACCCCGGGGCAGACCCAGGACCCGGTGGAGAGACTATGTCTCCCAGCTGGTCTGGGAATGCCTTGGTATCCTCTCTGAAGAGCTTGAGCAGGTGGCTGGATAGAGGGAAGTCTTGGCTTCTCTGCTTGAACTGCTGCCTCCGCGACCCGGACCTCTGGAAAAGAGGTAGAAGAAGGATGGATGGATGATGGATGGATAAATTGAGCGTTAATTTGTTTGAATCAAACCACAGTTTGAGCTTTCCTAATTCCTTTCTGAGTGTATCCAAAAGTTGTTCCAAATTGCTTCCACTGCATAATAAATTAGTGTCATCTCTAAACAGTATTAAATATATTTTTTCCGAAACTTTACATATATCATTTATATACATATTGAATAACAATGGCCCCAAAACTGAACCCTGTGGGACTCCGCAAGTAACCTTCAGTATCTGTGAGTTTTTGCTACCAACACATACATACTGATATCTGTTCTTTAAGTAACTACATAACCAGGACAGTGCTACCCCCAATACCATAATTTTGTAGTTTCTTTAACAATAATTTATGATCCTCTGTATCAAATGCTTTTTTAAGATCCAGGAATACCCCAACTGAATACTCTTTATTTTCTACAGCAGTTGATATTTTTTCTATAAATTCCATTAGCGCAAATGCAGTTGTCCTCTTGTGTCTGAACCCATATTGTTGCTCACATATTGAACATATTGAACTACACTGTATGTTGAAATTAATAATAAAGAAATGTGAAACACAAAAAGACTACTTATATCATGATATGAAATTGTTTCCATATCAGACAGCCCTAATAGCAGGTAATTTGAAGGTGAAATTAGTCGGTGTTTTCAATCAATGGGATGACAATCAGGTGTGAGTGGGCACCCTTTTTTATTTAAAGAACACTGACCTATCAATCTGTCAACACATGTTTGTGGAAGTGTATCATGGCATGAACAAAGGAGATTTCTGAGCACCTCAGAAAAAGGGTTGTTAATGCTCATCAGACTGGAAAAGGTTACAAAGCCATCTCTTAAGAGTTTGGACTCCACCAATCCACAGTAAGACAGACTGTGACAAATGGAGGAAATTTAAGACCATTGTTACTATCCCCAGGAGTGGCTGACCAACTCAGATCCCTCCAAGAACAAGGTGTGTAATAGTCGACAAGGTCACAAAGGACCCCTGGGTAACTTCTAAACAGCTGAAGGCCTCTCTCACACTGTCTAATATTAATGTTCATGAGTCCACCATCAGTAGAACACTGAACAAGAACAAAGCCACTGCTCTCCAAAAAGAACATTGCTGCTCATCTGCAGTTTGCTAAAGATCACATGGACAAGCCTAAAGGCCATTATTGTCATTATTGTCAAAAATGTCCTGTGGACGGATAAGACCAAAATAGAACTTTCTGGTTTGAAAGAGAAGCATTATGTCTGCAGAAAGAAAAACACTAAATTACTGAAAAAAAACCTTATTCCATCTGTGAAACATGGTGGTGGTGGTAGTGTCAAAGTCGGGCCTGTTTTGCTGCATCTAGGCCAGGATGGCTTTCCATCATCGATAGAACAATGAATTCTGAATTATGCCAGCAAATGCAACAGGAAAATGTCAGGACATCTGTCCATGAACTGAATCTCAAGAGAAAGGAGGTCATGCAGCAAGACAACAATCCTAAGCACACAAGTTGTTCTACCAAAGAATGGTTAAAGAAGAATAAAGTTAATGTTTTGGAATGGCCAAGTCAAAGTCCCAACTTTAATCCAACTGAGATGTTGTGGAAGGACATGAAGTGAGCAGTTCATGTGAGGAAGCCCACCAACATCCCATAGGTGAAGCTGTTCTGTATGAAGGAATGGGCTAAAATTCCTCCAAGCCGATGTGCAGGACTGATAATCAGCGACTGGAAATACTGAGTTGCAGTTATTGCTGCACAAGGGGGTCACACCCAATACTGAAATCAAAGGTTCACAAACTTTTGCCACTCACAGGTATGCAATATTGGATCATTTTCCTCATAAAAGAAAAGCAAAATACTTTTGTCTCATTTATTTAACTTGGTTTTCTTTATCTACTTTTAGGACATACAGTATTTATGCAGAAATTTCTAAAGGGTTCACAAACTTTCAAGCACCACTGTATAGAAATAGCAGAATTTGGTTCACATAGTAATCAATTACTTTGTGAAATGCTGGAAAGTAATTGTAAATGCAATTGATTGGTTTTGAAAAGTAAGGATAGTTTTCAAATAATTTTGGTGTATTTGCTTCCATCAAGCATTAAATGTTTTCACTGTCTGTCAAGCTGATAGATATTTAGGCTTCCACAATAATGAACGCTTGGAATACGTTTTTGAAATACTTTTCCACAGCACTGTATGTTCACAGCCTCTGTTTCTTTCCTTGTTGCTACAGGAACATGAAAGTAAAAATGGAGTGAAACCTCAGCAGCTTCAAGAGGTTGAAGATCCTCCAACCACAGCAAACAAAGCTGAATCAGAGTGACAAGAGAGGAAAAAGAATACAGTGGGAATGCCACACTGGAGATAAGCAATACTTTTGTGAAGAATGCGTGAGAAGTTTCACACTGTTGTGTCACTTAAAACTGCATAAACTGATCCACTAGAGTGAAGCAGTTTGTGTGTGGTCAGTGTGGAAAGGCCTTTACTGAAAGGAGTCACTTAAGAACAGTAACTCATCCACACTGGAGTTAAACAGTTTGTGTGTAAAGAGTGTGGAAAGGCTTTTACTCAAACGGGTCCCTTAAAGAGGACATGAAACGCTACATGTTTTAATCACTATTTAAAACCTGGACCTATATACTAATAATATATTATAGGTAACATTGTAAGTGCAACTGAATTTAAATGATAAGTCATCAAAGGAGTGGTGGCTCAGTTGGTAGAGCATCCGCCCCACACCCGGGAGGCAGGGGTTCAAATCCCGGCCGGGTCATGCCAAAGACCATATAAGATAAGATAAGATAAGCCTTTATTAGTCCCAAAACGGGGAAATTCCAGGATTGCAACAGCACAGAGATAGCAACAATCAGAAGGCAAGAAAAAAAAGCAAGAGCAGCTAATATACATATGTACATATTACTATAAATATATACAGTATATATACACACAGACACACAGTGCAGAGCATTGTAGCTGGATGGAATAAATATATGAGTATATAAACACACAGTGCGGAGCACTGGGACTTCCTGCCGTCCAGCTTGGTGCTCAGCAATAATGAAATGGAGGAGGGAAATCTGTGGTGGCGCCTTGCATGGCAGCAGCCCTCTGATTCTACATATGGGGTGTGTGTGTGATTTACACTGTAGATAGGAAAAACACAGTTTCGTTCTACTGTACATGTATGGTTGAATGACAATAAAGGGTGATTTAATTTAAAATTCTGTTTTTATCATTTCAAAATTGCCATATTGCCCGAGCCTCGGTCGTGACGTCACTAGGTTGGTTGGTCAGGAGTTCCTGCATTAGATTATCACTTACAGTTAGTTTGTCAGAAGCTCAGTGGCGAAAAAGGAAAACAAAAGGAAGAATCAGCAGAAGGGGGGTCATTTTTGTATTGCACCTGGCCACAGCAATGAATTTTATAGGGTCAAAAATGAGGGAAAGACTGTCCATTTTCATTCATTGCCACTGAAACAGACAGCTGTTCTTCACCGGTGGCTAGCTGCACTCAAATGGGTCAACCCTCCAGTTAGCCGCAATGCTAGGATTTGTAGTGAGCATTTTACAATTGAGGACTATATAGAGGAGAGAGTTTTTGAGTCAGATAAACTCGTGGTTCCCCGCAGCAACAAGCTAAAAGCAGATGCAGCCCCATCTGTGTTTGATTTTTCTTCTTATCAAGCCAGGTGTACAGATCGCCCAACACAGGGTAAAAGTACTGAGGTAGATGTGCGCCATGAAGAAGGAGCCCAGTGGCCATTTCACCAGGCAGAGCAGAGACAGGTAAAATAAATACATAGATGTGCCTACTGTACATATTCAGAAAATGGCCCACAATATATACTGTACAAACATTTTTCTCTTGATGATCTGTCAGTTTTAAGTTAAGGCATTTTAGTTTTTCAGTGTACACCCAAAACATTTACCAGATAATATTCATAAATGTGCAGCCAATCTTAAAAAGCAGTTCAGACTCAGCTGTCTTCCCTCGACACCCCAGGACTCCTAATATCCACCGATTAAAAAAAAAAAAAGTGGCATTTTGGCATATTTCCTCCTGGTAAAAAGTAATCCATGTGCAGCAGTCACTTCCATGTCTGTTCCTCCTGGATACTATCAGATCTTAGCAGCTATTTGGCAAATAACTGCAAAAAAAAAAAAAAAGGTAATAAAAAAAAAAGTATGGCATCTCTTCCCTTGATACTGAACAAGCTCATAATCCATCGGTAATTCAAGGGGAATAAACCAGTGGTAATGACGCTTGTTTACTTCTGGTATTTAACTGGATTGGTAGAGATTAGACTTTTTTTTAATACAACCCAGAGTTTAAATAAAATGGATTTATAGACTAAAAGAATGAAAGCTGTACATAAAATTTAAAAAAAATTGAAATACCTTTTCTCCCTCATGGATCGTCACCTTATCGTGGTGGGGGGGTTTGCGTGCCCCAGTGATCCCAGGAGCTATGTTGTCCGGGGCAATTTGCCTCTGATAGGGTCTCCCAAGACAAACTGGTCCTGGGTGAAGGGACAGACTAAGAACGATCCAACAGACTCTCATGATAAATTGTATATCAAGGATTCAGTGTACCCCGCCCGGTATGGGGTTACCGGGGCCCCACCCTGGAGCCAGGCCTGGGGGAGGGGCTCGAAGGCTAGCGTCTGGTGGCTGGGTTTCCACTCATGGGACCCGGCCGGGCTCAGCCCGAAGGAGTTACATGGGTCCGCCCTCCAGTGGGTTCACCACCTGCAGGAGGGATCATGGGGGTCCAGTGCTATGTGGATTAGGTGGCGGTCAAAGGCGGAGACCTTGGCGGACTGATCCCAAGCTTTCTAAACTGGCTTTTGGTACGTGGAATGTCACCTCTCTGGTGGGGAAGGAGCCTGAGCTGGTGCACGAGGTTGAGCGATACCGGCTAGATATAGTCGGCCTCACCTCAACACACAGCTCCGGTTCCGGAACCAGTCTCCTGGAGAGGGGCTGGAGCTTGGCCTTTTCTGGAGTTGCCCCGGGCGAGAGGCGACAAGCAGGGGTGGGTATTCTTGTATCGCCCCACCTTGCTGCCTCTATATTGGAGTTTTCCCCGGTGGACGAAAGGGTTGCTTCCCTGCGCCTTCGGGTTGGGAAACGGGTCCTGACCATCATTTGTGCCTATGCACCAAATGATGTTTCAGAGTACCCACCCTTTTTGGAGTCTGTGACTGGGGTGCTGGAGGGTGCTCCTCCTGGAGACTCCATTGTCCTACTGGGGGACTTCAATGCGCACGTGGGCAACGACAGTGAAACCTGGAGGGGGGTGATTGGGAGGAACGGCCTGCCCGATCTGAACCCAAGTGGTGTTCAGTTATTGGACTTCTGTGCTAACCACAGTCTGTCCATGACGAACACCATGTTCAAGCATAAGGGTGTCCATATGTGCACCTGGCACCAGGACACCCTAGGTCGCAGGTCGATGATCGATTTTGTTATCGTATCATCAGACCTGCGACCGTATGTCTTGGACACCCGAGTAAAGAGAGGTGCAGAGCTGTCAACTGATCACCACCTGGTGGTGAGTTGGATCCGATGGCAGGGGAGGAAGCCATTCAGACCTGGTAGACCCAAACGTATAGTGAGGGTGTGCTGGGAGCGTCTGGCTGAGGCCCCTGTCCGGGAGGTCTTCAACTCCTACCTCCGGGAGAACTTCAACCACATCCCAAGGGAGTCTGGAGACATGGAGTCTGAATGGGCCATGTTCTCCACCTCTGTTGTTGAAGCGGCGGCCCAGAGCTGCGGCCGCAAGGTGGTCGGTGCATCTCGTGGTGGCAACCCCCGAACCAAGTGGTGGACACCAGTGGTGAGGGGGGCCATTAAGCTGAAGAAGGAGTCCTATCAAGCTTGGTTAGCTTGTGGGACTCCCGAAGCAGCTGAGGTGTACCGGCAGGCCAAGCGGAGTGCAGCTCGGGTGGTTGCTGAAGCAAAAACCCGGGTATGGGAGGAGTTCGGTGAGGCCATGGAACAAGACTTTCGGTCGGCTTCAAAGAGATTCTGGCAAACTGTTCGGCGGCTCAGGAGGGGAAAGCAGCTCCCCGTCCACACTGTGCATGGTGCGGATGGGACACTGTTGACTTCAACTGGGGATATCGTCGGGCGGTGGAAGGAATACTTTGAGGATCTCCTCAATCCCACTGATACGCCTTCCACAGAGGAAGCAGGGTTTGGGGACGAGGGGGATGACTCGCCTATCACAGGGGCTGAGGTCGCCAAGGTGGTTAAAAATCTCCTTGGTGGCCGGGCCCCGGGGGTGGACGAGATTCGCCCTGAGTACCTCAAGGCCCTGGATGTTGTTGGGTTGTCATGGTTGACACGCCTCTGCAACATTGCGTGGAGGTTGGGGGCAGTGCCTTTGGCATGGCAAACCGGGGTGGTGGTTCCTCTCTTCAAAAAAGGGGACCGGAGGGTGTGCTCCAACTTTAGAGGGATCACACTCCTCAGCCTCCCTGGGAAGGTCTATGCCAAGGTACTGGAGAGGAGAGTCCGGCCGTTGGTCGAACCTCGGATTCAGGAGGAGCAATGTGGTTTTCGTCCTGGCCGTGGCACATCGGACCAGCTCTTTACCCTCTCGAGAATTCTTGAGGGTTCGTGGGAGTTTGCCCAACCAGTTTACATGTGTTTTGTGGACTTGGAGAAGGCATTTGACCGCGTCCCTCGTGGATTTTTGTGGGGGGTGCTTCGGGAGTATGGGGTATCGGGCTTGTTGTTACGAGCTATTCGGTCTCTGTACGACCGTTGTGAGAGTTTGGTTCGTATTGCCAACACTCGGTCGGAGTCATTCCCAGTGAGAGTTGGACTCTGCCAGGGCTGCCCTTTGTCACCGATCCTGTTCATAATTTTTATGGACAGGATTTCTAGGCGCAGCCAGGGAATGGAGGGTGTTATGCTTGGTGACCACAGGATCTCATCTCTGTTGTTTGCAGATGATGTTGTCCTGTTGGCTTCATCCAGCAATGACCTACAGCTCTTGCTGGGACGGTTTGCCGCTGAGTGTGAAGCGGCTGGGATGAGAATCAGCACCTCCAAGTCCGAGTCCATGGTCCTCAGCCGGAAAAAGGTGGATTGTCCTCTCCGGGTTGGGGACAGGCTCCTGCCCCAAGTGGAGGAGTTTAAGTATCTTGGGGTTTTGTTCACGAGTGAGGGAAAAATGGAGCGAGAGATCGACAGACGGATTGGAGCAGCATCTGCAGTGATGCGGACGTTGTACCGGTCTGTTGTGGTGAAGAGGGAGCTTAGTTCTAAGGCAAAGCTGTCGATTTACCAGTCAATCTACGTTCCTACTCTCACCTATGGTCACGAGCTTTGGGTAATGACCGAAAGAACGAGATCACGGATACAAGCGGCTGAAATGAGCTTTCTCCGTAGGATTGCTGGACTCACCCTCAGAGATAGGGTGAGGAGCTCAGTCATCCGGGAGAGGCTCAGAGTAGAACCGCTGCTCCTCCACATTGAAAGAAGTCAGTTGAGGTGGTATGGGCATCTGATTAGGATGCCTCCTGGACGCCTTCCACTTGAGGTGTTTCAGGCATGTCCCACTGAGAGGAGACCCCGGGGCAGACCCAGGACTCGGTGGAGACAGTATGTCTCCCAGCTGGTCTGGGAACGCCTTGGTATCCCCTCTGAAGAGCTGGAGCAGGTGGCTGGGGAGAGGGAAGTCTGGGCTTCTCTGCTTGAACTGCTGCCTCCGCGACCCGGACCTCCAGAAAAGCGGTAGAAGATGGATGGATGGATAGATGAAATACCTTTTGATAAGTTTGGGAATTTCTAGCACAGTGTTCCTCCTGGAACTGCTCAAACACATTTCCTCAAATATTATTACAGCCAAGGCAATTATTTCCAGAGCATTTACAGTCTAAATTGCTCTGTTTTATACTTTAACACTTTGATTTGTATTGAATGTTTAAATGTTTGACAGAAACTACAGCTTATAAACCTTTTATTTATTGAAAATTTTGAATTTATTAAAATGTGGCAAAAATTGACTATGAAGATTGATCTTTTTCTTGATTTATAATGGACCAAACTTAAGTGTATGAAAAAATCCCAACAGTTCTTTTTATCATATTTTATTTGAAATTCAATGTCATGATAAGGTAATCCATGGAACTTTACTATTAAAACATACACACATAGTTATATTACATTCACAGTGAAATATTTCGAGCCTTTTTTATAATTATGGCAATAGCTCTGGAAAATAAATGACAAATTTTGATATTCTAATTTCCTGAGATGCACTGATTAACTGCATTGTACTACTGCCCCCTGCTGTTTTAAAGGAGTAGCAGGTCAAAAACTTTCATCTATCTCAAAACTCAATTTTAGCCGAAATATCCTGCAAAAATTTAAATGTTCACAAATAGAGGCTGGGAATAGAGTGTGCTGAGAAATGATTTAAAGAAAGGGGGAAGAGACAGAAAATCCTGTTCTGAATTACATTACAGACTTTTCTTAATTTTCATAGGTCAGGAAATCATGCATGCAATTACTACGCAGCAGAAGCAGCAGCAACAGCATACAAGAGAGGGAGAACGACAGCGAGATTGAGGAGCAGGTAGATGCAGAAAAAGTAAATGTACACAAACAGAAGAGTGTTGGCTGGAACAAACATTGACAACAGCAAATTTCAGGAACAAAGGGACAGTGACAGATGACATTGGATTTATACAAATGATGACACATGATCATCCATATGGAAAAGCAGCAGAGGATGTCGTACCACCATCATGGCAACCTCTCCCCTGTCAGAGTCCTGAGCTGGAGTCATCTGATGGAGACTCAGTGGAGGAAGTTTGTAGTGATGAGGTGGACGAAGACTTCCACATGAGTGACTGAGAGCATCAGCAGTGAGAGTGATGCAGCAGATGCAGACCTAAAAACATTTCAGGACAGAAAAAGCATAGTAAGCATTGAAGAACTCTTAAAGATTTTCTGTATATGCCACTTTGAAGGTTGTGGTAAATGTTTAGTCCAGTCACCAACATCTAGGAAAAGTGGATTTGGCATGATAATAAAAACTGAATGTATCAGTGACCATGAGTTCATTTGGAACTCACAGCACTTGGTCAGTGGAACTATGGAGTGCAATATTGCCATCCCTGCAGCCAGTTTTGCCACTGGGAATTAGTGCAATGCGTTGTAGAGGTACAATATGTGACACTATTGGTCGTGAATCTATTGCTCAGAGAGAATGGTTTAACATACAGAAAGCATATGTCATCCCTGAGGTGACTGAAGTATGAGAAACACACATTAAAGCAGCGCTAGCAGCAATAAATGACAAAGCATTTGTGAGTGGTAACTGCAAATACAACAGCCCAGGCCATAATGCAACATTTAGCACTTATTCTGTTCTTGACATGGAGGTGAATCTGATGGGGGCCCAGGAGACTGTCAAGGTCACAGAGGTCAAAAACAGCTACTGGCTGGAGGTAGGACTGGAGAGGTGCCTGTCAAAGCTCTCAGTGTATGGAGTCCCAGAGTCTGTAATTGCCACTGACTGCCACCCATCAGTGCAGAAGGTCCTGCAAAACAAATACAAAGAGATACAGCATGAGTATGATCTGTGACACATTGTAAAAGCTGTAAAAAAGAGGCTGTTAAAAACCCACTATGAGGAGCTATATGAATGGATAAAAATGATCACAAACCATCTCTGGTATTCAGTTCGTACCTGTGAAGGAAATGTCAGGAGGCTCCAGGAGATGTGGACCTTTGTTCTTCACCACTGGACATGTGGTGAGACAATGACCAGGTGTGAGCACCCTCCATACACTCCTTTTTTTAATACTTTATTTAAATTATTTTACCCATGGAGGACCTGACAGGATGGGGAATAGGGAAAGGAAGTGTGTGGAGGGGGAAAGAAAAGGGAGGGGACCAGACAAAAAGACAAACAAACAAACAACTAAAACAAACAGAAGACAAACTGCTTCTTCCACTGAAGATGTCTCATCACAAGTCTGGTATCCGCACCTGTTAAAGGAGAGACATTTGTGCGTGTGCGTCTGTGTGCGTATATATGAGAGCGTGCGCAAAATAAGTGTGTGCATGTGAGTGGTTTGTCAGGAAACATACAAAGAGGGTGTCACCATGGGTTGAGATGCCGTCTCGGCACTGAGCCCATGTTTTCCCTCATCCCTGCCTCCCATTGAGCAGCGTCTCAGCTGGCCCCCAGCTGGCAGCATTATGGACGGCTGGGGCCAATTAGTCTTCATCAGCTGGGGCGCTGCCAATGAGGATAAATAGGAGCAGCCTCGATGACTCGGGGCTGCGACATAAGCACTGCTAGGCTGAAGCCCCTTCGTCTGGTGTCAGCCTCAACTCCCCTTGCAGCATTCCTGTGTTTGTATCCCGCTGTGAGGATGTACGTCTTGCTACCCCCACGTCCGGTACGAGCTGCTTACCTCTGCGCTGTGCAACCTGTGAGTGTACCTCTGCATGAGTATCTGTGCTCTCCTCATCCCTTCCCCTTTACCCTGAATAAAACATCTCGACTCACTGGCTTGCCCCTGGCTCTGATTGCCCGGCTCCCTAGAGCCGGATATGACAGTATGTCGCAGCCAGAAGAGTTGCCGGCGGCCGTGAGTCGCTGTGGAAATGTACCTTTCTGTCCGGGTGTCAGCGCTGCTAGCATGCCGTTTCCCAGGAGTCACTTCCGGCGCCAGGGCGACGAGCTGAGGTCCGTCTCGGAGGCTGTCGACGGGACGTTCTTCACCCTGCACGACGCCTCCAACGTGAGACGCTGGCATCCGGGCCGTGCTGAGGAACTCCTGGACTGTCACCCTCACTCTCTGTACCATCTGGAGGACAGTGCCAGGATAGACGCTGCAGGTACACAGCAAGAGAAGCTCCACGGGGTGGATGGAAATCCCGGCAGGGAGTCGAAGTGGGCGACGTCTTTCCCCGCTTCGGAGTCCCGTTCCTGCCGCCATTCCAGTCCGGGAGTTCGCGCCAACCAGAGGACTTCCCCCGACCTGCGCCACGTCACTCGGGATTCCCTTCTAGGAGCCGCAGCTGACAGCAGTTATGTCCGGGGTCGAGTGGCTGTCGCGAGCTCTACTGTGTTTCCTGTCACCACCTTCAGGCATGTGGCGGCGGCAGTGAGATTGATGGTGAGGACTTCAGGGCTACGAAGCTTTCCCGTGCTCGACGCCTTCCTCGTCTCGATCTCCGATCTGGAGCGGCGAATCCTGGGTTTCCCCCTCGCTTCGTCCCCTGGGAGTAGTCGTCATCACATCGCCGAGTCACCTCTGCACGAACCTCGTCCGGATCCAGTTCTGGGTCATCGTCAGGACCGTTCCTCCCACGCAGCTGTCATCCCTTCGCCTCGTCAGTGTGGAGATCCTACAGCCTCGTCCCCTGAGCCTCGTTCCCCCGCTGTCATTCCTGGACATTCGGGCTGGCTCACCCCGGCTGTTTCCCCCTCCTCCTCGACGCGCTTCCTGACCGCTGTGTGTGCCTGGAATCCCGGCCTGGTGAGCTCTCTGCTGGAGACAACGCGAGCGATCCTCAGACGAATTCCCGGGGGGTCCTCCGTTATCGCCGGGCGGGGAGAGGAAGAAGCAGATTCCACTACAGCAGGCGATACTCAACCTCCAGGGGGCAGGCAAGTCATTGTTTTTTCACACCTGCTTAATGATTTGCTCTGTCACATCCCTGGAGGAGAAGTTCAGGGTTCGCAGCTCCCTGAACTCTCCCCACCTGCTGTAACCTGTTTTCCTAATCCCGCATCCTCTGTGTCTCTCTCCGCCGAGCGGTCCCCGGCTCCGGGTCAACGTGGTGGGATATGGAGAGGGCCTGTGGTTCCGCAGCTACATTGCGGACGGAGGAGGGGGACTGACTGCTGCGTGGAGTCTACGCTGACGACTGAGCGTCCCTGGGTCTCCACGGAGGAGCGGTTCGGTCCAGCGGGACGAGATTCTTCTGGCTTCACGCCGAGTGGGTCGTCGGCGGGGTTACCTGAGCTGGAGGGATCTCAAGCTGCGCTGACCATCGTGCTGGCTGCGGGGCCCGACGCGGCTAGATGGGAGCCTGACAACGACCTCCTGACGACGGATCCTGGATCTTCGCAGTCCTGGACGGCGTCAGAACCCGAGATCAGGCGAGTGCTCTCCTTTCTTTTCTCTCTTTTTATCTTTGAGCACTTCAGCCTATCTCCAGGGGAGACGAGCAGGGTGCAGCCGCCCGCTGCGTCTGAGCTCGTCTCGCCGGGTTCTGGCGCTGCCGGTGATCCTGATCCCGGTTCTGTTTTCTCTTCTGAGCCTTCTTCCAGGGTCACCGGCGAGGAGTTGCTGTTCCTCGTGGTGCTGGAGGGTCCGGGTTCAACGTTGGAGGTCGGTTCTGGTGCAGTGTCCAACGTGGGTTCGCCCGAGACCCAATCGGGGTCCAACGTGGGTTCGCCTGAGGCCCGATCGGGGTCCGACGTGGGTGCTGCCCCAGTGTTGTCCAGGTCCGGTGAGGAGGTGGCCGTTTCCCTGAGGCCCGCCGCCCTCGTCATCGGCTCTCCCCTGAGCCTCTTCCACCGGGATCCGCTCTGACCCTTCGTCCGTCTCAACGGTCCTGGTGGTTGAGTGATGCGGGTCGACGACCCGACCCGCAAAACTTTCGGTTCGGCGATCTGGTTTCCCCCCACTGGTCTGTGTTTGCCTTTGGGCGGCCTGGTTCGGCAGCCGTTGGACTGGATTCCTGGGATCTGGGTCCAGAGTTCGCCGTCCGAACATTTCTCTTCCCCTGATTCGCCAGCTGGACAATGGGCGGGGAGATCTCCGGAGCCATCTCGGCTATTTTTGGACTCTGCCTGCCATACACCTCGGGTGTCACTTTTTCTTTTATCGTTATTAAGGTCACTTGGGTGTAATGTCTGTCCTGTTGGTGGATGTGTATTTATAGTGCTGTGCGTTTTCCTTCCCTCGTACCCAGCATTTTATTTTTTGTACCATGTTTTTAGTCTCGTTTTTGCATTGTAGAGTTATGTTTTGTTCCCTTTCAGACCGTACTCTGCAGTTGCCCATTCATTCCAGTCACTTTCATTTCTTTAGGTGACTGTGGGTATTTATATATTCATGTGTGTGGGTTTTTCTTTGCCTGCACTCAGTATTTCTTTTTTATGCCCTGTTGGTTCATTATAGAGTCATGTGCCTTGTTTTCCGTAACACCATGCTCTGTAATTGTCCATTTGTTCCAGTCACCCTCACTTTTCTTGGTGACTGTGTGTATGTACTTATATTGGTGCTGTGTATTGTGTTTTCCCTTTATTTGACCATACTCAGCATTTTTTGCCCTGTACCTTTTTGGTGGTTTTTTTTTTTTTCTTGCTCTGGGTAGTATGTAACCGGCGTGCTGACCCAGTTCTTCTCCCCATCTGTACCTGGGTTAATTGTTCTGTTGTCAGTATTGTATTTGGGTTTTTCTTTCCCGCTACCCTACATTGCCCCATTGGTGTTGTCCTTCCCTTGGCTTCTTCCCCTCCGGTCCGCCTCCCTTCCTCCCACCCTAGGTGGGGGGGGGGGGGGGCTGGGATGTTCCTGGTCGTTCAGGAGCCCGACCTTGAGGGAGGGGCTCTGTCACCATGGGTTGAGATGCCGTCTCGGCACTGAGCCCATGTTTTCCCTCATCCCTGCCTCCCATTGAGCAGCGTCTCAGCTGGCCCCCAGCTGGCAGCATTATGGACGGCTGGGGCCAATTAGTCTTCATCAGCTGGGGCGCTGCCAATGAGGATAAATAGGAGCAGCCTCGATGACTCGGGGCTGCGACATAAGCACTGCTAGGCTGAAGCCCCTTCGTCTGGTGTCAGCCTCAACTCCCCTTGCAGCATTCCTGTGTTTGTATCCCGCTGTGAGGATGTACGTCTTGCTACCCCCACGTCCGGTACGAGCTGCTTACCTCTGCGCTGTGCAACCTGTGAGTGTACCTCTGCATGAGTATCTGTGCTCTCCTCATCCCTTCCCCTTTACCCTGAATAAAACATCTCGACTCACTGGCTTGCCCCTGGCTCTGATTGCCCGGCTCCCTAGAGCCGGATATGACAGAGGGGGGCCGGTCGCAGCAGCCCCCCCCCCCCCCATCCGGAACCCCGAGCAGGCAAGACAGTGCCACAAACCCCCACAGGGCACAAATGCCTGAGGTCAGCAAGCCCCAGGAAAGCTAGGCATCCACCCCCGGAGAGACGATTGAGGGAGGCCAGGCCGCCAGGCGGCCGGTGCAGCAGGCCCACACTCCCAAGCCCGCCAACCCCCCATCCCCCCAGTGGGGCCCATGCCAGTCTCCGGGCCCCAGGCATCAAGAGGCCAGCGATTGCACAGCCTGGGCCGGAGACCGGCCCGCGCCCCCTGGTGCAAGCGCCCCCCCCCCCCCAGGAATCCCCACAGCAGGTCCGCCCCCCCCCAGCGCCACCACCGCACACTCTGGGGACCCCCATGCACAAAGAAGTCCCCCCCACCCAGGTGAGGCCACATAGCCAAGAGGCACTACCCCCCCAGTCCAGCACCTCTCGACTCGCAGACGACACCCATCCCCTCACCTTCAGACCCTCATGCTCCCATACACACCCACATGCACTTCCTCACGCTCACTCACCCGGACCCACCCATTATCTCTCACTCCTGTACCCGTTCAGTCTCACTCCCACTCGCCCTCAGGGTCACCCACACCGACTCACTTTCACCCACACAAGCACTCTCACTCACACTCCGACCTACTCACATCCATTCGTGCTCTCCCTCTCACACTCACCCACCCTCATTCACCCTTATTTCTTACAGCAACTGTAATGCAGATGCAGCGAGCCTGAACACGCACCAGTGCCCGGCAGCGGCCGGGGAGACCGCTGGCACAGGCCAGCGGCCACTTCCCCCCCGACCCACTCCAGGGTGGCCCTGGCCACAGAAGCAGACCCCCACCCCCAGCGCCCACCCAAGCGACTGATCAGCAGATCACCACAGGTGCCCCGAGATGCCACCCACAAACGCAAAGTGCTACACAAAATCGGCTCACCATCACTACCTTCATTCAATTCAATTCAATTCAATTCAATTCAATTCAGCTTTATTTATAATGAGCCACATAACAACAAAAGCCGTCTCATGGCGCCACAATGCAGAAAAAACCACACAGTCACAGAAAGACCCAGCAATCAGACGATCCCCTATGAGCAAGCACTAAGCGACAGTGGAGAGGAAAACCTCCCATTTGGAAGGAAGAAACCTCTAGCAGAACCAGGCTCGGGGAGGGGCAGTCGTCTGCTGCGACTGGCTGGGGATGAGGGGATAGGGAGGATGGAGAGGACAGACATAAAGAACATAGCAGTAAGATGCCAAGTACAATATTGGAGGTCAATCAGCAGTATGGATCAGATAACAATAGAACAAGAGTGGGGTTAAAAGACACAAAAACCCTCCTTAAACGAAAGCTACTGTATATTAAAAAGGAAGGATTTTACCCTGTTCTTAAAAACAGAGACCGAGTCTGACTACCGGACCCAGAGCGGTAATTGGTTCCAGAGAGAAGGAATTGGTAGCAGAAGGCTCTGCCTCCCACCGTACTTTTGGAGATTCTGGGCACCACAAGTAAGCCAGCATTTTGGGAGAGTAATGCTCTATTAGGATGGTAAGGTAATATCAGATCTTTTATATACTGGGGGGGGGGGGGCAGATTGTTAAGAGCTTTGAAAGTAAGAAGAAGGATTTTAAACTTGATTCTGAATTCAATGGGAAGCCAATGAAGGGAGGACAGAACCAGAGAAATACGATCTCTTTTTCTAGAACCAGTTAAAACTCTAGTAGCAGCATTTCGAATCAACTGAAGATTTTTTAAAGATACTTCAGGACAACCAGATAATAGCGAATTACAATAATCTAATCGCGAACTGACAAAGGCGTGAATCAGTTTCTCAGCATCACCCAGAGACAAGATGCTCCTGATCTTGGCAATATTGCGCAGATGATATAAGGTGGTCCTAGAAACAGTTTTAATATGTGAATTAAAGGACAAATCCTGGTCAAAAATCACTCCAAGGTTCCTCACACAACTGTTCAGAGTGAGAGTGGCCGCATCTAAATTAAGGGCATAATCTGAAAAGGAATTTCTAAGATGTTTTGGGTCAACAACAATGACTTCAGTCTTATCAGAGTTCAATAGTAAAAAATTTCAAGTCATCCAAGCTATCATCACTCCCTCACTCTTGCTTGCTCTCTTATTCAGTCCCACTCTCACTCCCTTGGTTGTATCTATACATTCAGCAGCACCCAGTGATTTTGACAACATGACGGGCCCCAGGTCCCCCGCTGGACCCCCAAGCCCACAGCAGGAGGAGGATAACAGGGGTGGGGGAAGATCCTCACCCCGCCCCCCGCACAAAACATGGTAAGTGTATGTCGGTTGTGTGATATGATTGTGTGTAAATGTGTGGACTACCATAGTGCAGTTAAAATTGGGGGGATGGTGGTTGGAGCACCACTAGCCACTGCGATAGGCAGCGGGGCCCCCATCCCCCCAAGCCCTCAGTGTCTAAAATGCAATGAAAATTGAGGTGAGGGCAGCCCCACTGCACAACAGAGGTATCCTCATCGCTGACACAGTGTGGCACACCCCCACTCCAAAGCCCTAAATGTATGCAAGAAGATGTATATTCCACCCAGAATCGGGGGTGGGTGGGGGGATAAGACTGGGAGGGAGGCGGTCCAAAAGCGAAGCTGTCCCCCCCTGAGAAGCCAGCTCGCAAACTGGTTCAGGAGGCCACCCTCTGCCCCCAAATCCCAACTCAGGGCAAGGGCTGCCAGGCCGAGCAGCCCAGGACCCACCAGAATTGCACCCTGGTGCTCCCAGCACCACAAACATGATGGGGCAGCCATACCCATTCCCACTCATCTTGCACACACAAACATGCACAATAACAATAGTCACAACAGTGAACAATGGAACGGACCCACACAGCACCCCACATGCCAAACGACACCCCTGAGTGCCCACACAAGCTCACCAACCACCCACCCCAGATGCACACTGACAGCAGCAAGCCACCCCGCAGCCACAGCCACCCTGGAGCAGCCCGACGGCAACACGGTCACCAACCTGCACCAACGGCCCCCACAACACATACCCACTGCCAGTGACACCAGGGGCAATGCGAAAAAGCGCCCCACCCCACGACACAACAGCAGGGCAGCCGGGACATGCAGGCCCCAAAATGCCAATCCCCATGTCACTAGATGGACTGCCCCACCCCCGCCACCCAACAAAGTTCTCCTACCCATATACACATCCTCCACCCCTACAGGTAACCGCATCCACACACACACACACACACCCGCCCACCTTCATGTGCACACATACACACATACTCACCATCACACATGCCCACCTACACCCACACACAGCCCCACATGCCCACACACAACACACACACACCCACTTCCGCACCCGCTCACACACACGCCCCCACTCACACCCACTCTCACACACGTACACACACACACACACACACACACATGCACACCCACACCCGCAGGCCCAAGAGGATGGGGAGGACAACCCAGGACGCAGGCACCTGCCTCAGGGTACTGCCAGGGCCCCAGGGAGGACACAACCTTGCCGTGCAAGGATGCACCGTCGTTGGCCCGCACCACCGACACACACCTGACCCCGGCTAAGGGGGGGAATGCCCCCCCCCAGCACCAAGGGCCCAGGGCCAGACCCAGCCCCTCCCAGGAGGTGAGTCCAGCCAGCCAGCCAGCCAGGGGCCACAGCCCACCCCGCAGCCCGCCACTCCAACCAACCCCCCCGGGCCAGACACACGGTCACCCCGGAACAGGCCCCCTGGACACCGGCCCCTTGTGGTCGGGGCACAGCCAGCTGCCAGAGATGCCAAGGGGAGCGAGCCACTGCCCACCACCCCTCAGGTTATAAAATTAATAAGCAGGGACCAGAGAGAATTGAGTTCTGCCAGTTGATTATTTGAGGAGGCAAACATTCTCTCCAGGCTAATATAATCTAACAGTAAGTTATTATAGTGAGTTATGTGTAACCCTTGCCTTATGTTAATTAGGTAAGGGAAATTATTAAGTGTAGACCAGTTGCTAGGTTCGCAAGGGTTACAATAGGGAATTAAAATGAGTGTGGAATGAAATAGCTGGAGGCAAGAAATGAGCAATACTGGTTGTTATTTGTAGAGGTAAAGAGAACAATATATACAAACAATTTACAACTATACAAATATAACAACGGCCGGCATGAAATAAAACCCCCAAAATGTTCTACTGAGCTCAGTATTTGTTTGTCCTTTTGGTTTAGTCGTTTGACCAGTCAAGATATCTTGTATCTCCAGACTCAGGTTTCTTTTCCTCTTTTAAAGCGGCGGCTTGAGTTGTTACCACTTCGAATTTTGTGCACTGGAAAGAGGAAGGATGTTCTTCAATCGAGATCTTGGTCAGATCTCGGTTCAGTCGTGGTTCAGTCTCGGTTCAGGTCTCCGGTCAGGCTCGCCATCTCAATTAAGAGAGAATCCAGGATCCAGAAGTTTCTTAATCAGCAACCAAAAAAAATCTAGCCAAGATGAGGTATCAGTGTGAACACAGCAAAAGTCACAGCCTTACGGCCTCTCAAGCTCGTGCTCCGATCAACAAGAAGAGGTATCAGTGTGAGCACAGACCGTCCACACCCTCTCTTGTCTGCTCTCAGATCGTAAAAGACCGAAAACCGAGTGCGCGCCTGCTGCCTCTGCTCGGAAGGCGGGGCTAATATCGCTCTTAACGAATGAAAAGACCACAATCGCCCAATGTGACCATGAAATGGGAATTTAAAAGTTGGATAATGAGGATCACACTTCCTCTTCCCAAAATAATCATTTTTCAAAATAAAATCACACAATTGTATTAATACAATTGACATCTGAGAAAAAAAGGGTCATTTTCTCAGCTGGGTTACATATGCATAAATTATTTCTTCATTTCCAATTCATGAGGATAGTTTTCCTTGCGATGCATAAGGCGGTGAGAACCATGTGTGACATCCTTGCCTCTATATTTAATTCACTTAAATCACCTAATATGCAAAGTGTGGGTGAGGACAGGACACAATACCCAAGGCATGCCGACAGGTCCTCACATGTCTTCTGCCAGAAATTTTGAACCGGTGCACAGGACCACATAGCATGCATATAGCTATCCGGGATGTTGCTGGTGCAGTAGAAGCAGATATTTGTATGACTCAGGCCCATTTTGAACATCCTTTGTCCTGTGTAATGACTTCTATGTAGAACTTTATACTGTATGAGTTGTAAATAAGAGTTTTTCATCATCTTAAAAGTGTTTAAACATATTTGTGTCCAGAAGCTTTCCTCCTTACTGATCGATAAGTCTGTCTCCCATTTTGATATTGGAAGAGATACTGACTCATCCAGTTTTGATAATAGTCCGTATATTTTCGATATCAATTTAGGGGAATGAAGATTTAGAAACTCTGGCACCTTAACTGGTACCTCTAAATCAGTCTGATTAAGATTGAATCTTGCTATTATTATGGATTTAAGCTGTTGGTACTCAAGAAACTTTTTATCGCTGATATCATACTGTGACACTAATTCCTAAAATTGGATAAAATTTCCACCTTGAATAAGATGCTCCAAGTTTTTTATTCCCTTCTCTTGCCATAGTGGAAAGTTTAACGTCCTCTTTTGTTGCAGGATATCAGGATTATTCTAAATGGGTGTGAGTTTACAAGGGACAAGCAAAGACACCGTTATTTTTTAAAAATTTCCACCAAGCTGTCAGAGAGGAGCTGATATTAATGCTTTTAAAACAGTCACAGTGTTTAATACAGGGACTCATAAAAGGTAAGTCAGAGATATTTAGTGACCCACAGAGAGCCTGTTTGTCATAAACTTCCCCATGCGCTCCTCATAGTGCATGGAGGAAGAGAAGGAGGAATGAGGATTTAAAAGCGGGAGTTACCACACAAACATTTATTGAACATACATAGGACAACCATATACAATGGCAGGGCAGCTCGGGCTAACAAAGAGTTCTCTTAAGAATGCTAGGCTGCACAGGGAGAAAGCGTAGCAGTTGTGCCGCACAAGGAAACGCTACCAGCGTAGCGGCACAACCGCACAAAGAAACGCTAGAGTTCCTTACAGCCTAAGCAATCCAGGTCCTCCAGTAGATCAGCGAGCATAATCCTTCAGTGACTGACAGTCACACAATGAAGAACCACGGTGTGACTCGTACAATGATCCAGCGGCGTTTGTCCAGCAAAGAGCTGCTTATGAACAAATGTCGCTGGCGTTGCAAATTGGGAACACCTGGGCGAGGTGCGGGAAGGAATGATTATCGGGGCTGGAAACAGCTGATGGAGTCAGAGGGAGAGCGAGGGGGCGTGGTTGGACCGACAGACTGTCAGCAGCGTGAGAGAAAGTAGGTCACAATGCTGACTAACAGCTGCCAGTCAGGCAGTGGCTGAGGATATGGAATACAGTACAGACATACACCAAAATGCACATAACCAGTACACCAAAACCCACAAACAGATTGAGGCCGAGTCAGGCAAAGCCAAGCCGGTTTGGCTCGTGACACTGTTCAACATCTAACCATGGGTTTCCTCGTGGGGTTGATTTTGTCCATTTAGAAACAAACTGCAATCTATTGGCTAAGAAGTAATTTAAAAAATTTGGTAGATCTAAACCTCCGCACTCTTTTGCTTTTTGAAGAGTTTGCAAACTGATCCATGATGGTTTATCCTTCCATAAAAAATTACTTTTACTTGAGTCTAAAAACTTAAACCAGGCCATAGATGGTTGGGTAGGAATCATTGAGAATAAATAGTTGATTTTAGGAAGGACCATCATTTTAACAGTTGTGACTCTTCCCATTAGTGATATAGGTAGTGTCCTCCAGCGCATAAGGTCATCTTGTATTGTTTTTAAAAGGGGAGTGTGATTTAGTCGTAATAACTCTGGGAGCCTGGGGGAGATATCTATTCCTAAGTATTTAATATTACCTGATTGTATTGGAACAATGGATGTATTTGAGAAATTACAATTTATAGGTAAAACTGTTGATTTACCCCAGTTAATAGAGTAGTCTGATAATGATGAAAATTGATCAATGAGCGCCACTGTCTGAAGAAGAGATCTTTGTGAGTTCATAAGGAAAATCAATACATCATCAGCATAGAGACTTATGTTCTTTTTCTCCAGTTTGGATGCCTCTGATATCAACATTTTGTCGTATGGCTGCTGCTAATGGTTCAATAAAGATGGTAAAAAAAAAATGAGTGAGAGAGTGGACAACCCTGCCTAGTACCTCTCTGGAGATTAAAGCTTTGGGAGGTCTGATCATTTGTTCGGACAGATGTAGTTGGACAGCTATATAGTGGGGTTTTTTGTTTTTTGTTTTTTTTATATTTTGTATACTTTATTGATCCCCAGAGGGGAAATTCAGGGCATCCACCTGGATGGATGAAGCAGCCACGGTACATTTTAATCCAGTTTATGAAAGATGAGCCAAACCCAAACTTATTTAACACCATAAAAAGAAATTTCCAATTAACTCGGTCAAAGGCTTTCTCTGCATCTAGAGATAGCATTGTAGTTTCTAACTTACTGATTTTACAGTAGTCTATTAAATTAAATAGCCTGCGTGTTGACATGATTACTAGACCCAGTAAACAGACACAGGCTCAAGGATAGATACAATTATCTTTATTGTGTTAACCTGTGTGTGTGTGTGTGTGTGTGTGTGTGTGTGTGTGTGTGTGTGTGTGTGTGTGTGTGTGTGTGTGTGTGTGTGTGTGTGAGCGTGAGTGAGTGCGTGTATGTGAGTGTGTGTGTCTGAGTGTGGATCAGGGATAACATGGCAGCTGGGGGTGAGCAGAGCGCCGTGCAACCTGGCAACCCTATGGACAGAGCAGAGACAGCAGGCGTTAGTAATGCCCAGATGGAGACGTGCGGGAATGACAGGTTTACTGTTCGCTGGGATGGTGACATGCTCAGGTTGGCCCGAAGGCTCCAGCCAGGAGGACAGCGCCCGAAGCTGCAGTACCGCTGACGATGAAGAGGGAGATCAGTCTGCCACTCAGGAGGGAGGATTCCGCCGCCACGGAACTCCACCTGTGCACAGGGGATGAGCGAGGAGAAGGTGAGTAGCAGGATGGCTTACTTGGTTACAGAGCGTAGCTCCTTCCAAGAGAATAGGAAGCGAGAGGTGAACCTTGTTGAATGATGTAGTCAAAGAAGATCTCAGAAGATAGGCGAAGACGAGCCTAGTCTCAATGAGCTAAGATGATCAGACGGCTCCGTGTCGACCTGAGGACAGAGTGGGTTAAATAGCCCGGTAGTGATGGAGAGCAGGTGTGCGCGCAGCTGCGGCTCATAATCAGCTGGAGCGAGCCATCACAGTACTCCCCTCCCCCCGAGGGGCGTCTCCTGGAGCCCAATCCAGTCTACCTGGGTGCATCCGATGGAAGTCCCTGATCAGCTGATCATCCAGCACGAAGGATGGATGCACCCAGGACATCCATTCCGGGCCATACTCCTCCCAGTCCACCAGGTACTGAAGGCCGCGACCCCGACGGCAGTCATCCAGGATGGCGTTGACTCTCCACGCTGTGTCGCCATCGATCACCACAGGTGGAGGTGGAGACCTGGGAGGGGGACACAGAGGGCTGGAAAAAAAAGGCTTAATTTGGGAGACATGAAAGGTAAGACAAATGCAGAGGGAGGGGGGGGAGAGCAAGGCGCACAGCCACAGGATTGATTATACGGTCTATGGGGAAGGGACCAATAAACAGTTGAGACAACTTCTTTGACTCAGCTTTGAGGTTAATGTGCTTGGTAGAAAGCCAAACCTGCTGACCCACCTGATAGGAAGGGGCTGGCGTCCTATGGGGATTGGCTGTCGTGGTGTTGCGCTCTGCCATACGGCGAAGTGCAGTCTGGGTCGTCCTCCACAGTCGATGACAGCACCGCAGGTGAGCCCGAACGGACGGTACTGCGATGTCCCTCTCCTCTTCGGGAAACAGCAGGGGGTTGTATCCCAGGGAGGCCTCAAATGGGGACATGCCAATAGCTGAGGACACAGTGGTGTTGTGGGCATACTCGATCCAGGGAAGATGGGCACTCCAAGATGCTGGATTCACAGTGGAGACACACCGCAGTGCAGCCTCCAGTTCCTGATTAGCACACTCGCACTGCCCGTTGCTCTGTGGGTGGTAACCAGAAGACAAACTCACTGTGGCTCCCAGGGCGTTGCAGAACGATCTCCACACCCAGGACACAAACTGAGGACCCCGATCAGAGACGATGTCCGTGGGGATGCCGTGCAACCTCATGACGTGGTGGACGAGTAGATCAGCTGTTTCCCTAGCCATAGGCAGCCCCTGTAGGGGGACAAAGTAGGCGTCCTTCGAAAATCTGTCCACTATCGTGAGGATGACGGTGTGATGGTTAGATGGTGAGAGACCGGTAATGAAGTCAAGGGCGACATGGGACCAGGGTCTGCCAGGAATAGGAAGAGGATGGAGCAACCCAGCCGGAGGCGATGAAGATGTCTTCCCGGTGGCGCACTGGGGACAGGCACGGATGTACTCAGCGACATCTTTCCGGAGCGATGGCCACCAGAATGTCCTCTGGAGGAGTTCCACCTTGCGAGCCCTCCCTGGATGACACAAAAGCCTGGAGGAGTGACCCCAATGAACAAACTCACCCCGCACGGAGGAAGGAATGAACAACCTCCCCGCTGGACCCCCGCCCGGATCTGGTTCCGCCTCCTGCGCTCTTAAGACCCTTTCCTTGATACCCCACGAGAGGGCGCCCACGACACAGGATGATGATGGGATGCTGTGACACCTCCGCAGCATCCAAGGAGAACTGCCTGGACAGCACATCCGGCTTCGTGTTCTTAGCCCCGGGACAGTAGATGATAGTAAAATTGAATCATCCAAAAACCAGGGACCAGCGGGCCTGATGGGCATTCAGGCATTTAGCCGTCCTCAGGTATTCCAAATTCTTATAGTCCGTCCAGACAATGAATGGCTGGGTGGCCCCCTCTAACCAGTGATGCCACTCCTCCAGGGCGAGCTTGACCGCCAGGAGCTCCCTGTCCCCGATGTCATAGTTATGTTCTGCCGAGGACAGACAGCGGGAGAAGAACGCGCATTGGCGGCTCTCACCATTGACCGGAGAGCGCTGGGACAGCATGGTTCTAACCCCCGAGTCCGAGGCGTTCACCTCCACAAGGCATTGAAGGACAGGATCCACCTGTGTGAAGATAGGAGAGGATGAGAACTTAGATTTCAATGCGGAGGACACCGCTTCAGGTTCTGCTGACCAATGAAAAACCACCTTGGGGGAAGTGAGGTGGGTCAAAGGAAGAGCAGTGATGATGTAGTTTTGAATAAAGCAGTGGTAAAAATTGGCAAACCCCAGGAATTGCTGGAGCTGCTTTCTAGAGGTGGGGGTGCGCCAATCTACCACCGCCTTTACCTTGCCTTGATCAGGGATGATCTGATTATGCGAGATGATGAAGCCAAGAAACAACGTTTGGGGGGGCATGGAACTCGCACTTCTAGGCCTTCACATAAAGTTTGTTTTCCAGGAGCCGCTGCAGAACCCGCCTCACGTGTACCCGATGCTCGTCTAAGGACTGCGAGAAGATCAGGATGTCATCCAGATATATGAAGAACGAGCCCAGGAAATCCCTCAAAACGTCATTAACCTCTTGCACTCCAGTGTACCGCGGACAGGCACGTCTCTGCGTCCTAGAGCGCACAAGGGCGCTGCATCCAAGAGCGCACTGAAAAAAAAAAGCTGCATTTCCGTTCTTCCACTACAGACACAGCCGCGAACAGATCAGGTATGATTGACCTCTCATTTGACTAATAAGAGCCTTGAATTGGGTTTCTGAAACCTTGAAGAACCAATGACTGAAAACCTAGCAAGAAGGACCCGCCTACCAACGCTGCGAATGCAGCGAGCCAATTGAAGCACAGAAGTTCGAAAGCTGTTTTGTGTAAGGCTGGGTGGAGAGACTGACTGCTGCAGCAGATGAAAAAAGGACCTGCAGGAAGAACCGCCATAGACCCAGCAGCACGGAGCCCACCCACAAGTGCAACCTGTGTGACAGGGACTGCCATTCGCGCATCGGCCTGTTCAGCCACAGGCGGTGCTTTTTTTTTTTATTCCAGCAGAATAGACGTTTAGGATTCTCTTCCATGGTCATCATAGACCGACGGAGGCCGACGACGAAGGCTGGGTGACACACACGCGTTCGCCAGTCTTTTTGAATTACTACTGTTATTTGTTTTGAAAAATCGTTCGCCAAAACCGCAATCATGAAAGCGCAAAACCACAATAATGGAATTATGTTTTGACCGGGTCGCGAGACCAGAACCACAAGTCCGTAACAAGCGGACCAGCATCGCGTTCGTCTGACAATGAGGAAAAGAAGTTCGCCAGCTATGCTGCTGCTGTGAACAGGTAAGTGTTATAAGCTAAATTATTCTTTATCCCTGAAAAATGTAATCAAAAATGACTTTTGACCGATCGGTAAATTACAACTGTGCGGCGCATGAAGTCCGAAGTCCTTGCGCCGCGGTTACACGGTTCGTGTGCCGCGTCCGGACCGTGAACGCCCACCCCCCCGCTACTCTTCTGTAGCGAGGGGGGGGGAGCCGCGGTGACTGCGCCGCGGCCGCCACATCGCCACATGACTATTCCGTCATGTAGCGATGGCCGATGTCCGTCTTCTGTAGCGGGGGGGTGGGGGGGTGGGAGTTGTTATCTTCTACATTACAAATATTTTAGAATAATTTTTAGTGCACTGTAGGTTATTTTTTCTTGTAAAAAAAAGCCACACATTTTTTACGTGGCATGCTTCTTTGTGTGTGGGGGCTTGTTTGTTCATTCATTCATGAATGAATGAACAAACAACCCCCCCCACACACACACACAGCCCTGAGTGTCACCTTTCATTAGAGCCCAAGATGAAGCTTCTATAATGAATCATTCAAAAGTTACAGACGTTTTTCCAAACTGTGCCATTTGGCACAATTTGGCACAGTTCAAAAATGCCTGGGAACTACCTGAGAACAAAGCTGTGTAATATATTCATTTTTTGTGGTATTGTTACAAAATTTTGACCTCAGCTGGATAACACTTGGTTCTACATTTCTGTTGCATTTTCCAGTCCGGATCTGAAGCTGTGTGTTATTTGCAAGCATTTGTATCCAAATAAACACCCAGGCGAAATTTATTTTCTTCAAGTTCAGTATGTTTAGATGACTGTTACTCAGTGGCCGGAGCACTTAGAGAGATTATGACTGTTTTGCCAAAAAATTCAAAGTGTTTTCTTTTAAATGAGACCAACTCCATGAAGATGCTGCAAAGGGTTGAAGAACAGCTTTTGATTTACTTTGGGCACGTTATTTTTTTGGCGTTTTTAGGGAAATTGACCGGAGTGCAAGAGGTTATTCAGGCACTGGAAGACGTCAGGGGCATTAGTCAGCCCGAACGGCATCACCAAGTACTCAAAATGCCTGCAAGGGGTCCGAAAACCCGTCTTCCACTCATCACCCTCCTTGATCCGCACCAGATGATAGACGCTGCGAAGGTCCAGTTTGGTAAAACAGGAGGCCCCTTGGAGAGAATCGAATGCCGTGTCCATCAGGGGGAGAGTGTACTTATCCTCGATGATGATGTCATTCAGGGCACGGAAGTCGATGCACGGTCTGAGGGAGCCCTCCTTCTTCCCGACAAAACAAATTCCAGCCCCCACCGCTGAAGACGAAGGACGGATGATGCCGGAGTTAAGCGATTCCTTAATATTTGACTCCATCGCCTCCCGCTCCGGAGCTGACAGGCTGTAGAGACGGCTCGACGGCAGCGGGGCTCCAGCCCGAAGATTGATGGCGCAGTCATATGGGTGGTGGGGGGGAAGAGACAGTGCTTGGGACTTACTGAATACGGCCCCCAGGTCGTGATACTCCGGGGGAACCCTGGACAGATCGGGAGGAGGAGTGGAAGGAGAAGACAGGGGCATGGACGGCGAGCAGGCAGCGGACTGCAGACAGGCACGCAAACAGAAGGAACTCCACGATACCACGCTCCCAGTGCGCCAGTCGATCGTGGGGTTGTGAAGTCAAAGCCAGGGATAGCCCAGGATGACCGGAGAAGAGGAAACCGGTAACACAAATAGCTGAAGCTCCTCCCGATGGTTTCCCAAAACGATGACAGGCACCGGGGCGGTCTGCTTGGATACCACTGCCATAAGGGCATTGGACAGGGCAATAAGTTGGAGGGGAGTCCTCAACAGATGACACGGGAGTCCCAGTCGGGTTGCCAGTTCCCCCGAGGTGAAACTCTGCTCAGCCCCCGAATCAATCAAGACCTGAGTGACAATTTCCCTGTGATTGTGTATGAACCTAATGGGCAGTAGGAATTTAGTGAGGGAATTTAACTGTGGAGAGTCCGTGAGTCCCCCTACTGCGACACACGGACTCCCTCTTTTGGCCGAATGGGACAGGACCCTACTTCATGCTCCTCACTGCCACAGTAGAGACATAACCCTAACTCCCGGCGGCACTGTTTCTCCGCTAAAGATTACTTGGATGACCCTACAGCCATAGGTTCTGGCGCATCCGGGGGACCTAGGGAAGGCAGAGCCAATAGAGGGGGCTGTAGAGAGCGACGAAACTGGGAACCAGAGCGACCGGAAGTCCTACGCTCGGCTGCCCACTCCCTCAGCCTGTTATCGAGGCTAATAGCGAAGGAGATTAACTCGATTAGCTTTTCTGGTTTCTCTAAGCGGGCCAGCTCATCCCGCAAACAAGGGCTAAGGCTTTTGACAAAAATGCCACACAATGAGGCGTCCTCCCATCCAACCTCCACAGCCACCACCCGGAAATCTACGGCATAGTCCGCTACAGACCTGCTACCTTGTTTTAGATTCAATAGCCGGGTGGTGAGCACACTATCATGGTCTGAATGATCAAACACCTCGTTGAATTCACTGACAAATTGATTGTAAGTAAGATTAGCATTGCTTGCCCTAGCCATCACAGCATAAGCCCAGGCTAACGCTCGCCCTTCCAATAGGTTGGCTATGTAGCCGATAGGGCTGTGATCTGTGGGGAAATCCCCAGGCACACATTGGAACACTGTCTCACATTGAAGTAAGAAACCCCTAGCCTCCCCTAGCTTACCACTAAAGCGAGTGGGAGTGGGTACAGGTGTTAACCGGGGAGTGAAAGCCTGGCTAGGTGGCGAGCTAGCAGGAGCAAAAGTGCTACCTGAGGCCGGTGGGGGAGGCTGTGAACCTGACAACCTATCCAGCCTACCATTGATCTGAACCAGCTGAGAGAGGATAACCTGTTGCTGGTAAGCTAACTGATCTACCCGAGCTTCTAAGTTGTTAACTCGGTGCACTAGCATGCTGTCTACTGGGTCGTTATGTCGGAGCTATACTGACATGATTACTAGACCCAGAAAACAGACACAGGCTCAAGGATAGATACAATTATCTTTATTGTATTAACCTGTGTGTGTATGTGTGTGAGCGTGAGTGAGTGCGTGTATGTGAGTGTGTGTGTGTCTGAGTGTGGATCAGGGATAACATGGCAGCTGGGGGTGAGCAGAGCGCCGTGCAACCTGGCAACCCTATGGACAGAGCAGAGACAGCAGGCGTTAGTAATGCCCAGATGGCGACATGCGAGAATGACAGAGGCTTACTGTTCGCTGGGATGGTGATGTGCTCAGGTTGGCCCGAAGGCTCCAGTCAGGAGGACAGTACCCAAAGCTGCAGTACCGCTGACAACGAAGAGGGAGCTCAGTCCGCCGCTCAGGAGGGAGGATTCTGCTGCCACGGAACTCCACCTGTGCACAGGGGATGAGCGAGGAGAAGGTGAGTAGCAGGATAGCTTACTTGGTTACAGAGCGTAGCTCCTTCCAGGAGGATAGGAAGCGAGAGGTGACTTTGGTTGAACGACGTAGTCAAAGAAGATCTCAGAAGATAGGCGAAGACGAGCGTAGTCTCAATGAGGCAAGAGGATCAGACAGCTCCGTGCCGATCTGAGGACAGAGTGGGTTAAATAGCCCGGTAGTGATGGAGAGCAGGTGTGCGCGCAGCTGCGGATCATAATCAGCTGGAGTGAGCCATCACACGTGTATTATTAGCCGAGTGCCTACCCTTGATGAAACCTGTTTGATCTGGATGTATGATAACTGGAATTATTCTTCCCAGCCTTTTGGTGAGAGCTTTGCAAATTATTTTAAGATCAACATTAATAAGTGAGATGGGATGGTAGCTGGACGGAAGCATAGGTTCTTTTCCAGGTTTAAGGAGCAGGATAATACTAGCCAAATTCATATTTGGATTTTATCTTCTTTAATTTGGTTCACCATTTTAAAGAAAGTAGGTGCCATCACAGGCCAGAATTCTTTATAAAATTCTACTGGAAAACCATCTGGTCCCAGAGCCTTGTTGTTTGGGATGTGCTTAAGTGCTTCCTGGAGTTCGGACACCAGAAGAGGTGCATCCAGAGCTGCAATCTGTTCATTATTTAATCGTGGTAAGTTAATATCATCCAAAAATGTATTTATCTCTGAGTCAGATGGGTTAACCTGAGATGAGAAGAGGTTTTCATAAAACTTTCTAAAGTAGTTATTTATTGCTTAAAGCTCATGGGTTATATTTCCAGTCATATCCTTAATAGAGTCAATAGTTGTTTTTTCTTTGTTCAATCTAAGCTGGTTCGAAAGATATCGTCCTAATTTATTACTATCCCTCCATACACTCCTGAAGAAGAGCGTATGCGGCCGTGGCTCCAGCCCAACTCTGCTGTTTTTGAGTATCTTAAAAAGGTTGTTTTTGATAGGTTACTCCTACAAAAACTAGACAAGACAGCTAAAGGTGTACACACAGGCCAGCTTGAGAACCTTCATTCATCGTACACTAAATACGCTACCAAAAGGAAGAAGTTCCTGAAGGACAGCTTTGAGGCACATCTTTGTGTAGTTGCACTGGACCACAACTGGAATGTAAAAAGAGAAAATGAAAAAACAAAAGAGGGTGAAACACAACACAAACACCAGTTCTCCAAAGGGGCTCAGCAATGTGTGGTGTCTACAAGAAGGACAAGGACTATACCTTCAGAAAGGGCATTGTGGCTGGAGTAATCCACAGATCCAAGCCTGTGTCCATCCGTGAGGCACTCAAACAGTCAAAAATTGAGAAAACCACCCTGGCCCAACACAAGGGTCTTGAAAAGCCTGACAAAGCTCTCTCAGTGGCAAAACACCCGAGCAGGTTTGGACAATGAGTGTGAGGTTACTGAAAAATTAAATGGCCAAAAAAAAAAACAGAGTGCAAAAACAAACACTGCCCTCCACATTTTTATTTCTATAGATTCTTATGGCACAGCTTCATGCAGTTATTAAAGCTAATAAATAGTTATTAAAGTTAATAGCTATTTTTTTGACTCACTATAAAATGTGTGAAAATGGCAGGGCTGGGCAACATAGGTCAAAATTATATACCAATAAATTTATTTTATGTCAGTGCAAAATATATATCTCAGTGCATTTTTAGATGTAAACTGAATGAGTCACCACATTTTGGTGTTTTTTAATTACACATTATTAGTAAAACAAATTCATGATTGTGTGGCACAATACACTATATTTGGGGGTTTTCCTCACACCCAGAATGCAGGGTGGAGAGGAGAATTATGACTGAAGGAGGAAGTGTCTCCGGGAGGTATCAAATGGGACAGTTAGTTCTATACACCTCCCAGGGAGAGGAAGATTAACCTGGAGCCGACCCGACAAAGATGTGCCTTTCACCCTCTGCCTCACCAAGCTGGCACCTTAAGAGGCAGGGGTGTGACTGTATTGTAACGAGACATGCTCTGTGATGTCTGTTTCAAGTTCTGTTATGTTAATGTGCCAGCGTCCGTGAATATTATATAAATGTGCTGCATTTCTCTTTATGTATGAGGGTCAGAAGTGCTGAGTCTCTGCATATGGAAATAAAAGTATGAAAAAGGGATGTACAGATACCCCGAGAGCGCAGTAGCTCAGCAGAGCTCAAAGCGTGTTTGCTGTAATTGAGAAATAATAAAGCCTTGTGTCATGCAGCCCGTGCCTTCGCCTATTCCTTTTTCTCCACAATTTCTTATTTTTTGTATGTTTGTAACACTTAAATGTTTCACATCATCAAATTTAAATATTAGTCAAAAATAACACAAATAAACACAAAATGCAGTTTAGTGTTTATTATTAAGGGAAAAAAATCCATACCTACACAGCTCTGTGTGAAGAAGTGATCCCCCCCCCCCCGTTAAAACATAAATTAACTGTGGTTTATCACATCTTTGGAAAGCTGAGTTCAATTTGTCTAGCCACACCCAGGCCTGATTACTGCCACACCTGTTCTCAATCAAGAAATCACTTAAATAGAACCTGCCTGACAAAGTGAAGTAGACCAAAAGATCCTCAAAAGCCAGAAATCATGCTGCCATCCAAAGAAATTCAGGAACAAATGAGAAACAAAGTAACTGAGATCTATCAGTCTGGAAAAGGTTATAGTGTCATTTCTAAAGCTTTGGGACTCCAGCGAACCACAGTGAGAGCCATTATCCACAAATGACGAAAACATAGAACAATGGTGAACCTTCCCAGGAGTGGCCTGCTGACCAAAATTACCCCAAGAGCGCAGTGATGACTCATCCAAGAAGTCACAAAAGACCCCACAACAGCATCCAAAGAACTGCAGGCCTAACTTGCCTCAGTTAAGGTCAGTGTTCATGACTACACCATAAGAAAGAGACTGGGCAAAAATGGCCTGCATGGCAGAGTTCCAAGATGAAAACCACTGCTGAGCAAAAAGAACATAAAGGCTCGTCTCAGTTTTGCCAGAAAACACCTTGATGATCTCCAAGACTTTTGGAAAAATACTCTGTGAACTGACGAGACAAAAGTTGAACTTTTTGGAAGGTGTGTGTCCCATTGCATCCGGTGTAAAAGTAACACAGCATTTCAGAAAAAGAACATCGTACCAACAGTAAAATATGGTGGCGGTAGTGTGATGGTCTGGGGCTGTTTTGCTGCTTCAGGACATGGAAGACTTGCTCTGGTAAATGGAACCATGAATTCTCTTATCTACCAAAAAATCCTGAAGGAGAATGTCTGGCTATGTGTTCGTGACCTCAAGCTGAAGCTCACTTGGGTTCTGTAGCAGGACAATGATCCAAAACACACCAGCAAGTCCACCTCTGAATGGCTGAAGAAAACCAAAATGAAGACTTTGGAGTGGCCTAGTCAAAGTCCTGACCTGAATCCAATGGAGATGCTGTGGCATGGCCTTAAAAAGGTGGTTCATGCTCGAAAACCTCTAATGTGGCTGAATTACAACAATTCTGGAGAGATAAGTAGGCCAGAATTCCTCCACAGCATTGTAAAAGACTCGGTGCCAGTTACTGCAAATGCTTGATTGCAGTTGTTGTTGCTAAGGGTGGCCCAACCAGTTATTAGGTTTAGGCGGCAGTCACTTTTTCCACAGGGCCATGTAGGTTTGGATTTTTTTCCCCTTGGTGCAGTGGTTAGCACTGTTGCCTTACAGCTAGAAGGTTCCTGGTTCGAATCCCCAGGCTGGCAGGGGTTGGAACCTTTCTGTGTGGAGTTTGCATGTTCTCCCTGTGCTGCGTGGGTTTACTCCGGGGGCTCCGGTTTCCTCCCACAATCCAAAGACATGCATGTTAGGTTAACTGGCTGTTCTAAATTGTCCCTAGATATCTGTTTCCTATAGGCCCTAAGAATAGAGGGTTAGTACTAGTGAAAGCGCTTTGAGTGGTATTTGTGACTAGAAAAGCGCTATATAAGTGCTAGTTAGTAGTAGTTAGTTAATAATAAACACCTTCATTTAAAAACTGCATTTGGTGTTTACTTGTGTTATCTTTGTCTAATATTTAAATTTGTTTGATGATCTGAAACGTTTAAGTGTGACAAACATACAAAAAATGAGAAATCAGGAAGGGGCAAACACTTTTTCACACCTCTGTATATGATTTTATTCCACTTATGTAATAGCTGAATAAAATTCAGCATGTAAATGAAATGATAAACACACAATTGTTCTATTTGTTTTCCACAGCAGTATCTAAATAATCTGAGTACAATTACTTTTCTTCTCTTGCTTGCCAAAACTTACTTTTGTACAAATGTAGTACAAACAATAAACAAAAAAGGAAGAACTTTTTGCCCTGGAAAACTATTCATTTAATCACAGAGGTAAAAATATTTCAGTTTCCTTCACGTACTGACTCGGCAATCCATGTCTATTGAGGGCACACGTGATTACAATTTGTTGCTTATTTTTCTTTTTCATGAGCCTGAGACAAAAAAGCAGTCACTTATTTGGGTTGCTGGTTCTTATTTTGAAACTTCACTTGCAGTTGCATTGATGTTTTCAGTCCCTGCACACACAGACTATGCAAGTAGTTACTTCAAATCTACCCATCTATGCCCAGCCCTGATTCAAAGATTGTTGTTGCACTTGTTTGACTGTTTTAATAACCTTTGCATAACTTTTGTTTTAGTCTGCCTTGGTGAATTATAAATTTGTTATGTTTTCAGACAAAGTATGTTGACCAGTTTTGTGACGTTTATGACATTAAGTTATGGATGGGAAAACAATAAATCAAGCAATGCCAAACACATGCAAGTTAGGTTAATTGGCATCAAACTGGGGATTCTAAATTCAGAATCAGAATCAGAATCAGAATCAGGTTTATTGCCATTGTTCATGTAGTACACAAACTAGGAATTTGTCTCGGTACAATGCTGCAACATTAAACATGATAAGATAAGAGAAATAAACTATACATGTAATAAAGTGTAGGATAAGATTAAGTGATACTGGTCAACAGTTAAAATATACAGTATATTAGCCAGCAGCAGATACTGTGGAGAACTATATAGTGCAGTCGGTAATGCAGGAAGAAAACAGTGATGATTGACATGAGTCTGGTTGAGCTGCTGTACATGGTGCACGAGAGTCAATAAGTCACTTAAGGCCCTTTTCCACTAGCCTCACTTGGCCCTACACCGCACCACTCAGCCCGCTTTAGGCGCTTTTCCATCAGCCCCAGCACCGGTTTAGCAGGTACTTTTTTCGTACCTGATCCAGGGCAGGGTCTAACCGGGCTGAGTAGGGCTGAGTAGGGCTGTGATATGACTTTAAGAGACTGGTCGCCGCTGATTGGTCAGGTTGTAACGTCATGAAAGCGACTTTTTCTGCTGAATTTACTCCAAGACCGCAATTTGTAATTGTTCAGCAGTGAACACAGTGCGCCCCTTTAATACGGTATATTATATTAATATACTGTATAATATACTGTACTTATATAATAATATACTCCTAATATTATATATTAGGAGGTGCGCAATTTTCTTTCTATATTAGGCAACGATCGCATCCAGCGCGAGTTGGACGGATCTACTTGAAATGCAGGTGTCCGAACAGATGGCTTCCCAAGGGCACATCCGTACTGCCAAACAGTGTCGGGAGAAGCTGAAAAAGCTGAAAAGCGATTACCGAGCAGTGAAGGACCACATTGCTCCAAGTTCAGCGGATGGAAGGAGTGGAAGTGGTTCGCTGAGAGACATTGGGCTCCACACGGTCACGGTCACGGCCCTTGGAAACCGTGGATGGTGAGTGTTTATTTGATATTGCGCATCTGTTCGCCACCTGATCCGTTCTGTGCCAAGCTCACTGTTTTTAAGAAATAGGAAGGTTGTTAGATTGTGGGTAATGGTTGTTACTGAGGCTTGCGTATTGTTTTGCAGCCAACTGCAGATTCACGCTTGCTTTGTGTTAAGTATTAGCGCAAACAAAACGCTGAATTACGCTTATTGTATTCCGGTTAAAAACTTGAGAGTGTTGTGTACATGTTGCACTTTGGTGTTAAGTTTTAAATTGCGTGCATTTTCTTTCTAGAATCGCATTTCATATCACAGGGGTCCACCTCAGTGGAGATGATTGACACAGCGGACTCTCCTGGCGCTGTGTCTGCGTGTGCGTCTGGCTGAGCGCCAGCTGGATCAGCTCCACATCACCAGCTCCATCTGGATCACGTTCAAGTGCCGGTAAGGCACAATAACTACAATTTTTTTTGGGGGGGGGGGGTTGAAACAGGTCCAGCAGCGGAAACCAGGGTCGAAAATCCATCCATCCATCCATCTTCTACCGCTTAATCCTTTACAGGTCTCGGGGGTGCTGGAGCCTAACAAGTTATGTACCAAATTGATTAATGCAATTTCCTGTAGCTGCATATTAATTAATTGAAAATGTCTTTTTAAATGTACAAAAAGGTTATTCTTTGGTCTTCACTTATCGGTGTTCCACAACTATTTTTAGGTGTGGTGATTGAAGTGCTGTTGTAACTCCTGTTTTAGACAAACAAAGCTGATGAACTGCCATTGAAATCAACATGCTTCATTGAAATGCTTTGCGTCAGCTGACTGTATTAACCCATTCAGATTTCTGCGGCCACACTACAAGCAACTAGTTTAAACATTACCCATCCATCCATCCATATTCTTAATCTTAATCCTTTTTAGTTTTGCAGGGGGGCTGCAGCCGAAGACAGCACACTGCGTGTTGCAAAATCTGCTCTACTGAGGGGCAGCAACATGACAGTTCAGCTTATATACAGCAATGAAGCATAATATAATAGTGACATTCCACCACAGACTTTCACCTGTGTAATTCCATAATATATGTAGTGATGCAGCTTTAACGACCATGCCTTTCTGTCTTTCCATCTAGGCAAGACGAAAACAGACAACTCCCATCGCTGACCTTACATTAGCGATGGTCAACATGCATGACGAAGAGATGCGGCTCTTGGAACGGCAACATGACCAGTGGCAAGAATCAGGAGTACATGCAGCATTTGCGACAGGTGGCCGCAGATGTGCAGGCAGATGCACATGAAGCCCTGGAACAGGACGCTGCGTTACGAAGGGAAGAGCTCGCAGAGATGTCATCGCCCAGTCTGTTTTTTTTGTTTGTAAATTTTGCTTCTGGAATAAAATTGTATTGTTTGCATCAAAAGTCTGGTTTATCTGTTATGACACCGTATGAGAAAAGCCAATAATTACATACACATTCCATTCTCTGTTCACTCCACATGCTGCTGTTCATCAGGTCAGGTATATAGCCTTCTAATGGTAATTTAATTTTTAACAACACAACGAAACATAATGTCTTGGTAGGTTTTTTTTTTTTATTTTAAACAAATTTGCAGTGCTGAATCCATTTCTCTTGAACGGGTACATTTTTTAGGTTATAAGCAGTTGTACAGGTGTGCTTGAACTTGTAGACACTGATAAAGGTAAGTACGTGTAAGTTGAATGTTGCATCACCAGTCCAAATTTAATAAATTAAGAAGGAATCTAGCAAAAATTTGGCACTAATAACAGTAGACAAATCGGACAAGGATACACAACTGTGTTTTTGTTGCACACAACTGTTGTTACCAACAAGTGCAAAATTTATATTCCCTTTTCCCAAAAATTAAAAATCAATTTGTAAGTAAAAGTGGGAGACCTTTACATGGGAAAATATGACATGTATCAGCACATGATTTATAGTTCAATTTGCATTTCCACCTAAGCAAAAGTGGCTTGTCGAGCTGGATTTTTGTGAAGATGGCCTGTGCGGTGTTTCTGCATGTAATTACATACCTGTCAAGTGATACGGTTTCGCCGTATTTTAATACGGGGAAAATGCAATTTTAGCAAATACGGGCGTATTGCCATTTCTGTACGCCAAAGAGAAAAATATACGGGAAAAAAATTTGACAGTGTGGGGAGGAACACGTTGTGTGTGACCTCCACAGCGTACGGGGCTGTCAGAGCGCTCAGCGTGAGCAATTATCACAACAGAAGTGTGGAGTCATCATTAGGCTGATGGCTTCGCACCTTCTTAACAGATAAGCGTTATGAACAAGAGGACAGGTAGATGGACCATGCACAACATTTTATTTACAAAAAACATTTTTGAAATATGTATGCACATAAATGTGGACAAAATAGACAAGTATTGCATCACGTATTATATTGTAACATGCAGCTTGACATGGCAACGTCCCACCGGGAGGTTTGAACTCACGCCTCCTGCTCCGGAGTCCCGCACTCTACCTGTGTCGCCAATAGGGTCAATCCACTTGTCAAGCCAAGTAGGGTGCTTATATTGAGTTCGCTACAATATCACCACCCTGCTCCTCTGCTCTCTGTGCCGCTGCCACCACTGGTTCATCTACTGCATCATCCAATGTAGTGTCAAACATCTCTCCATGACTCTCACACAGATTGTGCAGAGCACAACAAGTCAGCACCATAGATTTAACCAGTTTCATGTCACAGTCATTCCTCCTTCCTTCTCTCCTAGTCATCAGCCATGTTTGTTGTGGAGGATTCAGTCGCGTGTGTTTCACGTCACGAGGGTGTGGCGCCGCCTGCTGTTCAACAAATCCCACCCACAGCAGGTGTGCCAGCAGGTGCGCCAGCAGTAGTTGAAAAGCAACTGAGGCTGAACCGAACCGAAGTGAGTAGAGCCGGGTTTGCAAACCGGGGCTGAGTGGGGCTAGTGGAAAAGCGCCTTTAGTGTTCAGCAGTCTAATGGCAGAGGGGAAGAAGCTGTTCATGTGACGGGAGGTTTTAGTCTGGATGGACCGAAGTCTTCTACCAGAGGGGAGGGGGGCAAACAGTACGTGACCAGGGTGTGAGGGATCGGCTATGATCCGGCCAGCACGCCTCCGGGTCCTGGAGATGTACAGATCCTGGAGAGATGGGAGCTTGCAGCCGATCACCTTCTCAGCAGTGCGCACGACGCGCTGCAGCCTTAGTCTGTCCCTGGCAGTGGCTCCTGCGTACCACACGGTTATGGAGGTGGTGAGGATGGACTCGATGATGGCTGTGTAGAACTGCACTAACATCTTGGTGGGTAGCTTGAGCTTCCTCAGCTGCCGCAGGAAGAACATCCTCTGCTGGGCTTTTTTGATGAGTGAGCTGATGGTCAGCTCCCATTTGAGGTCCCTGGTGATGGTAGTGCCTAGGAAGCGGAAGGAATCAGCAGTGGTGATGGGAGAGCCTGAGAGGGTGAGGGGGGGCAGAGAAGTAGTGACTTTCCTGAAGTCTACAATCATCTCCACTGTCTTCAGAGCGTTCAGCTGCAGGTTGTTATTGCTGCACCAGGACGCCAGCTGGGCCACCTCTCTCCTGTAGGCGGACTCGTCGCCGTTGGAGATGAGCCCGATGAGGGTGGTGTCGTCCGCAAACTTGATCAACTTGACAGACTGGTGGCTGGAGGTGCAGGAGTTGGTGTAAAGGGAGAAGAGTAGGGGGGAAAGTACACAGCCCTGGGGTGATCCGGTGCTGATGCTAGTATAGTCTGAGACAGTCTTTCCCAGCCGCACATGCTGCCTCCGGTCCGTCAGGAAGTCGATGATCCACCTGCAGAGGGAGTCAGGCACGTTGAGCAGGGACAGCTTGTCCCGGAGCAGAGCGGGGCGGATGGTGTTGAATGCGGAGCTGAAGTCCACAAACAGGATCCTGGCGTAGGTTCCCGGGGAGTCCAGGTGCTGCAGGATGGAGTGGAGGGCCAGGTTGACTGCATCGTCTACAGACCTGTTGGCTCGGTAGGCAAACTGCAGCGGGTCCAGGAGAGGGGTGGTGATGGACTTGAGGTGGGGCAGGACCAGGCGCTCAAAGGACTTCATGACTACAGAGGTGAGCGCTACAGGTCTGTAGTCATTAAGTCCAGTGATCCGTGGCTTCTTGGGGACAGGGATGATGGTGGAGGATTTGAGGCAGGACGGCACGTGGCATAACTTAAGGGAGGTGTTAAAAATGTCTGTGAATACAGGAGCCAGCTGTTTCGCACAGAGTCTCAGGGTGGAGGGAGACACGCCGTCTGGGCCGGGGGCCTTGCGCGGGTTCAGTCTGGAGAACTGTTTGAGCACATCCTGCTCACTGATGATAAGGGGAGGGGGGGAGGAGGGGGGAGGTGCCTTAAATGAAGTAGGGAATGTGGAGGCTGTGGAGCTGGAGGGAGGGGGGGAGTTGGACACAGATGACGAGGTGTCAAAACGGGCATAGTGTTGGGACAGTCTTTGACAAAGGGCTTTGTCATCCTGACCTTTAGGAGCCTTAGGTCGATAGTTGGTGATCTGCCTCAGTCCTCTCCACACGGAAGCCGAATCATTAGCAGTGAACTGCTGCTGGAGTCTCTCTGAGTATAGAGATTTAGCCCTCTTCAGCTCTCTGTTAAACCGGTATTTAACCTCCCTGTAGCAGTCCCTGTCTCCACTTTTCAGCGCTGCTTCCTTCTCCTTCCTGATCTGTCTGAGCTTAGCTGTGAACCAGGGTTTGTCATTAGAGTAACTCACCCTGGTGCGTGATGGAAGAATGCTCTCTTCACAAAAGTGGATATATGAGTTCACAGTGTCCGTGTACTCATCCAGATCATGCGTGGCTCCTTTAAGCATGCCCCAGTCAGATATTTCCATGCACGTTTCCAGCTTCTCCTCAGCATCACTGGTCCGTATCTTCGTAGTGCTCACAACAGGTTTAGTGAGCTTCAATCTCTGTCTGTATGTGGGAATGAGGTGAACCATCACGTGATCAGATAATCCCAGCGCAGCTCGAGGAACAGCGCGATATGCGTCTTTCACTGTGGTGTAACAGTGATCCAGTGTGTTTAATCCTCTGGTGGGGCATTTAATAAACTGTTTGTAGCGGGGGAGATCGTGGCTCAGATTGCACTGATTAAAGTCGCCAGCCACAATAATCAGCGAGTCTGGAAAACTCCGCTCTGTGTGTTGAATGTGATCCGTGAGCACGCGCTGAGCTTCGCGCGTGTCCGCGTCGGGAGGGGCGTACACAGCGATCATTATGAAAGAAGCAAACTCCCGCAGGGAATAGAAGGGCTTGCAATTGATAACAAGAAATTCCAAGGCAGGAGAACAGTGTTTGGAAATTACCGTTACATCAGAGCACCAGCTGCAGTTGATGTAGAAGCAGACTCCGCCTCCTGTGGTCTTGCCGGAAAGCTCTGTGTCACGATCAGCACGGAAGAGCTGAAAGCCGTCGAGGCGCAGCGCGCTGTCCGGTATATTTTCCCGGAGCCAGGTCTCAGTAAAGCAGAGGACAGCTGAGGAGGCGAGATCCTTAAAACGCATCAGCAGTCTCAGTTCATCTACCTTGTTAGAGAGAGAGTTGTCCTTAGGTATGACTGTAAGAGTGAATGGTTGTCTGTCTCTCTGTGTTGGCCCTGCCATGGACTGGTGATTTGTCCAGGGTGTACCCTGCCTCTCGCCCAAAGATGCTGGGATAGGCTCCAGCCCCCCCCCCCCCCCCCCCCCAGTGACCCGAAAAGGATTAAGCGGAAGAAGATGAATGAATAAATGAATCATACATGCCACACTCACCAAGTCATTCCTCGGTTTCTGTAATGTAAAGAAAGCATTTGAAGAAAAATGTGAATAGCGATATGACAGAACACTGCTATTATTACCTGTTGTCTACCCACCTGTACTATGGTGACATATCTCACTCACCTTTTGATAAATCATGTTTCTCAGACACTAGTGTGGAAAATGTGAATACAAGTGCCTCCAGAAATTAATGACAGCTTTATTTGCATTGTGAACAAAACACCTCACTTTAGTCAAGCTACAGATTTAATCTAGAATTCATTGTAATATTCAAAGCCTTGATAGACAGGTGATGGGAACATGGTCCTGATGGATGCCACCACACAAGCTGGAACAGGTATCCTGTTCCTCCTGCCTAGATGTCTTCTGGCCCAAAGGGTGAACTGTCTGAACGCAGTTAACCTGAACAGACTGAAGAGAAATAGCAATGCTACTGTATCTATCACTGGTTTCCATAAAAGGACTTAAACACGTTTATAAGAACAGACAGATCAAGTGTTACAGCAAACACAATATTGAACTACCAGCTAAATCACTTTTTAAAAGCGGGCAACTTCTTACTAGTCTGCTAGTTAATTAGTAATCAAATGTCCTTAATTAATCTGTTTACACGCTAAGCAGCTAACAATAGCCATCGCTACAAAGCCTCCACCTGGACTTCACGGGGAGGCAGCATGGACACTTCCAGAACATCTCACAACACAGAATTCCAAAAGTCTGGTTCATAGTATTACACCACAGATTTGCAAGCAAATGATCCAGACATGCCTTTTGGCAGCAGATGGGAGGGCAGGCTCCGGAGCTTCAAGGGTGTTCTGAGCTTGTCCAGGTAACATTTGGCAAAGTGCATTTTGAGGTGTGTGTTGCTGACATCATACCACATGACTGGGTCAGGAAGCCATACATGATTTTGCATACAACATGAAATAAAGTGAGCAGTGATACACACTGGAAATCCCCGTGCCTCACATTTTGTGTTGTTGATGTTTGACTGTGTAAGGGATTTGTCACTGCCAATTTTCAGATTCAGCCAGCACCAAAAACAAGGACTTCCTGTTTGGGAACAGTCTGATCTCATTTCTCCCAGATACATTTTTCACAAATAGTGGACTTTTATCATAACTGAAGTGATGGCCTAGTGGTAAAGCATCTGCTCTCCAATTGGGAGGCTGGGGTTCAAGTATTAGCTAGGCCAGTCTGGCAATTTTATTTTTATTTGCAAGGTGGAGGGTCTGTGTTGCTTCAAAGAGCTTGGATCATTATGCTGAGGCACTCTTGTGCCCTGCATGAGAATAAGGACAGAGACAAATGTACTGGGAGAGACAGAAACTTGTCTACCATACACTGTACAAACTTGCAGTAGCCCTCCTTTGCACACCTGCATCCTCTGTGCTCTGAGAAAGTATTCTCCAAAGCTGGAGAAATAATCTAAAAAAAAAAAAGAAATCACCTTAGTCCACATACTGTTGAAAAGTTATTTCTTAATAAAAATGGATAAGTACCACAAGCACATTCACTGTAGTCACTCGAGTTTTATTTACATTTTCCCCTTATGATAATCGATATTTCTTAAATGACAGTGCATTTATTGAAATGGAAAAAATACACATTAAACCAATAATGTCCTTGTAAAAATCTGCATGTTGTATATGTTTTGTCCACTAGATGGCCTAGTACAGAAAATGAAGTTTCACATGAGGCCTCGTCTGCATGAACCATTTTGATGAAAGGACTTAAGTTCTATGGAAAGCCTCATCTGGCCATCACTATTGTTTACAGTCGGCATCGCAATGCAGCAGCCGCATGTACACCAGGTGGTGTTTCCCAGCCTCTCCGCACCTGCCTGAATTGACACCTCCTCCCGCTCCGATACCTCCCCATAAACCGCTGGAGCTCACTCTCCTCTCCTCATCAGCTCAAAGGCATAAGCCATTGGGTGTCTGGGAACATCTTCCACAGGCCTTTCAGTCTTGTTTTCTGCCATAATTAACCAATAATAATTCCATAAGAATAATTCCATAAGAATGGAAAGTGTTGTCAGATGGGAAATGTTCAAATATCATACCAGTGTGGTGCTCATATGTGGGTTTCATATGCTTCACATGTATATTACTGTATGCTTATTGTATGCTTCACGTCTCAGAGGAACAAAAGGACTGAACCTCCTAGGGGTAACAGGAGGATGTAAAATCTGGCCTTTTGTATGCAAAGAGATGGCCTTGAAGGATTTCCTGACCACCAGGACTTTAGGTGGAGGCGAGAAGACCTGGAGGGGGATGCATTGTGATTTGGGATTAAAAGACAATGTGACTGTGTGCTTTGATGTCCTGGGGTATAAAAGGGACAGATGTTGGGGGATTCATTTTCTTTCTGTTTTTGGATGTTGGAGAATGTGAATGTGAATAAAACTGGACTTGAGAAATAAACTCAGCCTCGTCCTTCCACACTTCTCCACACTGGTGACCCTAAAACGTATCATGAGCGGAGGCGATTCTCCCGAGCCAGACTTGTCAGGAGCCAGCCAAACGAATGCAGCCACGGTTCAGCTACCGGACTTCTGGCAGAACAATCCGCGCTCCTGGTTTAACGCAGTCGAGGCACAGTTCCACCTCCGGAGGATTTCGGTAGACGCCACAAAGTTCTACCATGTGGTTGCAAAGCTGGACAACCACACAGCCCAGCGAGTGGAGAGCCTGATCAACCACCCGCCGGACAGCGACAAGTACAACACGTTGAAGGCTGCACTCATCCGTTAATTCACCCCCTCGGTGGAGGAGCGAGCAGAGAGGCTCCTGGCGCTGACTGAATTTGAGAGCGACAGACCTGCAGATCTGATGGGGAAGATGTTGAGTTTGAGAGACTCCGAAGATGATGACTTCATCTTCACCCACCTTTTCCTCAGGACCCTACCGTCAGCGGTGAGAGTGACCCTGGCCAGTTCACCACTGTTGGCCCGATGAGACTACCACGAGCTGGGCCAGGAGGCGCAACGACTCGTCGACGCCAATAAACGGCGCGCGGCTACGGCTGTGGCAGCTGAGCTAGGCGCAACGTCTGGAGATGGCAGGGGGCCAGAGGCTGCAGCACCAGACTCACCAACGACGGCGGCGGCAGGGGCCAGGAAACACGGAGCAGACGACGTCCTTTGCTTCTACCATTGCTGCTTCGCAGAGAGGGCACGCAAGTGCATGCCACTGTGCCATTTCAAGCGCTCGGGAAACGCCAAGACCAGGAGTCGGTAGCAGCTGCGGCCCTCGGAGAGGAGAACAAGCTGCTCTACTTGAGGGATGCGCTCTCGGGGAGGCATTTCCTCGTGGACACAGGCTCCCAGCTGAGTTTCATCACACCTTCCTACGCTGACCGGCTGGCACCTTCCAGTGGTCCCGGGGTGTCAGCAGCGAACGGCTCGGCGATTAAGACCTTCGGTGAGCGGACTCTGCTTCTGTCTTTACACGGCCGTACATTCGAGTGGACTTTCGTCATAGCGGCAGTCAATTTCAACATGTTAGGGGCTGATTTTTTGTGCTCACATGGTTTGTTGGTCGATCTTGCTAACAAACGCCTGGTTAATGCACTCTCTTTTTATTCTATTTCCTGTACAGCTCGAGTGGCCCCGCCAACAGCACAAGCCAACGTCACAGCTGCAGGTGGTAAGTTCCACACACTCCTCACTCAGTTCCCAGCACTCACGGTCCTAACATTTTCGGCGACCGTAGCTAAACACGGGGTGGAACATTTTGTTACTACCACCGGACCGCCCGCTTTTGCAAAAGCTCGGCGCTTGGATTCAGCTAAACTGACCATAGCGCACGAGGAGTTCGCCAACCTTGAAAGGTTGGGCATCATCAGGCGTTCAAAGAGCCCATGGGCCTCACCGCTTCACATGGTCCTGAAAGCTGATGGCTCGTGGCGACCTTGCAGTGATTTCCACAGGCTGAACAACGATACAGCGCACGACCGCTACCCGATCCCGCACATCCAAGATTTTTCAGTTCATTTGGCGGGGACGTGCGTTTTTTCTAAAATAGACTTGGTACGCGGTTACCACCAGGTCCCAGTGCGTGCTGAGGACATACCCAAAACAGCGGTAATAACTCCTTTCGGGCTTTTCGAGTTTTTGCGCATGCCGTTTGGGCTTAAAGGTGCGGTGCAGACATTCCAACGCATGACGGACACGGTTTTGTGCGATCTCCCTTTCGTGTTCGTCTACCTGGAAGACATATTGGTAGCCAGCGCGTCTGAAGACGAACACGAAAACCACCTCACGGCAGTTTTTCGGAGGTTGGCAGAGCACGGGTTAATAATCAACCCAGCGAAGTGTCAGTTCGGGGTGACGCAGATTGATTTTTTGGGGCATCGCGTCTCCCCAGAAGGAGCGGTTCCTCTGCCTGACAAAGTGCGCGCAGTAATAAATTTTCCCCAACCACAAACGGTCAAAGCGTTACAGGAGTTTTGGGGAATGGTGAATTTTTATAACCGTTTCCTCCCCCGCGCAGCGCAGCTCATGCAACCATTGTATGCTGCACTAAAAAAACAAAAATCCACAAATAAAGTCGAATGGTCTCCGGAGCGAGAGCGCGCATTCTCTGAAGTCAAAACAGCCCTGACAAACGCTGCGTTGTTGGCACATCCAGTCCCAGCGGCCCGCATGGCGCTCACTACTGACGCATCAGATGTGGCCATAGGGGCGGTCGTGGAACAGTATGTAGCCGGAGCCTGGCAACCGCTCGCCTTTTTCAGCAAGACCCTGCGCGACAGCGAACGAAAATACAGCGCATTCGACAGGGAGTTGTTAGCTCTCCACTTGGCCATCCGCCACTTCCAGTTCTGGCTGGAAGGACGCTGTTTCACCACGTCTGTTGACCACAAGCCGCTGACTTTCGCGATGGCCAAGATTTCAGAACCTTGGTCGGGCCGGCAGCAGAGACAGCTGGCCGCGATATCGGAGTTTACTACCAATATCCAGCATGTGGCGGGTAAACTTAATGTAGTGGTAGACTGCCTCTCGCGCGCCGTGGCGGCTCCAGCCCGTGTAGGGGTAGATTCTGCAGCCATGGCCGTGGAGCAGGTTAGCGACGCGGAAGTGCGCGCGCTCCAGTCTGGACCAACAGGGTTAAGGCTGGAGAACAGGGTGCTGCAAGACGGTATGCCCCCCCTAATCTGCGATGTCTCCACTGGGCGGCCGCGTCCTGTGGTTCCAGCCGCGTGGCGCCGCCGCGTTTTTGACTCGATCCATTCTCTGGTGCACCCGGGAGTGCGCGCTTCGGTCAAAATGGTAGGAGAGAAATTTGTATGGCCGAGCCTGCGCAAACAAGTTAGAGAGTAGGTGGCAGCCTGCATGGCTTGTCAGTGGGCCAAGGTTCATAGACACACGAGAGCTCCCTTGGAGCCGTTTCACATCCCAGCTAAAAGGTTTGATCATGTCCACGTGGACCTCGTAGGCCCCCTCCCGCCCTCACAAGGGTGCACACATCTTCTGACAATGGTTGACCGCACCACGCGCTGGCCTGAAGTGGTTCTGCGGGCGTCAACCACAGCCGAGGAAGTGGCGCGCGCATTTTTAACGGCATGGGTAGCGCGTTTTGGAGTCTCGTCGGACATTACGTCCGACAGAGGCCCTCAATTTGTTTCCGAACTTTGGTCAGCGATGGCCCGCAGCCTGAGGGCAACGATCCACCGCACGACCGCGTACAACCTGCAGGCTAACGGGTTATGCGAACGTTTTCACAGGTCACTGAAGGCGGCTCTCAGAGCGTTGCTTACGGATGCAAATTGGGTGGACAAGCTACCATGAGTTTTATTGGGGTTGTGTTCTGCACCTAAAGAGGATTTAGAATCAGAATCAGAATCAGAATCAGAAAAAGATTTATTGCCAAGTACATTAACAGATCACTGATAACATACGAGAGAATTTGACTTGACACAGTAATGAACCTGCATTTCCGTGCCGCGGCGCATCTGAAACGCGCCTATCAGCAGGAGGGTACAGGTAGCATAAGGATAATACAATAGGAAGGAGCAAAAAAATCATTGATTCAAAATACTGGTTACATAATTAATCAATATTAGGAGATCAAGGAAAAAAAAAGCTCTCTGCACATACATTCGCTACACAGGATTCACGAGACACAAGAGAGCAGTGTATATCTTTATTCAATTCATGGATCAGTGTGTGTGCGGTGTTGAGCAGTGTTAATGATAATAAGAGAGACACCAAGGACTCTTGGCAGAGATGTTTTGTCTGGCTGGCGCCCAGTCCTTATCTGGCGCTGTGCAGCTGGCTGTCCAAGGCCTTGTGCTCGATGACAGCCAGGAGGAATTTTCATGGGGAATGAGCCAAATAGGACTGATCACAGAGAAGACTTATATTTCTTCTGTAGATTCAGTACTTAATCCTTCATTCATTGCGGGGCTTTAAATCCGTCGTGGAAAGACCTAAGCGAAATCATGATGTAATCCACCTTACGAGACAGTTCTCCAGTAGTCGCTATCAGGGTCTTCTCCAGTTTTTCAATTTGATGGATGCACCTCGCCTGGCCAGCATTTTGATAGGTTGAATCCATCTTCAGCAATTTGCAGTAAACCAGGACAATTCCAGTCCCAATCAGAAAGATCCCGTTCACCAATATTACGAAGATAAACAAATCTTCAATATCTTCGATAGAGAGATTAGTGAGACACAGCATTCTCCAATTACCTGTGTCACGTAAATAGCCCGCTGGAGCCGTTCCAGCGGGGCAGACAGCTTCCCCCGGAGCACTTTTCGTTGTTGAAAAAATAGTGTCAATTGTGTTCAAAGCCCAGCTTATTAACTCCATAATTTCTTTTCGGCGGTCGCAGTTAGACGCAGACAGACAACAGCAAGCTGGGATCCAGTAGTTAGGAGGGGAGGAAAAAATCAGAGCAGGAGAGAAGAAAAAAGCGTCTACTCTCTTGGGAGGGCGGAAGTAAAGAGAAGAAGCCTCCCCAGCTGAGCTAGTTTTCACACAGCCACTTCGGCTGCCCGGGGAATTTCTCCCAGATAATCCAGCACCAGACTGCTCCCCGGCTCAGCGGTTACAGAATAGCACAGGCCCGAGCACACTACCTGGCCCCGTTCACCTCAGTTTTCCGCGTGTTTTTGTGCCTAAGGCTTTAAAAAATGCGGAGTTTGTTTTTGTCAGACATGATGCCCATCATCCACCTTTACGCCCACCTTATGATGGACCATATAGAGTGCTGGAAACAGGGGATAAGCATTTTTTGCTAGATTTGGGGGGCAGAAAGGAAATGATTGGCATAAACAGGCTCAAACCCGCTTTTGTGGTAGCTGACGAAGTTGTGCAGTTGGCTAAGGCTACTCGGTGCGGCAGACCCCCTAGAGAGCATTCCCCAGAACACCCACAGAGGTTGACTAACAGTTCTTATCCTCAGGCAGCAGCTCCACAGCAGGAGGACGCCGCGGAGGTGGTACAGCCTGCTTACAGCAAATACGGGAGAAGGCTGAGGCCCAAGCGGCATGTGGACTGATATGTAGTGATTTTATTATGACATGCAATCTGTGGTTATGTTGTTCCATCTTAGACGTTTGGGTGGGGGGTCATGTGGTGTACATATGTGGGTTTCATATGCTTCACATGTGTATTACTGTATGCTTATTGTATGCTTCACGTCTCAGAGGAACAAAAGGACTGAACCTCCTAGGGGTAACAGGAGGATGTGAAATCTGGCCTTTTGTGTGCAAAGAGATGGCCTTGAAGGATTTCCTGACCACCAGGACTTTAGGTGGAGGCGAGAAGACCTGGAGGGGGATGCATTGTGATTTGGGATTAAAAGACAATGTGACTGTGTGCTTTGATGTCCTGGGGTGTAAAAGGGACAGATGTTGGGGGATTCATTTTCTTTCTGTTTTTGGATGTTGGAGAATGTGAATGTGAATAAAACTGGACTTGAGAAAAAAACTCAGCCTTGTCCTTCCACACTTCTCCACACCAGTGGCTTAAAATGAGAGTAATTTGAGGAAAATTATCGTACACATAGTCAGAAATTTACTAGAAATAAAGCTGTAAATTCACAGAGAACAATTTGGACCCCCTGGTGGGCCGTTTTTGGCCCACAAGCAATATGTCTGGCACCCCTGGACCAGCCCATTAAAAATGCATATTTAGAGGATTTACTTCCATGAAATAGTTGCATATTACAACAGCATGTAAAAGAATAAAACAAAACAGAAAGCACAGATAAATGAAAGTTCACCTTTAGCTGTTCTCTACTGCAACAAATCACAGTCACTTTTTCTCTATGCCGAAAGAAAACATTTACACAACTGCGGATATTAAATGCAGCTTCTTGCTCTAAAAATACTCATGTTTAACCACATAGGTAGAAGCTGTTTGGGGCTACTCACCGCTCGGACAACAAGTGATCAGGGCTCGGTATAAGAAGTCGCCACGCCACAGCATTTCTTCCCACCAGGTTTCGGCGTGAACTGGGGCAGGACAGGAAACCAACCTGCAGAGGAGACGACAGCTGCATTAGCTACGTAGGATCAGTTTATATTTATTTGCGCTAAAAATATCTATCCATCATCACTCTATAAATTCAAGAAATCTCTGTGCGTCTGTCTGTCTGTCACGATCATAGGACATCACAGGATGGTCTGTGATGTCTGCATGATGTCCTATGATGATCCTATGATCTCAGGCTACATAGGACTCGCGATGCCGTCATATAGACAATGCCACTGTCGTATAGGCAATGCCATCATACAGACAATAGGACTGGCTACCTATGATGTAGTGTTCTATGATGCCTGCCTTGATGTCTTTATGATGTTATATAGACAGTCACTCACAATGCCTGCCTTAATGTCTTTATGATGTCATATAGACCATCACTCACCAAAGAAGAGATACTCATCACCCAATTATGAATAGGACACAGCACTTTAAACCACACCCGCAATTCAAAAGTACATAAACTGTGGAAAGGGAGTTGCCAGAAACAGGAAAGAAGACATACTCATCACCCGATTCAGAATAGGACACATTAATTTAAACCAGATGCTACATAAATGGAGAGCAATAGACTGAGGACAACTGCTGCACGTCAGGAAAGATCCTGTGAAGATAACACAGTTGAGGTTCGAGCAGTACCTCCCAGTCATGACTGTGTTGCATGTCAGAAAAGATGTCATGAAGATGAAACACCTGAGGTTTGAGCATGTCAGGAAAGATCCCGTGAAGGTGACACAGCTGAGGTTCGAGCAGTACCTCCCGGGCATGACTGTGTTGCATGTCAGAAAAGATGCCGTGAAGATGAAACACCTGAGGGAACAACACACCCGTCTGAGACAGGAGGAGACACTTCACTAGCATAGGGTACCAAAGACAAGGGATGCACAGACAGACAGAAAATGTGTGGCAGTGCACCATGCACGTGCTGAGTCACTTGAAGCCCGAAATGCCCGCAAAGCAAGCAACGCTGCACACCAGGCAAGGCAAAGACAAGCTGAGACCGAGGAGATGCGGAATAGTTAGCTGGCTGCCAATGCTGCACGCCAGGCAAGGCATAGAGAAGCAGAGACCGAATAGGACACACTACTTTAAACCACTCCCATTAAAACATAATCAAGTCAGTGGCAGTCATGCACCTTTAGGCTGGTTGCCAGGCTGGCTGGCCGGCTGGCTGGCATGGCTGTTGATGCCACCGAGAATGCAGTCCAAGGACGGATAATTTTTTCACACATAAGGAGTTGTTCGTATCTCCTCATAAGAACTCCTTAGACAAAGATATAGAGTGATGATAATCAAGTCAGTGGTGGTAATGCACCTGTAAGCTGGTTGCCAACCACCAATCAAATCTAAAAGAAGAAGAAGAAGAACCACCAATCAAGAGAGGAACCGGCCTGGGTGGCTGACATCTTGGCCGTGGCAGTTGCCATGGCCAAGATATGTAGAGGGATGATATAAAGTGAAGTGATGATATAGAGTACGAGGAGACGAAGAAGAGTGATGTCTGAAGATGGAGTTGAGGTTCGATTGGACACAGCAATGGTGATGGAAGGACTGCAGCTCCTGACCAGATAGAGTGATGATATAGAGTGAAGTACGTGGTGGTAATGAACCTGTAAGCTGGCTGACAATCGCCAATCAAATCTAAAAGAAGAAGAAGAAGAACCACACCCATTCGAAGCAGTAAATCTGGAAATCTCACTCAGTAAGGCAAAAGGCACTCTATAAATTCAAGAAATCTCTGTCAGTGTGTCAGTCTGTCACCCAATTAACAAGGACACACTACTTCAAACAACACCCATTTGGAGCAGTACCCATGAAGAATGGCAGTCTACACTACAAATGTGTAAAATGCCAAGCAAAGCACCGATTTTCTCCGGGTGCTCCAGCTTCTGGGTTTCGACGGGCATGCACAGCTTTTCCTGAACAGGGTCGAAAGCCACTTTTTGCTCAGATCTATTTTCATGATCTGCCCATGAACTGGAACTACAACGCACCTATCCCTCAACCAGTGGTCTGAACAAAGAAGAAGAAGAAGAAGAAGAAGAAGAAGACCCACCAGATGGAGAGCAATACAGTGAGGAGAACTGCTGCACGTCAGAAAAGATGCCGTGAAGATGAAACATCTCAGGTTTGAGCAGTACGCCGCAGGCATGACTGTGAACAACACAGCCGCCTCAGACAGGAGGAGACCCTTCAGCAATGGGCATCCAGAAATACTTGCTTATACTTGGTTTCTACGGGCATGGACGGGTATGCACGGGTATGTACTTGTATTGATAAAACAAGTAACACATCTGATCAAATTTCAGTAACTGTAACACATTACTGAATTTTTAAACAGTAATTTCATTACACAGCACGTTGCTGCAAAAGTAGTGGTGTTACAGTAACACATTACTCCCAACACTGTCGATCGTACATCATGCAGAGTGTAGAATTATTGTACAAATACGATAATTATTGTACGACTGGCAACGCTGTAGCTGGACCAACCAACCGAGTGACATCACGATCGAGGCTCGGGCAATATGATGATTTTGAAAAGTTAAAAACAGAATTTTGATGACTTATTTAAATCCAGTTGCACTCAGTGTTATACCTATATTAGTATATCCAATTGTGAAAAAATTAGGACACTGTATAAGCATGTGTGTTTTTTTTATAACATATTTGGACCTATGGATATTTAATATTACAACTAAACAATTAAAAATGAATTAAGAGTTTTTCAAATCTTCTGTAAAATATCATTCTAAACAATAGTGAGGAATGAATTAGGACACCCCCACATTCATTCCCACTTAAAATGGCTAAAATGTAAAAAAAAAAATGCAAAAAAAAACAAAAACATGGTTAGACATAGATATGTGAACATTTATTAATAAAGAACTGAGTATTTAATGGGGTGTCCTAATTTTTTTTGCATGGCTCTACGTCCAAGTTCTAAATAGTGATTAAAACATGTAGCGTCTGATGTCCTCTTTAAATCTCAGGCAGTGTGGAGAAGATTAGGAGAAACCCAGATTGCCATCATAGGGACATTGTGATAGTGCTGAGGGCTTCATTTCAGTGCGCAATAATTCAAGCATGACTACAACAAAGAGAGATGACACCTGAACTGCAACATCAGTCATACAAACGTTTTGTGGGCAACACTAGGACACAGCGGGTGAGTGCTCTCTCACACCCAGAAGCAGGAGGAAAGACAAAATAATGGACTGACGGGGGAAGTGTCTCCGGGAGGTATCAAAAGGGACAGTAGTTCTATGCATCTCCCAGGGAGGGAAGAATTAACATGGAGCCAACCAGACAAAGATACGCCTCTCACCCACTGCTGCACCAAGCTGCCGCAGGAAGACGCAGAGGATTGAATGTATTGTAACTTATGTTTTAAGCCGTTATGATAATGTTTCACACAATTCTGTTGGTCATGCACCAATGCATAATGTGCCAGCCCCAATCTCTATGCATGATTAATAAAGCTATAAAGGCAGAATGCAGAGAGATCGAAGAAGGCTTCTTAGCCCCAGCGGACCTGCGCTGGGGGTCATGGCTGTACATGTTGCTAGAGGGCAAAATAAAGATTTTGTGTCGTCCTATGCTTGTGCCTCGCCTCCCATCCTTTCCTTTCCCTCTACACTGGTGATGTAAGATGAAGAGTCTACCCCGTTCACCGCACTGTGGAATCCGGATCACAGGGACCACCGGCATCCTCTTCATCCACATTGGAGCACACTCGCCCATTCCTCTCTCCACTCTGGTGACCAGAAGGGCCAGGGAGAGTGAGCTGCGCTGGGACCGAGACGCACCATGAAGGGTGAGACGAGCACACCCACAGAAACAGCCTAGAGGGAGAAGATCAGCGTCGTCTGCGTTGTTTCAGTCAAGCTCCCCAACCATGGCTTCACCTCCCGACAGCGGGGTTTCAGCGCACAGAAGCCTCGTGCGCACGCCGTGGGATTACGAGAACAGCACAACTTACAGCTATGTGGTCACTGCGCCGGATGTGCACGCCACGCACCAGGGACAAGCTGGGTCCAAGTACTGATATATCATCCTCAGCCGCTGCACATCCCCGGGGACCAGGGCCGATCGCAACGCCCAGATCCTTTAGGTTTGCGCATCGCACCTAAAGGCATCGGGCAACCTCACCTACAGGACTTATATTTGTTTCTCTGCCACTGCACAGCCCCTGGGAACTGGGCCAACAGCCTCCCCCGGATCCTTTAGGACTGCCCCTGCACCTAAAGCAGATTTGGTAATTTCCCTGACACAGCTTTAAGTTTTTGTCAGCTGCTACGCATCCTCGGGGAATTGGGCCGGTTGCTTTCCCCAGATCCTTTCAGGATGGAGCTCCGCACCGAGGAGGAGTGGACAGAACTTATTTTTTTGCAGCAGCTGCGGATCCACGGAAAGCTTATCGGAAAAGTCTTACCTGAGGCTTATCTCCTCACAATTTTTACGTGGCCTGGAGACTTTTAACGTTCAGGGCTGGCCCTCCATTGTTTTCACCACCCCCCTCTTGCCCTCCACATTGCTTTGCCCACACCTCCTTCCCAAAAAGCCCGCCGATTACCAGCTTTGTTTCCGTCAAGCATGATGCACACCGGACCCCGTGCGCCCACACACTACTAGGGGCGATCTTCGCCTTTAACCCACACACTTTGAGGCTGTCGCAGTTTTCTAACGTGGAGGTTCAAACAGTTCAGCAACCATACAAGGGTCGTTATATTCTGTGGATTAATTTATACTTTTTTGCTTCATGGAAACACAATGGGACGTGAGTCGAGGCATTACAGGAAACGTTCTGCATCTCGGGGCTGCTCTGGCACCCAGTCGAAGAGTCGATCCCCAGATAAACGGTTTAAGAAGGAGGACCGAGACCGAAACAGGAGGGAGAGGTCCCGGAGTCGAGACCGTCGCAGGTCCCGGTCCAGAGACAGGAAGCGAGCCAGGCGTTCCAGGAGCAGAGACAGGAGGAGATCCAGAAGTCGAGACAGGCGCAGGTCAGGCAGCAGGAGCAGGGCTCAGAGGTCCAGATCAGGCAGCCCCAGCAAGAGCAGTAAAAGAGATGAAAAGTCAAAGAGTAAAGAGAGGGATGCCGACAAGCCAGTATCTGAAAAGAAGAAAGTCAAAGAGGAGAAAGAGGATGAGAAGGTTGAGGATCAAGACTTTGACCAGAACAAGCTGGAGGAGGAGATGAAGAAGAGGAAGGAGCGGGTGGAGAAGTGGAGGGAGGAGCAGAAGAAGAAGGCCATCAAGAACATTGGAGAGCTCAAGAAGGAGCTGGAGGAAATGAAGCAGGGCAAGAAATGGAGCCTGGAGGATGATGATGACGATGAGGAGGAGGGGTCAGCTGTGATGGATGGAGATGATGACGATGACATGGATGGAAAGGGTGAGAAGAAAGAGAAGGACTCAACAGATTTCATCAAAGAGGAGGGCGATAATGACAAGGAGACGCCGATGGAGCAGCAGGCCAAGGATGACGACGTGGATCCTCTGGACACCTACATGGAGGAAGTCAAAAAAGAGGTGAAGAAGTTCAACATGGGAGGTGTTAAAGGAAATGATAAGAAAGGAGTAATGACGGTGACCAAAGTGGTGGCAGTTGTTAAAACCAAGAAGGGACCTCACACACACAAGAAGAAGGGAGAGCTGATGGAGAATGACCAGGATGCTATGGAATACTCATCAGAGGAGGAAGAGGTGGATCTGCAGATGGCTCTGACGGGTTTCCAGACCAAACAGAGGAAGATCCTGGAGCCAGTCGACCACGGGAAGATCCAGTATGAATTGTACCGCACAAACGTCTATGTGGAGGTGCCTGAGCTGGCCAACATGACTACAGAAGAGGTGAACGCATACAGGCTGGCCAAAGGGAAGGGTTGTCCCAAACCCATCAAGACCTGGGTACAGTGTGGAGTGTTGATGAAGATCCTTAACTCACTGAAAAAGCACAGCTATGAGAAGCCCACGCCCATCCAGGCCCAGGCCATCCCGGCCATCATGTCGGGCTGAGACCTCATTGGCATCGCTAAGACCAGCAACGGAAAAACAATAGCCTTTCTGTTGCCCATGTTCCGCCACATCATGGACCAGAGACCCTTGGAGGAGGGTGAAGAACCCATTTCTGTAATAATGACCCCAACCAGAGAGCTGGCTCTGCAGATCACAAAGGAGTGTAAGAAGTTCTCTAAACCACTGGGACTCAGGGTGGTGTCGGATGTTCATTGGAGTTATTGCCTGTGAAGTATTTTGGAATAAAATGAAAATTGCTGATTGCAAGCCTGTTTGGAAGCCTCCATTCCTGATCTGGTGTGCCTTGAACGCTTGCTATCTTACATTTGACCGCTCAACGTGTTGGAACATGGGGCAAAGCAGAAAGGTTTTTTCCCCCCTCCCTCTTTCCCCCCACAGCCCTCCAATACACGTCACCAGCAGGACGGTTCTACTGGATCGACAACCCCCCGCTGCAGCTGCCATGGGCACCAACTTGAACCCAAAGGACCGGGGGGGTTCAGCCCCTTCTGGGTGTTCGGGGTGGGGAGGGTGCTGTGTGGGCAACACTAAGACACAGCGGGTGAGTGCTCTCCCACACCCAGAAGCAGGAGGAGAGACAGAATAATGGACTGACGGAGGAAGTGTCTCCAGGACAAATGGGACAGTAGTTCTACGCATCTCCCGGGGAAAGAAGAATTAACATGGAGCCAACCAGACAAAGATGCCCCTTTCACCTCCTGCTGCACCACGCTGCCGAGGGAAGATGCAGAGGGGTGAATGTGTTGTAATTTATGTTTCAAGCTGTTATGGTAATGTTTCACACAATTCTATTGTTTATGCACCAATGCGTAATGTGCCAGCCCCAATCTCTATGCATGATTAATAAAGCTATAAAGGAAGAATGCAGAGAGATCAGAGAAGGCTTCTTAGCCCCAGCGCACCCACGCTGTGGGTCATGGCTGTGCATGTTGTTAGAGGGCAAAATAAAGATTCTGTCTCATCCTATGCTCGTGCCTCGCATCCTTTCCTTTCCCTCTACAGTTTACACATAATGCTTATACATTTTTAGTTCTAAGATTAGGCCAGTAAACAAGTTTATTGATCAATGCCAAATATTTTGAAATATTTGAATTTTCCAGTTTCAAGATAATGATTGATTAAATCTATGATTGAACTTGAATTTTGATAATGTTTTGATTTTATGCTTTATGAGGACAAAAGCATAAAAACACGGTGGAAATAATCAAAAAATGTATATTCACTGAAAAATTTTTCTCATTTAAACATTAATGTTAAATGAAGTTGTAAGTCAAAACTGTGTGAATCTCTGCAGGTGCTTTGAAGACCACTGGAAGAACTGAGTAATAAGGAACGGGAGTGAACCATGCCTGCATGTACCATGATCCCAGGCTCTTTTCAGAGGTCAAATAGGAACAGGCTCTTCTACAGTGGGCAGTAAAAGGTGATAGAAAAATTCCATATTATCTATACTATTGATATTAATAATGTATTACTATATTTGAGAAGTATCATACCTTCATATGCCATGTTTAATGTTTATATGTGCATTCCATATAGGATAAGTTTATATATTCTTGGCCTATTTCTGTGAGCAATTTCAGAGAGTTCAGACTGAGGATTACTACATGCGTAAGGAAAGATCTAAGCCATTTATCATAATCTCTTTGACATAACTTGTTTTGGGTCACAGGAATGCACAGGAACTCCTCAGCCTGTACAAATCAGTGGTAGATGGACATTCTGTTAGATTTATGGATCTCATGTCTTCATGACCCATGTCTCCAGAGTGTCTGACATCCGCCTGGATAAGCTTAGTTATCAGGACTGTTCCGTTCTGTCCCTTCCCTTATCCTCATCCCTCTCTTTTCTCCTACCTATATATATATCAGACTTAGAAGAATGGATCCTTTAGAGATTCTAGGTGTGTCTGAATGTCATGCCTTGTAACCTCTCCCCCGTGGTGGCCAGTGGGGTGATTTTGTAATAAATGTACATAAACTCAACTTTCCGCCTGATTATTTGACTTTGAATAGTTTAAGCTCAAAATTATTCTAACATTTGGTGTCCGAACAGTGGATCCACATAGCTCCATCCTTCCGGCACCTCTGCTTGATCTCAGCAAGTGCTCAGCAGATAAAAAGACCTTCCCAGGCTGAGTGAAAAAAAAAAAGGGCTCAGTGTTACTGCAGTGAAGGCATTTCAGTCCGGGGCGCTGGAACTGACTGGGTGACGGATCTGAGAATCCGATAGGCGGCTTGAATTTAAGTACATTTGTTGTTGTTTACGGATAAAAGATAGTGAGATTTTCTGGACTGATAGCACACTACTTATACTGAAAGGAGTGAAACTAGCGGCCTGAGTGCTAAATTATTTCTACCCACGGTGAGCGATCTCGTAATAATCCCTTGGGAGGAACGAGGTCTTCCTCTGCAAACGGTGAGTGTCATCGCAAGACCCAGGGTGATTCTTAGAAATCCACTGCTTTCTACACTCTAAGTAAGTGCATGAAGGTCCGAAGTGGCATGCAAAGAAAAAAGGGAAAGATTCGTGGTCTTGTTCCTGTATGGAAAGAGAGTCATGTGATCCCAGAGAAGTAAATTTTCGGGGAGAGATCCGTGCTTCTTGTGACCACTTCTGCTTATGGTCCAGGGTTTGGGCCTTCAGCATTCGTGGGGAGGCTACGTGAACCCTGAAGGGAAAAGGTTTTTTCATGGAACATTTGTGCTCTTTGTTGAAGACCCTTTGACCTTGTACCTCAAGATTGAAGTTAGGCTCACCAGCTTGCAGTTCCTAGAGGTATTTTCCTCATAGGAAATTCTGTCACATGTGTGTGTGCTTGGTGACTTTGAGAGTTAACCCAGCTCCACTGTCTACTATCTACCAGGAGACCTCCGCTACCTGTATACCAGACCTCTGACTGAGTGACCTGTCCAGTCAGACACCTGGAATACACCCTTGGTATTAACAACAGCCCCTCATGGTCTCACATTGCTCTTTGTAAAATCTGGGTAAATATTAAGATCAGGAAAATTGATCTATAGGAGGTCTGTTTTAAAAACACCTTAAAGAGTAACCTTTAAAAACTCATAAAAATGTAACACCCCTTGTAGAAAAATACCTTCTTGAAAAACAACCAGGAAAGATGGACAGTGAATCAGTGATCTCACAAACTCCCATACTGTCTTTTAATATGCTGTAGTATGTATTGAAGGTCTGCAAAGCTCAGCCAAAACAGGATATACTTGCATGAAAACAGTCAATTAAATCAAAATAATGAAATTCAAAATCAAACCAAAAACTGATTGAAAAACCTTGATTCAAAAAGTTGGTAGTTGTAAAATCAGTCATTTGATCAAAAAGTGAAAGATTCAAAAAGTTGGTAGTTGTAAAATCAGTCATTTGATCAAAAAGTGGAAGATTCAAAAAGTATAAAAACTCAAAAATCACCAGGATCAGTCCAGAAAATCAAAATTTAAAATCAACCAAAAATATGAAAAATCTGAAAGAGTCCAACATAAAAGAAACCCTTTGAAACATAAAACCTGGTAAAAACATCTAATCAATTTGTGGATAAATGTCTAAAAAGCCTTGCTGGGGAGATTGGAAAAAAAAAAGATGATTAATTGCTGGTCTTCTCCTTCAATGCTCCGTTTTATAGGGGAGAAGGGGAAGAAAAGGCAAGGCAGGGAAGCTGACCGTCTTCTGTTCTTCCATCAGCTGGACCCGTGGTCTGTGAAGCCGTCAGCAGGGGAGGAGAAGGGGTGCCTTGACTTCCTCTTCTGCCTTCGCCCAAGTGTTATTTTCTCCCTTCTTGCAGCAGCAGATTTAAGGTTGTTAAAAATTGGAGAGTTGAGATGGTGTTTTGATTCATCTTCTTAACAGTGGTTTCCCTGTCTCTCCAATCTTCTGCGATGGGATGAATGGTGTCCCGGAGACCACCGAAAATGAACATTTTGGGGCTTTTGAACAGGGTTTTTATACATTTTTAACACTCAACTCTGACTGGCCAGCAATCTCACCATAGGCTTTTTGGCTTCTGTGTTTGGCTTAATGCTAACTTTTATATAACAATTACTTCATTCTGCACATGTCCCCACCCCCCACCCCCCAAGTTTCAGTAAAGCCATGTGCTGCTCACCCCCCACCCCCTTCCAGGAATCGGTCACGCGCTGCTCATGCACCAAGCTCGTGGCTGTCTGGTTTCGCTTATCTCAGCACTTGTCCCTCAAGTTCTGCTCATCTCATCATTTTCCATTACCAAAATAAATCAACTCGCTGTCCCAACCAATTTCAGTTCCTCATTTTGTCACATGCTTTCCAGTCAATAGGTCTTGCAAAACATTTCACAGTCTGACCCCACATAAACCTCTCGTTGTGCAGTTAAAATGTACATATAATCACACAGTTTGATTACTCATTATTTTTGTTGATTACATACTTCTTAATCAATGAGTATACATTTACAGTGGGGCAAAAAAGTATTTAGTCAGCCACAATTGTGCAAGTTCTCCCACTTAAAAGATGAGAGAGGTCTCCAATTTTCAACATAGATATACCTCAACTATGAGAGACAAAATGAGAAAAAAAAAAATCCAGAAAATCACATTGTCTGATTTTTAAAGAATTTATTTGCAAATTATGGTGGAAAATAAGTATTTGGTCACCTACAAACAAGCAAGATTTCTGGCTCTCACAGACCTGTAACTTCTTCTTTAAGAGGCTCCTCTGTCCTCCACTCGTTACCTGTATTAATGGCACCTGTTTGAACTCATTATCAGTACAAAAGACACCTGTCCACAACCTCAAACAGTCAGACTCCAAACTCCACTATGGCCAAGACCAAAGAGCTGTCAAAGGACACCAGAAACAAAATTGTAGACCTGCACCAGGCTGGGAAGACTGAATCTGCAATAGGTAAGCAGCTTGGTATGAAGAAATCAGCTGTGGGAGCAATTATTAGAAAATGGAAGACATACAAGACCAGTGATAATCTCCCTCGATCTGGGGCTCCACACAAGATCTCACCCCATGGGGTCAAAATGATCACGAGAACGGTGAGCAAAAATCCCAGAACCACACGGGGGGACCTAGTGAATGACCTGCAGAGGGCTGGGACCAAAGTAACAAAGGCTACCATCAGTAACACACTACGCTGCCAGGGACTCAAATCCTGCAGTGCCAGACGTGTTCCCTTGCTTAAGCCAGTACATGTCCAGGCCCGTCTGAAGTATGCTAGACAGCATTTGGATGATCCAGAAGAGGATTGGGAGAATGTCATATGGTCAGATGAAACCAAAATAGAACTTTTTGGTAAAAACTCAACTTGTTGTGTTTGGAGGAGAAAGAATGCTGAGTTGCATCCAAAGAACACCATACCTACTGTGAAGCATGGGGGTGGAAACACCATGCTTTGGGGCTGTTTTTCTGCAAAGGGACCAGGACGACTGATCCATGTAAAGGAAAGAATGAATGGGGCCATGTATCGTGAGATTTTAAGTGAAAACCTCCTTCCATCAGCAAGGGCATTGAAGATGAAATGTGGCTGGGTCTTTCAGCATGACAATGATCCCAAACACACCGCCCAGGTAACAAAGGAATGGCTTCGTAAGAAGCATTTCAAGGTCCTGGAGTGGCCTAGCCAGTCTCCAGATCTCAACCCCATAGAAAATCTTTGGAGGGAGTTGAAAGTCCATGTTGCCCAGTGACAGCCCCAAAACATCACTGCTCTAGAGGAGATCTGCATGGACGAATGGGCCAAAATACCAGCAACAGTGTGTGAAAACCTTGTGAAGACTTACAGAAAACGTTTGACCTCTGTCATTGCCAGCAAAGGGTATATAACAAAGTATTGAGATGAACTTTTGTTATTGACCAAATACTTATTTTCCACCACAATTTGCAAATAAATTCTTTAAAAATCCTTCAATGTGATTTTCTGGATTTTTTTTTCTCATTTTGACTCTCATAGTTGAGGTATATCTATGATGAAAATTGGAGACCTCTCTCATCTTTTAAGTGGGAGAACTTGCACAATTGGTGGCTGACTAAATACTTTTTTGCCCCACTGTACTTTACTGATTACACAGATATTACATTTCATGGCATATGCTTTCAATATTGCTTTACATTCAGTCCTATGATTCACCAGCCATGTCTGCTCCCGTCTTTTCTGACCACAGGAGTGTGTGCCTTCTGATGATTTCATGACCCTGGCTGACCTCCCTGTGATGTTTTCTGTATTCTTGGGCCATTTGAAGCAGGGTTCCCCATTTTCTTTTCATAGGGAGTAAATCGGTGTGATTGGGAGGGTCTGATGCTTTCAGCCTTTTTGCGGTTGCTGGGCTCATGTCGTGGGGTACTCGAACACCCCTCAGTTGGGGGATCCTGCTGCCCCGCACCTTTATGGATCTGTAGAGTGGTATCCAGAAGAATGTCATCGTCATCAGCTGTAAGAGAAATAACATCTTCTCGCAGAGTTGAACTGTGACGTGCTGCTGCTGGTGAGGTGTGATGCTTGCGAGATGAAACTGTACTTGAGCTATGCAGATGAAGCTCATCAGGTGGCTCATCCCCAGCCTCATCTATTATGAGAAGCTGGCCTAGAGTCGGTGGTCGACCAGCTGGTGAAGTAAGCTGTGTAGAGGTCAGTTGATCAACCCGTGGAGATGCAGTAGGAAGATTGACAACCCCCGAAGTGGCAGTCACAGTTGTTGCAGGAACCTGAGCCGCAGAGGACCGGGACTCCGAGGAATGTGGAGGTGTCGGCCCCTCGTTGAGTGTTTGCGTCAGCTGTGAAAGAGCACCCATAGCATCATTATAAAGGCTGTCACTTGATTGAGGCTGTGTTGGTGCAGCTTGGATGTAAGCCAGCCATGCATCATTGTGGGTGAGGTGGGTGGAGAACGCCACAGATCCATCTGGAAGCTCCCAAGTTTTCTGATACAGTGGATAGTAGAAGCCATTGCTGTACTTGATAGGTCTCTACCATGGTCTGAGCTCCTGATTTGCTGTGTCGTGAAGCAATTTCCCTGTTGTTTGTATGGGCCACCTCGAATCAGGTGCAATTGGGGGTATGGCGATGTCTTTTTCTTGACTGAAGAGACCATTCATGGGTACTGGCAGAATTGTGTTGGGGCCTGGGCAGCAACTGTTACACCACAGACCCCCAACGATGTCCCATAGGAACTTGACTTCAGCCAGGGGTGTATGACAGAACAGGCAGGCAACTCTCCCATCCCGCAACAGACAGGTGAAACACGGAGCACATCTTTGTAATTGGAGTTTTGGTAGGATAGCAGGCTTGTAGTTAGCTGTAAGCAAAATCTTCAGGAGGTTTTACCCTCCCCTTTTATGCAGAAGCACAGTTCTTGTCATCAGTTACAGACTGCAAAGGCTTCGGTGCTATGTTGAGTATGGCAATTTCTTTTATGTAGCCCTCCACCTTTGTGGGGAAGAACGCCACATAAGACATCATCCATGCTATCGTGGCTGAGGCACAGATGAGTTCTATCCACCACACCACTGTTAGGACCCCCCAAATCACTCCCCAAAAGGCAACAGCTGCCAGCCTACTGACCCAGATGTTGCGGCCACTCTTTTTCAATTTCATCACCAACCATATTTGACGACCCAACAGTGCCGCTGCCATCAACCCTACACAAGCCACATTTACTATGACACAGGCAGAGTAGAAGATGGAGAGCATATCGATAATTACCCAAAAGAGGATTACTACTGCGCGAGCGATGCCTTCAGGATCACACCGTGGTGTAATACGACCCAACATGTAGGTGATGAACAGGGTCAGAGTGTGATCGTATTTGCCAAATATAATGTTGACCAAGGTGATGCGAATGATTGCAGCCAATGTTGTCACAATTCTCAGGGTATGCCCCTTAGAACAGGTTCCAGTACAGCAGAAGCATGCCCAGATGGCTTGCAGTACCAAGAAGTGTATTTTGGCTCTTGTCAGTGCACTAACCCAAGCAGGTGAAGGTGATGTACTCACTCTGTATGAACTGCCAGACATATAGGTTCATTATATAATCAAACCCTAAAAATCTTGGACAAAAAGCCCATTAGGTGGCATCACTGTAATGTTTTAAAAAAATACAACCCATTTTGAGAGTTTCATTGACCTCTGTTTTCTGAAATTAACGTTCAAATGTCTCCATAAATCAGCACCCGAGCCACTTGCTGGTTTCATCCAAAGACAGGACAGCAGCAGAGCCACCAGGAGTTCTGTTAACAATAACTGTAAAATATTCCACCGCAGAACCACATTTGGACAAACAGCATTCTCTATAAAGGGCAGTCACATCTGGAACACAATGCCAAATGAAATTAAAATAATAACGGACTTTAAAACATTCACTAAAAAGGTTAAAAACTGGCTGAAAAATAAACAAGAATGTACTCATGTATGAATTGATTGTCTACAAGGTGAGAGTGAATGAAGGGAAGGAATGAATGTGTTTGTTTATAGTGAGTGACGAAGGGAGGGAGGCCTGAAATAGGCAAATGTGAGTCAGGTTGTTATATTTGTGTATTTATAATATTTATAATATTTATAATTGTGTATTTATAGTATTTATAATTGTATATTTATAATCTTTTTGCATTGATGTATGTGGTTATTGTGTATTTTCTTTATTTCTTTTCTTTTCTTTACTTGATTCTCTTTTCTAAAGCCCATCCAGGGACAAGAGTTGCAAATTAGCTAATAGCTATACACTCCATGTGCAACACATCAGATTGATTGTCATTGATTAATTGTCTATGTTTATTGCACTGTCCCTGTCAAATAAACTAATCTATCTATCTGTCCACTGCAGTGTAGAAATCATCTACTGTTGTTGTTTCTGTAATCATGTTGCAGTAGGCTGTGCTGTGCCAGCAGATTCTGATGCCAAAGCTGAGGAGCGGGGGAAAGTTGAGTGTTGAATGGTTGTTAGTCCGAGTCCAAATGAAGTCTGCAACTGCGTAGTGCGGTTTTATAACTATACTTCCTCTTTTAGTGGGAGGAGTTTCCCTACCCTTCCTCTCTTCGGCGCCCTCTTTCGACGAAAGATGGATGACACAGCAGCTCGGGCGCCACCTTTGATGATTACCAGCAGAATTACCCCTGCTATTAGCAGGCTTAATCCAAGCAACAGATAGGGCCATACCCAGCTGAACAGCGTTCCCAGCCAGGTAGTGACGACTTGTAGCCCTTCTTCAACTATTTCAGCTGCTCCTTTTAGAACCGTAACCACGGTCCCTTTAATCATCTTTCCCGCCATTTCTAGGAAAGTGGACTCATGTTCATTCTTACCCTCGCCACAACAAATCCAATGCTCTGCAGGAGAGTGACAGGTGCCATTATTATAGATGCCATTCTTGCCCAGCCATTCATAACCAATTTCTTCTTTTCCTTCACAGAGGCTTTTCCTGAATGCATAGCTCTCTGCAACATAGAACTGGGGGTCATCAACGACTTGTGGGATGATTTGACTCAGAATCTGCTTCCTTTTGTGCATGGAATGCCCCATAAGTGCTTTAGTGCACCCTACATTCTCAGGGAACACTCTGATCCAGTGTCCATTAATCTTCTTCCAGACAGTCTGCAGACCATATGTTTCATATTCTCCCTCATAGTAGTCTTCACTGTCCTTCTTCCAATAAGGGATCTGCCCACAATCCCCTCTTGATAGGCTGATGGTGCAGGTGGTCTTACTTGTGTCGCAGGTCATTTTCCATGGTGCTGGGCTGATGTAATTAATGAAGGTGTATGACCAAGGCCAGATGTCTCGATGCTTCGAGTACACTGTTGGCAGAAACTGATACTTCACCCAATAGTTTGAGGATTTAGTGAGACAATGGCAGGACCCATTTCTTCATTTCTCCTTCTTCCATTCCCCACCACATCAGATACTTGTCTCGCTTCCATTCTTCATGCCATGACTGCAAAATGCCTTTGATAGTGTTATTCTTCTTCAGTGATGTACAATCATACAGCCATGTACCCCAGACGTTGGTCCAAACTTGCTGCAGGGGGCATCTGGGTGATTTTTTATCAGCTACATATTCCGTGCCATTGAGTGAGTTGAACATTTTGTCCACTACACATTCTTCAATCGCTTTAAAGTCTGTCTGGGGGACTTTCAACAGATCATCTGGAGTAGGCAGTCTTTGCACATAAAACAGAGATTTGAGAACTTCACCCAGGCCTTGTGGCCTAACGGGCATACTGGGTGCAAATGTGCCTTGAAAGTAGTTTAATTTGAACATCCACAGCCAGGGCAGGGTGTCGTTCAGCCAATCTTCATGGAATGCTGCTGGTTCAGTTTTGAGGGCCGTGCCGGGTATTAGCACAGTTAGGGGTTTGCACACCCGAGTGATAACCATATAATGCTTACCACTGGGGCATTTACTGTTGACGTTCCAGAAACATGGGGCTAATTTATATCTTTTCTCTTGCATGCAGTAGGTGACCAACTTCCGGCTGTAATCTTTTTGAGCTTTGGAAACAGGCTTGAAGTCATTCATAATTTCTTCTGTAAACTTCATAGTCGTACCTGGCAAGGGTGGTGCTGTAGTTGTTTTACTGGAACGGGGCTTCCCTGGGGTTGGAGTTCTGGCGACTTGAGGCAAAGGTGTTGGATGTGTTGTGATGGCTGCTGTATTGTTGTGACCAATTACTGGAATGACCCTTCTCACTCTCTTCTTAGGTCTGTCTGTACATGGACAGGTGAGGTTGTAATAACCCCAAAAGGGCCCATAATTTGGGAAGATCCCTACGCAGGTCTCGTTGAGATAATTGGCTGGTCCATGGACCACTTCAGCCTCCCAGTACCCAGTGTTCTCCCAAAGGGTGGTGCTGTAGTTGTTTTACTGGAACGGGGCTTCCCTGGGGTTGGAGTTCTGGCGACTTGAGGCAAAGGTGTTGGATGTGTTGTGATGGCTGCTGTATTGTTGTGACCAATTACTGGAATGACCCTTCTCACTCTCTTCTTAGGTCTGTCTGTACATGGACAGGTGAGGTTGTAATAACCCCAAAAGGGCCCATAATTTGGGAAGATCCCTACGCAGGTCTCGTTGAGATAATTGGCTGGTCCATGGACCACTTCAGCCTCCCAGTACCCAGTGTTGCTTTTACCTGGTACAGGTTTGCAGCTCCAGGTACAGTACCATGCTGAAGAATACAGTTCTGGCTTTATCCAGTTGCACCGGACTTGTATTCTTTGCTTCTTTGTGAGGATGAGCAGCCTTAATAGGTCCCCTCCTCCTGTGAGGCCTTGCAAATCTTCAATGGCCCATCTTCCAGGTTGTGTACCTGTGATGTTGAGTTTGTCTTTGAACCACAAAGTGTCATTCCATTTATCTCTCCATTCTTCAAAGCTGAGCTTAGATGTCTGCTGTTGCATCTCGGTTAAATTGAACTGAGTGTCATTGCTGAGCAGGGCGGTGTAAACTTTTCTTCTTTCCGCTGCCCAGCAGGTTTGTTCAAACCTCTTGGTGGTAACAAACTGAGCCCGGGTGTGGGTGAGGGCCCATGGTTCATAACCCAGCCAGTATAGTATGGAAACCAGCACTACCATACTGATGGTTATGACCATAAACTTGAGCAAGAGAATTAGGCAGAGCTTCTTGTTACTCATTTGTTGAGGCTCCCCTACTCTGGGTTTCTTCTTAGGGAACTCAGGTGTTGTTTTGCGTCCTGTTGATATCTTTTTTTTTATCCATATCTGATGTGGAGGACGCTGAGGCCTGTATTCAGAGATGCCCCTTGTCCAAGTGAGCATCCATGATGACAGACGTAGCTCTTATGCTGCACCAGTGACGTCATCACTTCTCCTTTCCATCTTCGGGGGGTGTTGTCACCCCTTGGTCGGAGTAAACCAGTGCAGCTCAAAACAAAAATAAAATTACAAAAAATAGAAAAATATGTGTTTATGTCTAGTTGTGTGTGAAGCTCCTGTGGATGCATGTTAAACTTTCATCTGTGGGCTGTGCATGTAAGACTTGAGAAGTGTATGGAGCTATGCGTATGGGTGATGTGTATGTAATGCAGTGTATGTGTGAATATGTTGTAAGAGTTCTGAGATGTAGTTTGTGCTTATACATGAGGAATCTATTCAAGGGGTGGGGACGACGACTCACGTCCTCTTCTCTGGAATAAGGGCCATTTCATGGTCTTGGCCAGGAGCCTTCCAAGTCGACCCTTACCCTCAGTGGCCTTAGTGCTTTTCTGCCATTCAGGCTCATCGAAGACCTCGATATCAGCACCCACCGAGTAGATATCCTTCAATGGTACAGATACCATAAATACTGTTAACTTCACCTTGCGAGTATCTTCTGGCTGAATTGGCTCTGAGGCCCGGCCAACCTAAGTGCCAGGTATTTGCACCTGACCTCCCCTCACCCAATCCTCAGAGATAACTGTGTATATGGCAGTTTTCGCTTGAGTCTTGACCCTGAGGGCATCACGGCATCAAGCAGTGTTATCCAGGCATACAGGGATGTTTCCCAGACACCCTTCTCTTTGGGGACTGGATCAAGATCTTGCAGGAGGAGGTAGGGGTTATCAATAACTTTTTTAATCAATGTAGCCCATCTAGTGAGCTGCCATGGCCCCTCAAAGCCATGGTTGCGTGCTTGCTCCTGCTGTGCTTCAGGAAGGTATGTTGGAAGCGGTGTGTAATCAGGATCCTTTGGGTCACGATACACCCTGAAAACCTGAGGATATTGAAGAGTACCCAAGGGTGGTGTCTGCGTTGGTGTAGCATATGGGTTGTAGGGCCATCCAAGTTGTATTGCTGCATCCAGGGGGGTTGGACCCTCAGTCAGGTCAGTCAAGGGGCGCTGGCGCTGGTAGAGCAAAACCCTGGGGGTGGCAGAACTGATGGAAGTGTGGGGCAGCAGGGTGCAGAGGGTGTTGCAGGTGAGCTGGGCACGGTTACTTTGCCCGGAGCAGTATTATGCACCATCACCTGTTCACCATATGTTTGCCCCAGGGCTGGTGAAAGTGCTTGCAACGGACTCACCATCTTCCTGACTTGCCAACCCTCTGCCTTTGCTGCTATTAGAAGATTCCCTCGACCCATGGCGCTCTTACAGACGAGGCACAGTTGAAGATACCGCCCATCTCACTGACACGTGCACCCCTGGGGTGATATACTGGGGCCATCTCGATGACCCCATTGCATCATGAACACCACCCTAGGTAAGGTTTCTAGGTGGCACTGGCCACAAACATGGCCATCCAAAACCTTGACTGGCTTCCAAGTCATACCGTGAAGCCCAGCGGTGCAGAGGGAAACCTTCATTGGTTTTCTGTAAGATTGGCCTTCCCATAATACGTCAAGAAGGGAGGGCTTCAGACATATCACACACAAATTCTTTGCTTGGGTCAAGGTTAGGGTTTCAGTTTCTGGGGATAAGTAACCTTTTTTAGCATATTGCAGCAAATCCAGGGCTCTGGCAGTTCAAAACACATATGATGTTCTTCTCATAATAATCAAGCCCTTCACCATTGCCAGTTCAATTAAGGGCGGTATTGTAGAGGTGTTGTTGGACATTTTCAGCTTCTGGTTTTCTCTTAAACAGAAATTGGTTTCAACTGTTCCACTCCTTGGATCCCGTGCTCTTCCAAAAGGACAGTATTGCTGTCCAAAACTTGCTAAACAATGTCAGCCCGGTCGTTACTTCGGCTTAACTGCAGCGGTTGTGGGATGGTGTGCTCTGATCCACACTCATTGACCCACCTGAAAAGGCACCTTAGGTTGCTGTGACTCCTTTTTATTTTCAGGGCTCCGCCCCACTTCCTGAGATGTGAAGGGGCACTGGTTTAGCTCTTGAGATGGAGGGGGCCTACCTGTGCGGTGTCTGTCATTCAGTTGTTGAGCCATTTCCAACAGCTTTGTGCTCCAGTCTCTGGAGTTTTCATTCTTTCCAGTCCAACTCTTCACCAGCCCGATTGTCCTTTCCACCACCCCATTAGCTTGTGGGGTGTATGGGGGGGTATAAACTCTTATTACCCTAAACCGCTGACACCACTGATCAACCTGTGCATTGCGAAAGTGAGTGCCGTTGTCTGGTCTCAGTTCTTTTGGCACCCCCAAGCATTTACAGGTCTCTTCCAACATTGTAACCACACTGTTGTCATTGGCTTTTCGCACGGCCTTTGCAATCATGTAACCAGACATGGAGTCAACCAAGACTAGGATGCATTTTTCACCCTTCTTGCCGCTTACCCCCATTGGCCCAGCCACATCCATGCATACTGAACCCCATGGCACAGTACTCTTTATTGTCAACCCATCCACCCTCTGCCCTCTTCTACCTGCATTGTATTTTCCACATACTTCACAGTTCTTGAGGATCTGACGGATGTGATGTGTAGGGACCCAGAGCTGCAATTTCACCAACTCTCTTCATGTAGGGATTGTACCTGCGTGACCCAGTGACTCATGCACTGCAGCCACTACTCCCTGCATGGAACCTTCTGGGATCACCCTTCCCTTGGGTGTTTCTTCCCAGTTCTCCTGACCCACAAGAATGATTCTCCTCATCTGCACATAACAATCAACCTCATCGTTACCTTGCCAGTGAGGACCTGTCTTCTTAATCCTCATCCTTCAGTGAGGATTATGTTGGTTTAAATGAATCAACTCCCTCTGGTTATTTAAACTGTCAAAATCCCAGAAGTTCTGGTCGTGGAGGAGGAGTAGCAACAATTTACCATTCCAAATTACTAGTTAATGTAAAGCAAAAAACATGTTATAATTCCTTTGAGGGCCTGGTCCTCAGTGTTGGGCACTTTAGCAATTTCAGGTTAAACCCAATTTTATTTGCCATAGTTTATCGTCCCCCATCAACCTATTCAGAATTTTTTATCTGAATTTGCTGATTTCTTAGCTGATTTAGTGCTGAAATCTGATAGAATAATTATAGTAGGGGACTTTAATATACATGTGGATGTAGATAGTGACTGCCTTAATGTGGCTTTTAATTCAATATTAGACTCGATTGGGTTTTCTCAGAAAGTAGGAAATTCTACTCATTACCTCCACCATACATTGGACCTTGTTCTGACATATGGCATAGAAATAGAAAATCTTGTAGTGTCTCCTCATAACCCTGTACTGTCAGACCATTGTCTGTTAACCTTTGATTTTACTATTTCTGACTATTTGGCTCCTAAAGAAAAATATTATCACAGTAGATGCCTCTCAGATGATGCTGTTTCCAAATTTATGCAGATTGTTTCCTCTATGCCATGTGTCAACACAACGTAAATAAGCTATAGACAGCTTGCTCCTTCTGTAATTGATAACATGGTGGATAGTGTTTCAGCTTCTCTGCATCAGGCTCTAGACTTGGTGGCCCCCTTAAAAAAGAAAAAGTCTAATCAGAGATTTTTAACTCCTTGGTTCAACACAGAAACTCGTAGCTTAAAACAGAAGACTCGTCAATTAGAAAGAAAATGGCGCTCTACTAATTTAGATGAAATCTATTTAGCTTGGAGAAATCATCTTTTAATTTATAAAAAATCTCTTAGAAAAGCTAGAACAAGTTATTACTCTGCATTAATAGAAGAGAACAAGAATAATCCCAGGTTTCTTTTCAGTACTGTAGCCAGGTTGACAAAGAGTCAGGACTCTGTCAATCCTAGCATCCCCTTAGAGCTTACTAGTCAGGACTTTATGAACTTTTTCAATAATAAAATTTCATCCATCAGAGATAAAATCAATCAGATTCTTCCCACAGTTAACTTAAATACTGTAACTACTACAACTCCTTCTATTGATGTCTGTCTTGATGAGTTTACTCCAATCGACCTTTGTGAGTTAGACAAAATAGTTTCCTCATCCAAACCTTCAACTTGTCTTTTAGACCCTATTCCTACCAGGTTATTTAAAGAAGTCTTCCCATTTATTGGTAGCTTTATTCTTCATATAATCAATTCTTCATTAACTTTAGGCCATGTACCGCAGGCTTTTAAAACGGCTGTAATTAAACCCTTACTCAAAAAGCCAACGCTAGATCCAGGAGCTTTAGCTAACTATAGACCAATCTCTAATCTCCCTTTCATTTCAAAAATCTTAGAAAGAGTTGTTGCTACGCAATTATTTGACCACCTGCAGGGAAATGGTTTACTTGAGGAGTTTCAATCTGGGTTTAGAATCCATCATAGTACTGAAACAGCCTTAGCGAAGGTCACTAACGACCTCCTCATTGCATCTGATAATGGACTAGTTTCTGTACTTGTCCTTTTAGATCTTAGTGCAGCTTTTGATACTATTGATCATAATATTCTACTTGATAGATTAGAACACTATGTTGGACTTAATGGAACTTCGTTGCAGTGGTTTAGATCTTATTTATCTGATAGGTTCCAGTTTGTTCATGTAAATGATGAGTTTTCTCTCAGCTCAAAGCTTAGTCATGGTAAATAATAAAAAGTAATAATAATAAGTTTTGGCTAGTTCTGAGTCATCTAAGGGCACATTACTGTTGGTCACATGGCTTAGCCAGAGTTTTTTGGCTAATTCATTGTGTGTACTACCTTCCACCACCAACCAAACACTTTTCAGGTAGTCTACTACTGCTTGATTTGCTTTTGGTGGGGGTACTATTGTGTTGTACTATTATAGGCCCCTTCTCTTTGCAGTTGGGATACTGGCATAACAGTTGGGCTCGTGCTTTGCAACTTTTCTTTTACCTGCCATGTTTGCCTTTGAGGGGGCTCTTCCTCATTATCATCAGCAGAGACTTCTTCTTCTAACACTTCTTTTGCATGTTTTCCTGCAGCTTTCTTCATTCTTCTCAACATGACAGCATGTGTTATTTCAAAGAAAGCTTTTCTGAATGGTTTGGTGAGTTCTTTTGCTTTGTCTACTTTGGCATAGGATGGCATCATTAACAAATTCACCCACTCACCACATGTAGCTGTTACTGGCAGGGTTTTGAACGTGTCTTGTTGCTGACCCCAACTTGCTGGGACCTCAAATTCAGCTTGTCCAACTTCTGGCATATATGCCCTACGCTGGTCTTTTGTTTCAATGGGGCCAATACTAAGGCCACGGGCAATTTTGGCTGAGACTCTTTCGATATCTACCCATGGGTCTTCTTTCCTCTCACACCTGCGGCTGCCGACTCTCAAACACCGCAAGGGTCGCAGTGGCCGTTCTTCAGATAACACACTTTTGGGGTTGTTTTGCTCAAGTTGTTCCTGCTCCCTCTCCAGGGAGTCAGGATCTTCTTCAGAGTCTTCAAGTTGTTGTCTCCTGCCCCTTCTGTGTACCTCTTCATCATAATACCTGTCGGGACTGCCTTGAGATTCTTCAGGATAGCTTTCTGGACTGTGTTCTGTCCACACCCCAACCGTGTTCTGTTGATGGGGTCTGTCTGTTGTTTTAGATGGCTCTCTACCTCTTGAGGCTGATGACCTCACTTGCAGTGAGCGGGTGGTGACTCTTTGGTGTGATGTGCCGTTTCATTGACCTTCTGCCCCATATTTTCCCGCATTTTCCATACCTTCACTCATCTGAGCCGGGGTCAGCTGTACTTCTTGGCTGTCAGAGTTCTTCTCCCTCTTCACCTTACAAGCAGCTTCCTCTTTCAGGCGCAGCTCCTCATCTTGTTCTGGTGAGATTACCATGACTATTTCATTCACCGAGCTCCAGTCTCCTAACCAAGTCATGTAGTCTTTCACCGCTGCGGTTACTGCCTTCTCCGCCTCACCCCAGTAGAGAGTGCCGGTGATCACCCCTCCTAGTGCCACCACTACTCTCCTTTGCTCGAGACGGGAGGCTCGGTTGAGGGCTTCAGCTAATCTTGAAGCCATGAGCACCCGATGAACTTCAACCTTTTTACCTTTCTTGAATTCTTCAATGGGAACCAGCAGGATCATATGGTAGGGAAGGTCACCCCCACTCACCATCTCTATGGCTCCTTCTTCTCGGCCTTCAACAAACTGAGTTTTTCTGACAGCTTGGACTTCTGTTTGATAATCATCACCAGCTCTTACATGAAGTTCTTTCCTGAAGGGGGCATTTCTTATTCTCAGCTTATGGTCAGTGAACACGACTAACACATCTGCCTCCAACTGCCAGGGCCTGGCCACCAGCTGATAAGCCCGAACCTTCCCTTTTGACATGATCAGATGAGCTTCAGGGGGGAGTGGGGGGAGTGGAGACTTCAGGGTATCAAGATAGGATGCAACTTTTGTGTGGGGGTTTCTCTCAAACCTTCTGCTCGTGCCGTCGTTGGGGACAGGGCTCTGAGCTTGAGGAGGGTGAGGCATGCTAGGAACCTTTGATGACTGAGCCCCATCCGGCCCCTGTGCCTTTTCCCTACCTCTTACCACTGTTGCTGGTGTACTCGGTGCTACTGCTGGAAATGGCACCGTGCTTGCTTGACCAGGACGCTGCTGTTTTCTGCTTCCTGCCAGAGCCTTGAGTTTCTCTAGGAGTTCTGGATTGGGTGCTGACACTTTCTTCACTGATGGGGGTTGGGGGTCTTGCTCCCCCTGCCACTCTACTCTGGATCTGTGATACCCTTCTACCTCGTCCTCCATTCGACAGTGCTGTGGAGTCCACTGTTTCCTTAGTGCTTCTACTGAGACAGCTAACCGCTCAGTTGTTCTTGCCAATGCTTCTATTGTGCCCTCTTCATCCGAAGAGGATGCTCTTGGTGTCTTCTGTTTTTCTTCGTCACTGTCTGATGGGGATAGTTGGTCTTCTGACTGCTCACCATATTCTTCATATGCCCCCGAGCGGCAGCGGCGGCTCAACCTCACCGAACTTGAGTAATTCGTCTCACTGTTGCTGCCATCTTGTCGTTGAAGAAGTTGTGGTTGTAGGTGAGCACTACACCTCTCGCCATACTGCTGAAATTCTTGCAACTGGGCAGTGTACTCACCAAACCTTTTCGCCGCTGGAGTGTCTTCCTTGATGAGACCTGCAGACACTTGCATTTCCCTGGCCACCATTTTGACCATGGGGTCGAGATCTTGACCAGAGCTGTACAGCTTCACTACTTCGTACAGGTCTTCATCCAGCTGCTCTAGCCGCTTCACCCACCATTCCAGCCACTGCCCGATCTCCTTTTTCCGGGTAGCAACTGGCAGGCACTTCACCACCAGTAGAGGGATGCCCTGATAACTTGATAGCAGGAGAAGCTGACCTTTGCTCTTTACCTCAGCACTGATGTCTTCCCCTGATTTCTCAGGGGTGATGTTCATGCCAGCTTGGCTGTAGTTGCGACTTATTTCTTGCAGGACTTTACTGCTCCAGGTGAGCGGGTCACCTGTATGCAGCATAACCCCCACTCTAAAATGGATTCTTGGAGCGTGCCTCTTCGTTGTCAATTCTTCTTTCCCATCCGGCGCTCCCTCTAGGGACTTCAGCACAAGATCTTCCCCAGAGGGACCCACTTCACCTTTGAACTCCCTGGAGAGCTCTGCTGGCGCAGAACCCCCAGAGACACCGTCTTGCATACCTTCCATCTTCTCTGTGGCAGGGTCAAGGCTTCTCCTGCCCCCCTGCAACTCGATCTCTTCTTCCATCTTCCTTGTAGATCGCTTTGTGTCTTCCCCTCAAAGCGTCCCCTTAGCGCATAGGGGCACAGGGATGAGGGGATCCACCCAGGTCACTGTACCTCCTCCCAGACCTCGTCAGGCTCAGCCGATTCAATGCTCCTAGCCCTGTCAGCTTCTTGGCAGGACTCTGTAGCCTGATGCACCCACGTTGTCTATCAATTTCTTGATAGGTTGGTACCTGTTGTGGTGCTGCCTCGTAGGCTACCACTGTAGCAGGACCCAGGCAGGACGCCGCCTACCTACGCCTCAGATCAGGGTCTCTTGAACAGCACAGCGGTCGCTCTTGATTGCTGGACGCTTCTTAGCTGCTCCAGCTTCTCGAACCCAACAGCTTTGTGGACCCCGGTGCTCCTTCGGGGCCCACCCAGAGACGCCACCTTGTTGAAGACCCTTTGACCTTGTACCTCAAGATTGAAGTTAGGCTCACCAGCTTGCAGTTCCTAGAGGAATTTTCTTCATAGGAAATTCTGTCACATGTGTGTGTGCTTGGTGACTTTGAGAGTTAACCCAGCTCCACTGTCTACTATCTACCAGGAGACCTCCGCTACCTGTATACCAGACCTCTGACTGAGTGACCTGTCCAGTCAGACACCTGGAATACACCCTTGGTATTAACGACACCCCTCACGGTCTCACATTGCTCTTGATAAAATCTGGGTAAATATTTAAGATCAGGAAAATTGATCTATAGGAGGTCTGTTTTGAAAACACCTTAATAAGTAACCTTTAAAAACTCATAAAAATGTAACACCCCTTGTAGAAAAATACCTTCTTGAAAAACAACCAGGAAAGATGGACACTGAATCAGTGATCTCACAAACTCCCATACTGTCTTTTAATATGCTGTAGTATTTATTGAAGGTCTGCAAAGCTCAGCCAAAACAGGATATACTTGCATGAAAACAGTCAATTAAATCAAAATGATGAAATTCAAAATCACACCAAAAACTGATTGAAAAACCTTGATTCAAAAAGTTGGTAGTTGTAAAATCAGTCATTTGATCAAAAAGTGAGATTCAAAAAGTATAAAAATTCAAAAATCACCAGGATCAGTCCAGAAAATCAAAATTTAAAATCAACCAAAAATATGAAAAATCTGAAAGAGTCCAATATAAAAGAAACCCTTTGAATCATAAAACCTGGTAAAAACATCTAATCAATTTGTGGATAACTGTCTAAAAAGCCTTGCTGGGGAGATTGGAAAAAAAAAAAAAGATGATTAATTGCTGGTCTTCTCCTTCAATGCTCTGCGATGGGATGAATGGTGTCCCGGAGACTTTTTATACATTTTTAACACTCAACTCTGATAGGCCAGCAATCTCACCATAGGCTTTTTGGCTTCTGTGTTTGGCTTAATGCTAACTTTTATATAACAATTACTTCATTCTGCACATGTCCCCCCCCCCCCCCCGAGTTTCAGTAAAGCCATGTGCTGCTCACCCCACCCCCCCTTCCAGGAATCGGTCACGCGCTGCTCATGCACTGAGCTCGTGGCTGTCTGGTTTCGCTTATCTCAGCACTTGTCCCTCAAGTTCTGCTCATCTCATCATTTTCCATTGCCAAAATAAATCAACTCGCTGTCCCAACCAATTTCAGTTCCTCATTTTGCCACATGCTTTCCAGTCAATAGGTCTTGCAAAACATTTCACAATCTGACCCCACATAAACCTCTCGCTGTGCAGTTAAAATGTACATATAATTACACAGTTTGATTACACTCATTATTTTTGTTGATTACATACTTCTTAATCAATGAGTATACATTTACTTTACTGATTACACAGATATTACATTTCATGGCATATGCTTTCAATATTGCTTTGCATTCAGTCCTATGATTCACCAGCCATGTCTGCTCCCGTCTTTTCTGACCACAGGAGTGTGCGCCTTCTGATGATTTCATGACCCTGGCTGATGTCCCTGTGATGTTTTCTGTATTCCTGGGGCATTTGAAGCAGGATTCCCCATTTTCTTTTCATAGGGGGTAAATCGGTGTGATTGGGAGGGTCTGCTGCTTTCAGCCTTTTTGCGGTTGCTGGGCTCATGTCGTGGGGTACTCGAACACCTTACCGGGTCTGCATTATCGTCCATGGGACTTCCTCCGCTATGGTGAGCTATTGCAAGATGCCGGGGAGGAGGTCTTACTTTGGGCTTTAGGCACACAGCGGAGGGGTTAACGTGACCGTTGAAATATTTTATTTTTTAGTTTTAGATAAAAGTTACTGAAGTCTGGTTTGTTTTGTCTCTGTGTAATCTGCTCTGGTGTGGAAAAAAAAAAGTCTGTGTCTGTGTTTATCTATCTGTGTGTCCTAGGGTGAAAGAAACAGACAGAGAGAGAACTTGGGGGAAAAAATGCTTTTTTTTGTGATGATGGTAAGAGAGTCAGTGGGGAACTAAGTTCAATAATGTGACGGCTGTTGGAAAGAAACTGTTCCTAAACCTACTGGTTCTAGTCTGAAGGCTTCTGAAACGTCTTCTGGAGGGGAGAAGCTGGAACAGTTCATGAGCAGGATGGTTGGAGTCCCTAAGAATGCTGCAAACATCTTTTCCTGTAGACGTCCTCTATAGCTGGAAGTGGAGTCCCTGTGATGCGTTGGGCGGTTTTCACCACCCGCTGCAGCGCCTTGCGGTCAGCTACAGAGCAGCTCCCATACCAGACTGTGATACAGTTGGTCAGGGTGCTCTCTATCACGCAGCGGTAGAAGTTGCCCAGGATGTCAGTTGACAGATGGTTCTTCTTCAATGTCCTCAAGAAGAAGAGGCGCTGATGGGCCTTCTTGATCAGGCTGAAATGAAATGAAAGGTTTCATTTGAAATGAAACTGAAATGAAAATGAAAATGAAAAGTTCATTTCAATACTTTATTTACTCTTTGTTGGCAATAACAGAGGTCAAACGTTTTCTGTAAGTCTTCACAAGGTTTTCACACATTGTTGCTGGTATTTTGGCCCATTCCTCCATGCAGATCTCCTCTAGAGCAGTGATGTTTTGGGGCTGTCACTGGGCAACACGGACTTTCAACTCCCTCCAAAAATTTTCTATGGGGTTGAGATCTGGAGACTGGCTAGGCTACACAAGGACCTTGAAATGCTTCTTACAAAGCCACTCCTTCGTTGCTTGGGCGGTGTGTTTAGGATCATTGTCATGCTGAAAGACCCAGCCACGTTTCATCTTCAATGCCCTTGCTCATGGAAGGAGGTTTTCGCTCAGAATCTCACGATACATGGCCCCATTCATTCTTTCCTTTACACGGATCAGTCGTCTTGGTTCTTTTGCAGAAAAACAGCCCCAAAGCATGATGTTTCCACCCCCATCCTTCACAGTAGGTATGGTGTTCTTTGGATGCAACTCAGGATTCTTTCTCCTCCAAACACGACAAGTTGAGTTTTTACCAAAAAGTTCTATTTTGGTTTCATCTGACCATATGACATTCTCCCAATCCTCTTCTGGATCAGCCAAATGCTCTCTAGCAAACTTCAGATGGGCGTGGACATGTACTGGCTTAAGCAGGGGGACACGTCTGGCACTGCAGGATTTGAGTCCCTGGCGGCGTAGTGTGTTACTGATGGTAGCCTTTGTTACTTTGGTCCCAGCTCTCTGCAGGTCATTCACTAGGTCCCCCCGTGTGGTTCTGGGATTTTTGCTCACCGTTTTCGTGATCATTTTGACCCCACGGGGTGAGATCTTGCGTGGAGCCCCAGATCGAGGGAGATTATTAGTGGTCTTGTATGTCTTCCATTTTCTAATAATTGCTCCAACAGTTGATTTCTTCACACCAAGCTGCTTACCTATTGCAGATTCAGTCTTCTCAGCCTGGTGCAGGTCTACAATTTTGTTTCTGGTGTCCTTTGACAGCTCTTTGGTCTTGGCCATAGTGGAGTTTGGAATCTGATTGATTGAGGTTGTGGACAAGTGTCTTTTATACTGATAACGAGTTCAAACAGGTGCCATTAATACAGGTAACGAGTGGAGAACAGAGGAGCCTCTTGAAGAAGTTACAGGCCTGTGAGAGCCAGAAATCTTGCTTGTTTGTAGGTGACCAAATACTTATTTTCCACCATAATTTGCAAATAAATTCTTTAAAAATCAGACAATGTGATTTTCTGGATTTTTTTTTTCTCATTTTGTCTCTCATAGTTGAGGTATACCTATGTTGAAAACTGGAGACCTCTCTCATATTTTAAGTGGGAGAACTTGCACAATTGTGGCTGACTAAATACTTTTTTGCCTCACTGTGTGTATATATACTGTATATATATATATATATATGTATATATGCAGGTCTACAATTTTGTTTCTGGTGTCCTTTGACAGCTCTTTGGTCTTGGCCATAGTGGAGTTTGGAGTCTGATTGTTTGAGGTTGTGGACAAGTGTCTTTTATACTGATAACGAGTTCAAACAGGTGCCATTAATAAAGGTAGCGAGTGGAGGACAGAGGAGCCTCTTGAAGAAGTTACAGGTCTGTGAGAGCCAGAAATCTTGCTTGTTTGTAGGTGACCAAATACTTATTTTGCACCATAATTTGCAAATAAATTCTTTAAAAATCAGACAATGTGATTTTCTGGATTTTTTTTTTTTCCTCATTTTGTCTCTCATAGTTGAGGTATATCTATGTTGAAAATTGGAGACCTCTCTCATCTTTTAAGTGGGAGAACTTGCACAATTGTGGCTGACTAAATACTTTTTTGCGCCACTGTGTATATACAGTATATATATATATATATATATATATATATATATATATATATATATATATACACTACCGTTCAAAAGTTTGGGGTCACTTAGAAATTTCCTTATTTTTGAAAGAAAAGCACTTTTTTTCAATGAAGATAACTTTAAACTAATCAGAAATACACTCTATACATTGCTAATGTGGTAAATGACTATTATAGCTGCAAATGTCTGGTTTTTGGTGCAATATCTAGATAGGTGTATAGAGGCCCATTTCCAGCAACTATCACTCCAGTGTTCTAATGGTACAATGTGTTTGCTCATTGCATCAGAAGGCTAATGGATGATTAGAAAACCCTTGTGCAATCATGTTAGGTCTGCAATGCTGTAATTGCTGCAAATGGAGGATTCTTTGACGAAAGCAAAGTTTGAAAGAAAAAAATATTATTTCAAATACAAATCATTATTTCTAACCTTGTCAATGTCTTGACTATATTTTCTATTCATTTTACAACTCATGGTGGTAAATAAGTGTGACTTTTCATGGAAAACACAAAGTAATTGTCTGGGTGACCCCAAACTTTTGAACGGTAGTGTATATATATATATTAGCAAAATATCTTTATTGCTAAAATAATGCAGCTACTACAGTCTGTTTTTTGTTTTTTAAGAAAGGCTATAAACAGAAATAACATAGCAAAAATCATTTTGAATCACACCTGACACAACACATCACTCCACTGATTAGAAACATGATGACACTCCTTACTCTGCAAATGCAAGCTTAATTTCATCAGGGAACTCCTCTTTTTGAAGTGGGGATGTCCCCTTTTCAACAGTTTAACACTCTCTGAGTATGCAACGGCTTACAGTGCGTCTCTCCCCTGTACTGCTACCCTACTTGACCAACGAAGCGAGCAAGTGTTATACCAAGGATCTACATTGTCAAAGGTCATTGAGTCCTTAGGCTTATTTGCATCTGACTGGACACTGGGCAGACCTGTGTACTCCATTTTGGCAACTGACCGTACCCTCATCATGTTGGCAGGGCAGGTGGGCAGGGTGAAGAGAGATGCTTTTCTATCACATGATGCCATTCATGAAGCATGAATGCAATTTCAGATGAAAAGTACAGGAGTGAGGTATTGTTCATTGTTTCTTTGAGTGAGAGTAGAAACAAAATACCTTCGGGATTAAAACACTTAATTGTAGACTACAATTATTTACAAAATTATGGCAAAGGATAGAATGGTCCTTGACTAATTAAAACCCATAGGGGTGTAGGCCCTATTATAGATTATTATATTACTTCTGTCCATGAAAATGGTCATATTAATACCTCCGATACTCATAGAAGTTAGTGTTTCTCTTAATGGAGAAGTCTCATCATAAACTTGGTATTGATTTTTATAACCTTGTGGAGAGTGTAAATAATGGAACAGATTTATGCAGCAGACGACTTTATTTACTCTCACATCAGTCATACACAGAAAAAGCATGTCTCAATACACCAGGGGCTCTCCTTTCATATCAACCGCCCATCTCACATCTGCATGACATCTCACATCACAATACATTCATCCCTTCTCCCCCCAACTCCTTCTTCCTGCTACCTCACCATAATCTCCATACCTATTGTCCTTCTCTGTTTACCCTCTGCATCCAGTCTGAGATGATTAACCCAGCCTCTACACCCCCCCCCCCCCCCCGAATCTCAGACTGAGTTTCAGTCCTCACGTCCTTTTGGCTTCAGCCTCCTCCCATATCTGGTGTAACGGGGGTTTACCGCCTCCGCGGCGCAGCTGTGCCGGTGGGGGGCTCCTGGGGGTGTGTCTGTCTGCGGGTGGGGCATGGCGAGGGGGGGAAACCTTCGACTTGCCCGTGTGGCTGCTCTGATGAATCGTTTACCTGGGGAGTTCTCCGCGGGGGTCTTCCATGCCGAGGGGCCCGAGCCAACAGCACTTGCTCGTCCGCCACCACAAAGGCGGGCTTAAGTCTGTCTGTCAGTCATGCCTGTATGCATATTTTCTCCCGACGACCCCCCAAGTCTAACAAAAAATGTTTGTCCCCTGTTTCCAGCACTCTGAACGGGCCATCGTAGGGTGGGCACAATGGAGGGCGGTGGGCATCGTACCTGACAAACACGAACGCCGCGTTCTTCAACGTTTTTGGCACAAAAGCGCGTGGAAAACAGTGGTGGGCCGGGCCTGGCAGCGTGCCTGTGTCTGTGATATGCTACAAACGCTGAGACGGGCAGTTGTCCGGCGCAGAATTATCTGGCAAAAATTCCCCGGGCAGCTGCAGTGGCTGAGAAAAAACAAGCTCCGCTGGGGAAGCCTCCAAATCCTCTTTTGGTGCGGAACGCAACCCCAATAAAACCCACGGCAACCGGTCTACCCAATTTGCATCCGTAAGCGAAGCCCTGAGCGCTGCTTTCAGCGACCTATGGAAACGCTCGCATAACCCATTGGCCTGTGGGTTGTACGCGGTTGTGCGATGAATTGCAACACCCAGGCTACAGACCATCACGGACCAGAGGTCGGAAACAAACTGAGGGTCCCTATCGGACGTGATGTCCGACGGGATTCCAAAACATGCCACCCATGTCGTCAAAAAAGCGCGCGCTATGTCCGCAGATGTGGTTGCCGCCAGCGGGACTGCTTCTGGCCAGCGTGTGGTGCGGTCCACCACTGTCAGAAGGTGCGTGCACCCCTGCGATGGCGGGAGGGAGCCCACGAGGTCCATGTGAACATGGTCGAACCTCTTCGCCGGTATACGAAACGGCTTCAAAGGAGTCTTCGTGTGTCTGTGTACTTTGGCTCGTTGGCACGCTATGCAGGCTGCAGCCCACTCTTTCACTTGTTTGCGCAGGCCTGGCCACACGAACTTCGCTCCCACCATTTTGACAGACGCGTGCACTCCTGGGTGCACCAGAGCGTGAACTGACTCAAACACGCGGTGGCGCCAAGCAACTGGGACCACCGGGCGCGGGCGTCCCATGGAGACGTCGCAGATTAGGGGGGGCTTGCCGTCTTGCAGTACTCTGCTCTCCAGCCTTAACCCTGTTGGTCCAGACTGGAGCGCGCACACATCTGTATCGCCAATCTGCTCTGCGGCCATGGCTGTATAATCTATCCCCACGCAGACCGGGGCCACTACTTCATGTGAGAGGCAGTCCGCCACCACATTCAATTTACCCGACACATGCTGAATATCGGTCGTAAACTCCGAGATCGTGGCCAGGTGTCTCTGCTGCCAGCCTGGGCCAACCATGGTTCCGAAACCTTGGCCATCGCAAACGTTAGTGGCTTGTGTTCCACAAACGTGGTGAAGCTGCGCCTTTCCAGCCAGAACTGGAAGTGGTGTATGGCCAGGTGGAGAGCCAGCAACTCTCTGTCGAACACGCTGTATTTATGCTCACTGTCGTGCAAAGCCCTGCTGAAAAAAGCAAGCGGCTGCCTAGAACCGGCAACACGTTGCTCCACGACGGCCCCTATGGCCACGTCCGAGGCGTCGGTAGTGAGCACTATCCGGGCCACCGGGTCCGGGTGCGCCAACAGTGCGGCGTTTGCCAGGGCTGTTTTAACCTCAGAGAACGCCTGCTCCCGCTCCGGAGTCCATTCGACTCTGTCCGCGGGTTTCCGTTTCTTGAGCGCAGCGTACAATGACTGCATGAGTTGAGCTGCATGGGGGAGGAACCGGTTATAAAAGTTAACCATCCCCAAAAATTCTAGCAGTGCCCTGACCGTCTGAAGCCGGGGAAAATTCGCTACGGCGCGCACTTTGTCAGGCAAAGGTATCGCTCCCTCCGGTGAGACGCGGTGCCCCAAAAAGTCAATCCCCGTCACGCCAAACTGGCATTTCACCAGGTTGATTCTTAACCCATGCTCCTCCAACCTCCGGAAAACCATCCTGAGGTGGGTTACGTGTTCGTCCTCGGACTCGCTGGCCACCAGGATATCATCCAGGTAGACGAACACAAATGGGAGATCGCGCAACACCGCATCCATCATGCGTTGGAATGTCTGTGCCGCTCCTTTTAATCCAAAGGGCATGCATAAAAACTCAAACAAGCCAAACGGAGTTATTACCACTGTTTGGGTATGTCCTCCGTGTGCACTGGGACCTGGTGGTAACCGCGGACCAGGTCTATTTTAGAAAAAATGCGTGCTCCGGCGAGGTGAACGGAAAAATCCTGATTATGGGGAATCGGGTAGCGGTCGTGCGCTGTGGCGTTATTCAATCTGCGGAAATCTCCGCACGGTCGCCACGATCCCTTGGCCTTAGGGACCATGTGTAGCGGGGATGTCCATGGGCTGTTCGATCGCCTGATGATGCCCAACCTTTCCAGGCTGGCGAACTCCTCGCGCGCTATGGCCAGTTTAGCTGCGTCCAAGCACCGAGGTCGTGTGAAAACGGGTGGCCCGGTGGTGGTGATAAAGTGTTCCACCCCGTGTTTAGCGATGGCCGCCGAAAACGTCGGGACCGTGAGTGCTAGGAGCTGAGTGAGCAGTGTGTGGAACTTACCGCCTGGAGCTGTGACATTGGCTTGTGTTATTGGCCCGGCCCCTCGAGCAAAAGTCTTAATGTCCGAGCCGTTTACTGCTACCAGCCCGGGGCCGCTAGCTCCCGCTAGCCGGTCGGTGTAGGATGGCAGGATGATGCCCTTCTGGGCTCCGGTGTCTACGAGGAACCATCTCCCCAAGCGCGAGTCCGTCACGTAGAGCAGCTTGTTCTCTTCACCGGCGGTCGCAGCTGCTACCGACTGCTGGCCTTAGTGTTTCCCGAATGCTTGAATTGGCACGGTGGCACACATCTGCGTGCGTTCTCTCCAAAACAGCAGTGGTAGAAGCAGAGCGTGTCTCTCTGGCACTTCCTGGCCCCCGCTGCTGCTACCGTCGGCGGCTCCTCGCCTCCACTGGTCGTCTCGCTGGATTCCGACGCAGCCGCGTTCACTGTGAGGGCTCTGGTGGTGAGGATGATCCAATCTGCCTCCTGGGCTAGCGCACGGTAGTCACGCGCGGCCAGCAACGGCAAATTGGCAAGAACCGCTCTTGCCTCTGCTGGGAGGTTCCAGAGGAAAAGGTGGGCAAACAGAAAATGCCCGTCGTTCGTGCCCATCAACGCCAACATCTTCTCCATCAGTTCGACTGCCGACCCATCTCCTAACTCGGAGCGCCTCAGGAGCCTCTCTGCTCTCTCGCAGTCCGAGAGTGTGTAGCGCCAGGTCAGCGCGGCCTTGAGAGCCCCGTGTTTGTCGTGGGCTGGAGGCTGTTGAATCAGGCTCGCTACTCGCTGAAACGTGCGAGCGTCCAGCGCTACGACCGCATAGTAATATTTGGTGTCGTCTGCCGTTATTCCCCAGAGGGCAAACTGAGCCTCGATGTGGTGGAACCAAGACCGCAGGTCGTGCAGCCAAAAGTCCGGTAGTTTGACCGAAACAGCGCACGCGTTGCCAGGGGTTCCCGTCCGGGCCGTCTCTGGGATGCTTGCCGCGTCGCTGTGGCTTCCCATCCGGGCCGACTCTGGGGTTCTTGCCTCGTGTTCCATAATTCGTCAAGGGGTCACCAATGTGGAGAGTGTAAATAACGGAACAGATTTATGCAGCAGACGACTTTATTCACTCTCACATCAGTCATACACAGAAAAAGCATGTCTCTATACACCAGGGGCTCTCCTTTTATATCAACTGCCCATCTCACATCTGCATGACATCTCACATCACAATACATTTATCCACTCTCCCCCCAACTCCTCCTTCCTGCAACCTCACCATAATCTCCATACCTATTGTCCTTCTCTGTTTACCCTCTGCATCCAGTCTGAGATGATTAACCCAGCCTCTACAACCTCAGATTTTTCTTGTGTGAGTCCTTAATATGATGATGAGGATGGTGAGAGGGGCAAGGATGTTTTTGGCCTGAGGTTGTTTTTGAAGGCCGCAATATAATTTCAGGCTGTTTCATATTATTTTCTATGTTCTTATTTGACACTGTCTGAGATTACTTTTGGTCACATCACACATATTCACTTTTGATATATTCTATACACATTTTCAACTTGCAAAGACATATAGCAGCATGTAAATTCTTACACATATTAATTCATTCACTTTATTTTTCTTTTAATCTTGATGCTTTATTAAGCATCAAGGGGGGAATATGGCTTTTCTACAGTGGGCAGAAAAAGGTGATAGAAAAATTCCATATTATCTATACTATTGATATTAATAATGTATTACTATATTTGAGAAGTATCATACCTTTCAAATGCCATGTTTAATGTTTATATGTGCATTCCATATAGGATAAGTTTATATATTCTTGGCCTGTTTCTGTGAGCAATTTCAGAGAGTTTAGACTGAGAATTAGTACAGGGTTAGCACATGCGTAAGGAATGATCTAAGCCATTTATCATAATCTCTTTGACATAACTTGTTTTGGGTCACAGGAATGCACAGGAACTCCTCAGCCTGTACAAATCAGTGGTAGATGGACATTCTGTTAGATTTATGGATCTCATGTCTTCATAAGATAAGCCTTTATTAGTCCCACAATGGGGAATTTCCAGGGAAATTCCTTTCATGACCCATGTCTCCAGAGTGTCTGACGTCTGCCTGGATAAGCTTAGTTATCAGGACTGTCCCGTTCTGTCCCTTCCCTTACCCTCATCCCTCTCCTTTCTCCTACCTATATATGAAGAATGGATCCTTTAGAGATTCTAGGTGTGTCTGAATGTCATGCCTTGTAACCTTTCCCCCGTGGTGGCCAATGGGGTGATTCTGTAATAAATGTACATGAATTCAACTTTCTGCCTGATTATTTGACTTTGAATAATTTAAGCTCAAAATTATTCTAACAAAGGAAACTTGGATGTGACTGGTCAAACTCCTACTTCAGAAGACTATAGTAACATGCTGCGACTTTTGTGTTTTGGCGGTACATGGGGAGAGCAATATTGTGTAACATCTTAGACAAGAACAAGAGCAGAGGTTCCCTGGTGAGATAACAGGGAGGTGTGAAGGATGAATGCAGTGTGACCTTTTGTGTGTTAGAAACTTCTAGAGGAATGGTAAAGGATTAAGGAAGTGAATGCAATGTGACCTTTTGTGTGTTAGAAGCATCTAGAGGAATGCCATAGTATTTAAGAGAAGAGTCTTTGCTGAGATGTCATTCTGTCTGTGCTTCTTGTGTGAGATGTGTAATAAATCGTCTGAGCCAATTCCGCCTCGTTATTTACACGCTCCACAGTGTGAATCCTTTGTACAAAATCTGATGAAAGATTGTGTACCCCTTTGTAAATAAGCTTATTTCTAACTGTATCTAATCATCTCATGTCTTTGCTGTTTCAGTGGTTAAAATGAATTAATTTTAATCTACTCAACACCCCCTGACATCATATTTATTCCTATCCTAGGTTCCAGATAGGCCACAAGCGAAGGAAGAGCCACCCATGAAAGTAAACAAGCCAGCTATCTCACATGATTTTTTTTTTTGGCACATGGTACTGCACAGTGGACTCACCAGAGCAACGTAAGAAAGAGGAGGTGATTGCTCAATGGATAGGCTGCTCAGCACTCCCTGCACTCATCCTCCCAGTAGATGAGGATTTCATCATGACTGCAAAGCTGGATTCCCACCTGTATTTTTTGTTAGAGGAATTCTAACTTAAAAGAATAAGCTGAGGCAACGGCATTAGTAAGATGAGGCAAAGTCAGAAGAGAAAAAGGGTTTATTCCTGCGCAGTGACAGTTTCACACACAGAAGTACCAAGTGGAAAATGCATAAACATTCTGTTGAGATATCCAACTTATATACACTGTTTACTGTATCTAAATCTGAGCCACATGACTAAAGAAAGATACAGACACATGAGGTGCCTGCTTTGTCAGCCGAATCACAAAACATCACAAGTGTACAGATAATTTAAGAACACAGTATTTCTCTTTGACATATAGAAGGTCATGTCCCAGAGACTGACCGGCACTGAGTCTTAACTAAGGAGATACAGGGTCATGTGTTGACCTCAGAAGGCACATGCTGGTCACAAGATCAGTTATACAGAACAGCACACACTCAATTCAGAGAATCAGATACATACGGTGAAATGCAAATTCAGAACAATGATTAAATATCATGTCATCAGAATAACAATCAAAAATAGACTAGAAATACATTCTCTCCATTTTTCATCAGACAAGGGGAAGATAACCTATTATGTGAAATTTGAAATGGGTCTAAGAAAAAAGAAAATGTTTATTTTGTCTAATTTATGTTACATAAATCAGACTAAAATACAAATTTCACTGACTAAAACTAGACTAAAATGTCAACAGTTTTCAACTAAAACTAGACTAAAATGGTACTGATCGACTGACAAAAACTAGACGAAAATGCAGACTTTCAGTCAACTAAAAGGTGACTAAACTTAAAAAGAATGGATATGACTTAATATGATGAAAACTAAATGAGCATTTGAGAAAAGACCAAGACTAAAATAAAAAAGAGCTGCCAAAATTAACACTACTGACCATAGTCACAGAGAAGCCAACCAAGGAACGGGCGGAGCAGTTGTCATTTTAGGTTCTCCAATTTATTTTATTTATCCATATAACAAGTGAACTAGAGATATTTATTCAGACAGACATTTGTTGAGAAAGAAACATCCTTACAATTTCAAGTTTTTTTCTCAAGAACTTCTTGTAAAATTCAAACTTTTAAAACCTTGAAAATACATTATTAAAATTCATGCATTTTTAAGGATTTCCAGCACCCGTGACAACCCCGGTTGTGATTTGGCACAATGCAAATGAAGCTGATTTGAAAATAAATTAAGTGAACTGAGTTGATTGAGCAACAGCAACAGAGAAGAAAGAGAGGGAGAGGAAGAGGAGGCGAGAGTGGTGATGGCAGCCCTAAGCCTGGGACATCGGCCGGCCCTTCATCAGCTGAGGAGAGGTGGCATGATTCCGACACCCTTGACATCATTCCACCACAGCCCATTTTTCGTCCCAAAAATCCACCTGGACCTCAGCTAATTACAACAGCTTCATACACCCCCGTTCAGTTGTTTGAGTTATTTTTCACTCCATCTGTGCTAGACCACATTGTTGAGAACACCAACCTACATGGCTCTGCACACTACAACACACCCACCAGCCACTCGATTGACCTTACACGCTCCGACCTGCTCTCATTTTTTGGCCTGATTATTTACATGGGTATAGTCAAGTGCAAATCCTTCAGTGATTACTGGCGAGGGGGACACCTGTACAGCCTTCCTTTCCCCGAGTGTAATGACCAGGACAAAGTTTCTCCTGATCAGCTGGGCCCTTCACCTCAGCAGCCCAGCAGCAGAAGAGGCCAATGAGCAGAAGAGAGGCACGGATATGCATGACCGCCTCAGCAAAATCTTGACACATTTTCTAGGAATCAGTATGATGATGAGTAGGATTAGAAAATTATATTTGATTGAGAGGGTATTGCTGTCAACTTGTAAAATATCCTGTCGCCAAGTGCTTGCTCACAGGGGATCGCCTGATTGCTGGAGTCTTTCTGCAACTGTGGGGGTTCCCCCTACAGTTGATAGTGCTATGAGATGACTGTTGTTGTGAAATGGCGCTATATAAATAAAGTTGAATTGAATTGAATTTGTTGTTTGTAAATAGTATGTTTTGTATATTGACATTTTTGTTCAGTAAAGCGTGTTTAGAATTGAAACTTCATTTTCTCTGTGTCATTACGACTGACAGTGTTTCTGGATAGCTAACAAGATAGCCCTGAGTGTCACCTTTCATTAGAGCCCAAGATGAAGCTTCTATGTTGAAGCATTCAAAAGTTCTAGACGTTTTTCCAAACTGTGCCAAACTGTGCCATTTGGCACAGTTTGGCACAGTTTGGGCTATCTAATTGTCACCTTTCATTAGAGCCCAAGATGAAGCTTCTATGTTGAAGCATTCAAAAGTTATAGATGTTTTGCCAAACTGTGCCATTTGAAGCATTCAAATGGCACAGTTTGGCACAGTTCAAAAATTCCTGGGAACAACCTGAGAAAAAAGCTGTGAGCCCAAGCCCAAGATGAAGCTTCTATGTTGAAGTATTCAAAAGTTCTAGACGTTTTTCCAAACTGTGCCAAACTGTGCCAAAAGCATTCAAATGGCACAGTTCAAAAACGCCTGGGAACAACCTGAGAAAAAAGCTGTGTAATATATTCATTTTTTGTGGTATTGTTACCAAATCTGGATCTCAGCTTGACAACACTTGGTTCTACATTTCTGTTGCATTTTCCAGCCGGATCGGACAGCTGTGTGTTATTTGCAAGCATTTGTATCCAAACAAACACCCAAGCCAAATTTATTTTCTTCAAGTTCAGTATATTTAGATGACTGTAACTCAGTGGCCGGAGCACGTAGAGAGATTATGTTTTTTTTGCCAAAAAATTCAAAGTGTTTTCTTTTAAATGAGACCAACCCCATGAAGATGCTGCAAAGGGTTGAAGAACAGCTTTCGATTTACTTTGGGCACGTTATTTTTTGGCGTTTTTAGGAAAATTGACCGGAGTGAAAGGGGTTAACACCAGTGTGGATGAGTTCATGTGTTCTTAAGTGACTCATCCGAGTAAAGGCCTTTCCACACTGACCACAAACAAACTGCTTAACACCAGTGTGAATGAGTTCATGTGTTCTTAAAGTATTCAAAAGAAGAAAGGCCTTTCCACACTGACCACACACAAACTGCTTAACACCAGTGTGGATGAGTTCATGTCTTCTTAAGCTACTCCTTTCAGTAAAGGCCTTTCCACACTGACCACAAACGAACTGCTTAACACCAGTGTGGATGAGTTCATGTCTTCTTAAGTTACCCCTTTCAGTAAAGGCCTTTCCACACTGACCACACACAAACTGCTTAACACCAGTGTGGATGAGTTCATGTATTCTTAAGTGACTCATCCGAGTAAAGGCCCTTCCACACTGACCACACACAAACTGCTTAACACCAGTGTGGATGAGTTCATGTGCTCTTAAGTGACTCATCTGAGTAAAGGCCTTTCCACACTGACCACACACAAACTGCTTAACTCCAGTGTGGATGAGTTCATGTTTACTTAAGCTACCCCTTTCAGTAAAGGCCTTTCCACACTGACCACACACAAACTGCTTAACACCAGTGTGGATGAGTTCATGTGTTCTTAAGGTACTCATCCGAGTAAAGGCCTTTCCACACTGACCACAAGCAAACTGCTTAACTCCAGTGTGGATGAGTTCATGTGTTCTTAAGGTACTCATCTGTGTAAAGGCCTTTCCACACTGACCACACACAAACTGCTTAACACCAGTGTGGATGAGTTCATGTGTTCTTAAGGTACTCATCCGAGTAAAGACCTTTCCACACTGACCACACACAAACTGCTTAACTCCAATGTGGATCAGTTTATGTATTTTCAAGTTACCCAACAGTGTGAAACCTCTCCCACATTCTTCACAGAAGTATTGTTTATCCATAGTGTGGCATTTTCTCTGTCTTCTTTTTCTGCTCTTGTCACTGTGTGATTTCACTTTGTTTGCTGCAGTTGGAGGATCTTCATCTTCCTGAAGCTGCTGAGGTTTCACTCTATTTTTCCTTTCATGTTCCTACAGCAACAAAGAAAAAGAAAAAAAAAAACAGGCTGTGAACATACAGTGCTGTGATAAAGTATTTCAAAAAAGTATTCCACACATTCACTGATGTGGAAACCTACTTGTCTATCAACTTGATAGACAATGAAAACATTTCATGTTTGATGGAAATATTCATTGTTCAAATATAGCAAAACTATATGAAAAGTACAATTACTTTTCAGAAGCAATTGATTGCATTTGCAATTATTTTCCAAGATTTCACAAAGTAATTGATGAGTATTTGGACCCAACACTATTTATATACAGTGGTGCTTGAAATTTTGTGAACCCTTGAGAATTTTCTGCATAAATATGACCTAAAACATCATCAGATTTTCACACAAGTCTTAAAAGTCATTGACGAGAACCTAGTTAAATAAATGAGAAAATATTTTACTTTTTCATTTATTTATTGAGGAAATTGATCCAATATTAAATATCTGAGTGGCAAAAGTTTGTGAACCTTTGATGTCTTTGTATGTTTATGTATTTGGTGTGACACACCCTTTGCAGCAATAACAGCAACTAAATGTTTCCAGTAACTGTTGATCAGTCCTGCACATCGTCTTGGAGGAATTTTAGCCCATTCCTCCATACAGAACAGCTTCACCTCTGGGATGCTGGTGGGTTTCCTCACATGAACTGCTCACTTCAGGTCCTCCCACAACATCTCAGTTGGATTAAGGTCAGGACTTTGACTTGGCCATTCCAAAACATTAACTTTATTCTTCTTTAACCATTCTTTGGTAGAACAACTTGTGTGCTTAGGATCATTGTCTTGCTGCATGCCGCTTTCTGTTTGAGATTCAGTTCATGGACAGATGTCCTGACATTTTCCTCTAGTATTTGCTGCTATCATGGGTGGTGTTAAGTCTTTTTTTAGGGGTGCTGTAGCACCCTCAAATTTAAACTCAGCACCCCTAAATACTGGAGTGACAAAAGTTGTGATTATGAAATTTTAGTTTGTTTTTGACGAGCTGAAATAACAACAAAAGCATATTCAGTACTTTGTCATAGTTGTCACCCCCACCCCACCCCCGCCATGCAAATGGTATGATCCCTCCTCTCACACACGTTCTTTCCCCTGTACCTGCACATGCTGCCCTGGAGCCCTGACGCGCACATACAGAGATGTCCCTCCCTATCTCAACTGCGGGAGGCTGCTGCAGCTTTTCTACAGGTAACAAACTCACAATAATGTATGACGTCAGCCTCAGCTGGAATATTCTGCAATGTTATGAATAGTCTTAGGCTGACATTTTTTCTTTTATTTTTACAAAGTCACTTTAGCTTCATAGAGCCCCCCATCTTTGGAACGACTCTGTTATAGTCCTGCATTGTACAGTGGGTATGTTTCATGTACCTTTTCAGGTCACCATCTATTCATCTACGATGTATCCAAGTTATTTAGCAGTTTTACTTTCCATGGGTAATCCCTTTGTCTATTTGCTATGTATTTCTGTCGTTTTGGTCGCCTAATATTATGCTGCTGTTAAACTGTAATTTCCCAGTTTGGGATTAATAAAGTACATCTATCTATTTTAATGTACCTGTGCCCAAAATTAGAACCCCCAAATCTCTTAATGGCTTTTGGCCTGTAGCCGTAACTTCACTTGTTACGAAGGTCTTTGAAAAAATAGTTAAGAATGACATTTTGTGTGAAATTGAGGGAAAGTTGGATCCCCTCCAATTTGCTTATAGGGCAGGCAGAGGTGTGGAGGATGCTGTAGGCACCCTATTCCACCAAGTCCCGGGGCATGTGGATGTTGGGAAATCTTTTATACGACTGCTTTTTATTGACTTTCCTTCTGCTTTTAATTGCATCCAACCTCATATTTTAGCAGATCGACCCACCTGTTTTTATAACATTAATCCTGGTTTAGTTTGTTGGCTCACTGATTTTTTAACTGTTAGGTCCCAGAAGGCACCTCAAGTGGGAAACACCTCCCACTTGAGGTGTTTCAGGTACGTCCCACTGGGAGGAGACCCCGGGGCAGACCCAGGACTCGGTGGAGAGACTATGTCTCCCAGCTGGTCTGGGAACGCCTTGGTATCCCCTCTGAAGAGCTGGAGCAGGTGGCTGGGGAGAGGGAAGTCTGGGCTTCTCTGCTTGAACTGCTGCCTCCGCGACCCGGACCTCCGGAAAAGCGGTAGAAGATGGATGGATGGATGGATGGATGGAAGGTCCCAGAAGGCGAGAGTCACTGGAGTTTTATCCAATGTTCTTTTATCTTCCACTGGCTCCCCCCAAGGATGTGTTCTTTCACCACTTTTATTTGTTTTATACACAAATGGGTGCCGAAGTCAACATGAGTGCAGAGCCATCATTAAGTTTGCAGATGATTCTGTAATAGTGTACTTGCTTAATGATGTAGACCTTGTCCCTGGTCCAGCGGTGGATTTTACTGAGTGGTGTAAACTTTCCTTTTTGGACATTAATGTGACCAAAACTAAATAAATGATTATTGATTTTCGAAGAAACCCTTCCCCTTTCCACCGTCAGTATCCATGGTCAGACTGTTGAAGTGGTGAATAAGTACAAATATCTAGGAACATTAACTGACAACAAACGTTCTTTTGACCACAATGTCGATCCTATTTGTGCAAAGGCCCACCAGTACATGTATTTTTATCGCAAACTTAGGAGTTTTAATGTTGACACTTTTTTAGGAAAATGTTTTATTTTTGTTTTATTGAGTCTGTTTTAACCTTCTCTTTTGTTAGCTGATTTGGGTTACTTATGTTGAAGAACAAGAAGAGGTTGGAACACACTGTGAAAATGTGCAACAAAATTGCTGGCACAAATTTAGTCAAACTTGGTCCCTTATACAGTAATAGAGCCATGAAGAAATCTCAGGTAATTTTGGCTGACAGCAGTCACCTTTTAAGGGTGGAGTACAAGATGCTGCCATTAGGGAGATGGTATGATCTGCCCAAATGCAGAACAAATAGTTTTAAACGTTAATCTGTCCCTGCTACAATTGGCCTCCTGAATAGCAATATGTAACTCCCGTGTAACTCCTGTCTTTGCAGTATGTGGATCTTGGATGTCAATCCCTTTGGCTCCAATCTATAAAATCACTCTTCACCTTAAAGAAACGGTTTCACCCAAAAGTCTGGTCAAGAATTGTTTCCTTCACCTGAGAACCACAGTTTGAAACCACATTGCATGGTAAAAGGGACGATAAGGAACGGATTAGTCTGCAATCATAAATCCCGGAACTTCCTCCCCAACCAGGAAGTTTTATGCTTCAAGAACTGTTTGAAACCTTCCAGATACTTTGGAACACATTCCACAGGTCTCAAGGAATTATCCACAGCTCAACATTACCCCCTGGTGGACACTTCCAGAATATGTTTGCTGTTGCCTCTGCAAGCTGAACTGGGGTTAATGATTGATATTACTTCCTTTTAACAAAAACTCTCAATTCTCAGATTATCTTCTTTTACAAGACACCCTGGAAAATCAAGCGGAACTCTGACGTACCATTCTGGTTTGAAATGTTTCATTAATCATTGGTTTAAATATATTGCATGTTTGAAAATGCTTAAATGAACCTTATTCTAATGCATGTCAATTATAGAAGGACAAGTTTATCAAAGTGCATGTTCAATGTAGCAAGAATGAAAATTAGTCTTGAATCACTGAAGCTAGTCAGATTTTATATTGAGTACATGTTGAGTTCATGAATTTCCAGTTAAAATTGTGCACGTGTACCGAAACTCTATTGTCCGTCTTCTGACTGTATCAGCCAACCACGGGCTGCCCCGGTTAGATGACGCCCTTCCTTTCATCCTATTGGTCAGCTACAGACAAAGAACTGCTTGCTGATTGGCTCTTAGCCCATTTGAATCTATTATGGTAGCCGAAAATTGGTCTGTCTTGCTGCCAGTAATATCTTTATGATTCTAGGACCGCGGCCCTTAAAAAGAGGAGAAAATGCAATAACAGCAGAGTTTTTAAGCGTTGTTTTTGTCTTTGTGTCTGAACCTTGTCAAGTCCTGTGCTAGTTTTCTTAAATCGTCTTTTGTCTTAAATCATAATTTTCTCCTTGGTTCGGTTCAGACCAAACTGTGTCACGTTAAATCCTCCAAGACTTACATCAGAACGTTTTCTGTTCTTATTGGTCAGATTTTTTTGCCGCGCGAACAGGAAAGGTAAATACAGGAAGGATGACTACTGTATCTATGCATTTCTGGGGAGAAAATAAGACAAATCATAGTGTAATCTACGGGGGATTTTCATCACCCTGGTTATCATTTATTACATATGTACATGCATATACCACTTTTGGCAAATCGTACAGTTTGAAAATGAAGTGCTGCTATGGATGGGAAATAACATGGTAACGTTCATCACTCCTCCAGAACCGTGACATGCTCAGCCACAGATATTTTCAAAGATCTTTCAGGTATGTACAGTGACATAAAATGTTTTACATTTTGTCGCTGGTCCTGTTTTAGTGCGGTCGCCTTTTCACCTGCAGGACCACACCAGAGTTCGCCATTTGATTCAAACAGAGACCACTGCTTTAAGGTGGTCTCGGTATGGTTGTTTTGGTAAGCACTTGAGTGCGATTACCGTGTTCTCACCAGACAAAATGAATTGCACTAACGTTGAAAACTAACTTGAGTTTGATTGAATTGAACTAAAGCCTGAAAGTGTGAAAGCATATGCTTTTGGCATTATGTTTACCTTAACCCCTTGCACTCTGGTCAATTTTCCTAAAAACGCCAAAAAATAACGTACCCAAAGTAAATCAAAAGCTGTTCTTCAACCCTTTGCAGCATCTTCATGGGGTTGGTCTCATTTAAAAGAAAACACTTTGAATTTTTTGGCAAAACAGTCATAATCTCTCTAAGTGCTCCTGCCACTGAGTAACAGTCATCTAAACATACTGAACTTGAAGAAAATAAATTTCACCTGGGTGTTTTTTTGGATACAAATGCTTGCAAATAACACACAGCTGTCAGATCCGGCTGGAAAATGCAACAGAAATGTAGAACCAAGTGTTATCAAGCTGAGGTCCAAATTTGGTAACAATACCACAAAAAATGAATATATTACACAGCTTTTTTCTCAGGTTGTTCCCAGGAATTTTTGAACTGTGCCAAACTGTGCCATTTGAAGCATTCAAATGGCACAGTTTGGCAAAACATCTATAACTTTTGAATGCTTCAACATAGAAGCTTCATCTTGGGCTCTAATGAAAGGTGACAATTAGATAGCCCAAACTGTGCCAAACTGTGCCAAATGGCAAACTGTGCCAAACTGTGCCAAATGGCACAGTTTGGCACAGTTTGGAAAAACGTCTAGAACTTTTGAATGCTTCAACATAGAAGCTTCATCTTGGGCTCTAATGAAAGGTGACACTCAGGGCTATCTTGTTAGCTATCCAGAAACACTGTCAGTAGTAATGAGGCAGAGAAAATGAAGTTTCAATTCTAAACACGCTTTACTGAACAAAAATGTCAATATACAAAACATACTATTTACAAACAACAAATTCAATTCAACTTTATTTATATAGCGCCATTTCACAACAACAGTCATCTCATAGCACTGTCAACTGTAGGGGGAACCCCCACAGTTGCAGAAAGACCCCAGCAATCAGGCGATCCCCTGTGAGCAAGCACTTGGCGACAGGATATTTTACAAGTTGACAGCAATACCCTCTCAATCAAATATAATTTTCTAATCCTACTCATCATCATACTGATTCCTAGAAAATGTGTCAAGATTTTGCTGAGGCGGTCATGTATATCCGTGCCTCTCTTCTGCTCATTGGCCTCTTCTGCACGGGCTGCACGGTGGCGCAGTGGTTAGCACTGCGGCAGCACAGTTTACCCTTGGCCAGGGGATTGTGGGGATCATGGGATCGTGGGTTCGATCCCAGCCCCCGACCAACAGTGATCTGTGTGGAGTTTGCATGTTCTCCCTGTGTTGCGTGGGTTTACTCCGGGATTTCTCCGGTTTCCTCCCACATGCCAAAAAACATGCATGTTAGGTTAATTGGCTGTTCTAAAATTGTCCCTAGATATCCGTTTCCTATAGGCCCTTAGAATAGAGGGTTAGTATTAATGAAAGCGCTTTGAGTGGTCTTTGTGACTTGAAAAGCGCTATATAAGTGCAGGTTAGTTAGTTAGTTAGTTAGTTCTGCTGCTGGGCTGCTGAGGTGAAGGGCCCAGCTGATCAGGAGAAACTTTGTCCTGGTCATTACACTCTTGGGGAAAGGAAGGCTGTACAGGTGTCCCCCTCACCAGTAATCACTGAAGGATTTGCACTTGACTATACCCATGTAAATAATCAGGCCAAAAAATGAGAGCAGGTCGGCGCGTGTGAGGTCAATCCAGGGGCTGGTGGGTGTGTTGTAGTGTGCAGAGCCATGTAGGCTGGTGTTCTCAACAATGTAGTCTAGCACAGATGGAGTGAAAAATAACTCAAACAACTGAACGGGGGTGTATGAAGCTGTTGTAATTAGCTGAGGTCCAGGTGGATTTTTGGGATGAAAAATGGGCTGTGGTGGAATGATGTCAGGGGTGGTGGAATCATGCCACCTCTCCTCAGCTGATGAAGGGCCAACCGATGTCCCAGGTTGAGGGCTGCCATCACCACTCTCGCCTCCTCTTCCTCTCCTGCTACCTCCTCTTCCTCTTCCTCTCCTTCCTCTTCCTCTCCCCAGTGGTGTCCCTCTTTTTGGGGTAGAGGTTTCCTCTTCTGACGAGCTCGCCTGCAGCTCCCTTCTTCTGCGCTTGCTGGCAGAGTGCTTGTCTGGCACCCACTCCTCACCAGAGTCTTCATCTGAAGTTTGTCTATTATGTGAAAATAAAGTCATTTACAAAGTTCAATTTTTATTTTTCACTATTCTCCTATTTTCCCAGAGTTCACATACACAGCACAGTTCCTGTGTTTTGTTTTGTTTTTTTTACAAGAAAAAATAGCCTAAAGTGCAATAAAAATTATACTAAAACATTATTACATTTCTAGAGGGTAACAAACAACCCACTGGGAGGAGACCCCGGGGCAGACCCAGGACTCGGTGGAGAGACTGTCTCCCAGCTGGTCTGGGAACGCCTTGGTATCCTCTCTGGAGAGCTGGAGCAGGTGGCTGGGGAGAGGGAAGTCTGGGCTCCTCTGCTTGAACTGCTGCCTCCGCGACTCAGACCTCCGGAAAAGTGGTAGAAGATGGATGGATGGATGGATGGATAACAAACAACCCCCCCCCACACACACACACACACAAAAAAAAACATGCCACGTAAAAAATGTGTGGCCTTTTTTACAAGAAAAAATAGCCTACAGTGCAATAAAAATTATGCTAAAATATCTATCTGCAATGCAGAGGATAACACTCCCCCCCCCCCCCCCGCCCCGCTAAAGAGGAACTCTGCACACCAAAAAACTTGTGGCCATGACGCACCGTTGGAATTACCGATCGGTCAAAAGTGATTTTGATTACTATTTTCATCGATAAAGAATAATTTAGCTTATAACACTTACCTGTCCACAACAGCAGTAAGTTCCTCATTGTCAGACGAACATGAAGCTGGTCCGGTTGTAACGGACTCGTGCTTCTGGTCACCCGACCCGGTCAAAACATCTCCGCTTCCACGCTTGCGGTTTTGGCGAACCATTTTTCCAAACAAATAATCCAAAAAAGACTGGCTGATGCTACCGTTCCGCACAGGTCTCAATGTCAGTCACCCGGCGGCTTAGGCAAGAGATTTTATGCAGGGAGATGCACATCAGCTGTCAAACTTCTCTGCTTCAATTGGCTCGTATTCACAGCCGTTGGTAGGCAGGTACAGGCACTGTGCGTCTGAGTGCGTTCTAGGACGCACGAGGGCGCACTGGGACACACGAGGGCGCACTGGGACGCACGAGGGCGCACTGGGACGCAGAGACGTGCCCGCCCGCGGTACACCGGAGTGCAAGAGGTTAACTCACTTGAAATGGCACCACGCGAACGTGCAGCACACACACACACACAAAAAACAAAACAAGCACAGTACAAACGCAGCTTCCAGTAGCATTTAGACAGCCTCTCCAGGGGTTTTCAGATCGAGCCAAAGCAATAACAAATGCCGCTGGTGTTTTTACAGCAGCAGATCTAAGGCCGTATTCAGTTGTTAAGAACACCGGGTCTAAACACATGCTGAAAGTAACTGAGCCCTGGTCTGAAGCTCCTTGTTGTGCCTACTTCAGCCAGAAAATAATACCATCCTTTTAAGAAAAAGCTAAATCTGTTAATGCTGCGCTTGAGGCCAGTGTTTTTCAGGGGTACCCAGGTATGTTTAGATTTTTGTGGGACATTATTTAACTTCTTAATTGTCCAAAAAATTGCAAATAATTTTCTGTTGTTGTGCATAGGTGCCTTCAGAACCTATATACAACAGTGACAAATTATTGACCACTCAACAAGTGAAATTAGATAACTATTTTCCCACAGAAACCTGAACATACCAGAGCACCCTGGTTAAAAACAGCTTCAGGCAATGAGAAACTTTAATTTCCTAAAAACAAAAGAATAATTCAGACTACTCAAACTTCTGTTGTTGCACTTGTCTGCATCATTCATTTGATAAAAAGAGAATTTATTTGTTTTATTGTATACATTTTATTTACTGGAGAATTTACTGCTGGCAGTTTACAGGGGTTTTTTTTGTTTTGGTTTTTTTTGTCAAAGCTGTTCCCGCTTATACAAAAAAGATAAGCAGTTTTATGTTTTGCATTTTGTTTCCTTACTGTACCCAAAATCAACTGAGCCATGACTTTAAATCAAGGTACGTACCGAACCGTGATTTTAGAGTACTGTTACACCCCTACTATGTAATAGAAGGGGTGCGGCCTATGAGACCATCGGGGAGGTTGTTCATTCAGCAGCCTGACTGCTTGAGGTTAGAAACTTGTGGTGTGCAACTTTCTCCATTCTTAGATGCATCGAATCGCAGGCCTTTGCAAAGATGCAACACATTATTGCTTGAGATCTCACCACCTGTGCTGTTTGTCAGACTTCTGCTTGTTAATAGAAGAGTAGCAGGCACGCTGGTAACAGGCACGCTGCCACTCTCTTCAGCCACGCTGAAGAGAGTGGCAATAGTAAAAGGAAGATGGCGGAGTGAGTGGTCTCAGTCTTGCAGGCTCAGCTTAAATAAATTTTTTTTTAGTTGTGGTTCAGCCGGTCTGGATTCGGGCACTGACACGGAGAAGCGACTCTGTCCCCGGTGATTGGGGCTTGCCGGAGGAACAAGCAGAGGCAGCAGTTGGACGGGAGCCGGAGTCAGAGCCCAGTTGCAGCGGCGGAGCTCGGCGGAGGAACTCCTGAGGCAGACGGCGGTAGGTGGCAGGGCTCAGCGGAGGATCTACCGGGACCCCAGCTGGACAGAAGCAGGATCGGAGTTCGGCTACAGCGGCGGTAAGCAGCGGGACTAGCAGCGGAGGGGGCTAGCAAAACCAGGTGCTTCAGTTCCTTGATAGTAGAAATATAAAGGTCGAAGCAAATGCAATTTCAGCCTGTCATGCTTTACCCAGAAAGAATAATAAAACAAAGAAATCAATTGTGATGTGCTTTGTGAACAGAAGGGTAAAGAATGACATACTGAGGCAGGCCAGAAAGCTACGGGGAACAGAAGTTTACCTAAATGGGAGGCTTCTGGTGACACGGAACAGCATGGACGGATAAAAACTGAGCTCTGGCTCTAGCTCTATTTTTACCCTAGACTCGAGACTCAAACCTGGGAAAAACGGCAATATTTTGCTACCACAATGAGTGGGGACAAATTCAAGAAAGGTGGATATGGGCTACGAAACAATCCCGATAACGAAGCAACAAAAGAAATCTCGGCTAATGAAACAGACCTAACATCGGACCAACATGGCGACCGCATGGCTGGTTTGGACCTGATTTGAGTTACCGTGAGCGAGGCCGTGGCAGCCGGAATGGCAACTCTTCGAGCTGAATTAAAAACAGATTTACAAGATTTTCGTTCAGTGATCCGTGAGGATATGAAGAAACAAATGGATGAATTCACAGCGGGAGTACAGCAACAGCTCCAGGAAACCGCTAAACAAGTGCATGACGCGGGAGAACGTATAAAACAGACTGAGGAAAATATGGCGGAACTAGAGAATTGGAACATTGGTGTTAAAAACACGCTTATTCAACTGCTACAAAATCAGTGGACACTTGAGGATAAGATATCCGAAATGGAGGGCCGGGCCAGGCGGAATAATATTCGCATATACGGGGTACCCGAGGACTCGGAGCAAGGCACATCTGTGGCTTCCTTTGCCGAAAGTTTCATTAAAAAAGAGCTTGGTGATGCTTTAGGCCAAGATTGTGGCCTCGGCATTGAGCGCGCCCATCATGCCTTGGGCCCAAAGCCGCCAGCGAGTGCCCCGCCACATTCAATAATAGTCCGCTTTCTCCGGTTCACAGTTAAGGAAGAAATACTCCGCGCTGCATGGAAAAAGGTAATACGCATTCACAACAAGCAAGTGTATTTTGACCATGACTACGCGGTGGAAGTTCAGAAAAGAAGAAAAGAATACATCCCCGTCAAAAGAGCTTTGAAAGAGAAAGGGATTCGCTTTCAAACTCCACTCAACAAGATGCGTATTTTTTACGCCTCAGGAAGTGTCCTCTACAATAGTGCTACAGAAGCCGCGGAAGATTTACAAAAGAGAGGCATCGCCACGGTTCAGATCACCGCTGCCAGAAACAGAGCTGCTCAGATGACGTCAGAGGAGATGCTGAAGCAGCTTTTGCCATGGGAGACGCAGAGGACCCGCCGAGGGGACTTCCACAAACACATCCGGGAGAAGCTGAGTGAGTTTCGGTGGACGTCAGAAGAAACAACGGGGGACTAATGTGTACTCCGCAAGAACACACGGCCTTACTATGATGAGAATAGCTGTTTTGGATTATCCATGACTATGATTTTGTAGCCTTATCCAATCTCATTATTGATGAAAGGGCTGGAGCCTGTAGACTCGAGCTGAGGGTCACCAGACTACTTTATTTCTATTTAACCACTGATTTATTTTTTTTTTCTTTTATATTATTATTGCTGAGGTTCCCCCCCCCTTTTTTTCCCTCTTCTTTTTGTTTCCCACGATGCTCATCGTGGAGAGGGGCCCCATCTTGTGGCCAGTCCCCTCTTTTTTCAAGGCCTACATTGTATCCTCCTTGTTGGAAGCCCAGTTCAGTGTTACGTCGTTTTACTGTTCACCATGTTTACATTTTACAGTTGTTGTTCTGAGGTCTGGGATGATATTTTGTTCTTACATGTTAAGATATGTATCTTAAATATTATAATATACTGTCACTAAATGTTAATGGAGTGAATAACCCTGTAAAAAGAAGTAAACTGGTGATAAAGATGAAAAAAGAGAAAGTAGATATTGCATATTGGCAAGAAACTCATCTATCCAACACAGAGCATGATAAATTAAAAAAAAAAATGGGTTTCAAACATACATACTATTCCTCTCATAGAAGTGGTCAAAAAAGAGGAGTAGCTATCTTGATTTCTAATAGAATTAATTTTGAATTCATATCTGAATTGAGTGACAAAGAAGGCAGATATATTTTAGTGAAAGGTAAAATTGACCATAAAGAGGTCACATTATTGAATGTATATGCTCCCCCCGGGAGTAATATTGGTTTCTATAAAAAAAGTTTTTGATTTGACTACTAAAGAATCTTATGGACCTTTAATTTTTGCTGGAGACCTTAATCTATTGTTAAACCCTCAATTGGATACAACAAATATTAGAAGGAAACGTCTGCCTATAAAGAAACGTGTAAAAAAAATGCTTTCAGATTTAGGACTCATTGACGTATGGCGCTCTGTACACAGATCTGCCCCTGGATTTACATTTTACTCTGGACCCCATTCTTTTCACTCAAGGATAGATTATTGCTTCATGTATAATAAAGACTTAAACAGGATAAAAGAATGTAGAATTGGTCAAAGAGATATCTCTGATCACTCTGGAATTTACCTAAGTTTACATCTTGATGTCAGACAGAGAAAAACACTATGGAGATTAAATACAGGGATGCTAAATGATCTCTCCTTTCTACAGTCCATGACAACCGATTTAAATTCATACCTACAGGATAATAACAATAGCGAGACAAACCCTAGCATCGTGTGGGATGCAGCTAAAGCGGTTCTGAGGGGGAAAATAATAGCAAGGTCGGCTATGCTTAAAAAACAAAAGACTCAAGAATTGCTACGACTACAAGAGAGACTGAAAGATCTAGAGAAAACACAACTGACAAAAAAAAGTCCCACTATAACACAACAAATAAGACAAGTTAAACAGGACATAGACAGGATACTAGGTGAGGAAGTAGAGAAAAACTTATGGTTTATGAAACAGAGATATTATGAGGCAGGATCTAAAGCATCTAAATTGTTGGCATGGCGACTTAAGAAACAACAAGCAGGAAATTCAATCTACAAAATAAAAGACCCTATAAGTCGCAACATTTTAACTGATTTGGATGGTATTCAAAAATCATTTGAAACATATTACAAAAATCTATATAGCCAATCTGTGCCGATTAATAAAAATGCAGTAGTTGATTTTTTGGACTCTTTGGATCTTCCCTCACTCGGCACAGATGCAAATAATAAGCTTATGTCACCAATAACACGTGAGGAAATTGACAAGGCCATCTCTAACCTTAAACCTAACAAATCTCCTGGTACTGATGGGTTCCCCCCTGAATGGTACAAGAAAATGAAAGAAAGTCTGATACCTCTACTAGAAACTAGTTTTAACTATATTCTGAAAGGAGGCCCTGTACCTCCGTCCTGGAAGGAAGCCTTTATATCTGTTATACCAAAAGAGGGAAAGGATAAAATAGACTGCAAATCATATAGACCAATAAGTGTATTGAACACGGATTACAAATTATATACAACTATTTTGGTCAAACAAATGGACACTGTGATGCCCTTACTGATTGATGAAGACCAAACAGGCTTCCTTAAAAATAGACAAACTTCGGATAACATAAGGAGAGCTCTACATATAATTGAACAGATTAATAAAAGAAAGATAAACTCAGTTATCCTTAGTCTTGACGCTGAAAAAGCATTTGACTCAGTTCAATGGGACTTCCTCTATTTAGTAATGAGGAGATTTGGATTCTGTACTGACTTTATAAAATGCATTCAAGCCCTTTACTCTTCCCCTACTGCTAGAATAAAAATAAACGGGAGTCTTTCTAATTTTATACAACTACAACGCGGATGTAGACAGGGTTGCCCCGGTAGCCCCAATTTATTTAATTTATTTATAGAGCCTTTAGCACAAGCAATACGCCAAGAGACCGCACTAAAGGGTGTTCGGATTGGTGAGGAGGAATATAAATTGAGCCTGTACGCGGATGATGTAATGATCACAATCTCAGATCCGGACTCTGGTTTACCAGTGTTGATGGAAATCTTAGAAATGTATGGTTCATTTTCTGGATACGTTCTTAATATCCATAAAACTCAGGTTATGACCTTCAGTTTTCACCCTGGACAAGAATTAATATCTAAATATAATTTTAATTGGAATTCTGACCATATAAAATATTTAGGAGTGTACCTACCCAAAGATTTGTCACAATTGTATGATATGAATTACAACCGACTAAACAAAGAAATAATTGATGATCTTGATAGCTGGAGTCTGCTCCCCCTTGACTTTGGCAGCAGAATACAGGCAATCAAGATGAATATCCTCCCTAAATTGCTATATCTCTTTTCATCTCTTCCAGTATCAATTCCTGACAAACAATTTAGGAAATGGAATAAATACATTTCAACATTTATTTGGCTTAAAAAGAGACCAAGAGTTAAGTATTCTACCTTACAGCTGCCGAAGGATGGGGGGGCAGGCTCTGCCTTCTTTACGAGACTACTACATATCAGCCCAACTGAGACCACTGGTTTGTCTGTGTGACCCATCTTATTATGCAAAATGGAAAACAATTGAGATGTCTTTATCTGAGGTCCCAATCCAATCTAAACTAGGCACCCTTGAAAGCAAAACTATCCCAACAACTAGTCAGTGGACTAATCTGACATTTAAAATGTGGAAATCAGAGATAAGAAAACTAAAACTCCAGAAAGAGGTTAAAATGCTCAGATGGCCAGCATATGACCCTGACTTTCTGCCTGCCTCACATGACTTTAGATTCAGACAGTGGACATTCAGGGGCCTTACCGCAGCATGTACGAGAAATCAAACCTAATGTCATTCGATACTCTACGAAGGAAGTACAATCTGGAGAAGCAAGATTTTTTTAGATACTTGCAGCTTCGAGACTTCATTAATAAAAAGATACAAAGCAGTAATATCAAAGAATCTTCAGTATTTCTAGATATCTTTATTAATGCATATAAGTCAACAAGTCTTAAAAACCTTATTAGTAAATTATACTGCAGTTTAATGACACTTAAAACAGACTCAACAACATATATAAAGCAAAAGTTGGAAAAGGAAATGAACATTGTAATAACTGATGATATGTGCTCAAGGGTTTGGGAGGTGCAATCCTCATCCACCAACTCCGGCACCTGGAGGGACTTTTGCTGGAAGACTCTTATTCGTTTTTTCATAACACCCAATCAGAAATCTAAGTACAGTGGAGTTCCTGCTCACTGCTGGAGAGAATGTGGGGAAACAACAGCAGACCAGGGGCATGTATTCTGGTCTTGCCCACACATTCAGCCTTTTTGGACAGACGTAGCAAATGTCATTTCTAAGGCACTGGACTTTAATATCAGCTGCTCTTTTATTTTGTTATTCCTTGGATGTTTCCCTGACAAGCTGAACGCAGATGATATTTATCTCCTGAAAATTTTTTCGGCATCGGCCAAAAAGGCTATAACAAAGTGCTGGCTACAAAAACAGCCCCCCACACTGAACCTTTTCACCTCCATAATAGACAATATACGGTCTATGGAACGCATGACCTATACCCTGCGACTCCAAGAGGAGCTAGGAAAAAGACGTTGGAAAAAATGGCTGGACTTCATAAGACGTGACAGTATTTATTAATGTGTGGATTTGGAATTGTATGTTTTTGCTACATCTGATTTGTACCATATTGATCATCCCATGACCTCTTGTGTTTGTGTTTTTTTTAATTGAAAAATGTTCATAAATAAAAAGTTTCAAAAAAAGAAGTTTACCTAAATGAACATCTAACAAAAACTAATGCTGAAATAGCACGGCAAGCACGGATGCTGAAAAGACAAAATAAGATACAGGCAACACGGACAAGAAACTGTAGAGTTTGGATCAAACTAAATGGAACACCTGAGGAAGCAAGGAGTATAATAATCAGAGATGTTACTGACTTAAATAAATACAGATGAACACTGATTAAGAAAACTGAGACTATAAAAATCCATATCCACACACGGCAAGAATAGTTCTTTTGACATACCATGTCAATGTACTTAAAAAAAAAACAAAAACTAAACAAAACAAAAAAACTTATGACCGACTTGAGTAGACATCAATTATCCCCAGTTGGAGGAAGTCATTTGACACAGAGTGAGGAAATTAAAACTCTGAAAATACGCCATTATGCCGAACATAAACTACAAGAGATGGAAAATGATATTGATCCTGATAACCACTTTTTCAATAATATTCATAATCATTGCGAATATTACATTGAAAAGCAATTCAAAAGTCAAGTGCAACTAGATGGTAAACTATCAATAATACACTTCAACAGCAGAAGTCTTAACAAAAACTTTTCACAGATTAAGGACTATTTACAACAGCTAGACAGAAAATTTACAGCTATCGCAGTCTCTGAAACTTGGCTTAATGAAGAGAAGGCTCCCCTGATGGCAATAGAGGGATATCAGATGTTTCATATTAACAGATCTCAAAAAAAGGGTGGTGGTGTTGCACTGTATATTGATGACCTGTATAGGTGTAAGCTTGTAAATGGAATGTCCTTTGCACTACCAGGGATTTTGGAATGTGTTACTGTTGAGATTGACCAAGATAAAACAAAAAATCTAATTATAAGTTGTATAATCTAATCTAATTATAAGAGCTAGCGGCTATCTGCCGTTACGATAGCACATACCAGGAGTGCTCTCTCCTTTGTTTTCTGAGACGTGGCTAACTGAACTAGCAGCAGATGCTAACACTGAGCTGGAGGGTTTCCACATGATACGGGGAGACCGAACACCAGACAGTGGCAAAGCAAGGGGCGGTGGAGTGATAATGTATGTTAACAACAACTGGTGCAGACCGGGACATATCACTGTTAAACAACAACACTGCAGCAAAGACATTGAGTTGCTAGCTGTTAGCATGCAGCCTACATATCTCCCGAGAGAACACTCACACGTGATCTGCATTGTTGTTTATGCAAATCCGACGGCGAACGCTGGGACAGCGCATGACGTCATCCATTCAGTAACCAGCAGGCTGCAGACAGAACACCCAGATGCTCTTCTCCTCATCTCAGGCGATTTCAACCATGTTTCACTATCTCCCATTCTACCCACGTTTGCCCAGTATGTCACATGCCACACTAGAGACAATAAAAAACTGGACTTATTCTACGCAAACACTAAGGAGGCGTACACCTCATCCCAATTTCCCCCACTCGGGAGATCGGATCACAACTTGGTTCATCTCCGGCCGGTGTACAAACCCCTAGTGCACAGACAACCTCCGGCCATGCGCACAGTGATGTTATGGTCTGAGGAGGCAATGGACACTCTAAAGGGCTGTTTTGAAGCCACCGCCTGGAAGCAGCTCTGCGATCCACATGGTGAGGACATCGATGGCCTCACTCACACCTTCACGGGCTACCTCAGCTTCTGTGTGGACAAATCTGTTCCCACCATGACCATACGGTGTTGCTCAAACAACAAACCCTGGATCAACCCTGAGATAAAAACACTTGTGATAGAGAAGAAGAGGATCTTCAGGTCGGGGAACAGGGAGATGCTGAAGTCCGTACAGAGGGAGCTGAGGAGAAAGATCAGAGAAGGCAAGGACAGCTTCAGGAGGAAGATGGAGGACAAGCTGCAACAGAGCGACATCAGCGGGGTCTGGAGAAACCTCAAAACCATCTCTGGGCTCCAGAATACCTCCCCCCAGGCCACGGGGGGCAGGGAGTGGGCGAACAATCTGAATCTGTTTTTCAATAGGTTTGACCAACCGCCCTCCCCCCTGACTGCACAACAACCACTGCTGCTTCTAAAGACATCAAGTCCTGCTGCCTGCTGCCCACTCCCCACTCCACCAACACCCCCCCACTCCTAACACACAGCCCCCCATCCTGACCCTGACCAGGACCCAGGTGAGGACGGAGCTGAGGAAGATCAAGGCGAGGAAGGCGTCGGGACCGGACGGCATCAGCGCAAAGCTCCTCAAGTCCTGTGCAGACAAGCTGTGTGGGATTGTGACGTACATCTTCAACCTGAGCCTGAAGCTGGGGAGGGTACCACAGCTGTGGAAAACATCTTGTGTGGTACCTGTACCAAAAACTTCCCACCCCAAAGATCTGAACAGCTACAGACTGGTGGCCTTGACGTCCCACTTGATGAAGACCCTGGAGAGACTGCTCCTTGCTCACCTCCGCCCCCTGGTGGAACCAGCGATGGATCCACTCCAGTTCGCCTACCAGCATGGCATTGGGGTGGAGGATGCGGTGATCTTCCTCCTTCACTGTTCTCTGTCCCACCTGGAGAAGCCCGGGAATGTGGTGAGGATCATGTTCTTTGACTTCTCCAGTGCTTTCAACACCATCCAACCGATGATCCTGAAGGACAAGCTGCTGCACGCAGGGGTGGACCAGCACCTGTCATCGTGGATCCTGGACTACCTCACAAACCGGCCTCAGTTTGTAAGAACACAGGACTGTGTGTCCGACACGATCATCGGTAGCACGGGCCCCCCCCCAGGGAACGGTTTTGGCTCCCTTCCTGTTCACTCTTTATACTGCGGACTTCTCACACAGCACAACACACTGCCATCTACAGAAGTTCTCTGATGACTCTGCGATCGTTGGCCTCATCTCCAATGGAGATGAAGCTGAGTACAGAGGGCTTATCCAGGACTTCGTGGACTGGTGCCATCGGAACTGCCTCCAGATCAACGTGAGGAAAACTAAGGAGCTGGTGGTGGACTGCCAAAGGCAAGGACAACCCCTCACAGCACCAGTAAATATACAGGGAACAGACATTGAGATGGTGACATCCTACAAGTACCTGGGTGTTCATCTGAACAATAAACTAGACTGGTCACACAATACTGACGCACTCTACAAGAAGGGACAGCGCAGGCTGTTCCTACTGAGGAGACTCAGGTCTTTTGGTGTACAAGGGGCACTGCTGAAGACATTCTATGACACGGTGGTGGCATCAGCCATCACTTTTGGAGTGGTCTGCTGGGGCAGTGGCATTACTGCAGCCGATAGGAAGAGACTGAACAAACTGATCAAGAAAGCTAGCTCCGTCCTGGGGCAGCGCCTTGATCCGGTGGAGGAGATAGGAGAGAGAAGGACGGTGGCTAAACTGTCATCTCTGCTGGAGTCCGAGTTCCACCCTATGCAGGACATACTGAATGCACTGAGGAGCTCATTTAGCAGCAGACTACATCATCCCAGGTGCACAACCAAGAGGTTTCGCAGGTCCTTCCTACCAACGGCTGTCAGACTGTACAACCTAAGCAGGGCTGCTCGCAGAGATAGCAAAAAGACGTAACAACCTAATAGTTTTTTGAATGCAAAAGATGCAATAGACTTACACAATGGTCCCCTCCGGCATACAACTAGGAAAATACCGGTCGCTATGGAGGGTGAGAATATGTATGGACACATAATCATACCATGTAGGATAACTAAGTAGACGGTTGTGCTGTTTCATCCCATCTAGCAACAATGCTCTGCACTGTGTGTGTTTATACATTTACATATTTATTCCATCTAGCTACAATGCTCCGCACTGGGTGTGTTTATGTTTATGGTTATATTTATATATCTATATATTCATTCCATCTAGCTACAATGCTTCGCACTGTGTTTATATATCTACATATTATTCCATCTAGCTACATTGCTCCGCACTGTGTGTTTAGATATTTTCATATTTATTCCATCTAGCTACAATGCTCCGCACTGTGTTTATATACTCATATATTTATCCCATCCAGCTACAATGCTCTGCACTGTGTGTCTGTGTGTATATATATATACAGTATATTTATAGTAATATGTACATATGTATATTAGCTGCTCCTGCTTGCTTGCTTTTTTTTTTTTTTTCCTTGCCTTCTGATTGTTGCTATCCTTGTGCTGTTGCAATCCTGGAATTTCCCCGTTGTGGGACTAATAAAGGCTTATCTTATCTTATCTTATATATAGAACTCTGGGAACTTGCATTGAGACATTCAGAGATAAATTAGTTGAGCTGTACAATAATATTACTAGTAAGAAAATGGTAGTAATTTGTGGAGATTTCAATATTGATTTACTAAATCCATATCAACAAAATGTAATTACAGAGTTCATGAATTCTATGTACAGTATGAGTCTATATCCCACAATAACACATCCCAGTAGAATCACAGTTCACACTGCTACACTTATTGACAACCTGTTTGTTAATATGATTGATAAGAAAATAGAAAGAGGATTACTGATAAATGATATGTGACCATTTGCCAACCTTTGCACTTATCCATGGCCACACGGGGGCCAATACAGAAAAAATTTAAAATTGTTCAGATACAAATCACAAAATGCAATCAGTTCTTTTAAAGAAGACTTGCTGAAGCAAGACTGGACAAAAGTCTATGTATCAGATGTAAATGACACATTCATGTACATTGTAACCACTCTTTATGAAAAAAATTGTCCATTAGTAAAGAAAAAGCTTAAACATAAATTTGCCGATAAGCCATGGTTAACCAAAGGATTACAAAAGGTGTGTAAAAAGAAAAATTTATTATATAAAGCTTTCCTAAAGAAAAGGACAAAAGAAGCAGAGCAGCAGTATAAAACATACAAAAATAAGTTAACATATATAATAAGATGTAGTAAAAGAGACTATTACAGTAAAGAACTGGAGAAAAACAGACACAATATTAAAAATACATGGACAATACTTAATATTCTTGGAAATAAAAACAGAAATATAAGCTACCCAACCAATTTTTCAAAAAATTAATTAAACGACCCAGAGTGTGAATGCAGCTTCACCTGCAGATGAATTTAATAACTTTTTTGTTAACATTGGTCCTAATTTGGCTCAAGAAATACCCATTACGGCACCCACAGGTGATACAACAAGCAAAAACACTGCTATAAAAGACTCCATTTTCATAAAGAACACAGACGAGAGAGATCATTGAAATTGTTAAATCGTTTAAAAGTAAAACATCTACGGACTGAGATGGTATTGACATGCTCTTAGTCAAAACTATTATTGAATGCTCAGTGAAACCACTGATGTATATCTGTAACCTGTATCTTCAAACAGGTATATTTCCCAATGCAATGAAAATAGCTAAAGTAATTCTGATATACAAGACGGGTGACAGAGGGGAACTTTCAAACTATAGACCAATTTCACTATTGCCGCAATTTTCCAAGATACTTGAAAAAATATTCTATGAGAGAATTGACAACTTCATACTGAAGAATAATTTATTGTGTGAGCAGCAATATGGGTTCAGACACAAGAGGACAACTGCATTTGCTTTAATGGAATTTATACAAAAAATATCAACTGCCGTTGAAAATAAAGAGTATTCAGTTGGGGTATTCCTGGATCTCAAAAAAGCATTTGATACAGTGGATCATAATTTATTATTAAATAAACTACAAAATTGTGGTATTAGGTGGGTAGCACTGTCCTGGTTATGTAGTTACTTAAAGAATAGATATCAGTATGTATGTGTTGGTAACAAAAACTCACAGTTACTGAAGGTTACTTGTGGAGTCCCACAGGGTTCAGTTTTGGGGCCATTGTTATTCAATATGTATATAAATGATACATGTAAAGTTTCAGAAAAAATGGATTTAATATTGTTTGCCGATGACACTAATTTATTATGCAGTGGAAGCAATTTGGAACAACGTTTGGATACACTCAGAAAGGAATTAGGAAAGCTTAAACTGTGGTTTGATTCAAACAAATTAACGCTCAATTTAAGTAAGACAAAATTTATAGTTTTTAACAACCATCGAAACTAAATTTCTTGGTGTAATAATTGATAATAAACTGTGTTGGAAGTCACATATTAATTATATTAAAGGTAAAATATCCAAGTCAATTGCAATACTACACAGAGTGAAATATTTGCTGAATCAACCCACACTATATACCTTGTATCATTCATTAATACTCCCATACATGACATATTGTACTGAAGTATGGGGAAATACATATAAAACAAACATATATACAGTCTTTATGCTTCAAATGAGAGCTATTAGAATAATAAACAAAGCTGCTTACAGGGAACCAACAAACCCACTTTTTCTTAAATTAAAAGCTCTCAAGTTGAAAGATCTGGTTGACTTTAAAACTGCAGTAATAATGTTTAAAGTGAAGAATCTATCACTGCCCACAAATAACCAAAAGCTGTTCCAAATAAGGGAGAAACAATATCATTTCAGAGGAACATGTATATTTCAAAAAACTTCAGTGAGAACTACCACCAAGCAACACTGTGTTTCAGTGCAAGGAGTCAGATTATGGAACGATTTTGGACCTGAATTAAAATCATGTACAATGCTTGGACAATTTAAACAAAAACTAAAGGAAGAAATACTCCAAACATATATACAAGATGACATATAATATCATATAAGGATTGTCATATCCAGTCTGCGTTGTGTTGTTGCTTAGTTTCTTTTTGTCACATTTTGTCTTAGCTTTGTTCTGAATTGTAATCGCTCGTTTTGTTTTTCTTTTGAGTTCTTGGATGGAATATGGGTGGGCAATATAAGCTGCGGCTTCAGCCATCACCCATTTCGGATAACTTATGTTGAACTGTATAATCAGAGGAGTTATTGTCTAATTTAACCTTGTTGGATTTTCTTTCCCCCTTTGTTATATTATTCTGTTTCTTTTAATCTGTACTATTAATCTATCCGAAATAAAGATTGATTGATTGATTGAGTACAATAAAGTTATGCTACAATGTTGAAAACTGCTGTCCGAACAGTCAGGAGCTCATTAACTGCATCATGGTGAAGGGAAGTGATAAAAAGTCACCTTTCATTTTGAAAGTGGATGTTTTGGGGCATTTTGGATTTTGTGGACTGTGTGGGAAGCATGAGCTGGACAAGACACACGCTGCCTGCAGGACACTGGCACTGTTGGATGCACCATTACATTTAGCTTTCCCTTTCATGGGCTGTGCTGGAGGCCGAAGCACCAGAGTTATCTCCTACACATCTAGGAAAATAAACCCACCAGGTCCCTTCCCTCCAAAGTCTGCCAACTAAATAAAGTCACTGACCAACTGAGAGAAGGAGTTGTGAGTAAAACCTTGGGAAAAAAAAAAATCTAGATTTTTGCTTTTAAACACATTTGCTTTCCTTCATGGTCTTTTGTGTTGATGAACTGAGATTACTGGGTATAGATTTTTGAATTTATTCTACTGTGTTATTTAATATTGTGTGCTTTCTGCGGTTTGTGTTTAAAAAAAAAAAAAAAACTTCCACAGGTGTAAAAACCGTTAGAACTGATTGGAACCCCAGTCAGTAAACTGTCAGTATACTCACAAACCATTACAATGTGACTGAAGAGAAGCAGCTGTCTAAGCTCTTTCTAAATAAAGACTTCACATTAGACATATTTTGTTAATTGATAAAAAAAAACAGTCATGAAGTAAAGCAAAGATAATTTATTTTTAACTCAATGCACACAGAAACTCAGTGCTTTCATAAATTACAAAAATAATGGCTGAAATCTAAAAAAAGGCATTAAATAGAAAAAAACTGAAGCTGCAACAGAGATGCATGAAGACGCATCATGAATTGTTCTGCATTTGAATCGCTAATGCCTGAATCCTAATTGAATCATAAGACCAATGAAGATTCAAACCGCTAGTAGAAACTGTGGGCCAGTCTAATGGGTTTGGCATGGGTGGACCTAGATCTTCTATTGTGATAGTTGTGGTGTCCGTTTGGCCTGTCCAAGTGGATGCTATCAGCTGCCATGGATTGATAGTCTGAGATATGGAGCTATTGTTGTTGTAAAACTATTTGTAAGCATACGCACAGTTCCACAAATGTGTGCAAAGTTCCACAAATGAGTGCACAGTTCCAGAAATGTGTAAAAAATAATTGCAAATGTGTGCAAAGTTCCACAAATGTGTGCACAGATCTACAAATGCATGCAAAGTTCCACAACTGCGTGCACAGTTCCACAACTGCGTGCACAGTTCCACAAATGCGTGCAAAGTTCCACAAATGCGTGCAGTTCCACAAATGTGTGCACTGATCCACAAATATGTAAAAAAACTTGCAAACGTGTACACAGATCCACAAATATGTAAAAAGATTGAGAAATGTGTAAAAAGATTTTGTATTTGTGTACTTAGTTAAAAACGTCTTGAAAAGACCACAGCTGTGTCTCAATTGGCTGTCAAAGTACACGTGACTTTTGTCACAGTTCCAGCGTGTCTGGATCCGCAAATGTGTAGACAGATCTACATATGCTAGCAAGCTGGGTTTTTGTTACCCTGAGCTCAACCTGACAGACTGCCTGCAGGGCTTTCTTCCTTTCTGCTTTAGACTGTGCTCAGGAGCCAATTCTATCCTTTACCACTAGTTGGCAGTAACACTCTTCATCGATAGAGGGGATGCATTGAAACAGAATTGTTGGCAGTCATAGAACAGTGACCATAGCAACATAGCACTGAGTGGCAATCACGTGACAGCTTTATTTTGTATGCAGTAAAACATAAAACTCACAAAATATTTAGTCACAGCAATGCACAGAGTACTTGTTTTTTAACTTTAAATGTTAATACCACACCATTTACTTGACTGTCGTTATGTGTGGGTAAAGACCAAGGAGCACATAGTAAGTGAAGAACTGATTCAGAGCCTTGAATTCAGGGGTGTCCAATCAAATGCCACGGAAGGCCAAGACCGTGCAGGTTTTCTCTTCTACCCAGTCTCTTCAGCAGGTGTTTTCACTTATCAGCAATCAGTGGGAAGAAATTCAGTGAAATCTACTGTTGAAAACACTGGTTGGAGGTAAAGCCTGCAAGGTCTTGGCCCTCCATGGCACATGATTGGACACCCCCGCTTTAATTATTTATTTATTTAATTTATTGCCAATTAATTAAGATACAATGATAAGATTAGCATTCCACAATGCAAGCAGGTACTCTGTGTACTGCTGTGACTGAATAATCTGTCTATTTTTTGTGTTTTACTGCATGCACCCTAATGCTGCCGCTCATTTTTGCCACTCAATGTTTCGTCTACAGACAAAAAGTGCCACTGCCGACTAGTGGTAAAGGGTACCAATAGCTCCTGAGCACAGTGTAAAGGTGTGTTCACACCAAACGTGAACGGACGACACAAATCCATACAAAGTGAATGGGAAGATGCGCAGTCGTGTCTGCTAGCTAGCTGCTAGCTTTTGAGATTCTGCAGTCACCGGAGTAAAAGTATCACCACTGCAGAGTAAATTAGTTTGAAAATGAAACTCACTCACCGGGAGACGGGAGGACTGGCAACTCTTCAGCTGAATTGGAATTTTGGAGTTTATTTACCCACGGTTTTCGGCCACGGACGTCCTCGAAAGCTCGCAACGTAAACACCCATCATCTGTGAAGTTTTGGAGGCTTGAGATAACATTTTCAGGTGAGCCCCTGGTCGGATAATGTAAACCTAAGCATGACGTTATTTTGGGAATTTCCACAGCTGGTTGAACACAGCAGCGGAAATTTTAAAGACAACTTTGCCTATCTGCATCTCACTATTCATATCTGTTGACGTGTTTACATTGATTGATAATATAATCGTGCCGCACCAAAAATTCGCCTGTTTGCATTTGGTGTGAATGCACCTTAAGGCAGAAAGGAACGAAGCCCTGCAGGCAGCCTGTCAGCCTAAACTCAGGGTAACAAAAACTCAGCTTACTGGCCTTTGTAGATCTATCGACACATTTGCGGATCCAGACACACGCCAGAACTGTTGCAAAAGTCACATGTACTTTGACAGCCAATTGAGACACAGCTGTGGTCTTTGTAAGCCATTTTTAACTAAGTACACAAACACAAAATCTTTTCACACATTTCTTGATCTTTTCATGTATCTGTGTATCTGTGAACACATTTGCAATTTTTTTTACATATTTGTGGATCAGTGCACAAATTTGTGAAACTGTGCATGCATTTGAGGAATTGTGCACACGTGTGGAACTTTGCACGCATTTGTAGATCTTTGTATGCATTTGTGGAACTGTGCACAAACCGCAGCTCCGGAGCTGCATGTGGCCCCTCAGCCCCATGCTGTGGCTCCCTGCAGTTATATCTGAAAACATATGGCAATTAATGAAGTTCATTTTAATTATTTTATTTTTCAAATTATTGTTCATGATACATCTCTCAATGGAAACACATACCTTCATGAACGTAAAATACATATTTTTTTTAATTATTTATTATGGTGTCAACCATACGTCACATCCAACAGCGGCTCATATGCATCGAGAGCAGCAGCTTCCTGCTTATCCTCCCCACCCTCGGTAAGACATAAACAGATCCAGAAAAAGTCAAATCATAGAGGAAAACAAGAGAGTTTAATTCTGTGTGGACAGATTCATTTGCGTTCATGTGTGGTTGTTATGTGCAGCAGATTTCTCCACAAGAACACAAACAAGGACAAAAATAGCCACCTCATTAGTGTCTACAGGTCCATAAAGTCTTAAATGTGAACATCTAAAATCAACACCTTAACTGTCCTTAAAAATGAGAAATAATTCTTGAATTCCTGCTCATTAGCCTTAAAATTAGTAGCCTGGGCCATGAAGGCTGGATTCACCAGACATGATCAAAGTCTGAATTAGTGTGAATTTATTTTCACCATCACAACTCAATACTTCCTTAGTTATGTCAAAATAAAAGCCCTTAACAATTCCATTTGAAGAATGGGTGTGTCTGATATGCTTTTATTGTGAAATGCTGTCAACCAGATATACTTGCCTAAAATAGGGTGTACCCCTGACAGTTTTCCCTCACATGGTGCAAATAAAAAAAAAAGAGAGAGGAGAGAAGATTCTCTGACAGTGATGTAGAGGTGAGCCTTTTATTTTAAGGATGTTTTCAGCTTTTTGTCTGTAGGATAACTGCTAGTTTGTTACCTGTGGGTTTTTGGACAGTGAATTATAAGTGCAGAATGTATCAATGCCACACATTTTTTTTTTTAAATTATAACCAACAATTAGCTCAGCAAAAGAAAGTATTTTAAAATGATTTTTCCCACTCTGCTGGAATTATTTCTAATTGACTTAATTTCAACCAAATGATTTTTAAAGTTTTTTATTTAGAAAGTTGTTTAGAATTCTTTTTGTTTCATTCCAAAATAAATAAAGAAGAATATCAGACAACCAATTATCAGACAACCAATCCACTAGTTGTCAAATTCAGAGTATGGACAACACGAGAAGGACAGAGATTTATATTACGGTATATTAATACATTTGAAGAAGGAGGAAACATATGAGGAAACATAAAAAGGACTAAAAGTAGCTTCTTCAACATAAAATGTTCATCTACAATTGATTAAAATATCAGGAACTAAAGCTGTGTGATCACTGTTGAAAGTAGAAGATGGATGATATTGCTCAGATTTAAACAATTTATGGATGTGCTGATAATTAAAAAAAATACACAAAAAAACTATGGTCAGATATTCTGATATAGCCTTTTCAGCACAAAACAATTTGTAATATATTTGTAATTGTTTTTATTTCATGAATGAAGTCATATACAGTGATGCAAAAAAGTGTTTCCCCCCTTCTTGATTTCTCATTTTTTTGTATGTTTGTCACACTTAAATGTTTCAGATCATCAAACAAATTTAAATATCAGACGAAGAAAGTACAAGTAAAAAAAAAATGCAGTTTTTAAATGAAGGTGTTTATTATTAAGGGGGAAAAAAAATTCAAACCTACCCTGTGTGAAAAAGTGATTGCCCCCTAAACCTAATAAGTGGTTGGAGCACCCTTAGCAGCAACAACTGCAATCAAGTGTTTGCGATAACTGGCAATGAGTCTTTTACAGCGCTGTGGAGGAATTTTGGCCGTCTCATCTTTGCAGAATCATTGTAATTCCGCCACATTGGAGGGATTTTGAGCATGGACCACCTTTTTAAGGACATGCCACAGCATCTCAATCAGATGCAGGTCAGGACTTTGACTAGGAGACTCCAAAGTCTTCATTTTGTGTTTCTTATGCAATTTTGACGTGGACTTGCTGGTATGTTTTCCATCATTGTCCTGCTGCAGAACCCAAGTGCGCTTCAGCCAGAGGTCATGAACAGCTGGGCAGACGTTCTCCTTCGGGATTTTTTGGTAGACAGCAGAATTCATGGTTCCATTTACCACAGTAAGTCTTCCGGGTCCTGAAGCAGCAAAACAGTCCCATGCCATCACACTATTTTACTGTTGGTATGATGGTCCTTTTCTGAAATGCTGTGTTACTTTTACGCCAGATGCAATGGGACATACACCTTCCAAAAAGTTCAACTTTTGTCTCGTCAGTTCATAGAGTATTTTCCCAAAAGTCTTGGGGATCATCAAGATGTTTTCTGGCGAAACTGAGACGAGCCTTTATGGTTTTTTTGCTCAGTAGTGGCTTTCATCTTGAAACTCTGCCATGTAGGCCATATTAGCCCAGTCTGTTTCTTATGGTGGAGTCATGAACACTGACCTTAACTGAGGCAACTGAGGCCTGTAATTCTTTGGGTGTTGTTGTGGGGTCTTTTATGACTTCTTGGATGAGTCATCGCTGTACTGTTGGGGTAATTTTGGTCAGCAAGCCACTCCTGGGAAGGTTCACCACTATTCCATGTTTTCGCCATTTGTGGATAATGGCTCTCACTGTGGTTTGCTGGACTTCCAAAGCTTTAGAAATGGCTTTATAACCTTTTCCAGACTGATAGATCTCAATTACTTTGTTTCTCATTTGTTCTGGAATTTCTTTGGATTGCAACATGATGTTTAACTTTTGGGGGTCTTTTGGTCTACTTCACTTTGTCAGGCAGGTCCTATTTAGAATCAAGAATCAAGAACAATCAACAACTTTATTTGCCATTTGTACTCAACCATACAGTTTAGGCACATAGGAATTAACTGTGCAAAGCAATAGGTCAATAAATAATTAAAAATAGAATACGCCAATAAAAAACAATGCTATCCTGATTTTAAAACACAATTTATAAGTACCCAATAAATTACTATAAAAAGAGGCCACTGTAAATTGCAGTACTTTCCTATTTGGATTGTGCATTTGACTGTTAAAGTCCTTTACCCAACATTCACCATCAGTTTAACTGCGGGGAAAAACTACTATAAAAACATGCTTTACAGGTATTTAAGTGATTTCTTGATGGAGAACAGATGAGGCAGTAATCAGGCCTGGGTGTGGCTTGAGAAATTGAACTCGGCTTTCCAAAAATGTGATAGATCACAGTTAATTTATGTTTTAACGGGGGGAAGGGGGGTGTCACTTTTTTTAAACAGGTCCATGTAGGTTTGGATTTTTTTTTTACCCTTAACTCTTTAGCTGTCCCAGTCGCCGTAACTGGAATGGTTAAAGGGGTGGTCAAGGCCCCTAGTGCCAAAGAGTGGTAAAAAATTTTTGTCAATAAAATAGTTCAGATTTCCAAGGCTATATCTTGAAAGTTGCAAGAGATAATGGCTTACTGTCAATTAGAAAGATGTAGAATATGATCCAAAGTTTCGGATAGGAATAAATTTATGCATCTAATTTGCATAATGTCGTGGCAGCTGTATAAATTATATAACTCAGTCAAAAGTGGACTTTGAACACATTTACACAAAGAATGGTTCATTTTTTTGACACCATTTTGTCTACAGGGGTATGTTTTTATCTAATCTTCAAAGTATATGAACCAGAAAATCAAAGTAAAAAAAAAACAAAACAAAAAAACAATTTGTCTCTTACCTGTTGGGGGGGGGGGGGGCTTTCTCGCTCACGTGACCGGTTCGTTTTCGTCCATCGTGGTCGATGTTTTGCGTTTGCTCGGTCATTTACACTCTCTATCACATCTACAAACTCATGATTATCCCACATGAATTTCGTTTGTATTACGTGGCTATTTTTCCTGTTTGAAGCATTTTTCCTGTGAGAATCCATGATGATCGTGGGCACCGCCATCTTGGTGCTATGAGCTCAGTTTTTTGCCCATCGTGGTTGTCGTTTCGCATTTGGTCGGTCATTTACATCCTCTACCACATCTACAAACTCATGATTATCCCAGGTGAATTTCGTTTGTATTACGTGGCTATTTTGCCCGTTTCATGCAGTTTCAGTCAGAATCGCCACTGCCATGCCTGATCATGGCGGCGACCACACTGGTATTGCCAGTTCAAAGCGGAAAAACAAAGAAGAATAATGAGGATTTCTTCTTCTTTGCTGTATTACATGTAAGCCATGATTCCTCCGGTGCGTGTCTGCCACCTTCTGAACTGTCAGATCAATACAGATCAGTACAACTTCTCAGTATAGCCGGGGGATGTCAGTAAGTTGACAGGTGCAGTTGCTGCGCTGTGCCACCGGGGGCGCGTGACCCATCCATGCAATGTGTACAGTTAGAGGGTTAATAATAAACACCATTTAAAAACTGCATTTTGTGTTCACTTGTGTTATCTTTGTCTAATATTTAAATTTGTTTGATGATTTGAAACAGTTAAGTGTGACAGACATAAAAAAAGAGAAGTCAGGAAGGAGGCAAACACTTTTTCACACCACTGTATAAAGTTTGACAGTTTTTTTTCACTGTTGTAGTATGAGTTCATTAATGCAGTGTTTCCTCTGGCTTCAAGACTTTGGCGTGGTGGCAACATGTTTTTCCGGGGGGAGGGGGGCAGAAAACACATGACACTATTGTAACCGGAATATGTTAATTTTATAATATTGATTTCTTTTTTTTTTAATCTTGCACAGTAACTTTGCATATAGAACTTACCATTTGAAGTATTGTACAACCAAGGCTTCAATGATGGAATATTGGGCCAGTTGGGGTCCCACCCAGATGTCCTGTATTTGGACGTTTTAGTGGTGTCATCTTTCTCTCCTTCCTCTGCTCTCACCTCTCCTGGACCCTCTGCCTGAACACTTTCATCTCCTTGGCTCCTCGCTTCTGTCTCATCTTACCCTCTCTGAGCCCTGTCTAATTCAGATTCTCTCTCTGTCTATGGTGGTATACAAACAGGTTAGAAAATATCAAGTGTCATATTTTGTTCTGTAGAATTTTTTTTGGTCATGATTTACAAAAATGACAAAAATATGTGTATTTTTTTTTATTCTAGAGTCTCTTTTTTCCCATTGAGAGAGTAGGGAAGGGGGAAAAAAATTCCCAATGGTAATTATTAATTATTGCATGCATAGTTTTTTTATTTTTATCTTTAGTGCTACTCCATGTTTAATGTTGCAGCATTGCACCGAGACAAATTCCTTGTTTGTGTACTACATGAACAATGGCAATAAATCTCATTCTGATTCTGATTCTAATTTACTCGTGCATACGTAAATAATATGATCAGAGGTGGGTATAGTAGCCGGAAATTCTACTCATGTAAAAGCAGTGCTTTGAAATTAAAAATTAAAAGTAGACAACCAAACATCTATAGCTGAGCTAAGGGGACAAAGAGCACCCACTTAAAAACCTGAGTAATGACTTCAGTCTTGAAGGTTTGTTTTTTCTTTAAAATTTATAATGATTTTCTTTTAGTTTTCTACTTTTCTCTGTAAGTTTACATAAATTTGAAACCATTTTCCTCAAATTTGTAATTTCCTCTTGTGAAATTGACTTTTCTTGTTCATTTGAGACTTTGTTATAAATTTGTGGACTATTTTATGGCTAATTTCTGTCTATTTTTTTTAACATAAAATTACTGTTTGTTTTTAATAAATTTGAAACAGACTGTGGTATTTTTTTTTTTTTACTTTTTCCTTATAACAATTTACATTTTTGACCATAATTTTCAAAAGCAAGACAAGAACAATAATTTAATTCTGATTTAAAAGAAAAAATATTAATAAAACTGTATTTAATGAAATAAATTAAATGACCAAAGATGCAGTTAGTTGTTATAATATTTCTATATATTTGTAGTTTTTGGGTTTTTTGGTTTTTTTTTTTTTAGAAATCTCACCACCCAGAAAGCAGGAAAAACCTCCCTTATTTTAAACTCCAAATGTTGGCACATTTAGTTTGTCTGAAGGTTCCTGATGGATTAAAGTCATTGACTTTGTGAATTCCAGTCATCTTAACTTGCCAGGTACATAATAATGAACATAAAATTAGTTAATTAATATTAACTGAGGTAAAGGTAAAAACAGCTCCTGGCAAATGAAGGGTGAGCCAATTAAAGATAGAAGTGCATGGTGATAATACACCTATAAGCTGGTTACCAACCGCCAATCAAATCTAAAAGAAGAAGAAGAAGAAGAAAAACAGCTGCTTTTCATGCTTGGTTGAAATAAAATCAGAGTGGTAAATATTTTTTGTCAATAAAATAGTTCAGACTTCCAAGGCTATAACTTGAAAGTGGTAAGAGATAATGGCTTACTGTCAGTTAGAAAGATGTAAAATATGATCCAAAGTTTCAGATAGGAATAAATTTACGCATCTGATTTGCATAATGTTGCGGCAGTTATATAAATTCCATAACTCAGTCAAAACTGGACTTTGGACATATTTACACAAAGAATGGTTTGGTTTTTGACACCGTTGTCTCTACAGGGGTATGTTGTTACCTTCAAAGTATATGAACCAGAAAATCAGTACAATAAAAAAAAAAACAGAAATTTGTCACTTACCGGCAGCTAACGGGACTCGCTGGCTGCCGTGGTTGCTGCGTTTTCACCCATCGTAGTCGTTATTTTGCGTTCTGTCGGTAATTTATGCTCTCTACCACATCTACAAAGTCTTATGATTATCCCACATAAATTTCACTTGTATCCCACGGCTATTTTCCGTGTACGAAGCCGTCTAAATGATGGCGCACAACGACGGATGGCAGCCATATTAGCTTTCTGGGCTAAAAGGATGAAAACAGGAAAAGGCAATGAGGAGTTCTTCTTCTTTGGTGTATTACGTGTCATCCATTGAGTCCTCCAACGTGTCTGCAACCTTCTGAAACTGGCAGATCAGTACAAATCAACACAAATCCTCAATGAAGCCGGGGATGTCAGAGTGAGATGACAGGTGCAGCGTCGCGCTCTGCCACTAGGGGCACGCAAAATCTCACTTCAAGGGTTAATTAAAAAGAAGACAAAATGAACAAACTCGAGCTCCGAACCACACCTATTAGTTAAGCGACTCTTCCATTATTGCTCCCGTTGCCAGCGGGTTAAAACCATGATAAATGCCTTCACTGCTTACATACCTCTTCTGCTTTTTTTCCTGCATTTAAAGTACTTTATTAAGCTCATGCTTCTCCCGGACAGTGACACTAGCAGCGAGACAATCTGAATGGCGACCGGAGCGGTCACACAGGTGCGGAACTTCTGAACTCCGCGCAGATGACGGTCATGCGCGTTGTTCGTGTGTGCGCTTGCGGACCGTCATTCCTTCATTTTTTTTCATAAATTTATATTTCCTCATAGAGTGGCGGGAAATTTTCAAGCATGGCAGGATGCCACCGGGAAATGTTACCAGAAGAAACCCTGTTAATGCCACATAATATTCAGACCTACGGATATAAAAAACTTTATAAGCAACATACAGTCGTGGACAAAATTGTTGGGACCCGTCTGTTAATGAAAGAAAAACCCACAGTGGTCACAGAAAAAACTTAAATCTGACCAAAGTGGTAATAAATAAAAATTCTACGAAAATTAACCAATGAAAATCAGACAATGCTTTTGAATTGTGGTTCAACAGAATTACTTTAAAAAACAAACTCATGAAACAGGCCTGGACAAAAATGATGGTACCCCTAGAAAAGATTGAAAATAATGTGACCATAGGGACATGTTCAACCAAGATGTGTCCTCTAATTAACATCACAGGTGTCTACAAACTTGTAATCAGTCAGTCGGCCTATTTAAAGGGTGATAAGTAGTCACTGTGCTCATGAACAGGCCTGGACAAAAATGATGGTACCCTTAACTTAATATTTTGTTGCACAACCTTTTGAGGCAATCACTGCAATCAAATGATTTCTGTAACTGTCAATGAGACTTCTGCACCTCTCAGCAGGTATTTTGGCCCACTCCTCATCAGCAAACTGCTCCAGTTGTCTCAGGTTTGAAGGGTGCCTTCTCCAGACGGCTTGTTTCAGCTCCTTCCACAGATCTTCAATAGGATTTAGATCAGGGCTCAGAGAAGGCCACTTGAGAATAGTTCAATGTTTCGCTCTTTGCCATTCTTGGGTGTTTTTAGCTGTGTGTTTTGGGTCATTATCCTGTTGCGAGACCCATGACCTGCGACTGAGACCAAGCTGTCTGACACTGGGCAGCACATTTCTCTCTAGAATACCTTGATAGTCTTGAGATTTCATTGTACCCTGCACAGATTCACGACACCCTGTGCCAGATAGAGCAAAGCAGCCCCAGAACAAAACAGAACCTCCTCCATGTTTCACAGTAGGGACAGTGTTCTTTTCTTGGTATGCTTCATTTTTGCGTCTGTGAACATAGAGCTGATGTGCCGTGCCAAAAAGTTCCAGTTTTGTCTCGTCTGTACATAGGACATTCTCCCAGAAGCTTTGTGGCTTGTGGCTTTTTTATGATTTGTTTTCAACAGTGGTGTCCTCCTTGGTCGTCTCCCATGAAGTGCACTTTGGCCTCAAACAACCACGGATGGTGCGATCTGACACTGATGTACCTTGACCTTGGAGTTCACCATGAATGTATTTAGAGGGTGCTCTAGGATCTTTTGTTACCATTCGTATTATCCGTCTCTTCCATTTTTCCATAAAGTTTCCTCCTGCGGCCACGTCCACGGAAGTTGGCTACAGTCCCGTGGATCTTAAATTTCTGAATATTATGTGCAATTGTAGTCACAGGAACATCAAGCTGCTTGGAGATGGTTTTATAGCCTTTACCTTTAACATGCTTGTCTATAATTTTCTTTCTAATCTCCTGAGACAACTCTCTCCTTTGCTTCCTCTGGTCCATGTTTAGTGTGGTACACACCATGTCACCAAACAGCACAGTGACTACTTGTCACCCTTTAAATAGGCTAATTACAAGTTTGTAGACACCTGTGATGTTAATTAGAGAACACATCTTGGTTGAACATGTCCCTATGGTCACATTATTTTCAATCTTTTCTAGGGGTACCATCATTTTTGTCCAGGCCTGTTTCATGAGTTTGTTTTTTAAAGTAATTCTGTTGAACCACAATTAAAAAGCATTGTCTGATTTTCACTGGTTAATTTTCATAGAATGTTTATTTATTACCACTTTTGTCAGATTCAAGTTATTTCTGTGACCATTGTGGGTTTTTCTTTCATTAACAGAGGGGTACCAACAATTTTATCCACGTGTGTAACTTTTATTTTAAAGGTCAAATTGCTGTTGCGGCCCTCAGCAACTTCTATTTTAGTTGGAGATTGGTAAAATGGCTCTTTGGTTGGCGAAGGTTGCAGACCTCTGCTCTATACCATCTATTAGAATTTTCTGTAATCCTACTAATAAAAAATGTCATCAAAAACAGAAGTTGCTGCACCACATCAATGTAAAAGTGTGGATGATGACAGACCACAGGTGTACCCATACCTGTCCTTCCTGGATGGACATCTGCTTCCTCCTGGGGGACATGGTAGTAGAAGAAGTTCAGACGAACGTGTTGTGTGGTCACTGCTGCTCCAACACCAGAGAAACGATGGGTTCTCAACCAGAAGAACCAGGCAAAGTGTTCACTGGGTGAGAAAAGAAAGAATCAAGAGGATGAAGACATTTTCCCATGCTATCTTGTCTTTGTTATGAGTAACGTTGGATTTTGGCTTTGGAAGGTGAAAACTTGACAGAAAAAGGTTGTAAATTTACCGGAAAAAGGAAGCAGAGTTAAAAACAAAATAAAAATGATTTGCAAATCCTTTTAAACCTATATTCAGTTGAATATACTACAAAGACAAGATATCTGCGCTACTTCCGGGGCCGCTTCACCGTGTGCGACCCAGCAGTCACCCAGTGTACATTTTGTCTTTAAAGTGTTTTTATAACCAGTTTTAATAGGGTTTTTAAACATCAGGTCTACTTGATTTTCATGTTGTCTGTGAGAAAACTTCAGTGATTGAGCAATGCAGTTTATGGGAACACATGTCAAGTGTTTTGTACTTTATGTGGCGATGCTACTTCTGTGATTCTTCACCTGTCATGGTGTGGCGCAGGAACGCTGGGCACCAGAGAAAATCACTCTCTGGCTGTGACTAAATTCAGGTGTTGCAGCCTCGTAGACTGCGGCCCTGGAGGCCAGAACACTCCAAGGTTGGGTAGGCTGCATCTAAAGGCTGATTTTTGGCTGTTAAATGAGACGGTCGAGTGACCAGGAAAGAAAATGTACTGTGGATTTATAACTACTGACAATCTCATTTTGTCCCTTCTCCCTGCCTCGTGAGTTCAACAGTTGTTTTAAGCCCTAGTGTAAAGTCATGTTAAAAAATTAGGACACCCTGTATAAGCCTGTTTTTTTTTTTAATATATTTGGATATATGGATATTTAATATCAATGTTAAAAATACTGGGAGATTTATGTAATACACCTAAACAATTAAAAATTAACTAAAGACTTTCAAATTTTCTGTAAAATTTAAGTCTAAAAAAAATAGTGAGGAATAAATTAAGACACCCCCAAATCCATTCCCACTTAAAATGCCTAAAATAAATGTTAAAAAAATGCAAATAAAAACAAAAATAAAGTTGGATATGTGAACATTTATTAATAAAGAATTGAATATTTAATGGGGTGTCCTAATTTTTTCATGACTGTATAATCATTCACATGTCAATGCGTCAGCTGCTGTTCAGCTGATTGCTGATGTCACACAAACTTGACACACTTTGCCCAGAGGAACCAAAATTTATACTTGGAGATTTTAACCACTGTAATTATGTAACATCTTCAACCTGAGCCTGAAGCTGGGGAGGGTACCACAGTTGTGGAAAACATCTTGTGTAGTACCTGTACCAAAGACTTCCCACCCCAAAGACCTGAAAAGCTACAGACCAGTGGCCCTGACGTCTCACATGATGAAGATCCTGGAGAGACTGCTCCTTGCTCACCTCCGCCCCCTAGTGGGGCCAGCGATGGATCCACTCCAGTTCGCCTACCAGCATGGCACTGGGGTGGAGGATGCAGTGATCTTCCTCCTTCACCGTTCTCTGTCCCACCTGGAGAAGCCCGGGAATGCGGTGAGGATCATGTTCTTTGATTTCTCCAGTGCTTTCAACACCATCCAACCGATGATCCTGAAGGACAAGCTGCTGTGCGCAGGGGTGAACCAGCACCTGTCATCATGGATCCTGGACTACCTCACTAACCGGCCACAGTTTGTGAGAACCCGGGATTGTGTGTCGGGCACGATCATCGGCAGCACAGGGGGCCCCCAGGGAACGGTTTTGGCTCCCTTCCTGTTCACCCTTTATACTGCGGACGACTCACACAACACAACACACTGCCATCTACAGAAGTTCTCTGACAACTCTGCGATCGTCGGCCTCATGGAAATGAGGCCGACGAATGAGGCCATGTTTTAAATAGTGAATTTGTTTAAATGCCCTCAGACTGAAACTACCTTGCAACCCGGAGGATGTCTGGCTGTTATTCCAATTCCTTTATTCCTTCAGCTATTAAGCTGTTGAATGCCCACTCTTAAAGGGGGTTGTGTGTTTCCCCACACACAAAGGACACAAAATTCAGAGCAAAATGACAAAATCAAGTTGCAACTTTAGAAAAAAAAAAATCGCACAAGAATAAAGATGGGATTAGATACAGATCTTAAATCTGGAGATTTACCATCTCCTTACTTCCAGAGCCACACGAGTAGGCTACCTTGTTGCAACAGCGGATCAATTTCTGCCTATTTCTATTTCTTTCTGGCTTTCTTGCCAATCTTTCTGATCCAGCGTCACCATTTTTTCCATCCAAACACGTAGATCGCCCTAATGTCTCCTTAGCCAGTGGATGGAGACACTGTTTCTCGCAGGAGAGAGTACAATAGAGACCAGCTGTTAGCACTTAACCAGCCCACGATGCTAACGCAAAAACTCGACATACCGGGAGAAATAAGACGGAAACGGCGTGGGTGTTGAGCTGGAGTAAGACGGCGGGCGAGGAATATAAGGTACAGACCCGTCCTCCCATCCGTTATTATGGGGAATGTTCGATTGCTACTCAGTAAGACTGATGAGCTAGCGGCTATCTCCCGCTATGAGAGCATCTTCAGAGAGACAGTAGTTTGATGTTGTATACAGAGACGTGGCTAACAGAACTAGCAACGGATGCTAACATCAAACTGGAGGGTTTCCACGCAATACGGGCAGACTGAACACCAGACAGTGGGAAGACAAGGGGCGGAGGAGTGATAATGTATGTCAATAACAACTGGTGCAGACCGGGACATATCACGGTTAAGGAACACCACTGTAGTAAAGACATCGAGTTGCTAGCTGTTAGCATGCGGCCTACATATCTCCGGAGGGAATACTCACACGTGATCTGCATTGTTATTTATGCAAATCTGACGGCGAACGCTGGGACAGCGCGTGACATCATCCACTCAGTAACTGGCAGGCTGCAGACAGAAAACCCAGATGCTCTCCTCCTCATCTCAGGTGATTTCAACCATATATCACTATCCCCCATTCTACCCACGTTCACCCAGTATATCACATGCCACACTAGAGACAATAAAACACTGGACTTATTTTATGCAAATACTAAGGAGGCGTACACCTCATCACCACTCCCCCCACTCGGAAGACTGGATCACAACTTGGTTCATCTCCTGCCGGTGTACAAACCCCTAGTACTCAGAAAAATTACCTGTGGATCCGCGATGTTGAGGGGCTGTCCCGTTGAACGTGCGGAGGTCCACAGCAGCTGTAAGAAGAAAAATTAGTCTCTAACTCCTCTCGCGGTCATGAAGAAAAAAAAAGGAGCTGCAGCAGTGAGGGACTTGGCGTGTTGACTTTAGGTGCGCGCGCAGTCCTAAAGTCCTCGGGGACAGCTGACAGCTGAATTCCCTTGTGCGCCGTGGCTGAGACCATTACAAAATCCTGTGAGCGAGCTGCGTGCGTGCTTCAGGTGTGAGAGCAGCCCTGAAGGTTCTGTGTGCAGCGGCGAAGGACGATGGCGGTCTGTGTGGAGCCGGTATTGTCCCGTGCGTGGTGCGCTGTCCTCATAATCCCCCGGTGTGCGTGCGGGGTTCGGTGCATGGCAGATCTGCTGTAGAGGCGAGTCAGGGTCAGGGAGCTTGCTGGAGATCAGCGTAGTCGGCGCCGATGGTCATCCCTGTTGAGCTGTTGCTGTAGATTGGTCATGGTGCGTTCAGGTCCACGCGCTGCGTTCTCCGTCGGCCCTGCAGGTCGCCGTCGTGGAGAGAGGACGAGGTGCGTGCGCTCTCGTGTGGAGGAGCTGTGAGAGCGGCCGGTCCCAGCGTGGATGTGCGTGCACATCCACGCTGGGACCGGCTGCGCGCTCAGGCGTGCAGATCTCACCATGAAGCATTCTGCAGCTTTCCCGGTCATGGGTGATCTCCGGAGAGTTTCGCCTGGTGGTGTCTGTGTGTCGAGGTCTCCCTGTAGCAGAAGGGAGGGCAGATCATTTGCGTTAGGCTGCTGCGTTCGCTTGTCGTCGGAGAGTCACCACCGGGGGCTGCCAGCGTGTTCTTTCTCGAGGTCACCAATGTGGCGGCAAGAAATAATAAGCAGCGAACTGAGAGTTTTTGAGGGAGTTTATTAATCATACCGCCATCACGAGAACTCACTCCGGCGTCGTGCATGCGCGCCGGAGCGAGCCCGGAGGCTCTCCAGCAGATACAGGCAATGCGTGCAGTCAGATGAGCAGTGAGAGAGAGAGAGAGTTACAGAGCAATGCAGTTTTTATACCCAGTTACAGACAATACATGAACGGCATGGGACATTTGCATCACAGTGAGAGCAGGAAGCATGAACGTTTGCATTTGAGACATACATATCAACAGCGGAACTGGCGGAAGAAGCTAGACAAAGAGCGGCTGCCTATTGATCTCAATACACATCTCATTGTTCTGCTAATTGCCCCAGCTGAGCGCTCTGCTTGTCCCAGTCTGTTGTGGGGGTCACCCATAATGGGTACATATTCATACTATGTAGGATAACTAAGTAGACGGTTATGCTGTTTATTCCATCTTGCTACAATGTTCCGCACTTTGTATATATATTTTTATATTCATGTGTATATATGTATATCCACTGCTCTTATTTATATTTTCTGTATCTTCTTAATTATTGCTCTGAGTGTTGCTATCCCTGTGCTGTTGCAATCCTGGAATTTCCCCATTGTGGGACTAATAAAGGCTTATCTTATCTTAATTAATCCTACACTTGGTAAATCAGGAACTACATTTTTTGTCATAAATTTGTGACTTTTTTCTTTTAACTTTTAGGGTTTTTGTTTCACACTCCAATTCTGCTGAAGTTGGGACATTGTTTAAAAGGCAATTAAAAGCAAAATAAAATGATTTGGAAATCCTTCTCAACCTGTATTAAGTTGAATATACTACAAAGACAAAATATTTAATGTTCACACTGATGAACGTTTTTTTTAAAGGGGTCATTGACTGAGAAATGGTGTGTTTGTATGTTTTAACTGTCGGAAATGAGTGCACTGGTCAGCTAATTATCCAAAAATTTTCAAAACAGTCAATTCTCTTAAAAAACACAGCCTTAATCTCGTTTTACTTCCCTAGAAACGTTTTTTTTACTTTATTGTGGAAACTGTTAACATCATGTTTAGAAAAAGCCAACCCACCACCATCCTTGAGACCAGCGCCATATGAGAGTTGCGACACTCTTTGATCTCGCCGCTGCCCTTTCACGTCGTTCATGAAGCGCCAAATAGTTCTAAACAACGGCCTTTCTATAATGGTGTGTGAATGGCAGTTGTGACAATCTGTAGTATTAACAGCATTTTTTTTTTTGCCGTATTAGGTAAATATTAAGAATACCTATCAGTAGGTACACTGTGTAAACTTATAATAAACACATTTAAATGGATTATGATATAAAGAGCAGCTTTAGAAAGACTGTCAAAGTATGTTTTGGGGGAAGGACAATTGCTGATTCACAATGATGAAAGATGCAGTGTAAATATCACTGCCAACTGTGTGTAGCCTTACCTTATATTATGGCTTCAGTGGACTGATTACTGAATTATCAACTTTTGAATAGTGTTTGGTTTTTTGGGTTTTTTTTTTTTGCAAGATTAAGCAGAATTATCTGAATTGAAAATATGTAGAAAAAAAATTGCTGTCACTAAATTTAATGTGATTTAGCTAAGTTACTAGGGGTTGTGAACTTTACTCCTAAACCTTTTAAGTTAGGAAAGATTTTCTGTGGGTGAATGTAAATATAACACATTTGTGCCTCTCAGTAAATTTGAATATTATGAAAAAGTTTTTTTATAATTCAAAAAAAAAAAAAAAACTTTCATATTTTCAATATTCATTACAGGCACAGGGAAATATTTAAGGCCTTTTTAAAAATCCAATTCTGATTATAGTTTTTGAGATTAAAAATACAAATCATGATATTCTATTAACTGAGATGTACTAGTACAAAAATTACACTGTCTGAAAACCAGTGACAAAGCAGGGTGGAAAACATTAAATAAAAGAAGAGGCCTTTGTAACACAATGTCAAGGTGCAACAGTCTGTTATATGAAAATATTAAATGTATTACAAATGCCATGAAAGTTTTTTTTAAAATAAAAATTAATAAAAAATGGAAAGAAATGCTCTTATTTTCTCATTATTCAATCTTTGAACTTCTGCCTGACAAATTACTGTCAGATAACACCAGTGAGCAGCATGTTGGCACCATTGCCTCCTCTTCCGGGTGGTGACTGGGGTTACATAATTGAATTTATTAAATAGAAAATAACAGCACCAGTGATTCAAATAAAAGCAAGACTTTTTCTGTTTTTCTATTCATCCATATTGTAACATCACAACTGTGGAAAATGAATATTTTCCTTCAATGTCAGAGAAGGATTTGACTTCATAAATTGTATTTTGATGCCAAAAACCATAAAATCCTAAAATGTTCACACATGAGTTTCTCAGCATGATTTTCTGTGCAGCTTCTGGATGCACAAATCACGCTGAGAAAGTGATCCAGATGTTTGGGTGCCAGTAGACACAGAAAGGAGAAAAAATGTCTGAGACAAGATTGCAGAAACAACATGACTCTAATGAAAGAGTAAAACAGAAAACTTTATGCAGTACATTTATTTCCACTAAATATTTCCATCTTTAAGCTCAAACATTTATGACTGCACATATATTGTGATTTTTTTATGTTGAAGTAAAACAATGATATTAATGAGGAAATTAAACTGAATCAATGTGCAGGCACATCCTAAGATGGAGTAATTCACAAGAAACAAAACTGACAAACTCAGACCGAGGACTGATGCTGTCCTCCCAAACACAAGATGAGGAAGAGTTCAACAGTGACCAAGGCTATACAGTGGGGAAAAAAAGTATTTAGTCAGCCACCAATTGTGCAAGTTCTCCCACTTAAAAGATGAGAGAGGTCTCCAATTTTCATCATAGGTATACCTCAACTATGAGAGACAAAATGAGAAAAAAAAATCTAGAAAATCACATTGAAGGATTTTTAATGAATTAATTGGTAAATTCCTCGGTAAAATAAGTGTTTGGTCAATAACAAAAGTTCATTTCAATACTTTGTTATATACCCTTTGTTGGCAATGACAGAGGTCAAATGTTTTCTGTAAGTTTTCACAAGGTTTTCACACACTGTTGCTGGTATTTTGGCCCATTCCTCCATGCAGATCTCCTCTAGAGCAGTGATGTTTTGGGGCTGTCACTGGGCAACACGGACTTTCAACTCCCTCCAAAGATTTTCTATGGGGTTGAGATCTGGAGACTGGCTAGGCCACTCCAGGACCTTGAAATGCTTCTTACGAAGCCACTCCTTCATTGCCCGGGCGGTGTGTTTGGGATCATTGTCATGCTGAAAGACCCAGCCACGTTTCATCTTCAATGCCCTTGCTGATGGAAGGAGGTTTTCATTCAAAATCTCACGATACATGGCCCCATTCATTCTTTCCTTTACACGGATCAGTCGTCCTGGTCCCTTTGCAGAAAAACAGCCCCAAAGCATGATGTTTCCATCCCCATGCTTCACAGTAGGTATGGTGTTCTTTCTCCTCCAAACACGACAAGTTGAGTTTTTACCAAAAAGTTCTATTTTGGTTTCAACTGACCATATGACATTCTCCCAATCCTCTTCTGGATCATCCAACTACTCTCTTAGCAAACTTCAGACGGGCCTGGACATGTACTGGCTTAAGCAGGGGGACACGTCTGGCACTGCAGGATTTGAGTCCCTGGCGGCGTAGTGTGTTACTGATGGTAGTCTTTGTTACTTTGGTCCCAGTTCTCTGCAGGTCATTCACTAGGTCCCCCGTGTGGTTCTGGGATTTTTGCTCACCGTTCTCGTGATCATTTTGACCCCACGGGGTGAGATCTTGCGTGGAGCCCCAGATCGAGGGAGATTATTAGTGGTCTTGTATGTCTTCCATTTTCTAATAATTGCTCCCACAGTTGATTTCTTCACACCAAGCTGCTTACCTATTGCAGATTCAGTCTTCCCAGCCTGGTGCAGGTCTACAATTTTGTTTCTGGTGTCCTTTGACAGTTCTTTGGTCTTGGCCATAGCGGAGTTTGGAGTCTGACTGTTTGAGGTTGTGGACAGGTGTCTTTTATACTGATAACGAGTTCAAACAGGTGCCATTAATACAGGTAACAAGTGGAGGACAGAGGAGCCTCTTAAAGAAGAAGTTACAGGTCTGTGAGAGCCAGAAATCTTGCTTGTTTGTAGGTGACCAAATACTTATTTTACCGAGGAATTTACCAATTAATTCATTAAAAATCCTTCAATGTGATTTTCTGGATTTTTTTTCTCCCTTTGTCTCTCATAGTTGAGGTATACCTATGATGAAAATTGGAGACCTCTCTCATCTTTTAAGTGGGAGAACTTGCACTATTGGTAGCTGACTAAATACTTTTTTGCCCCACTGTATGTACATGAATAAACTGGTTATGATTGGATTTCTGGAGTTATCTGATTATTCAAGTGGCCATGTAACTCTGGTCATTAACTCAAGTGGTTAACCCTCCAATAATCCATTTAATCAGGGCATGTAAACACAACAAACCCAATTATTGCCATTATCAGTTTACTCCCAGTAATTGATTTATTTTGACCATGTAACCGGGGTCAGTGATGTGTGTACCAGAACCTCTACTGCATGTGATGAGAGACCACATGTACTGTTCTCAAAATAACTTTGGTATGAATATGAGTCACAAAAATTAACCAAAATATCTGAATTCAATGAATTTGTCACACCCACCTGTCCTGTAACACGAACACATCCATGTTGTCATTTCGGAGGTCAAAAACTTCTTTAGAATTAATTTAGTTTAGTGTCAGAGTCATTTAACTATTTCTACACAATACTGTGTTCCATTTTACTCTGACAGCTTAGCCATCATCAATCCACAGCTCCTACATCATTCAACTGTTCCAGCTGCCCCACAAACTCTTACTGTGATATCACTGCTCACGGTAGTGAAGACTCCACCAGCCCCAGTGGTCACTGCTCCAGTCTCCAACAACCCTCTATCAGCTGCAGAGAAATGACAGAAAAAAACATTGTCACTGTACCTGATGATTCCTGCCCAAATAGGAAGGTTTTTCTCATAAATCTGTGCCTTTGGTCTTTTAATTCTACTACTTTTGTTTATTCCTCCTAAATTTGAATAATGTTTACATAAATTTGCTACTTTTGAGGTTTTTATATTGAAAAAAAAAATAAAAAATGTTTTAAAATAACATTACTTTTTTCGTATAAATATTTTTTATATTCAATGTACAACTTTTTCAAGCACATTTTTAGTTTTGATGCATGCATTAGAGAGCAATTTGGAAAACTTTAGATTTTTCTCTTAAATGTGTTCACATGAGGAAAAAAAATACATGTACCATCTCATACAATTCAAATTATATATATATAAAAAGTAAACAGTCAAAATTAACTGTTTGCTGGATGACAATAGAAGAAATTAGAAAAGAAAACAGATATTCTTCCTTTATGTTAATAGTTCAGTTAGGTTTTTTAATTTCAAGTGAGCTATTTGGTACAAGAGAATATTTTACATTTACAAATATGTCAGTTGTTTTCAAAATATTTTTGATTGGTTTTAGCATTACACAACTTCCATTACTTCCATTTCATTAAGTTGTGTAGATATGAAATGTTTCCACTTTGTTTACAACTGCATTAAAAATTAAACCAGTTTTTATCCCCAGTACCTTTCTTACCATGTTTCTCACAACGGTTTGTTCAAATAATTAGACTATTTCAGCAGAATCATAAAATATTAATAGTGCTCATTTATGGATGTTAAAATAACATTGGCATTATCAAGGTTGACACAAATGATGAAGACTTTGGAGGATGTAAAGAACTGTATTTGGTAATTTCCTACCTTGCTCCACGTTTCCTCCTTGTAGAAAGCAGGTTTGCTGGTAAACATGTCAGTCCTCTCATGGGTTCATGTTTTCCTCTATAAAAAATTAGAACAACTTCATTTTTGTCAGCTGTCTTTTAAATCCACCACCATAGTCCCATTATATTGCTAATGCTACGACAATACTACGAAGATGATAAGTCACATCTGCTCTGTCACAGGTTTTCATTTCATGCTCCATCATGAACTACCAACCATCTCTAATGTTTTTCAGACACTGCACCTTCACCCAATAACTATACAACAGATTTTTTAAATAAGGGCTGACCCGGCTACCTAGTTGAACTAGCACAGGTTAATAAAAATTCTAAGTTTATGAGCTTTTACTGCACATAAACAAGAAAAAAGCTCAAACTAAAACAAGATCACAGACTACAGAATCTACATGTTAACTTAAGTGGTAGAATGACCAAAACAATGGCCATTCATTAACTTATCCGGGATTATTAAGCAGACACTCTGTGAAATGAATGGTGTCTATGGAGAAAGATTCAGTGACTGGAACTATTCACAGCTCCATGACCCACGTGACTTCTGCCTTCCACAGTTTCCATAGAAGTCTACCACAGTGTCACAGGTCTCATATTATATGTCGATGCTTGATACCAGCTCACTGCTCTATTATTGGCCCGCCTATCTGTCGCTATTAGCCCCTGAGCTATTAGCTCCCAAGCTAAAACCGGTAACAGGAAGCTTGAACAAAGCGCGGCTTATATCATCTGACACCATCATCTGCAGTACGGGGGCCCCCCAGGGAACAGTTCTGGCTCCCTTCCTGTTCACCCACTACACTGCTGACTTTTCACACAATACACCACACTGCCATCTACAGAAGTTCTCTGATGACTCTGCGATCATCGGCCTCATCTCTGATGGGGATGATGCGGAGCACAGAGGACTTATCCAGGACTTTGTGGATTGGTGCCTGCGGAACTGCCTCCAGATAAATGTGAGGAAAACTAAGGAACTGCTGGTGGACTGCCGCAGGTGAGGACAAACCCCCCACAGCACCGGCAAACATCCACTTAACAGACACTGAGATGGTAGCATCTTACAAGTACCTGGGTGTTGACCTGAACAATAAACTGGACTGGTCACACAACACCAACGCGCTCTTCAAGAAGGGGCAGCATAGGCTGTACCTCCTGAGGAGACTCAGGCAAGGCGCACTCTTCAATACCTTCTATGATTTGGTGGTTGCTTTAGCCATCACATTTGGAGTGGTCTACTGGAGCAGCGGCATCACAGCAGCCAACCAGAAGAGACTTAACAGGCTGATCAAAAAAGACAGCTCTATTCTGGGGCGCCACCTCGACCCTGTGGAGGAGATAGGAGAGAGGAGGATGGTAGCTAAGCTGTCACCTCTGCTGGAGTCCGAGTCCTACCCCATGTGGGACACGCTGAACACACTAAGGAGCTAAAGGCACTTTTCCACTAGGGTCAGTACGGTATGGTTCGGTACGGGACGAGATGGTACAGTTCGGCCCGCTTTGTGTTTCCACTGCACTAGGTCCCATTTGAAGTGGGTGGGAATATAGTTACAGGGAGGCGGTGCAACCCTCTCCCTCCCGTTACGTAAAACCAGCGTAATTGGTGTAAAACAAGCGTAACGTTACACAAAACACAAGCTGGCAAGATACACGGTGTCTGCCTTCTCTGTCTTTTTTGCCTGAATAAATGCAAAAAAGGAGAACAGAAAGCTGCCTCCGCCTCCAGCACCGTCTTTGATGTGGTACAGCGGTCGCAGTCGATTTCCCCAGAGGCTCCAAATTTTATTCTTGGAGATTTTAACCATGTGTCTCTAAAAAAAGACACTTAAAAACTTTTATCAGTATGTCTCCTGCCCAACCAGGTGAAAAAAGACATTGGACCTGTGTTATGGATCCATAGAGAGGGCCTATAAATCTATTCCCCTTCCTCCTTTAGGATCCTCAGATCACAACTGTGTACATTTGCTGCCCACATATAAAACTGCTGTCAGAAGAGACAAGGCGAAGACCAGAGACATAAATGTGTGGACAGAGGATTCAGTGCACTGCCTCCAGGAATGCTTTAACTATACAGACTGGGTGGTGTTCACACTGTCCTGCGGAGATGATTTGGACTTTTTAGTAGACGTAACATGCTCATACATGGCTTTCTGCAGAGACATGATCGTTCCATATAAACGTGTCATAATATATCCCAACAACGAGCCATGGGTTACAAAATCAGTTAAATCCTGCTTACAGAGGAAAGCACTGGCCTTTAAATAGGGGGTTGTTTCTGAGCTGCAGGTTGCCACAAAAGAGCTGAAGGCCGAAATTTTAAGAGCAAAACAGAATTATAAATCAGAGTTGGAAAGCAAGATGGCAACAAAGAAGCTTGGTTCAGCCTGGGCCAGTATGAAAACTACTGCAGGCCTTCAGAGCACAGAGCGCAGTAATCGTGTGTTTTTAGATGGTTTTAATTCAGACACAGAGCTGGCTAATGCTCTTAATTGTTTTTTAAGGTCATTTTGACTCCTTTGATTTTAGCTCAGAAACACAAGATTTGAAACAGAAACTCAAAGACAATCAGCACTTTAATATTGAGGTGCAGGATGTTAAAAGGGCGTTCTGTGCTGTAAAAGTGAACAAAAGTCAGGGCCCTGATAATATATGTGGGCGATTGGAAAAGTCCTGTGCACATGAATTGAGTCCTGTGTTTCACTACATTTTCAATAAGTCCTTACAGACACAACATGTGCCTAAGATCTGGAAAGATGCCGTGGTTGTCCCCGTTCCAAAATCCAGCTGTCCTAAAATGAAAAATTATTTTAGACCAGTTGCTTTGACTTCAATTTTAATGAAAATTTTTGAAAAACTGGTCAGATTTGAGGTCCTAAAGCAGACTGAGCATGCATTGGATCCTTTGCAGTTTGCATATAGGCCTCACAGAGGAGTGGAGGATGCCACTGTCACTCTGTTTAACATGCTTTTTGAACATCTGGATTTTAATGAGATACACGCCAGGCTTTTATTTGTGGACTTTTCTTCTGCCTTTAATACAATCCAACCTCATATTTTAGTTGAAAGGCTCCTGCAACAATTTGATTTGAGTAATAATCTGGTGGGTGTAGAAGATGCCTTACAAACGAGACTGAGTTTATTTCTCAGGAAAGCTTTATTGGAAGTCACATCTTCTATCATCAAAGTTCTCAGCAGAAAAGAGACAGAACCAACTTTCCTCACAGCTTATATACACCAGAGATACTAAACCCCCACATCAAGTATCTCACACCTTCACCCCACAGAAGCTCAGTAAACACATGAACCCACAGTCACATATAGCCTCCGAGACTTGCTGGCGCCTCTGTCTCCTTCTCCACCTCGGGGGCTCCCGTTGGGACATTGTCTCTGACTTCCGTCTTCCCCAGCACCCACCTCCTAGCCGAGGTCCCTGCTGGGGCATTGTTCCTTTGGACGTTTGCTCTGTAGGGTCTGCACCGTCATGCCTACTGGATGCATGTGGGGGAGAATGCGTACCATACAAGCATGCCATATATGTGCCTTAAATATGCACCATATGGGTTGGATTCTGGATTTTTTAACCTACAGGACACAGAGAGTAAGGGTCAATGGTACATTGACTGACCAAAAGTGTTCTTCTACTGGCTCTCCTCAGGGGTGTGTGTTGTCACCACTACTCTTCATCCTGTACACAAACGTGTCAGGAGCAGACATGACAACAGACACGTTATAAAGTATGCTGATGATTCAGTTCTTGTCAGTCTACTCCAGGATGGTGAGAGTGGCCACGGCCCAGTAGTTAATGATTTTGTTCACTGGTGTGAGAATTCCTACCTGCAGCTGAATACGACAAAAACTAAAGATATGATTATTGACTTTAGGAGAAAAACTACGAGGCACGAAGTCACTGTACTAAAAGGCCAGATCACTGAATGTGTACAATCCTACAAATATCTTGGGACGATTATTGATAGTAATTTAAACTTTGAAGAGAACTGTGAAAGGGTGTGCAAAAAGGGTCAGCAACATTTGCATTGTTTAAGGAAACTTGCACGCTTCCAAATTGACTGAACCATAATGACAATGTTTTATCGGGCTTTTATTGAATCTGTTTTATCCTTTTCTTTAGTGTCATGGTTTGGTCAGATAAAACTGAAACAGAGGAAATCCTTGGATCGGGTAGTTAGATGGTCCAGTCGTTTGCTTGGTGAGTCACAGCTGAGCCTGACACCCCTGTACACCAGACAGGTACAGAGATTGCTACCTCCATTTTAAATGATGACTCCCACCCTTTGCACTGCCACTTTCAGCTTCTTCCCTCCAGACGGAGGTTTGATGTCCCCAAAAGTAGAACCCAGCGCTACAAAAACAGCTTTGTTCCTGCTGCTGTCAAAGAGTTGAACAAGATATAACAATATAATGTACATAATGCACATAATGTAGTTACCTATTTATTAACTTTATTTTATATTTACTTATTTTTGTAGGTTTTTTTATTTGGGTTCTAAATCTTTTATTGGGTTTTAGACTTTTGAGTTTTTAACCTCTTTGACTAGTCTTTAACTTTTTAATATGACCCTTCTCTCTTATCACCTTCGTTTTATTTTTTTTTTCTCTTATCTCTTTGTCTTATGTCCTGATTGGTGGAGCCTTGAGTACATTTATCATGTTTATAGTCAGCTTCATGTGTGCCTGTGTTTGTGTTCATGTTGAATGTAATTGTGGTTTGTAAATATGGATGTCACCTGACTGCAAAACAAATCTACCTACGGGTACAAATAAAGTAACCTAAACCTGAACCTGAACCTGAGAGGCGGCAAGACAACACACTCTGGAAAAGTACTGGAGCGTTTAGGAAACCATAGGGCAGTATAAAGGAGAAGACATGAGGATACAAACTACACATATCAAGGTAAGCTAATGATTGCTAATGCTACTTTGCTTTTAAGTCCGCCGTACAACATTGTAATGTCGGCAAGTTATCAATATTAGGTACTAAAATATGTATTCTGTGTGTGTGTGTGTTTCAGATGGCTCTCTTGTGGCAAAAATATTGCTTCAAACGGTCGGTCTGAATGTTCAACACAGTGGTGTCACCCCAGCTTCAGGAACGCGAAGTGGCTATAATGTCTGTAGAAATGTTTAGCTTCCTGTATAACAAACTGCTCTGATCTGTGTCAAAATCATGGAGAGACTGCTGAGATGTCATGGGATTTACCTGCTCCAGCCAGTGGTGTCGTGGCAAAACATGGGTCAGTCAGGTGCCATATTGTAATATATGAGCCATTAAATATATATTTCAACAGGTAAACAGTACTGAGTTAGGCATAAGATATATTTAACAATTATGATGCATTTTAAGCCAAAACAAATGGATCTAGGATTAAAAGTAATTAAAATAATGCAGTCACAAGGTCACATGAAGAAATATGTGGATTAACTGGAAATATATCGTATTGAGTATTGCTGACTACATGTAGATACTGTATAAATATATATTCTCTGCATCAACGGTGAACTATACTTGTATTCATATACCGTATTTTTGGGACTATAAGGCGCACCGGATTATAAGGCGTACTATCAATGAACGGTCTATTTGATGGTCTAATTTCATACATAAGGCGCACCGGATTATAAGGCGCATTAAAGCGAGGTAGTCGGAGCCGGGAAAAAAAAAAATTTGCGTGCATGGAAAGAAAATCATATCTATAGTCATTATAGACACATATAGCGCGATTGCGAGTGTGAAGGACCTGTTCCATGAGCAGGCAGAACGTTTTTAGTCCGTAGCTGTTTACATCGCCATATTGGCCAGAATATCGCTCGGTACTCGATACGGCTCGCTCTCCGGCAGAGAGCGAGCCGTATTTACAGCCGTAAATACGTATTTACAGCCATATTTACAGCTCCCGTTCACAGCTAAACGGGAGCAGTTTCGATGCCGAAATTTCACATACAAATCCTAATATACGTGTTCTATACACCATCGGCTTTTGGGTATCGAATAGGGGATCTGGGAATTTTTTTTTTTTTTTTTTTTTTGCGTGCATGGAAAGAAAATCCTATCTATAGTCATTATAGACACATATAGCGCGATTGTCTGCGAGTGTGAATGACCTGCTCCATGAGCAGGCGGAACGTTTTTAGTCCGTGGCCGTTTACATCGCCATATTGGCCAGAATATCGCTCGGTACTCGCTTGGTACTCAATACAATACGTATTTACAGCCGTAAATACGTATTTACAGTCGTATATACTGCTCCCGTTTACAGCTAAACGGGAGCAGTTTCGATGCCGAAATTTCACATACAAATCCTAATATACATGTTCTATACACCATCGGCTTTTGGGTATCGACTACCTCGCGAGGTAGTCGGATCTGGGAATTTTTTTTTTTTTTTTTTGCGTGCATGGAAAGAAAATCCTATCTATAGTCATTATAGACACATATAGCGCGATTGTCTGCGAGTGTAAATGACCTGCTCCATGAGCAAATGTACGTTTTTGGTCCGTGGCTGTTTACATCGCCAGGATACTCGCTCAGTAATCGATATGGCTCGCTCTCTGGCGGCAGCCCCCGAGATGTAAACGATGCAAACAAACGCCGGGACGCTTCAATTCTTTTGTCCCGAAAATATCATTTTTGAATATTAATTACAGCTAAACAGGAGCAGTTTCAATCCACGATCCATTGGCAGATAGTGGCGTAGCTCGCTAGCAATTTAACTTTGAACAACCTGTTGACACCAATATAGCGGTTGGAGTTCTTTGGTTAATCCACCCGGAATAATGGCAAGCTCCGAATTAGTTTGCTTCACTTGGGTTTTGACTGTACCGGTGAGATGGGCGCGCATGGAGTGGCAGATCAATAGGGATGGAGATTTGTAGAAAAAGCCATTCGGCCATTATGTTGAAGCACATATTACTCCGCGAGGCTCCTGACTACCGTAATGCTCCGACAATCCATCAAGCGGTTCGGCTTTGTAACTTACCAAAGTCGTACTAAAACATTTTTGACAGATTTTTGAGCGCCGTGTACCACATAAAATCGGTTCGAGGTCAGTAAGCACAACCAGAATTAATACATAAGGCGCACCGGATTATAAAGCGCACTGTCGATTTTTGAGAAAATTAAAGGATTTTAAGTGTGCCTTATAGTCCAAAAAATACGGTAGTATTGCCCTGGGAATTTTGACAATAAACCTTTGTACTTTTACAGATGTCTCTATTTTGTTTTACAGTCTTCAGCAAATAATTGTTTTGGTTACTTTTCTTAAAAATGAGCCATTATTTTCAGTCACTGATAAATGGTTCGTACTGCTGACTCTTTTCCCATTGGTGTCTTAACAGACAAAACAGAAAATCATGATGCAAACACATAAATCAGTAAATTGTTTATTACAATCAGTGCAAATTACAAAGTATTTAGAATGTGCAAAATTCAAACTGTAAAAAAAAAAAAAGAAACTGGAATGGGTCACACACGCCAGCCATGCTGCCTCACTGAGAAGCAACTGGACCAGCCCCTCGTACTGGTCCTGGTTCAGCAGATCTTCAGCCTGCATCTCTGTAAATAGTGAGACAAGGTCTGGTTTGGGTAGATCGTTTTCCCTTTGCCTAGATGAAAGACAGAAATGGGTGGTGGATAATTAAAAAGTTTAAAACATATTTGAGAAATGAATGAATGAATGAATCTTTATTTTGGATCGATTAGATTAAAAGAAAGGAACAGAATAATATAACAAAAGGGAAAAAAACCCAACAAGGTAAAATTAAACAGCAACTCCTCGGATTATACAATTCAACATAAGTTATGTGAAATGGGTGATGGCTGAAGCCGCAGTTTATATTGCCCACCCATGTTCCATCTAAGAATTCAAAAAGAAAATAAAACAAGAGTGATTACAAATCAGAACAAAGCCAAGACAAAACGTGACAAAAACTAAGCAACAACACAACACAGACTGGATATGATAATCCTTATGTGATTTTTACATGTCATCTTGTATATATGTTTGGAGTATTTTTTTCCTTTAGTTTTTGTTTAAATTGGCCAAGTGTTGTACATGACTTTAATTCAGGTCCAGAAGCGTTCCACAGTTTGACTCCTTGCACTGACACAGTGTTGCTTGGTGGTAGTTCTCACTGAAGGTTTTTGAAATATACACGTTCCTCTGAAATGATATTGTTTCTCCCTTATTTGGAACAACTTTTAGATATTTGTGGGCAGTGATAGATTCTTAGCTTTAAACATTATTACTGCAGTTTTAAAGACAACCAGATCTTTCAACTTGAAAGCTTTTAATTTAAGAAAAAGTAGGTTTGTTGGTTCCCTGTGAGCTGCTTTGTTTATTATTCTAATAGCTCTCTTCTGAAGCATAAAGACTGGATATATGCTTTATATGTGTTTCCCCTTACTTCAGTACAATACGTCATGTATGGGAGTATTAATGAATGATACAAAGTATATAGTGTGGGTTGATTCAGCAAATATTTCACTCTGTGTAGTATTAAGATAAGATAAGATAAGATAAGATAAGCCTTTATTAGTCCCACAACGGGGAAATTCCAGGATTGCAACAGCACAGGGATAGCAACACTCAGAGCAACAATCAGAAGGCAAGAAAAAAAACAAGCAAGCAAGAGCAGCTAATATACATATGTACATATTACTATAAAATATATATATACAGACACACACACACAGACACACAGTGCAGAGCATTGTAGCTGGATGGAATAAATATATGAATATATGAACACACAGTGCAGAGCATTGTAGCTAGATGGAATAAATATTTAAATATATAAACACCCACAGTACGGAGCATCGCAGCTAGGTGGAATAAATATGCAAGTATATAAACACACACAGTGCGGAGCAATGTAGCTAGATGGAATAATATGTAGATATATAAAAACACAGTGCGGAGCATTGTAGCTAGATGGAATAAATATATAGATATATAAATATAAACACACCCAGTGCTGAGCATTGTAGCTAGATGGAATAAATATATAGATATATAAATATAAACACACCCAGTGCAGAGCATTGTAGCTAAATGGAATAAATATGTAAATATATAAACACACACAGTGCAGAGCATTGTTGCTAGGTGGGATGAAACAGCATAACCGTCTATTTAGTTATCCTACATGGTATGATTATGTGCCCATACATATTCTCACCCTCCATAGCGACCGGTATGTTCCTAGTTGTATGCCGGAGAGGACCATTGTGTAAGTCTATTGCATCTTTTGCATTCAAAAAACTATTAGTTTGTTACGTCTTTTTGCTATCTCTGCGAGCAGCCCTGCTTAGGTTGTACAGTCTGACAGCCGTTGGTAGGAAGGACCTACGAAACCTCTCGGTTGTGCACCTGGGATGATGTAGTCTGCTGCTAAATGAGCTCCTCAGTGCATCCAGTATGTCCTGCATAGGGTGGAACTCGGACTCCAGCAGAGATGACAGTTTAGCCACCGTCCTTCTCTCTCCTATCTCCTCCATCGGATCAAGGCGTTGCCCCAGGACAGAGCTAGCTTTCTTAATCAGTTTGTTCAGTCTCTTCCTATCGGCTGCAGTAATGCCACTGCCCCAGCAGACCACTCCAAAAGTGATAGCTGATGCCACCACCGTGTCATAGAATGACTTCAGCAGCGCCCCTTGTACACCAAAAGACCTGAGTCTCCTCAGCAGGAACAGCCTGCGCTGTCCCTTCTTGTAGAGTGCGTCAGTATTGTGTGACCAGTCTAGTTTATTGTTCAGATGAATACCCAGGTACTTGTAGGATGTCACCGTCTCGATGTCTGTTCCCTGTATATTTACTGGTGCTGTGAGGGGCTGCCCATGCCTGCGGCAGTCCACCACCAGCTCCTTAGTTTTCCTCGCGTTGATCTGGAGGCAGTTCCTTATCCTTTTTTTTTTTTTTTTTTCCTTTGAAAGACAAAAGTAAAATAGAAAGATGTCTTTACCTTCTTTACATGTTTCAACTGCACTGCAGCCTTCATCAGAAGAGTCAGCTGATTGCTGCCAGGTGACATTTATCAGCTGATTTTCGTAGGCGGGGCCAGCTCAGCAGATCTGTCAGATCCGCCGAGCCGGCCCCGCCTCCCGCCGTCAGATGGTCTCTGGAGAATGTGGTCCCAGGTGTGAGAAAGCATAAAGGCCCCCTCATCTCGGTTCATGGTGTCTTTTCCCCGCTTTCTGATCTCTATTGCCTCCTTGATCCAACGTTTGTGTCTGTTGCTCTCCGATCCAATAATTTTTGTGTTGTCCCAGTCCATGATGTGATTATTTCTTTTGCAGTGGTCCGATATAGCTGATTTTAATGTTTCTTGTTCTGCTTTTTCTTTTTGTGATCTTGTGAGTCGTCCTTGCGTTTCCTTCTCACATTCCTTTTGGTGTTCTTTTTTTCTTGTGGTGAATAATCTTCCGGTTTCTCCAATGTAGGTTTTGTTACATGATCTGCATGATATTTCATATAATACATTGCATTTATTGTCTTGTTCTATTCTGTCCTTGGGGTGTACTAATAACTGTCTTAATTTTTTGTGTGGTTTGACTGCTGTGTTTATTTTGTATTTTTTCATGATCCTTTGAATTGGTTCCGTGATCCCTCGTATGTATGGTATAGTTATGGTTTCCTTGTTTTTGATTTCAGCTTTTGTTCTGTGTCTTGTGTCCTGTTTATTTTCTTTGTTTTTGACTTGCTGTTTCCCTTTGTTTATGGCCCATACTGGATATTGGCAGCATATAAGTGCATGTTTTATGTGGTTTTCCTCTTCCTGTCTGTCTTCTTGTTCCGTGATGATGGTGGCTCGTTCATATAATGTCCTGACGACTGATAGCTTGTGTGCTGTGGGGTGTTCCGATGTCCAAAGTAGGTATTGATCTGTGTGGGTTGGTTTCCTGTAGACTGTGATTTTTATGCTGCCATCCTCGTTGTGGTGGATTTTCATGTCCAGAAAGGCTATGGTGCCATTTTCCTCCTCTTCGTGTGTGAATTTTATGTTCCCCGTACTGTCTGTACTGTTCAGATGGTCAGTGAGTTCTTGTGTATGTCCTTTCCTTATTTTTTCCAGAATGTCATCTACGTATCTCTTCCAAAGGGTGGGTTTGCATATTGTGGGTGCTGTGTTGATGGCTTTATTTTCCAGATCCTCCATAAAAAAACTGCTCATGGTGGCTGATAGTGGGTCTCCCATTGCAAATCCTTCTTTTTGTTTGTAGATTTTTCCTCTGAATTGAAAATAAGTGGATTTTGCAACAAACTGTAGTAATTTGGATATGTCATGGACTGTGAGGTTGGTGCGTCTTTTTAGGATACTGTCCTTGTTGAGGCGTTCTTGCACTATATGTAGTGTGACGTCAATAGGAGTCTTTGTGAATAAAGAGATGACGTCATGTGAGATGAGGATCTCGTCTGATTCTATTTTTATGTCTTTGAGTTCTTGTGCCAGCTCTTTTGAATTTTTACAGTGAAAGTCTGATAGTCCAAGGAGGGGTTTGATGATTTCAGCTAGGGCTTTTGATAAGTTGTATGTGACTGATCCAATGCTGTCTATTATTGGCCGCAGTGGGATATCCTTTTTATGTATTTTCGGTGTTCCATAAATCCGAGGGGTGATGCTGGCTGTGGGGATCAGGTGATCATATGCGTCCTTTGTGATTTTATTGCTTTCTAATAGAGGTTTTAGAAGGGCTTTGAGCATTTTTTTCTTTTCTTCTGTCGGGTTTGTTTTAATGATTTCGTATGTGTTACTGTCTGCCAACATGGTTTCCATCTGTTTTTCGTATGTTTCCGTGTCCAAAATTACTGTTGTTCTGCCTTTATCTGCTGGGAGTATTGTGATCGTTTTATCTGTCTTGAGTGAGTTTAATGCTTTTTCTTCTTTTCTTGTAACGTTGCTTTGTGGTAATTTGGCCGTTTTGAGGATTCCTGCGACTGCGTTCCGGAGTGCTGCTTTTTCTCCTTGGTCCTGGATTTTTTCACATGCCAGTTCTGTTGCGAGGATGTATTCTTCATGGGGGATTCTGGCTGGTGTGATGGCGAAGTTCAGTCCTCTGTTCAGCACTGTTTTCTCCGTGTCCGTGAGTGTGGAGGCAGTTCCGATGGCACCAGTCCACAAAGTCCTGGATAAGCCCTCTGTACTCAGCTTCATCTCCGCTGGAGATGAGACCAACGATCGCAGAGTCATCAGAGAACTTCTGTAGATGGCAATGTGTTGTGTTGTGTGAGAAGTCCGCAGTATAAAGAGTGAACAGGAAGGGAGCCAGCACCGTTCCCTGGGGGGCCCCCGTGCTACTGATGATCGTGTCGGAAACACAGTCCCGGGTTCTCACAAACTGAGGCCGGTTCGTGAGGTAGTCCAGGATCCATGATGACAGGTGCTGGTCCACCCCTGCGCGCAGCAGCTTGTCCTTCAGGATCATCGGTTGGATGGTGTTGAAAGCACTGGAGAAGTCAAAGAACATGATCCTCACCATATTCCCGGGCTTCTCCAGGTGGGACAGAGAACGGTGAAGGAGGAAGATCACCGCATCCTCCACCCCAATGCCATGCTGGTAGGCGAACTGGAGTGGATCCATCGCTGGTTCCACCAGGGGGCGGAGATGAGCAAGGAGCAGTCTCTCCAGGGTCTTCATCAAGTGGGACGTCAAGGCCACCGGTCTGAAGCTGTTCAGGTCTTTGGGGTGGGAAGTTTTTGGTACAGGTACCACACAAGATGTTTTCCACAGCTGTGGTACCCTCCCCAGTTTCAGGCACATGTTGAAGATATATGTCACAATCCCACACAGCTGGTCTGCACAGGACTTGAGGAGCTTTGCGCTGATGCCCTCCGGTCCCGACGCCTTCCTCGCCTTGATCTTCCTCAGCTCCGTCCTCACCTGGGTCTTGGTCAGGGTCAGGATAGGGGGCTGTGTGTTGGGAGTGGGGGGGGGTGTCGGTGGAGTGGGGAGTGGGTAGCAGGACTTGATTTCTTAGAGGCAGCAGTGGTTGTTGTGCAGACAGGGGGGAGGGCGGTTGGTCAAATCTATTGAAAAACAGATTCAGGTTGTTCGCCCACTCCCTGCCCCCCGTGGCCTGGGGGGAGGTATTCTGGAGCCCCGAGATGGTTTTGAGGTTTCTCCAGACCCCGCTGATGTCGCTCTGTTGCAGCTTGTCCTCCATCTTCTTCCTGAAGCTGTCCTTGCCTTCTCTGATCTTTCTCCTCAGCTCCCTCTGTACGGACTTCAGCATCTCCCTGTTCCCCGACCTGAAGATCCTCTTCTTCTCTCTCAGAAGTGTTTTTATCTCAGGGTTGATCCAGGGTTTGTTGTTTGAGTGACGCCGTATGGTCTTGGTGGGAACGGATTTGTCCACACAGAAGCTGAGGTAGCCCGTGAAGGTGTGAATGAGGCCATCGATGTCCTCACCATGTGGATCGCAGAGCTGCTTCCAGGCAGTGGCTTCAAAACAGTCCTTTAGAGTGTCCATTGTCTCCTCAGACCATAACTCCACAGTGTGCATGGCCGGAGGTTGTCTGTGCACTAGGGGTTTGTACACCGGTCGGAGATGAACCAAGTTGTGATCCGATCTCCCAAGTGGGGGGAGTTGTGATGAGGTGTACGCCTCCTTAGTGTTTGCGTAGAACAAATCCAGTGTTTTATTGTCTCTAGTGTGGCATGTGACATACTGGGTGAAAGTGGGCAGAATGGGAGACAGTGAAACGTGGTTGAAATCGCCTGAGATGAGGAGAAGAGCATCTGGGTGTTCTGTCTGCAGCCTGCTGGTTACTGAATGGATGACGTCACGCGCTGTCCCAGCGTTCGCCGTCGGATTTGCATAAACAACAATGCAGATCACGTGTGAGTGTTCTCTCGGGAGATATGTAGGCCTCATGCTAACAGCTAGCAACTCAATGTCTTTGCTGCAGTGTCGTTGTTTAACAGTGATATGTCCCGGTCTGCACCAGTTGTTGTTAACATACATTATCACTCCACCGCCCCTAGTTTTGCCACTCTCTGGTGTTCGGTCAGCTCGTATCATGTGAAAACCCTCCAGCTCAATGTTAGCATCTGCTGCTAGTTCAGTTAGCCACGTCTCAGTAAACAAAAGGAGAGAGCACTCCCGGTAAGTGCTATCATAACGGGAGATAGCCGCTAGCTCATCTAACTTTCCCAGTATCGACCGTACATTTCCCATGACAACAGATGGAAGGGAGGGTCTGTACCTTATATTTTTTGTCCTCCGCCTTACTCCAGCCCGGCAGCCGCGGCGTTTTCGCCTCAGTTCTCTCGGTATGTCGAGTTTTTCCAGTGGGACCGGGTGGCGGTTAAATGCTAGCAGCTCTTCCCTGTTGTATCGAATCCTGCTATAAACAGTGGCTCCGTCCACCGGCTCAGGAGACATTTGGGACGATCTGTGTGTCCGTGATATAAGTGGGGTGAAAAAAAAAAAAAAGTGATCAAAAGAGAGAGGAAGGGAAAAAAAAAACTCGGAATCGAGCCGCTGTTGCAAAAGGCAGCCGACTGGTGTGGCGCCGAGAGATGAATATTGCGAGTATTGCGATTGCGATTGCGAGATGAGTATTGCGATTGATTTGCATTTTTTACCTTTAATATAATTAATATGTGACTTCCAACACAGTTTATTATCAATTATTACGCCAAGGATTTTAATTTTGGATACCCTTTCAATCTCTACACCATTTACACTGAGTTTAGATACTGAGTTGTTGTGATGGTGTGAAATAACGTTATCAATAACAGTTTAGCCACCGCTGTGTCACCCTGGTTTCAAATGTGGGTGGTGTTTTGTGCTTGTATTGCTAAAATATAAAAGGAAGCACTACAATGGGTCTCAAATATTTGTAATGTGTTCTTTTCTGGATGAGTTTAAAGATGAAATACTATAGACTACACATACTGTATAAACTAAATTCTAATGGTGACTGAACAACTCCCATTCCCCAAGGTGCAAGATACACTATGAGTACAACTCAAAGGATCACAGAAATGATCTGATAAAAAATAAATAAATAAACAAAAATAAATAAACAAGCAGTTTACCTATAAGCAAGAGATTTGACTATAAATATGATGTGTTGTTTACCTGTCACAATACATTGCTGTCTAAAAGTCGCCATTCCGAGCAGTTCCTGTTTGGACTCTACAATGACAAATACACACACCTTAAGTACATACACAGCACGAAAGTGCAACATGTAAAAAAAACACCTTTTTAACCAGGATTACAACTAGCTTATTTCATCAGATATTGTCAATACAAAGCCTAGATACAACCACGGACAAAGCATTGAGCTAGGTCATCGTTTAAACACGATTAAATTTTCGTCTGTCCAAACTGAACTTTCCACTGCTGGGAAAAATAACGTAAAACATGAATATCACATCACTCACCGTCCTCTTATCACAATATCACGGCTTCAACTGCTGAAGTTGGGTGCGTCACGGCTGTACATTTAATTTAATTCGGGTGGCTGGGTCTAATTACCAGTGCGTCTCCATCTATTTTCTAGTGCGTCTGCTTGTGCTCCCCACTGCAAACTCAGTCTGCTTCCCTCTGCATTCTCTCATCAGCCGAAACGCACAGTAAACTCGGCTGGACCGCGGTGTTAATTTCTGCTGATTTCTGTTAAGCCATTCTATCGTTGTTGTTTATAATATCACTTGTTCGCTAGCTCACGGACAAAAAATTGCAAATGGGGGCCAGCCGGCAATTCTGGAACGTCAGCGTAACGCCCACTCTCATGACGCTATGCCCGGACCACTGAGTGGCCAGCAGTGGCTTGACGTAACCGGGCCGGTACACTTCGGACCTGCTCTGGAGTAGGGCCGAAAAAATAGGAATAGTTCTAAATAAAAACAACTGTAAGGACTTCCGGTGCCTAATGGAAAAGCGGACAAACCGTACCGAACCGTACCGAACTGACCCTAGTGGAAAAGCGCCTTTAGTGGTAGGCTATGCCATCCTAAGTGCTCGAGGGAGCAGTTCCGCAGGTCCTTCCTACCTACGGCTGTCAGACTTTATAATCTAACCGGTGCTGTTCATAGAGGTCATCCTAAATGTCACAACTTTGCACAGTAGAGCTTGTCCCCTCCAATACACACCTAAGACAATTACAATTATGATCAAAGGTGGCAACAACAGTGTTGCTTCGAATGTGAAATACACTGTCTGGGTACATATTTATATTCTGCTGGGTAATTTAACTAACCATAATGCTGCTGATACCATCTAGCTGTAATGCTCCTGCACTGTGCATATAACTGTGTACATATGTACTGTATATTTGTTTACTGCTTTGGCTAACCAATTCTTACCTTATTATCTTATATACTGTTGTTCTGAATGCTGTTGTCCCTGTGCTGCTGCAATCCTGGTGGAGGGTCAGGATGACGCGAGATGCGCAAACGAGTGTAGATCGGTGAACCAGCACTGATCATCCAAGCTGGAAGGAGCCATTTAGAAGCTACCCAACTAATGGCTAACTGACGTAAGAGGGAGAGTAGAGTTGAACAGCTGAAGTCTGTTTCTTAAAGTGACAGGCCTCAAATTAGAGTATTTCATGAAAGCCAAGGAAAAAAAAAGCAAATTTGATTCATTAATTAAAAAATAAAGAAAATGTGAAATGTCACAAGCACTTCATTAAGCACAAGTGAGCTGATAAACTGTGAAAAAGAAAAGGCAGTCAATGACCCCTTTAAATATTCAATCATGTTGAATTTGATTCTTGCAACACTTTCCAAAAAAGCTGGGACAGGGGCAACAAAACACTGGGAAAGTTGAGGAATACTCAAAATACACCTTTCTGGAACATTCCACAGGTGAACAGGTTAATTGGAAACAGGCGAGGGTCATGATCGGATCTAAAAGGAACATCCCCGAAAGGCTCAGTCATTCACAAGCAAGGATGGAGTGAGGTTCACCACTTTGTGAACAACTCTGTGGGCAAATAGTCCAACAGTTTAAGAACAACATTTCTCAACATACAGTTGCAAAGAATTTAGGGATTTCATCATTTACAGTCCATAATATTATCAAAAGATTCAGAGAATCTGGAGCCATTTGTGCATGTAAACAGCAAGGCTGAAAACCAACACTGAATGCCTGTGACCTTCAAATCCCTAGGGTGGCACTACATTAAAAAACTGACATCATTTGGGAAAGGATGCTACCACGTGGGCTCAGGAACACTTCAGAAAACCATTGTCTGTTAACACAGTTCGTAGCTGCATCTACAAGTGCAAGTTAAAACTATCATGCAAAACCAAAGTCATATATCAACAACACCCACAAACACCACCAGTTGTTCTGGGTCCGAGCTCATCTGAGATAAACCACACAACATTTCCAGGTTGGGGCTGAGCGTTAACACAACCAATCTGATATAAAAGTAGAAAACCGTGAGAAAATTGTTATAAATTTTGGAGAAAAACCTCAAACCTTCAAGACTGAAGTCAATACTCAAGTTTTTAAGTGGGTGGTCTTTGTACCCTTAACTCAACTAGAAATTTTTGGTTGTCTACTTTTAATTATTAATTTCATAACACTGCTTTTACATGAGTGTGTAATATAAATGTGTTTTTAATGTGTGCCCTGATTTGTTTCTCAGTTGTTTTTAATATGTTTTAACAATCCAGTTCTCTTCTCATGGTGGATTTATCTTAAGGCACACCATGACCTGGGCAGTATGACCTAAGAAACTGTTACTCCTTACAGCTGTTACTCCTTCCAACTATGCTTATAAAACAAAGGCGCCTTTATTCCTCATATGTGTGTGTGTGTGATGGAGCAGGTGTTCACAGTATGTTTTGGGAGCCGGGCAGAGGGAATCGTCTGGGAGCAGGAATTGGTCCTTCCTGCTCCCCACGCGATTCTATGATGGGAGGGGGGCTTGCTCGGAACAGAGATGGCCACTCTGTTCTGTACCTAGCCTTCCTTTAAAAACAGGGGCTTTCCCTCTGTTCGGGGAGTCTGCTGTGAGTTTTGCGCAAAACGTCCAGCTGAGAAATCACGCTCTTTGCGGACTGCGGCTCCCAGTCATCTGTATTACGGTAAGAGCTGATGAAATGACATGAAATGCATTAATCCTTGTGTGAAGGAAATGTGTGACATGCAATGATTTCTCTTTTGTGTGTGGAGATATAGTCTGTGGGGAATAAAAGATGCAGTTTATTCTAGCAGTCTGTCTCAGTGTGAATTACTTTCATGTGTGCCGACTCCTCACGAACCTGTCTAAATATTTTCATAAAACAGAGTGGAATTTCTGGCTACTATACACACCTCTGATTATATAATTTAAGTATGCATGAGTAAATTACTATTCTGAATGGTTTTTTCCCCCCCTTCTCTTTCCTACTCTCTCAATGGACAAAAAAAAGAAACACTAGAATAAAAATACAAAAAATGCATGCATTTCTGTCATTTATGGAAACCATGACAAAAAAATCCTGAAGGAAAAAACATGACACTTGGTATATTCTAACCTGTTTGTATACCACCATACACAGAGAGAGAACCTGAATTAGAAAGGGCTCAGAGAAGGAAAGATGAGAAAGAAGAGAGGAGCCAAAGAGAGAAAAGTGTTCAGGCAGAGGGTTCAGGAGAGGTGAGAGCAGAGGGAGCAGAGAAAGATAACATCACTAAAAAGCCCAAAGGCAGGACATCTGGGTGGGACCCCAACTGGCCCAATATTCCAACATTCAAGCCTTGGGTGTACAATACTTCAAATGGTAAGTTTGATATGCAAAGTTATTGTGCAAAATAAAGAAAAAAATAAATAGTATAAAATTAACATATTACAGTTGCAACAGCGTCTTGTGTTTTCATGTTCATTTAACCAATAGATGGGTCCAGCCACCTCAAATACTCTGGGTGACCGACCAGAAAACTGTTGTTTAACACAAAGGAAAGAAGTTATTGTTTCTACAAAGTCGAAACACGTCGAGGTTAATGTCCAACATACCCCAAAATTATTTTTAACACATACTGTAAGTAACACACTTTAAACCCATGTGTAACTTATTTAACAGGTTTCTAACTTAAAGCTACCATATAATGGCGTATTTGCAGCATACAGAGCTCTGCTGCTGCCTGCTGCATACACACACACACAGAACACACGTACTTGTATATATAATGGAAACTGTCGGGATGTGTCTGAACATTTTCATGCTACAGGATAAAGATTTTTATCTTTGACTACAGTCTGTAACATCAAGCTGTCCAGTGTTGCTCTGATAAATACGCCAAAATGTCAACACCGGAGGAGGTGGATCAATCAGCTGATCATGCTGGTGCACCAAAAAAAAATAACCAGTATAATTAACTGCTATAAAAACCTCCTAAATCAGGACAGTGAAGTTTTTATAGTCACCTGAAAGAGGAGAATCTGCTTAATGTAACAATACCAAACAAGTCTATGGATTTCTGTCCCCAGCTGATATTAAATCCATGTGTAATGAAGACAACAAGTAATCACAACTTAAACCATATTTCACTGTCCTCCATTCTGCCCACGTTCACCCAGTATGTCACATGCCACACTAGAGACAATAAAACACTAGACTTATTCTATGCAAACACTAAGGAGGTGTACACCTCATCACCACTCCCCCCACTCGGGAGATCGGATCACAACTTGGTTAATCTCCTGCCGGTGTACAAACCCCGAGTACACAGACAACGTCCGGTTATGCGCACGGTGAAGTTATGGTCTGAGGAGGCAATGGACGCGCTAAAGGACTGTTTTGAAACCACTGCCTGGGAGCAGCTTTGCGATCCACATGGTGACTAATCAAAGATTACTCGAGTAAGCTGATACTTTTTTAAAGAAACTTGCATTGACCAACATTTGTGGAACTTTCTTTCCTAAAACGCAGTAGTAACCATACCAAACACTCAATAAAACAGGTACACATTTATTGCAATGCTTACTGCAATGTTTACTTCATAGAATGTAACTTTAAAAGGTACGCTACCCCATAAAGTTCCTTTCGCTAGCCGCTAGCGGATGTGTTAGCAGCCGGATGTTAGTAGCTGACTCCATTCTATTCATCTTAATTTTAAATCTCATTCACGTACCTTGTCTCAGGTGCGCTGGCTGTGCATGATGTGGGATGCTTTCTGCCAAGACACTGTAACATCCAACGTTGTAGCATGCTAGCTCGCCGCTCAGCTTTACCATATACAGTATCTCTTACATTTTTGTAAATATTTTATTATATCTTTTCATGGGACAACACTGAAGATATGACACTTTGATACAATGTAAAGTAGTCAGTGTACAGCTTGTATAACGGTGTAAATGTGCCGTCCCTTCAAAATAACTCCGCACAAAGCCATTAATGTCTAAACCCCTGGCAACAAAAGTGAGTACACCCCTAAGTGAAACTGTCCAAATTGTGCCCAATTAGCCATGTTTCCTCCCCAGTGTCATGTGACTCATTAGTGTTACAAGGTCTCAGGTGTGAATGGGGAGCAGGTGAGTTAAATTTGGTGTTATCGCTCTCACACTTTCTCATACTGATCACTGGAAGTTCAACATGGCACCTCATGGCAAAGAACTCTCTGGGCGTCTTTCCACCAAACCGGTTCCAGTGCTTAACTGGAGCCAGAGCATCATTAGCACCAGTTCTTTGGTTTTCCACCGACTAAAGCCCCAGTCCCAGTCTCTCAAAAGTGGGGCTATCGTGGCCCCAACTCCTAGCTGGGCCAGCAGCAGCACCAGTTTACGTTGCTTATGTCCACAGCCGTGGGCGTGGATAACTGACCAGCTTCAAAACATTACTGACCGCCATGTTGCTTTCCAAACAGCGGAGCACGCGACGGATTCCAAAACCAAACAGATTTAGAGCGAAGAGGAGACACATTTCTTGGCTCTATGGACATAAACAGAAGTACAAGATAAGCTGGAGGGGGCCACTCATGTGATGAACTGTTTTGGGGGATCGGCCAGCCAGCCGGACCATCGTCACTGCCGTGGATTAGTCCGAACAACAAACTGCTTAAAACACGCTGGTAAGTGTATTGTCTTTAAAATGCCAGATGTTAACGAATATATGTACACATATATATCCGCTTGTATTTATATGTAACAGCCAAAGTGCGGATTTTTTTTTAGTCACCCTTGTGACTATAGTATTTTCGGTTAGCTATGCTAACAAGCTAACAGTACTTTTCCTACGACCAAACGTTTGTCCTCGCCATAAAGAAATGCATAGGCCATCTCTGCTGACAAATGTATATTGCTTGTATTGATTTGTAACGGCCAAAGTGCGGATATTTTTAATATGTTTTAGTCACTCTTGTGACTGAAGTATTTTTGGTTAACTATGCTAACAAGCTAACAGTGTTTTTACCACGAACGTTTCTCCTTGCCATAAAGAAATACGTGTTTGAGAAACTAGAACAGAAATCTTAACGTCTTACAGAATACTTTTTTATAAAGACATCCAGCGCAAAATACGCTTTTTGTGGTATCAATACTGTGTATGAATGAGTGCCTTGCGTTGTGTTATGGGAGATTTTTCTACCAGACACTAGTAACGTCGTCTTTTTTACTATTTTGGTAATATTTCCATAATCTTAGGCCATTTTTTTTTTTTAAATTTCACTTGTGTTTAATTGTGTGTTGTGTAGCCGTATTTTATCTAATCCTTCTCTTACTTTACTGCGCAGTAGCCTGGTGGAGCACCTATAATGTCATTGTACTGTACAACTGTACAGTGACAATGAAGCCTATTCTATTCCCATTCTTCTATTCCATAATCAGACATGTAAGCTTTGATAACACTGATATTGAATAAAACTGCCTTCTATGTCTGCACATTTAATGGAAGGCTTAAGTTGGGCACTGCACAAACTAAAACACTTTTTTTTATATTTACAGATTTATCACAGCTGGATGATGAGGAAGAACAAGCCAGAACTGTGGTGTCCATCTGACCTTCACCAGCACCAAGCTTGTCCTCCTCCTGTTCTTCTAATCGGACCAGATTAGGTAATTTATGTTCAGATCATGACCCATTCACACAAAGGAGGGAGTGAATTAAAAGAATCATACACTTGAATTGAATGTTGTGATGCCACTAACAGTAAATGGATGTTGAATAAACACATTCATTCTTGGATTGACGATTGCTGCATTTTTCAGTGTGTGGTTATTTTATATTGCTTATTTTTGTACTTTAAAACAGGGAAACAGAAGTGTGACACAAACATGAACCTCCTTCTTGACTACGGTCAGATGAGAGACAGCAGGAGCAGAGCAGGCGGGAGAAGCAGCTGACCTCAGCTTTGCTGCAAAGCATCCAGAAGATGGAGGACAGGACCAATACCCTTGTTGGACTGATGGGACACGTCGTCTGTGCTTGAGGGACTGTAAAAAAAGTAACTATCACAGCATTGATATTTTTGGCTGTGTGTACATAATATTTCATATGTAGCAGTCTAAAGTTTTTGCACATTTTGTAAATAAAAGCTTTCTTTCCTTAAGTGTTTTTCTGCTTCTACATTGTTATCCTCACACCAAACATATTCAGGTTCAGGTTACTTTATCTGTACCCGTAGGTAGATTTGTTTTGCAGTCAGGTGACATCCATATTTACAAACCACAGTTACATTCAACATGAACACAAACACAGGCACACATGTAGCTGACTATAAACATGATAAAAGTGCTCAAGGTTCCACCAATCAGGACATAGGACAGAGATAAGAGAAAAAACAGAGATAAGAGAGAAGGGTCATATTAAAAAGTTAAAGACTTTGCATTTCATATGCATGAAATGTAAAGTTATTTAGGACAATGCAAATCACTATAAAATTGTAGTGGTGGGAAGTGAAAGTACAAGTACTGAATTACTGCACTTAAGTTCATTTTTCCAGGTATTGGCCAATATATCAGGTATTTTTCACATTTTCTAAAGAACAAGCAGCAATAAACTTTAAATCTATGCACTTTTTCTGTGGAAAATGTTCCAAGTTGCCAGCTTAAAAAATGATAATGAGTTTATATTCTTTTGACAACACACCACATAAGATAAGATAAGCCTTTATTAGTCCCATTCCAGGATTCCAGGAAATTCCAGGATTGCAACAGCACAGGAATAGCAACACTCAGAGCAACAATCAGAAGGCAAGAGAAAAAAAAAGAAACAAGAGCAGCAAGTATAAATATATATATATATACAGTATATATATATATATAGCTAGATAGATAGATCGATAGATACATACATACATACAGTGGGGTAAAAAAGTATTTAGTCGGCCACCAATTGTGCAAGTTCTCCCGCTTAAAAGATGAGAGAGGTCTCCAATTTTCATCATAGGTATACCTCAACTATGAGACACAAAATGAGAAAAAAAAATCCAGAAAATCACTTTGAAGGATTTTTAATGAATGAATTGGTAAATTCCTCGGTAAAATAAGTATTTGGTCAATAACAAAAGGTCATCTCAATACTTTGTTATATACCCTTTGTTGGCAATGAAAGAGGTCAAATGTTTTCTGTAAGTTTTCACAAGGTTTTCACACACTGTTGCTGGTATTTTGGCCCATTCCTCCATGCAGATCTCCTCTAGAGCAGTGATGTTTTGGGGCTGTCACTGGGCAACGTGGACTTTCAACTCCCTCCAAAGATTTTCTATGGGGTTGAGATCTGGAGACTGGCTAGGCCACTCCAGGACCTTGAAATGCTTCTTACGAAGCCACTCCTTCGTTGCCCGGGTGGTGTGTTTGGGATCATTGTCATGCTGAAAGACCCAGCCACGTTTCATCTTCAATGCCCTTGCTGATGGAAGGAGGTTTTCACTCAAAATCTCACGATACATGGCCCCATTCATTCTTTCCTTTACACGGATCAGTCATCCTGGTCCCTTTGCAGAAAAACCGCCCCACAGCATGAAGTTTCCACCCCCATTCTTCACAGTAGGTATGGTGTTCTTTCTCCTCCAAACACGACAAGTTGAGTTTTTACCAAAAAGTTCTATTTTGGTTTCATCTGGCCATATGACATTCTCCCAATCCTCTTCTGGATCATCCAAATGCTCTCTAGCAAACTTCAGATGGGCCTGGACATGTACTGGCATAAGCATGGGGACACGTCTGGCGCTGCAGGATTTGAGTCCCTGGCGGCGTAGTGTGTTACTGATGTAGCCTTTGTTACTTTGGTCCCAGCTCTCTGCAGGTCATTCACTAGGTCCCCCTGTGTGGTTCTGGGATTTCTGCCCACCGTTCTCGTGATCATTTTGACCCCACGGGGTGAGATCTTGCGTGGAGCCCCAGATCGAGGGAGATTATCAGTGGTCTTGTATGTCTTCCATTTTCTAATAATTGCTCCCACAGTTGATTTCTTCACACCAAGCTGCTTACCTATTGCAGATTCAGTCTTCCCAGCCTGGCGCAGGTCTACAATTTTGTTTCTGGTGTCATTTGACAGCTCTTTGGCCTTGGCCATAGTGGAGTTTGGAGTCTGACTGTTTGAGGTTGTGGACAGGTGTCTTTTATACTGATAACGAGTTCAAACAGGTGCCATTAATACAGGTAACGAGTGGAGGACAGAGGAGCCTCTTAAAGAAGAAGTTACAGGTCTGTGAGAGCCAGAAATCTTGCTTGTTTGTAGATGACCAAATACTTATTAACAAGGAATTTACCAATTAATTCATTAAAAATCCTTCAATGTGATTTTCTGGATTTTTTTTTCTCCCTTTGTCTCTCATAGTTGAGGTATACCTATGATGAAAATTGGAGACCTCTCTCATCTTTTAAGTGGGAGAACTCACACAATTGGTGGCTGACTAAATACTTTTTTGCCCCACTGTATAGACAGTGCGGAGCATTGTAGCTGGATGGAATAAATATATGAGTATATAAACACACAGTGTGGAGCATTGTAGCTAGATGGAATAATATGTAGATACACTACCGTTCAAAAGTTTGGGGTCACTTAGAAATTACCTTATTTTTGAAAGAAAAGCACTGTTTTTTTCAATGAAGATAACTTTAAACTAATCAGAAATACACTCTATACATTGCTAATGTGGTAAATGACTATTCTAGTTGCAAATGTCTGGTTTTTGGTGCAATATCTACATAGGTGTATAGAGGCCCATTTCCAGCAACTATCACTCCAGTGTTCTAATGGTACAATGCGTTTGCTCATTGCGTCAGAAGGCTAATGAATGATTAGAAAACCCCTGTGCAATCATGTTAGCACAGCTGAAAACAGTTTAGCTGGTTAGAGAAGCTATAAAACTGACCTTCCTTTGAGCAGGTTGAGTATCTGGAAAAAAACATTATTTCAAATACAAATCATTATTTCTAACCTTGTCAGTGTCTTGACTATATTTTCTATTCATTTTACAACTCATGGTGGTAAATAAGTGTGACTTTTCATGGAAAACACAAAATAATTGGGCTGCACGGTGGCGCAGTGGTTAGCACTGTGGCAGCACAGTTTACCCTTGGCCGGAGGATCGTGGGTTCGATCCCAGCCCCCGACCAACAATGATCTGTGTGGAGTTTGCATGTTCTCCCCATGTATGCATGGGTTTACCCCGGGATTTCTCCGGTTTCCTCCCACATGCCAAAAACATGCAGGTTAGGTTAATTGGAGACTCTAAAGTGGCCCTAGGTGTGAATGTGTGTGTGAATGGTTAAGGGATAGCGCCGTATCGTGGCTGCTTCATCCATCCAGGTGGTGGATGACCCTCAATTTCCCCTCTGGGGATCAATAAAGTATACTAAATCTAAAAATCTAAAAAAATAATTGTCTGGGTGACCCCAAACTTTTGAACGGTAGTGTATATAAACACACAGTGCAGAGCATTGTAGCTAGATGGAATAAATATGTAAATATATAAACACACACAGTGTGTGTGTTTACACCCCCTCATGGATCGTCACCTTATCGTGGTGGGGGGGTTTGCGTGCCCCAGTGATCCCAGGAGCTATGCTGTCCGTGGCAATTTGCCTCTGATAGGGTCTCCCAAGACAAACTGGTCCTGGGTGAAGGGCCAGACTAAGAACGATCCAACAGACTCTCATGATAAAATGTATATCAAGGATTCAGTGTACCCCGCCCGGTATGGGGTTACCGGGGCCCCACCCTGGAGCCAGGCCTGGGGGAGGGGCTCGAAGGCTAGCGTCTGGTGGCCGGGTTTCCACCCATGGGACACGGCCGGGCTCAGCCCGAAGGAGATACATGGGTCTGCCCTCCAGTAGGCTCACCACCTGCAGGAGGGATCATGGGGGTCCGGTGCTATGTGGATTAGGTGGCGGTCAAAGGCGGAGACCTTGGCGGACTGATCCCAAGCTTTCTAAACTGGCTTTTGGTATGTGGAATGTCACCTCTCTGGTGGGAAAGGAGCCTGAGCAGGTGTACGAGGTTGAGAGATACCGGCTAGATATAGTCGGCCTCACCTCAACACACAGCTCCGGTTCCGGAACCAGTCTCCTGGAGAGGGGCTGGAGCTTGGCCTTTTCTGGAGTTGCCCCGGGCGAGAGGCGACGAGCAGGGGTGGGTATTCTTGTATCGCCCCACCTTGCTGCCTCTATATTGGAGTTTTCCCCGGTGGACGAAAGGGTTGCTTCCCTGCGCCTTCGGGTTGGGAAACGGGTCCTGACCATCATTTGTGCCTATGCACCAAATGATGTTTCAGAGTACCCACCGTTTTTGGAGTCTGTGACTGGGGTGCTGGAGGGTGCTCCCCTTGGAGACTCCATTGTCCTACTGGGGGACTTCAATGCGCACGTGGGCAACGACAGTGAAACCTGGAGGGGGGTGATTGGGAGGAACGGCCTGCCCGATCTGAACCCGAGTGGTGTTCAGTTATTGGACTTCTGTGCTAACCACAGTCTGTCCATAACGAACACCATGTTCAAGCATAAGGGTATCCATATGTGCACCTGGAACAAGGACACCCTAGGTCGCAGGTTGATGATCAATTTTGTTATCGTATCATCAGACCTGCGACCGTATGTCTTGGACACCCGAGTAAAGAGAGGTGCAGAGCTGTAGAGTGATCACCACCTGGTGGTGAGTTGGATCCGATGGCAGGGGAGGAAGCCATTCAGACCTGGTAGACCCAAACGTATAGTGAGGGTGTGCTGGGAATATCTGGCTGAGGCCCCTGTCCGGGAGGTCTTCAACTCCCACCTCCGGAAGATTTTCAACCACATTCCGAGGGAGTCTGGAGACATGGAGTCTGAAAGGGCGATGTTCTCCACCTCTGTTGTTGAAGCGGCGGCCCAGAGCTGCGGCCGCAAGGTGGTCGGTGCATCTCGTGATGACAACCCCCGAACCAAGTGGTGGACACCAGTGGTGAGGGGGGCCATTAAGCTGAAGAAGGAGTCCTATCAAGCTTGGTTGGCTTGTGGGACTCCCGAAGCAGCTGAGGTGTACCGGCAGGCCAAGCGGAGTGCAGCTCGGGTGGTTGCTGAAGCAAAAACCCGGGTATGGGAGGAGTTCGGTGAGGCCATGGAACAAGACTTTCGGTCTGCCTCAAAGAGATTCTGGCAAACTGTCCGGCGGCTCAGGAGGGGAAAGCAGCTCCCCGTCCACACTGTGTATGGTGCGGATGGGACACTGTTGACTTCGACTGGGGATATCGTCGGGCGGTGGAAGGAATACTTCGAGGATCTCCTCAATCCCACTGATACGCCTTCCACAGAGGAAGCAGGGTTTGGGGACGAGGGGGATGACTCGCCTATCACAGGGGCTGAGGTCGCCAAGGTGGTTAAAAATCTCCTTGGTGGCCGGGCCCCGGGGGTGGACGAGATTCGCCCTGAGCACCTCAAGGCCCTGGATGTTGTTGGGCTGTCATGGCTGACACGCCTCTGCAACACTGCGTGGAAGTCAGGGGCAGTGCCTTTGGCATGGCAAACCGGGGTGGTGGTTCCTCTCTTCAAAAAAGGGGACCGGAGGGTGTGCTCCAACTTTAGAGGGATCACATTCCTCAGCATCCCTGGAAAGGTCTATGCCAAGGTACTGGAGAGGAGAGTCCGGCCGTTGGTCGAACCTCGGATTCAGGAGGAGCAATGTGGTTTTCGTCCTGGCCGTGGCACATCGGACCAGCTCTTTACCTTCTCGAGAATTCTTGAGGGTTCGTGGGAGTTTGCCCAACCAGTTTACATGTGTTTTGTGGACTTGGAGAAGGCATTTGACCGCATCCCTCGTGGATTTTTGTGGGGGGTGCTTCGGGAGTAAGGGGTATCGGGCTTGTTGTTACGAGCTATTCGGTCTCTATACAACCGTTGTGAGAGTTTGGTTCGTATTGTCAACACTCGGTCGGAGTCATTCCCAGTGAGAGTTGGACTCCGCCAGGGCTGCCCTTTGTCACCGATCCTGTTCATAATTTTTATGGACAAGATTTCTAGGCGCAGCCAGGGAATGGAGGGTGTCATGCTTGGTGACCACAGGATCTCATCTCTGTTGTTTGCAGATGATGTTGTCCTGCTGGCTTCATCCAGCAATGACCTACAGCTCTTGCTGGGACGGTTTACCGCTGAGTGTGAAGCGGCTGGGATGAGAATCAGCACCTCCAAGTCCGAGTCCATGGTCCTCAGCCGGAAAAAGGTGGATTGTCCTCTCCGGGTTGGGGACAGGCTCCTGCCCCAAGAGGAGGAGTATAAGTATCTTGGGGTCTTGTTCACGAGTGAGGGGAAAATGGAGCGAGAGATCGACAGACGGATTGGAGCAGCATCTGCAGTGATGCGGACATTGTACCGGTCTGTTGTGGTGAAGAGGGAGCTTAGTTCTAAGGCAACGCTGTCGATTTACCAGTCAATCTACGTTCCTACTCTCACCTATGGTCACGAGCTTTGGGTAATGACCGAAAGAACGAGATCGCGGATACAAGCGGCTGAAATGAGCTTTCTCCGTAGTAGCTGGACTCACCCTCAGAGATAGGGTGAGGAGCTCAGTCATCCGAGAGAGGCTCAGAGTAGAACCGCTGCTCCTCCACATTGAAAGGAGTCATTTGAGGTGGTATGGGCATCTGATTAGGATGCCTCCTGGACGCCTCCCACTTGAGGTGTTTCAGGCACGTCCCACTGGGAGGAGACCCCGGGGCAGACCCAGGACTCGGTGGAGAGACTATGTCTCCCAGCTGGTCTGGGAACGCCTTGGTATCCTCTCTGAAGAGCTGGAGCAAGTGGCTGGGGAGAGGGAAGTCTGGGCTTCTCTGCTTGAACTGCTGCCTCCGCGACCCGGACCTCCGGAAAAGCGGTAGAAGATGGATGGATGGATGGACACAGTGCGGAGCATTGTTGCTAGATGGGATGAAACAGCACAACCGTCTACTTAGTTATCCTACATGGTATGATTATGTACCCATACATATTCTCACCCTCCATAGTGCCCGGTATTTTCCTAGTTGTATGCCGGAGGGGACCATTGTATAAGTCTATTTGCGTCTTTTTCATTCAAAACTATTAGGTCGTCACGTCTTTTTGCTATCTCTGCGAGCAGCCCTGCTTAGGTTGTACAGTCTGACAGCCGTTGGTAGGAAGGACCTGCGAAACCTCTCGGTTGTGCACCTAGGATGATGTAGTCTGCTGCTAAATGAGCTCCTCAGTGCATTCAGTATGTCCTGCATAGGGTGGAACTCGGACTCCAGCAGAGATGACAGTTTAGCCACCGTCCTTCTCTCTCCTATCTCCTCCACTGGGTCAAGGCGCTGCCCCAGGACAGAGCTAGCTTTCTTGATCAGTTTGTTCAGTCTCTTCCTATCGGCTGCCGTAATGCCACTGCCCCAGCAGACCACTCCAAAAGTGATGGCTGATGCCACCACCGTGTCATAGAATGTCTTCAGCAGCGCCCCTTGTACACCAAAAGACCTGAGTCTCCTCAGTAGGAACAGCCTGCGCTGTCCCTTCTTGTAGAGTGCGTCAGTATTGTGTGACCAGTCTAGTCTATTGTTCAGATGAACACCCAGGTACTTATCGGATGTCACCATCTCGATGTCTGTTCTCTGTATATTTACTGGTGCTGTGAGGGGTTGTCCTTGCCTGCGGCAGTCCACCACCAGCTCCTTAGTTTTCCTCGCGTTGATCTGGAGGCAGTTCCGATGGCACCAGTCCACAAAGTCCTGGATAAGCTCTCTGTACTCAGCTTCATCTCCATTGAAGATGAGGCCAACGATTGCAGAGTCATCAGAGAACTTCTGTAGATGGCAGTCCTACAGAAATTGTGTTGTGTGAGAAGTCCGCAGTATAAAGGTTGAACAGGAAGGGAGCCAAAACCGTTCCCTGGGGAGCCCCCGTGCTACCGATGATCGTGTCGGACACACAGTCCCGTGTTCTCACAAACTGAGGCCGGTTTGTGAGGTAGTCCAGGATCCATGATGACAGGTGCTGGTCCACCCCTGCACACAGCAGCTTGTCCTTCAGGATCATCGGTTGGATGGTGTTGAAAGCACTGGAGAATTCAAAGAACATGATCCTCACCGCATTCCCGGGCTTCTCCAGGTGGGACAGACAACGGTGAAGGAGGAAGATCACTGCATCCTCCACCCCAATGCCATGCTGGTAGGCGAACTGGAGTGGATCCATCGCTGGTCCCACCAGGGTGCGGAGGTGAGCAAGGAGCAGTCTCTCCAGGGTCTTCATCATGTGGGACGTCAAGGCCACTGGTCTGTAGCTGTTCAGGTCTTTGGGGTGGGAAGTCTTTGGTACAGGTACCGCATAAGATGTTTTCCACAGCTGTGGTACCCTCCCCAGCTTCAGGCTCAGATTGAAGATGTACTCCACAATCCCACACAGCTGGTCTGCACAGGACTTGAGGAGCTTTGCGCTGATGCCGTCCGGTCCCGACGCCTTCCTTGCCTTGATCTTCCTCAGCTCCGTCCTCACCTGGGTCTTAGTCAGGGTCAGGTTGGGGGGCTGTGTGTTGGGAGTGAGGGGGTGTTGGTGGAGTGGGGAGTGGGCAGCAGGACTTGACATCTTTAGAAGGAGCAGTGGTTGTTGTGCAGTCAGGGGGGAGGGCGGTTGGTCAAACCTATTGAAAAACAGATTCAGATTGTTCGCCCACTCCCTGCCCCCCGTGGCCTGGGGGGAGGTATTCTGGAGCCCAGAGATGGTTTTAAGGTTTCTCCAGACCCCGCTGATGTTGCTCTGTTGCAGCTTGTCCTCCATCTTCTTCCTGAAGCTGTCCTTGCCTTCTCTGATCTTTCTCCTCAGCTCCCTCTGTATGGACTTCAGCATCTCCCTGTTCCCCGACCTGAAGATTCTCTTCTTCTCTATCACAAGTGTTTTTATCTCAGGGTTGATCCAGGGTTTGTTGTTTGAGCAACACCGTATGGTCTTGGTGGGAACAGTGTTGTCCACACAGAAGCTGATGTAGTCCGTTATGGTGTGAGTGAGGCCATCGATGTCTTCACCATGTGGATCGCAGAGCTGCTCCCAGACGGTGGTTTCAAAACAGCCCTTTAGAGTGTCCATTGCCTCCTCAGACCATAACTTCACTGAGCGCATGGCCGGAGGTTGTCTGTGTACTCGGGGTTTGTACACCGGCTGGAGATGAACCAAGTTGTGATCCGATCTCCCGAGTGGGGGGAGTTGTAATGAGGTGTACGCCTCCTTAGTGTTTGCACAGAATAAGTCCAGTATTTTATTATCTCTAGTGTGGCATGTGACATACTGGGTAAACGTGGGTAGAATGGGAGACAGTGAAACATGGTTGAAATCGCCTGAGATGAGGAGTAGAGCATCTGGGTGTTCTGTCTGCAGCCTGCCGGTTACTGAACGGATGACGTCACACGTTGTCCCAGCGTTCACCGTCGGATTTGCATAAACAACAATGCAGATCACGTGTGAGTATTCCCTCGGGAGATATGTAGGCTGCATGCTAACAGCTAGAAACTCAATGTCTTTGCTGCAGTGTCGTTGTTTAACAGTGATATGTCCCGGTCTGCACCAGTTGTTATTAACATAGATCATCACTCCACCGCCCCTTGCTTTGCCACTGTCTGGTGTTTGGTCTGCCCGTATCGCGTGGAAACCTTCCAGCTCAATGTTAGCATCTGCTGCTAGTTCAGATATGACATTCTATCAGCTCTGGACAAGCTCATTTCTGGGGAAAGTACTTTTAACTTGTACACTTTACAGTCCTTCTCTTGTTACCCCTACAAGAATAAAAACTTGAATCAGTACTTTAACCAGAATAGATGACATACAAGTACAGAAGGGTAACCTTTCACAACTCTGTTGTTTGGAGGTACATAGAATATGTATTTATACAGTATCTTCATGTATGTATACAGTAAATCTATACATTTTTCCATGTAACCTTGTGACTGCATTATTTTAATTGCTTTTAATCCCAGATCAAGTTTGTTTAGGGTTCAAAATGCATCATAAGTGTTAAATATATCTTGTTATACCTAACTAAGTACTGTTTATCTGTTGAAATATATGTATTTACCGGCTAATATAAACCCATAACAATATGGCCCCTGGTTATCGTTTTTTGGACAGCTGATCACTTTTTGGCATGACATAACAGGGGACCTCCGTCTCGTAATGCGCCGTAACACCACCTATTACAGAAATGACATAAATATTATGTTTAAAAGTGTCGTCAATGCTCACGCTACAGACTTGATCTAACAACGGCTGATAACTGAAATATTGATAATTACCGCTCTCCTTAAACGTAGCCGCCAATCTCTGCCATTAAAAATAAAACTGTTTTTGGATGGTAATACAGATTTGGAATAAAAGCAGTGCTCCCAAAGACACAACAAACTCCTACATGTTGACAAGCTAGCGCTGCTACTTCTTCTTCTCTCGATTACTGGCGGATAGCAAACAAGTGAGAGGTGCATACCGCCACCTTCTGTCTTCTCTGTTGTTCTGCGGGGGTTGGGCGCTTCACACTACGTAATGATGTAGCCCTAACGTAATCCCCGACCAGCTCCATATCGGTGGAAAACCAACTGGTTCTTATGAGTCACTCCAGAAGAACTGGTTAAGCACTCGCACCAGCCCCAGAACCAAACTAGCACTGGAACCGGTTTGGTGGAAAGAGGCCCTCTGAGGATCTGGAAAAAAAAGAATTGTTGCTCTACATAAAGATGGCCTAGGCTATAAGAAGATTGCCAACACCCTGAAACTGAGCTGCAGCACAGTGGCCAAGACCATACAGTGGTTTAACAGGACAGGTTCCACTCAGAACAGGCCTCGTCATGGTCGACCAAAGAAGTTGAGTGCACATGCTCAGCGTCACATCCAGAGGTTGTCTTTTGAAAATGGATGTATGAGTGCTGACAGCATTGCTGCAGAGGTTGAAGGGGTGGGAGGGTCAGTCTGTCAGTGCTCAGACCATATGCTGTACACTACATCAAATTGGTCTACATGGCTGTCATCCCAGAAGGAAGCCCCTTTTAAAGATGATGCACAAGAAAGCCCGCAAACAATTTGCTGAAGACAAGCAGACTAAGGACATAGATTACTGGAATAATGTCCTGTGGTCTGATGAGACAAAGATAAACTTATTTGGTTTACATGGTATCAAATGTGTGTGGTGGCAACCAAGTGAGGAATACAAAGACAAGTGTGTCTTGCCTACAGTCAAGCATGGTGGTGGGAGCGTCATGGTTTGGGGCTGCATCAGTGCTGCCTGCACTGGGGAGCTACAATTCATTGAGGGAACCATGAATGCCAACATGTACTGTGACATACTGAAGCAGAGCATGATCCCCATCCTTCAGAAATTGGGCCGCAGGGCTATTCCAACATGACAATGACCCCAAACACACCTCCAAGATGACCACTGCCTTGCTAAAGAAACTGAAGGTAAAGGTGATGGACTGGCCAAGCATGTCTCCAGACCTAAACCCTACTAAGCATGTGTAGGGCATCCTTATTCCAAAGGTGGAAGAGCGCAAAGTCTCAAACATCTACCAGCTCTGTGATGTCGTCATAGAGGAGTAGAAGAGGATTCTACTGGTAACCTGTGAAGCTCTAGTAAACTCCATGCCCAAGAGAGTTAAGAAAGCGCTGAAAAATAATGGTACCACACAAAATATTGACAGTTTGGGCACAATTTGTACATTTTCACTTAGGGGTGTACTCACTTTTGTTGCCAGCGGTTTAGATATTAATGGCTGTGTGTTGAGTTATTTTGACGAGACAGCATATTTACACTTTACACAAGCTGTACACTGACTACTTTACATTGTATCAAAGTGTCATCTTCAGTCTTGTTCCATGAAAAAAATGTAATATTTACAAAAATGTGAGGGGTGTACTCACTTTTGTGAGATACTGTACACACTGCACAATGTTTTCCTTTAATTTGAGCTTGAAATGATTCCAAAAATTTTCTTTATCTTTGCCAGCCCATCACTCTGCCATGGCACAGTTAAACAAATCTGCGTTTTGTTTAGGTAGCATGACCGGAAGAAGGTCGCACCAAAAGAAGGCCATATAGACCTGAAGTACTACATTAAACGACACGTTGACGCATAAATTAAACGCATAAGCCAATTAGTCGAGTAATCGTTGCAGCCCTACAATATATTAAACTCAAAATCCTTAAACTGGAAATTTAATACAAGTCTTCTGAACTGTAACTCCTTTTGTGAAAGAATTCTCTCTTTGTTAAAAGAAATCAAGCTAGACCAGGGGTCACCAACCTTTTTGAAACCAAGAGCTACTTCATGGGTATCGAGTCATGTGAAGGGCACCAGCTTGACACACTCCTCTAAAATAACAAATTGTATATATACAGTATATATATACATATACTGTATATATACACACACACACACACACACACACACACACACACACACACATAAATAATTATCAATAACTTAAGAGTGGGTAACAGACAAGATCAATATTCAACACTTTATTTTTATTAATCTCAGCAATTGTTCAGATGATCACTTCTACATTTCATTAAAAAAATGTCCAGTTTTCACCAGTCCCTTTTAACCATAAAAAACTAAACCCTTTTAATTCATGAACTATGTTGAACCATGTTTGAAAAAGTTATGCAACATTTAAGAAAAATCAACTTTCATATTAAATAAATCTTATCACATTTTTAACTGAACAAATCTGCTGCAATTCAGCTCAAAATCTGTTACATTTAATAAACACACTTTTGTGTGTTCTTCTTCACTGGAATTATATCCATACAGTTCTTGCCAAGAATCATGGTGGAGTAATAACCAGCGCTGTCCTTTCATGAGGAGAAGCTAAACAAGCACTGAGAGTGCTTATATGCACGGTGGCGCAGTGGTTAGCACCGCGGCAGCACAGTTTACCCTCGGCCGGGAGATCGCGGGGATCGTGGGTTCGATCCCTGCCCCCGGTCAACAGTGATCTGCGTGGAGTTTGCGTGGGTTTCCTCCCACATGCCAAAAACATGCAGGTTAGAGAGTTAAGGGGCGCTTGCGACCGGCAGCTGGTGGCTTGTCACCGGACTGCAGAACAAATCTACCTACGTATACAAAAAAAAAAAGAGTGGGCAGCAGTTTCATGACGCGTTGAAGTGCCGCTTCGCCGTCGCCTCGCAAATGAAACACACGCAGCTTCCTTTCACAGTAGTAAAAAAGAACTCTTCCTCCCGCTCACTTTGAAAATGATAAATTTTCTGTCTTTTTTTTTGGGCTAGGGAACAGCACTGCGTTCACCATCTTCACTGGCCGCTAGCTTACGCTCCAGCGCGAAGGTTTTGTCATGCGCACAATACTGACCTTTGAACTAGGTCAGAGTTCACCTTAACTTTACGTATAATAAACATATTTTCATTTTTTTTATTTTTAAGACATTGTCATTTTAAAATCTATATAAATGCAAGTGTGATTTTAAAAAATAGCGGCAGAAAAAATTACATCTTAGCAGATGGGAATGGTTTAACCCCTTGCACTCCGGTCAATTTCCCTAAAAACGCCAAAAAATAACGTGCCCAAAGTAAATCGAAAGCTGTTCTTCAACCCTTTGCAGCATCTTCATGGGGTTGGTCTCATTTAAAAGAAAACACTTTGAATTTTTTGGCAAAACAGTCATAATCTCTCTAAGTGCTCCGGCCACTGAGTTACAGCCATCTAAACATACTGAACTTGAAGAAAATAAATTTGGCCTGGGTGTTTTGTTGGATACAAATGCTTGCAAATAACACACAGCTTCAGATCCGGGCTGGAAAATGCAACAGAAATGTAGAACCAAGTGTTATCCAGCTGAGGTCAAAATTTTGTAACAATACCACAAACAAATGAATATATTTCACAGCTTTTTCCTCAAGTAGTTCCCAGGCGTTTTTGAACTGTGCCAAATGGCACAGTTTGGAAAAACGTCTGTAACTTTTGAATGATTCAATATAGAAGCTTCATCTTGGGCTCTAATGAAAGGTGACACTCAGGGCTGTGTGTGTGTGTGTGGGGGGGGGGGGGGTTGTCCCCCCACCCCAGCTACAGAGGACGGACATCGGCCATCGCTACATGACGGAATAGTCATGTGGCGACCGCAGCGCAGTCACCGTGGCTCCCCCCCCCTCGCTATAGAAGATTAGCGGGGGGGGGGGGCGTTCACGGTCCGGGCGCGGTGCACGAACCGTGTACCGCAGCACATGGACTTCGGACTTCCTGCGCCGCACAGTTGTAATTTACCGATCGGTCAAAAGTCATTTTTGATTACAATTTTCAGGGATAAAGAATAATTTAGCTTAAAACACTTACCTCTTCACAGCAGCAGTGTCCTGGCGAACTTCTCTTCCTCATTGTCAGACGAACGCGACGCTGGTTCCTTGTTACGGACTCGTGGTTCTGGTCTCGCGACCCTATCAAAACATAATTCCATGATTGCGGTTTTGCGCTTCCATGATTGCGGTTTTGGTGAATGATTTACGACCTTCGTCGTCAGCCTCCGTGGGTCTATGATGACCATGGAAGAGAATCCTAAACGTCTACTCTGCTGGAATAAAAAAAAAAAAAAGCACCGCCTGTGGCTGAAGAGGCCGATGCGCGAATGGCAGTCCCTGTCACACAGGTCGCACTTGTGGGTGGTCTCCGTGCTGCTGGGTCTGTGGGGTTCTTCCTGCGGGTCCTTTTTTCATCTGCTGCTGCAGCAGTCAGTCTCTTCACCCAGCCTTACACAAAACAGCTTGCGAACTTCTGTGCTTCAATTGGCTCGCTGCATTCACAGCGTTGGTAGGCGGGTCCTTCTTGTTAGGTTTTCAGTCATTGGTTCTTCAAGGTTTCAGAAACCCAATTCAAGGCTCTTATTAGTCGAATGAGAGGTCAATCATATCCGATCTGTTCGCGGCTGTGTCTGTAGTGGAAGAACGGAAATGCAGCTTTTTTTTCCAGTGCGCTCTTAGGACGCAGTGCCCTCGTGCGTCCTAGAGCGCACGAGAGCGTCCTCGTGCGCTCTAGGACGCAGAGATGTGCCCGTCCGCGGTACACAGGAGTGCAACAGGTTAAATACAATGTTAGAAGAATTGGCACACAAGAAGGGGGAAAAAATGGCATACTTATGGAAAAAAAAAATTAAATAAAAAAAATCATATCTAAAATAAATGCAATATGTAACCCAACCAAACTTAATGATGTAAACAACCTCGAATTGCATCACTTACAGTCATAGTTAGATGACCTCTACAAAGAAAAAGCCAAAGGTACTCATATTCGTTCAAGGGCTAAATCAATCATTCAATCAATCAAACTTTATTTGTATAGCACTTTTCAAACATTAGATGCTGTGCAAAGTGCTTTACATAGATAAAAATAGTAGACACATTTAGTTATATATACTTATGCGATACATCCTCACCCCTTCCAACCCTCCCATAAACAAATCCACAAAATAAACACACACACACACAGGCACATACAACCACTCCCTACTTGTCTTACACACATATAAAATAAAAGAGACATCACTAGGCACCATCCTGTGGAGCCTCCCACGCCGGGAGACCACACAGCCCATAAACACATAGCATGCCACAGAGGCCACCCCAACCACAACAGGCCGGGGCCCACACCACAGCTGTAGGCAGAGGCATAAAGCCCTCACCCACCCAAGCTACAGTGACCCACAAGACCAGCACCCCTGCAGACTGGCCAGGAAGCATCTGGCATGAGGGTCTCCACTGAGGAAACACGAGCTACAACACATTAAATACAAGCTAAAACTAAGAACACATAGAACAAAGGGAACTAAAAACCCATACTTATAAACTGAGCTAAGAACACATCAAAATAAGAGAATCTAAAAGCAAATGGAGCCAAGAAGAATGTAAAATAATTTAACATAAATGACTACTTCAATAATAGTTGAACAGGTTTGTTAAAAGCCAAATTTAAAAAGGTACAGAAAGAAACTAAGAGCACACAAAAACAAGAGGAACTAAAAACACATACTTAAAAACTGAACTAAAACACATCAGTAAGAAAAGATGAGAAAATCTAAAAAAAATGGCTCCAAGAAGTACATAAAACAATGTAACATAAATGACTACAGGTGCATCTCAATAAATTAGAATGTCATTGACAAGGTAATTCAGTTCAGAAAATGAAACTCCTATGTACGTATATTATATAGATTCATGACACACAGAGTGATATATTTCAAGTGTTTATTTCTTTTAATTTTGATGGTTATGGCTTACAGCTCAATAAAACCCCAAATTCAGTTTCTCAAAAAACAGAATATTATATAAAATTATTTTTAAAAAATGGATTTTTAATAGAAACATTGGCCGATGAAAACTGTCCATGCACACACTTAATACTTGGTCGGGACTCCTTTTGCATGAATTACTACATCAATGTGGTGTGGCATGAAGGTGATCAGCCTGTGGTACTGCTGAAGTGTTAAAAAGGCCCAGGTTGCTTTGATAGCAGCCTTCAGTTCATCTCCATTGTTGGGTCTGGTGTCTCTCATCTTCCTCCAAACAATACTCCATAAATTCTCCATGGAGTTGAAGTAGGGCTAGTTTTCTGGCCAATCAAGCACAGTGATACCATGGTCATTAAACCCGGTTTTGGTACTTTTGGCATTGTGGACAGGCACCAAGTCTTCCTGGAAAATGAAACCAGCATCTCCACAAAGCTTGTCAGCAAAGGAAAGCATAAAGTGCTCTAAAATTTCCTGGTAGATGGCTGCACTGACTTTGGACTTGACAAAACACAGTGGACCAACACCAGCAGAGAACATGGCTCCTCAAATAATCACTGACTGCAGAAACTTCACACTGGACCTTAAGTAACTTATGGGGCTTTTCCACTAGTACCTGTTTGGCCCTGTTCGGTTCAGTACCTTTTCCACTAGCACGCTTTAGCGCGACATGGGACGGCTCAGCACGCTTTGTACGCTTTTCCACAAGCCCCAACATGGTTTAACAGCCACGATTCTCAGCCCCACTCCAGGGCAGGGTACAGCAGTGCTGAGCTGTGCCGTGTTGTGACGTTAACAGACTGGTCGCCGCTGATTGGTCAGGTCGTAACCGGCGCTGATTGGTCAGGTTGTAACCGCCCCTCTCCTCCTCCTCTTCTACCGAATCTTCACGACCTTCTCAATAAAGTTTTTGAAAAAAAAAAAAAGAATCTTCACGACCGCCATGACTCAGCACGCAACCACTGTTGGCGGTTTCTTTTCAGTGTATTGCTGTGCTATTTTCATTTATTCTCTATCAAAAATGGCTTCGCGTAATAAGGGTGTTCCATGGACCAATAAGGAGGTGCAATGTCTGCTCACTGCATTGTCAGACAAACGTATCCAGCGCGAGTTAGACGGAGCCACCCGGAATGAAAAAATATACCGGGAGGTCTCGACATCGGAGTCCTTTAACGGTGAGTTTTAATTTTTTTTTATTGTGCGTTTTTTCGCAAATATATTCAGTTAGACGCTCAGTTTATTTATGCAATAAAAAAGCTGTTCATTTGTGGATGATGATCGCTGCTTTATTGCAGCACACTGCGGACTAAAGCTTTTATTTTAATTATTCATGTGAACAATACGCTGAAATAATCTTATGTAATCTTGTTAAAAACTATTGTCTTTTCTGTATATCTTGCACTTTCGTGCTGTATTTTATTGTGTGCATTTTCCTTGTAGAATCATCCCACGCGTCCACCGTGCCAGCCCGCCCGGATTCATTCAACCGAGCCTTCCTGACCCAGAGCAGGCAGAGACAGCTTCATTCAACCGAGCCTTCCTGACCCAGTTTGGGAAGCTGGTGTAGAGGCACTCAGTGGTCGGCGTGTATAAAATGTCGATTAACCTTCATGTTGTGTTGCAAAGTTTTTTTTTTCTTTTAATATTTTGTATATAATAAAATGGAATTGTTTTGGAAAGTGTGGTTTGTCTGTTATAAAACTGAATTATAAAACAGTATAATTACATAGAAATTCCATTGCCTAGTCTGATGAAAATGATGCTGATCATCCTGTCAGGGGTCAACCATTGTAAAGGTAATGTAATTTTTAACTAGACCAAAAAACAAATGTTTTTGTAAGCTTTCTGTTCTTTTTATTGAAATATCATAAAAAATTAGCACCACATGATCAATTTATAAACTTTGGGTAAATTTTTTATGTTAACTTATAAGAAGTTGCACAGTTGGACTTTAAAATGCAGCAGGAGAGACTGATGAAGCTTACAAGTCAAAGTAGGTACAAGTATATGTAAATGTCTTCTCTGGTTAAACTCTCTGGACTTAATTGTGAGATAAAACCACAGAGCGAGCAAGGCAATAATCCTTGGATCCTCCATTTTTTGTCTCGTGTAAATAAGGGCTCAGTCGGGTGCGTAACGTCACGGGAGTGTGGCCCCGCCTCGCTGGGAGTCTGGCGCCGCCTCGCTTCTAAAACCTCCTAACACAAACCATCACAGCACAAGCACAACACCGTGCTAATGGAGACAGAAGCATTCCGAGCCGTACTGAAGTGAATCGAGCCGTACCGAGGTGTGCTGGGCTTGTGGAAAACAGGCTTATGTAGGCTTTTCCATTAGGAACTGAAACAGTTTCAGTCCCGATTTTTAAGACCTACTCCAGACTGGTTCTAACCATGCCATACTGACCTGAAAATGTGACGTCAAAAGACTGCAGGCCACTGGGCAGGGCATAACGTCATGAGAGTGACGTTTTTAGGCTGAATTACAGAATCACAAGCTGCCATTTGCAAAGATTTGTCCATGAGCCAGCAAGCAAGCGTCAGTATAAACAACAATAGAATGGATCCACAGAAATCAACACCATGGTCTAGCAGAGTTTTCTGTGCCTTTTCAGCTGATGAGAGAATCCAGAGAGAACTAGACACCCAAAATGAATTTACGGCCACGAGAGCATCCAACTTCAGCAGTTGAAAGCCGTGATATTAGGATATAGAGAATGGTGAGTGATGTGGTATTATGCATCTTTTACGTTATTTATCCCAGCAGTGGAACATTCACTTTGAACAAACAACATCACTGTCTCTTGTGTGCAGACAATGAGCTAGTTAGCCGTCAATGCCAACTCTGTGCTCTGTGCTCTCCTTGTATTTTGCGCTTCTGTCAACAATATCTGATGAAATAAGCTAGTTATAATCCTGGTTAAAACGGTGGTTTTTTACATGTTACACTTTTGCGCTGTGCTACATGTACAGTGCGGCAAAAAAGTATTTAGTCAGCCACCAATTGTGCAAGTTCTCCCACTTAAAAGATGAGAGAGGTCTCCAATTTTCATCATAGGTATACCTCAACTATGAGAGACAAAATGAGAAAAAAAAAATCCAGAAAATCACATTGAAGGATTTTTAATGAATTAATTGGTAAATTCCTTGGTAAAATAAGTATTTGGTCACCTACAAACAAGCAAGATTTCTGGCTCTCACAGACCTGTAACTTCTTCTTTAAGGAGGCTCCTCTGTCCTCCACTCGTTACCTGTATTAATGGCACCTGTTTGAACTCGTTATCAGTATAAAAGACACCTGTCCACAACCTCAGTCAGACTCCAAACTCCACTATGGCAAAGACCAAAGAGCTGTCAAAGGACACCAGAAACAAAATTGTAGACCTGCACCAGGCTGGCAAGACTGAATCTGCAATAGGTAAGCAGCTTGGTGTGAAGAAATCAACTGTGGGAGCAATTATTAGAAAATGGAAGACATACAAGACCACTGATAATCTCCCTCGATCTGGGCCTCCACGCAAGATCTCACCCCATGGGGTCAAAATTATCATGAGAACGGTGAGCAAAAATCCCAGAACCACACGGGGGACCTAGTGAATGACCTGCAGAGAACTGGGACCAAAGTAACAAAGGCTACATCAGTAACACACTACGCCGCCAGGGACTCAAATCCTGCAGTGCCAGATGTGTCCCCCTGCTTAAGCCAGTACATGTCCAGGCCCGTCTGAAGTTTGCTAGAGAGTGTTTGGATGATCCAGAAGAGGACTGGGAGAAAGTCATTGGTCAGATGAAACCAAAATAGAACTTTTTGGTAAAAACTCAACTTGTCGTGTTTGGAGGAGAAAGAACACCATACCTACTGTGAAGCATGGGGGTGGAAACATCATGCTTTGGGGCTGTTTTTCTGCAAAGGGACCAGGACGACTGATCCATGTAAAAGAAAGAATGAATGGGGTCATGTACCATGAGATTTTGAGTGAAAACCTCCTTCCATCAGCAAGGGCATTGAAGATGAAATGTGGCTGTATCTTTTAGCATGACAATGATCCCAAACACACCACCCGGGCAACGAAGGAGTGGCTTCGTAAGAAGCATTTCAAGGTCCTGGAGTGGCCTAGCCAGTCTCCAGATCTCAACCCCATAGAAAATCTTTGGAGGGAGTTGAAAGTCCACGTTGCCCAGTGACAGCCCCAAAACATCACTGCTCTAGAGGAGATCTGCATGGAGGAATGGGCCAAAATACCAGCAACAGTGTGTGAAAACCTTGTGAAGACTTACAGAAAACGTTTGACCTGTCATTGCCAGCGAAGGGTATATAACAAACTATTGAGATGAACTTTTGTTACTGACCAAATACTTATTTTACCGAGGAATTTACCAATTAATTCATTAAAAATCCTTCAATGTGATTTTCTGGATTTTTTTTTCTCATTTTGTCTCTCATAGTTGAGGTATACCTATGATAAAAATTGGAGACCTCTCTCATCTTTTAAGTGGGAGAACTTGCACAATTGGTGGCTGACTAAATACTTTTTTGGCCCACTGTACTTAAGTTGTATGTACTTTCATTCTAGAGTCCAACCAGCATCTTCTGTGACACTTGCAATGTTTAGCAGTACACAGCAATGTGTGATGACTGGTAAGTTGCACATCCCGTTATTTTTTTTTTTATTGGTGGTGGACAAAGTACTCAAATCCTTTGCTTTTTAAGTTAAAATGTAGGTAAAGTGTCAAAATTAAAGAAGCACAATTTCCACTTAACATGAAAGGGACTGAACTGAATTTATTTGATTGCGTGAATATTAATTACAGAATAATTGAAAATGAATGGCACATCTAATATTAGCCAATGTATAATAAACAGCTTGTTTTTGTTTTTTTTTGTCAGGTCACTTGTGTGATCCTTTATGACTTCTATTTATAATAGTGTATCTTGAACTTTGAGGAATGGGAGTTGTTCAGTCACCATTAAAATTTAGTTTATATGTGTAGTTTTGTCCATCATCAATATAATCAGGCAGTACCATAACAACAGAACACATTACAAATACAATGGTGTGAAAAAGTGTTAGCCCCCTTCCCGATTTCTCATTTTTTTGCATGTTTGTCACACTTAAATGCTTCAGATCATCAAACAAATTTAAATATTAGACAAAGACAACACAAGTAAACACAAAATGCAGTTTTTTAAATTAAAGTGTTTATTATTAAGGGTAAAAAAAATCCAAACCTACATGACCCTGTGTGAAAAAGTGATTGCCCCTAAACTTAACTTGTTGGGCCACCCTTAGCAGCAACAACTGCAATCAAGTGCTTGCGGTAACTTGCAATGAGTCTTTTACAGCGCTGCAGCGGAATTTTGGCCCACTCATCTTTCCAGAATTGTTGTAATTAAGCCACATTGGAGGGTGTTTGAGCATGAACTGCCTTTTTGAGGTCATGCCACAGAATCTCAATCAGATTCACGTAAGAACTTTGACTAGGCCACTCCAAAGTCTTCATTTTGTTTTTCTTAAGCCATTCAGAGGGGGACTTGCTGGTGTGTTTTGGATCATTGTCCTGCTGCAGAACCCAAGCGCGCTTCAGTTTGAGGTCATGAACAGATGGCCAGACATTCTCCTTCAGGATTTTTTGGTAGACGGCAGAATTCATGGTTCCATTTACCACAGCAAGTCTTCCAGGTCATGAAGCAGCAAAACAGCCCCAGACCGTCACACTACCACCACCATATTTTACTGTTGGTATTATGTTCCTTTTCTGAAATGCTGTGTTCCTTTTACGCTGGATGTAATGGGACACACACCTTCCAAAAAGTTCAACTTTTGTCTCGTCAGTCCACAGAGTATTTTCCCAAAATGCTTGGGGATCATCAAGATGTTTTCTGGCAAAACTGAGACGAGCCTTTATATTCTTTTTGCTCAGCAGTGGTTTTCGTCTTGGAACTCTGCCATGTAGGCCAACTTTGCCCAGTCTCTTTCTTATGGTGGAGTCATGAACACTGACCTTAACTGAGGCAAATGAAGCCTGCAGTTATTTGGATGTTGTTGCGAGGTCTTTTGTGACCTCATGAATGAGCCATCGCTGCGCTCTTGGGGTAATTTTGGTCAGCTGGCCACTCCTGGGAAGGTTCACCACTGCTCCATGTTGTTGCCATTTGTGGATAATGACTCTCACTGTGGTTTGCTGGAATTCCAAGGCTTTAGAAATGGCTTTATAACCTTTTCCACACTGATAGATCTCAGTTACTTTGTTTCTCATTTGTTCCTGAATTTCTTTGGATCGCAGAATGATGTCTACCTTTTGAGGATCTTTTGGTCTACTTCACTTTGTCAGGCAGGTCCTATTTAAGTGATTTCTTGATTGAGAACAGGTGTGGCAGTAATCAGGCCTGGGTGTGGCTAGAGAAACTGAACTCAGCTTTCCAAAGATGTGATAAACCACAGTTAATTTATTTTTTGTTTTTATTTTTTTTTATTTGTTTTTTTGGGGGGGGCAATCACTTTTTACACACAGGGTCATGTAGGTTTGAAATTTTTTTTTCCCCTTAAAAATAAACACCTTCATTTAAAAACTGCATTTTGTGTTTACTTGTGTTGTCTTTTGTCTAATATTTAAATTTGTTTGATGAGCTGAAACATTTAAGTGTGACAAACATACAAAAAAATGAGAAATATTGAAGGGGGGCAAACACTTTTTCACATCACTGTATATGAGACCCACTGTAATGCTTCCTTTTATATTTCAGAAATACAAGTACAAAACACCGCCCACACTTGAAGCCAGGGTGACACAGCGGTGACAGAGCGATGGCTAAACTTTTATTGATAAAAATTGCATATGTTGACTGAGTGACTCCATACTCGGGGATGCACACCCTCAGTTAAAAGTACTAGATTCCATTCAACTGAAGGTATCAACTCATTCTGATTGCTGAGGCCACAGTAAAAACAGATGATTTTAAACATAACCCAACCCTTGTAAAACCTACTTCACTGAAGTGCAGCTACATGAAAATTGTGGTTAAAAAGAACAACAACATACTTTTTTGGTCACATTCCACCACTGGCTGTTAGCAACAAGTGTATTTCCCAAATATGTTTTAAACTTGCTTTAATTAACTATCACCCATTTCTCTCTTTTCATCTAGACAAGAGGAAAACGATCCACCTCAAACTGGAACTTGGGTCACTATTTACAGAGATGCAGGCTGAAGATCTGCTGAACCGGGACCAGCTTGAGTGGCACATCCAGTTGCTTCTCAGTGAGGCTAGCATGTGTGACCCATTCAAGTTTTGTTTTTTGTTGTTTTTTTTTTGTTTTTTTTAACAGTTTGAATTTTGCACATTCTAAATAATCTGGAATTTGCTGCTGATTGTGAGAAACAATTAAGTGACTTATGTGTTTGCACCATGATTTTCTATTTTGTCTGTTAAGACACCGGTGCGAAAGGAGTCAACAGTACAAACCATTTATCAGTGACATTGAAAATAATGGCTCATATTAAAGGAAAAAGTAACCAAAAACAATTATTTTATTTAATGAAGACTGTATTGTTGCATGTGCCAGTGCAGAAGACCCTGCACACTTTAGTGATAGTACCAGTATATGGAGGAATTCTGGGCCAAATTAGCATCTGTATTTTCTAATAATGGGTTAGGGCAGGGGTGTCCAATCGACTGCCATGGAGGGCCAAGACCCTGCAGGCTTTACCTCCAACCAGTGTCTTCAACAGCAGATTCCACGGAATTTCTTCTACTGACTGATGATCAGTGAAAACACCTGCTGAAGAGACTGGGTAGAAGAGAGAACCTGCAGGGGCTTGGCTCTCCATGGCACATGATTGGACACCCCTGAGTTAGGGTTTAATGGGATTTAACATTTTAACACAAACTGCTTTATGGCTCATAATTCTGTTGGCAGACTTACACCAAACCAAAAGTGATTTCTCAAACCACTGGATTGTTCTTAGACAGCTTTTCCAATCTTTTAGTATTTAATTTATGCCACTTGGTGGTAACCTTCACACATAAAACAAAAGTGGAGACAAATCTGCAAAAAGTACAAAGGTTTATTGTCAAAATTCCTAGTGCTATACTAAATGAAAACATGTAGATAGATAGATAGATAGATAGTTTATTTCGAACACAAAAATATAACAAAAAACAAGCAATTGGCAAATGCAATAAAGTTACAGTATACACTGTTCGAAAGGGAGAAGGAAGAAGTGAACACTTATTAATTCAAACTCCTCTTTTCCATAGATACACCCATGTGAATTTTATACAAATTATCACCTTTAAGACCCCAAGTAAACAATTTACTGTATTTTTTACAAATCAACATTAACACCCATCCATTCTAACATACAATGAAGTCCATACATCAAAACCAGCCTCAAACAACACAGATATACACAGTGCTGTCCCACCCACCACTCCATAGTGTCCCATAATGTCCAAGAGTGAACATAATGAATCGTACATATAAATACTACCCTTCTAACATATATCCTTTCAGCAAATGGTGCTTATACCTCTTTTTGAATTGATTTCTGTTTGTACATAGTTTCAGTTCCGGCTCCAGACTGTTCCACAAATCCACCCCACAGACAGATATGCACATACTTTTCTTGGCTGTATGTATTTTGGGTTTTGTAAAGTTTAAGTCTCCTCTCAAATTGTGATCATTGTCTCTTTTTTTAAATATTATTTGTATATTAGTTGGGAGTTGATTGTTAATTGCCCTGTACATTACTTGTGCTGTCTTAAATTTAACTAAATCGATGAACTTTATGACATGTGACTTTAAGAACAACAAATTGGTATGGTCTCTATATCCTGCATTGTTTATTATCCTTATAGCTTTTTTTTGTAATGTGCATAACCTCCCGTAAACCAGAGTTGCAGACTTTGACACTGAGCTGTTCAGGGATCGTCACTTCCTTGTGGTAACGTATCGTCACTTCCTGTTTTGCTGTCTGCCTGTGTGGTTTGCTCTCCGGATCTCTAGCCACTAGCTATGGCTACTACCTCTCTTTCCTCTCCTCTGGTGTGCTCTCTCTGTCAGATGTTTAGCTACACCTCTGCCTCTTTTAGTGATAACGGTAAATGTAATAAATGTTGTCTTTTTGAGGCGCTCGAGGCGAGGTTGTCTGATTTGGAATCCCGGCTCCGCTGCATTGAAACACCGTCTGCGCCAGTTAATCTCGACGGACGCCCATTAGCTGCAGCAGAGCTAGCTAGCTTAGGCCCCCCTGTCAGTGGTTCCCCGGCTCTCCTCAGCAGCGAGGAGACTGGGTGAGTGACGGTGAGAAGGAAGCCTAGTCGCAAAGCCCCGGTTCACCACCAACCTGTTCACGTTTCTAATCGTTTTTCCCCGCTCAGCGACACACCCGCTGAGGAAAAAACTCTGATCATTGGCGACTCTGTAGTCAGAAACGTGAACCTAGAGACTCCAGCAGTCATAGTCCAATGTATTCCTGGGGCCAGAGCAGGCAACATCGAGTCAAATTTGAAAATGCTGGCTAAAAGTAACTGTAAATATTCCACAATTGTTATTCACGCCGGCATTAATGACATCCGTCTCCGGCAGTCGGAAGTCACGAAACTTAATATAGAATCGGTGTGTGACTTTGCAAAAACGATGTCTGCCACTGTAGTATTCTCTGGGCCCCTCCCCAATCTGACCAGTGATGACATGTTTAGTCGCTCGTCATCCTTGAACCGCTGGCTGTCTGTGTGGTGTCCTAAAAATGACGTGGGCTACATTGACAATTGGAGCTCTTTTTGGGGAAAACCTGGTCTTATGAGACGAGACAGCATTCATCCCACTTTGGATGGTGCTTCTCATTTATCTAACAATCTGGCATCTTTTTTATCCAAATTTCCAAAACCATGACTACTCAGAGTTGGGACCAGGAAGCAGAGTCTCAGTCTTACACGCCTCTCTGCAGCTCCTCTTCATCCGCCACCCCTCAGCTTAGCCCCTGTCTTCCCCATCAGAGAATCGTTGTCTGCTCCCTCCAAAGTGAATAAAAATATAATGTATAAGCATCCCAAAGTGATAAAGCAAAATATTGGTAAAACTCAAATTAAACATAAAGCCTCTAAATTGAATGATTTGGCCTCTGTTCCTCCTCATAATTTAAAAATTAAATGTGGTTTATTAAATATTAGGTCTCTAACTCCCAAGTCTCTGTTAGTCCATGATCTGTTAATTGATCATCAGATTGATTTAATTTCCCTTACAGAGACTTGGTTAGGACAAGAGGATTATGTTGGTTTAAATGAATCAACCCCCTCTGGTTATTTAAACTGTCAAAATCCCAGAAGTTCTGGTCGTGGAGGAGGAGTAGCAACAATTTACCATTCCAAATTACTAGTTAATGTAAAGCAAAAAACATGTTATAATTCCTTTGAGGGCCTGGTCCTCAGTATTGGGCACTTTAGCAATTTCAGGTTAAACCCAATTTTATTTGCCATTGTTTATCGTCCCCCATCAACCTATTCAGAATTATTATCCGAATTTGCTGATTTCTTAGCTGATTTAGTGTTGAAATCTGATAGAATAATTATAGTAGGGGACTTTAATATACATGTGGATGTAGATAGTGACTGCCTTAATGTGGCTTTTAATTCAATATTAGACTCGATTGGGTTTTCTCAGAAAGTAGGAAATTCTACTCATTACCTCCACCATACATTGGACCTTGTTCTGACATATGGCATAGAAATAGAAAATCTTGTAGTGTCTCCTCATAACCCTGTACTGTCAGACCATTGTCTGTTAACCTTTGATTTTACTATTTCTGACTATTTGGCTCCTAAAGAAAAATATTATCACAGTAGATGCCTCTCAGATGATGCTGTTTCCAAATTTATGCAGATTGTTTCCTCTATGCCATGTGTCAACACAACGGAAATAAGCTATAGACAGCTTGCTCCTTCTGTAATTGATAACATGGTGGATAGTGTTTCAGCTTCTCTGCATCAGGCTCTAGACTTGGTGGCCCCCTTAAAAAAGAAAAAGTCTAATCAGAGATTTTTAACTCCTTGGTTCAACACAGAAACTCGTAGCTTAAAACAGAAGACTCGTCAATTAGAAAGAAAATGGCGCTCTACTAATTTAGATGAAATCTATTTAGCTTGGAGAAATCATCTTTTAATTTATAAAAAATCTCTTAGAAAAGCTAGAACGAGTTATTACTCTGCATTAATAGAAGAGAACAAGAATAATCCCAGGTTTCTTTTCAGTACTGTAGCCAGGTTGACAAAGAGTCAGGACTCTGTCAATCCTAGCATCCCCTTAGAGCTTACTAGTCAGGACTTTATGAACTTTTTCAATAATAAAATTTCATCCATCAGAGATAAAATCAATCAGATTCTTCCCACAGTTAACTTAAATACTGTAACTACTACAACTCCTTCTATTGATGTCTGTCTTGATGAGTTTACTCCAATCGACCTTTGTGAGTTAGACAAAGTAGTTTCCTCATCCAAACCTTCAACTTGTCTTTTAGATCCTATTCCTACCAGGTTATTTAAAGAAGTCTTCCCACTTATTGGTAGCTTTATTCTTCATATAATCAATTCTTCATTAACTTTAGGCCATGTACCGCAGGCTTTTAAAACGGCTGTAATTAAACCCTTACTCAAAAAGCCAACGCTAGATCAAGGAGCTTTAGCTAACTATAGACCAATCTCTAATCTCCCTTTCATTTCAAAAATCTTAGAAAGAGTTGTTGCTACGCAATTATTTGACCACCTGCAGGGAAATGGTTTACTTGAAGAGTTTCAATCTGGGTTTAGAATCCATCATAGTACTGAAACAGCCTTAGCGAAGGTCACTAACGACCTCCTCATTGCATCTGATAATGGACTAGTTTCTGTACTTGTCCTTTTAGATCTTAGTGCAGCTTTTGATACTATTGATCATAATATTCTACTTGATAGATTAGAACACTATGTTGGACTTAATGGAACTTCGTTGCAGTGGTTTAGATCTTATTTATCTGATAGGTTCCAGTTTGTTCATGTAAATGATGAGTTTTCTTTCAGCTCAAAGCTTAGTCATGGAGTTCCACAGGGATCTGTGCTAGGCCCTACTCTTTTTAGTTTATATATGCTTCCGTTAGGCAACATTATTAGAAAGCACTGTATACATTTTCATTGTTATGCAGATGACACACAATTATACCTGTCAATGAAGCCAGATGATACTAATCAATTAGCCAAGTTAGAAGCCTGTCTTAAGGAAATCAAAGCTTGGATGACTTGTAATTTCCTGCTATTAAATTCAGATAAGACTGAAGTCATTCTTGTTGGTCCAAAAAACCTTAGAAATTCCTTTCCAAATCAAACTTTCAGTTTGGACGCAGTTACTCTTTCTCTTAATAGCTCTGTGAGGAACCTTGGAGTTATTTTTGATCAGGATTTGTACTTCAATTCACATATTAAATTTGTTTCTAAGACTGCCTTCTATCATTTGCGTAATATTGCCAAGATTAGGAGCATCTTGTCTCAGAGTGACGCTGAGAAGCTGATCCACGCTTTTGTTAGCTCGAGATTAGATTATTGTAATTCTTTATTATCAGGCTGTCCTAAAACATCTTTAAAAAGTCTTCAGCTGATCCAAAATGCTGCAGCAAGAGTTTTAACAGGTACTAGAAAGAGAGATCATATCTCTCCGGTTCTGGCCTCCCTTCATTGGCTTCCCATAGAGTTTAGAATTAAGTTTAAAATCCTTCTTCTCACTTACAAAGCTCTAAACAATCAGGCTCCTTTTTATTTAAAAGATCTGATACTACCGTATTATCCTAACAGAGCACTACGCTCTCAAAATGCAGGATTACTTGTAATACCTAGAATCTCCAAAAGTACAATGGGAGGCAGAGCCTTCAGTTATCAAGCTCCTCTCCTGTGGAATCAGCTGCCAATCTGGATTCGGGAGTCAGACTCGATCTCTGTTTTTAAGAATAGGGCTAAAACCTACCTTTTTGATCTAGCCTACAATTAGGGAGGGATCATGTGTTTCTGAACCCTCCCTTAGTTATGCTGCTAATAGGTTTAGTCAGCCGGGGGACCTCCAGTAATGCACTGGGCCTCACTCCTTTCCTCACTCTCTATGAAATATTTTTTTTTTGCTGGTCATTAACATTTGTTTGTTCTCTCCCATAGATTGAGTCCCCATCGAGCTGTTTGCTCTCTACATGTCTGTTCTTTTCTTCTTCTCTATCCCCTCACCCCCCAGCCAGTCGCAGCAGATGACTGCCCCTCCCTGAGCCTGGTTCTGCTGGAGGTTTCTTCCTGTTAAAAGGGAGTTTTTCCTCTCCACCGTCGCCAAGTGCTTGCTCACAGGGGATCGCCTGATTGCTGGGGTCTTTCTGCAACTGTGGGGGTCCCCCCTACAGTTGATAGTGCTATGAGATGACTGTTGTTGTGAAATGGCGCTATATAAATAAAGTTGAATTGAACTGAATATTGCTTGTAGGTTGGTCTTGTAGGTGTTTCCCCAGACTTCTACACAGTAGTTAAGATAAGGTAAAAACAGTGAATTGTACAATAAGACCAATGATTTATAGTCCAAGTTGTGTCTTGTCTTCCCCAGTATGCCTATACATTTTGCTAATTTAGCCCGGATGTGACTGATGTGAGGTCATTTTATTGTCTAGCGTCACCCCCAGAAACTTATTTTCCTGTACTGTTTCTATTCTGGTATCATCTATCGTTACCATTATTTCATGATTTATTTTATAATTTCCAAACAACATAATCTTTGGTTTTTTTTAGATTTAGAGATAATTTATTTTTGTTGAACCACTGCGTTCATTTTTCCATTTCAGTTGTGACCACCTCTAAAACCTGCTGCAAATTTTCACCAGTGCAAAGGAAATTTGTGTCATCCGCAAACAAAATAAATTTCAGAATTTTTGATACTTGGCATATGTCATTTATACACAAGATAAAGAGTTTGGGTCCCAAAACTGACCCCTGGGGCACACCACAAGTGATGTCCATGAAGGGTGATTTGTGCTCTCCAATTTGTACAAATTGTTGTCTGTTACTTAAATAACTTTCCACCCAACTGAGTCCTACCCCTCTTATCCCATACCTTTCCAGTTTCCTTAGTAGTATTCTGTGGTCAATGGTGTCAAAAGCTTTCTTTAAATCTATAAATACCCCTACAGCAACCTTTTTTTTAATCTATACAACTAGTAATTTCTTCTATAAGTTCGATCAGTGCCAAAGATGTAGATTTATCTGCTCTAAAACCATACTGGCTATCTGTAAGGAGGTTGTGTTTTTCAATGAAATCATCCAGTCTCTTAGTGAAGATTTTTTCAAGTATTTTGGAGAATTGTGAGAGCAAAGAGACTGACCTGTAATTTGTGAAGCGATGACCGTCTCCTGTTTTGTATAGAGGTATTAGTTTTGCTATTTTCATTTTGTCTGGAAATGTACCAGTTTGAAATGACAGGTTACAGATGTGGGTGATTGGCTTAACAATTCCCTCAATTACTTTTTTCACTATTGTCATGTCAATTTCATTCCAGTCCGTTGAGTTTTTGTTCTTAAATTTACTCACAGTCTCGATAATTTCCTTTTCAGTAACTGCACCCAAAAAGATTGTGTTTGGATTTCTATCCTCTATTTCATTCACAGAACCACTGTGGTTTGTTTCCGGTGTCACTACTGATTTTGCTAATTCAGGACCAACGTTTACAAAAAATTTATTGAAACCACTGACCACATCTTTCATATTATTAATCAAACTGCCATTTTCGATAAAATATTCTGGATAATTTGCATACTTAGGACGATTACTAATAATCCCATTGAGTACTTGCCATATTCCTCTTATATTTTTGTTATCCTCTAGTATTCTGTTGTAATATTCTTTCTTACAGGTTCTCATTATAGTAGTAAGCTTATTTTTATATCTTTTATATTTGATCTCAGCTTCCACCATTCTGCTTTTAATGAATTGTTTATATAATGTATTCTTCTTTTCACATGCATTTATTAACCCCTTGGTGATCCAAGGAATGTTTTTTTTTTTGTTGTATGTCACTATTGTTTTATAGGACAGTATTTATTGTACAATGATTGAAATATTTGTAAAAATTTATCATATGCTCTATTTATGTCATTTTCATCATAAACTATCATCCAATCTTGTATTAATAATTCCTTTGTCAGTAAATACATTGATTCTTCGGTTCTTATACTTTTATATTTAATATTTTTGGTTTACTTTTTCTTCCTATAATCACATTGATAGACAACAAAAATCGGCAGGTGGTCACTGATATCATTCAATAAGAGCCCACTCCTGATATTATTTTCCATAATGTTTGTGAATATGTTATCTATTAGTGTGGCACTGTGTGACGTGATTCTGCTTGGTCCGGTAATTATTGGATGTATGCCCATGCTGTACATTGTGTTGATAAATTCTTCTGTCAAACTATGTTGTTTTGAGTTAATCAGATCTATATTGAAATCCCCACAGATGAACTTAACTTTATGAGTTAGTTTTGCGTACATTTTTTCCATCCAGTCCTTAAATAAGTCAATGTTTGATCCAGGTGTTCTATATACACAGCTCACTACTACATTCTTCACATTGTCCAGACAGATTTCTATTGTAATACATTCAAATAAATCATCCACAGTTACTGTCAGATTTTCAACAACCTTGTATTGCAAGCTCTTGTCAACATAAATTGCAACTCCTCCTCCTTTTTTCACTTTTCTATTTATATAATTTAATTCATAGCCATCCATGGTAAAATCCACTCCTTTCTCTTCACTGAGCCACGTCTCTGATATTGCCACAATATTGAATGTGTAGAGGATGTGCTCGAATGATGAGGCTGAGTTCATTTCTCAGGTTCAGCTTTATTGACAGAACACATCGTCTAGCATTCTCAAAGCAGGAAGAAGAGGAAGAATCATATCACATCACCCTTTTATATGTTTCCAGCATCAGAACTCAAGTCACATGGTGCTTCAGTAAACATACAGTCACAAAGCATCCCTTTGAACCATCACCATTGTCTCTCATTCATTGATGAACCGGTAATCCCTTCGGGGCATCTTCTGTGGGACAAAAAGGCAAATCTCACATCTCCTCGTTATCTTCTGCAGATTCGAGTCCTTTGTCCTTCCAGACGTGAAACCCCCAATACACATGCAGTCATATCTCTGTGGAAATGTGAGCCCAACATGTGTGTCACCCACACTACCCCCCCCCCCCAAACGTCTATTAAGGGCAAAACATGCATGGCATAAAGAAGAAAAACACAAAACACTCCACATATCACTAATCAATCCACCAACTGCCTGGGTTTTAACCTTCTGCCGAATCTGCTGCAACCTGGCTTTGCTGCCCCTGCAGCGTCTCTCTGCATCTGTGGATTAAAGCTGTTAGCACGTCTCTGTGAAGATTCTGGAGAATGTCCTTTCGGCGGCCTGCCACGGCGGGGGGGCCTCGCGAGCTGCACTTGCTCATCAGCCAAAACAAAAGCGGGTTTGAGCCTGTTTATGCAAATCAACTCCCTTCTGCCCCCTAAATCTAGCAGAAAATGCTTCTGCCCGGTCTCCAGCGCTCTGAACGGTCTGTCATAAAACGGTCGCAAACTTGGACGCTGAGCATCATGTCTAACAAAAACAAACTCTGCATTTTTTAAAGCCTTTGGCACAAAAACGTGTGGGAAACTGTGATGGACTGGGCCAGGGAGTGTGTTTGCTCCCGAGTCGCTCTGCCACGGCTGAGCAGGGGGGCCATCGATGACCATAGTTCAGAAATAAATTGGGGACCCCTGTCAGACGTCATGTCCGACGGGACACCGAAACGCGCAACCCACGCTGCTAAAAATGCTCGCGCATCTTCTTCCGCTGCGGTTGATGTCAGAGGAATCGCCTCTGGCCAACGCGTGGTGCGATCCACCATCATCAAAAGATGTGTGTGCCCGTGTGATGGTGGGAGCGGGCCCACCAAGTCAACATGCACGTGATCAAAACGCTTAGCGGGGATGTGAAAAGGTTCCAATGGAGACTTAGTGTGTCTGTGTATTTTGGCTCGCTGACACCCTACGCAGGCCGTCGCCCATTCCTTGACCTGTTTGCGCAACCCGGGCAAAACAAATTTCTCCCCCGGGTGCGCGAGAGAATAGACCGAGTCAAAAACGCGGCGACACCACGCGGCTGGCACCACGGGGCGGGGCCGTCCCGTGGAGACATCGCAGATTAGTGGGGGCATACCAATTTGCTGCACCCTGTGCTCCAGCCTTAACCCTGTTGGTCCAGACTGGAGCGCGTGCACGTCCGCGTCATTAACCTGCTCCGTGGCCATGGCTGCATAATCTAATCCTACACAGACCGGGGCTGCGCGTGCTCCCGCGTCGCTGCCCGGGCCCGCGGCCACGGCTACAGAGTCTGCCCCCATGGGGCTTGGTGTTGCTACCGCGTGCGAGAGACAGTCTGCCACAACATTGTGTTTACCCGCGACATGCTGAATATCAGTGGTGAACTCCGATATTGCGGCTAGTTGCCTTTGTTGCCGGCCTGACCAGGGTTCTGAAATTTTGGCAATCGCAAACGTTAGCGGTTTGTGATCCACAAACGCGGTGAAACGTCGCCCTTCTAACCAGAATTGAAAATGGCGGATGGCCAAGTGTAGGGCCAAAAGCTCCCTGTCGAACGCACTGTATTTACGCTCACTATCGCGCAAAGTCCTGCTGAAAAACGCGAGAGGTTGCCAGGTACCTGCCACAAACTGTTCAACTACCGCCCCCTCTGCTACATCGGAAGCATCAGTGGTGAGCGCCATGCGGGCCGTTGGAACTGGGTGCGCTAACAAAACTGCGTTTGCCAGGGCTGATTTGACCTGGGCAAAAGCGTGCTCCCGCTCCGGAGACCATTCAACTTTATTTGCGGGCTTTTGTTTTTTTAACGCAGTGTACAATGGCTGCATGAGCCGTGCTGCGCTTGGGAGGAACCGGTTGTAAAAATTAACCATCCCCAGAAACTCCTGTAGCGCCTTGACCGTTTGAGGTTGCGGAAAATCTGTTATTGCGCGCACCTTATCGGGCAGAGGAACCGCTCCTTCTGCCGAAACGCGATGTCGCTGACCTGCTCCGCGGCCATGGCTGCATAATCTAAACCTACGCAGACCGGGGCTGCGCGCGCTTCCGCGTCGCTGCCCTGGCCCGCGGCCACGGCTACAGAGTCTGCCCCCACGGGGCCTGGCGTTGCTACAGCACACGAGAGACAGTCTGCCACTACATTATGTTTACCTGCGACATGCTGGATATCGGTGGTGAACTCCGATATCGCGGCTAGCTGCCTTTGCTGCCTGCCTGACCAAGGTTCTGAAATCTTGGCCATCGCAAACGTCAGCGGCTTGTGATCCACGAACGCAGTGAAACGGCGCCCTTCCAGCCAGAACTGGAAATGGCGGATGGCCAAATGTAGAGCCAAAAGCTCCCTGTCGAATGTGCTGTATTTACGCTCGCTATCGTGCAAGGTTTTGCTGAAAAACACGAGCGGCTGCCAGGTCCCTGCCACAAACTGTTCAACGACCGCCCCCACCACTAAATCGGAAGCGTTGGTGGTGAGCGCCATGCGGGCTGTTGGAACTGGGTGTGCCAACAAAACCGTGTTTGCCAGGGCTGATTTGACCTGGGTGAAAGCGCGCTCCCACTCCGGATACCATTCGACCTTATTTGTAGGCTTCTGTTTTTTTAGTGCAGTGTACAATGGTTGCATGAGCCGCGCTGCGCTTGGGAGGAACCGGTTATAAAAATTAACCATTCCCAAAAACTCCTGCAGCGCTTTGACTGTTTGAGGTTGGGGAAAATTTGTTATTACGCGTACTTTATCGGGCAGAGGAATCGTCCCTTCTGGTGAAACGCGATGCCCCAAAAAAATCAATCTGCGCCACCCCAAACTGGCACTTCGCTGGGTTAACTATTAACCCGTGCTCTGCCAGCCTCCGAAAAACTGCTGTGAGGTGGCTTTCGTGTTCGCTTTCGGATATGCTGGCTACTAAAATATCGTCCAAATAAACGAACACGAAAGGGAGGTCGCGTAAAACTGCATCCATCATGCATTGGAAAGTCTGCGCAGCCCCCTTGAGGCCAAAAGGCATGCGTAAAAACTCAAAAAGGCCGAAAGGAGTTATGACTGCTGTTTTAAGATAAGATAAGATAAGATAAGATAAGCCTTTATTAGTCCCACAATGGGGAAATTCCAGGATTGCAACAGCACAGGGACAGCAACACTCAGAGCAACAATCAGAAGGCAAGAAAAAACAACATCTAGCAAACATATGTCCATATTACTATAAATGTATATATATAGACACACAGTGCAGAGCATTATGGCTGGTGGATGTGCAGCAGAAAGTCTAAGCTCTCTCTCCGCGGATGCAGCGGGCCAGCTGGAAGTCTTTGGGCATGATGGTGACCCCCTTAGCGAAGAAGAGACCACCAGGTGGGTCTCGCTGGTCTCCTGCAGAGCCATGACGGCGAAACTCAGGAAACGCAGGACATTTTGGGTACATCCTGCGCGCGCACTGGAACTTGGTGGTAACCGCGCACCAAGTCTATTTTAGAAAAAATGCACGCCCCCGCCAAATGAACAGAAAAATCCTGAATGTGCGGAATCGGGTAGCGGTCATGTGCTGAAACGTTGTTCAACCTGCGGAAATCGCCGCAAGGTCGCCACGAGCCATCAGCTTTTGGGACCATGTGTAGCGGGGAAGCACAGGGGCTTTTGGAGCGTCTAACAATGCCCAGTTTTTCCAGATTAGTGAACTCCTCGCGCGCGATGGCCAGTTTAGCTGGGTCCAAGCGCCGAGCTTTTGCAAAGACGAGAGGCGCGGTGGTGGTGATACCACCCCATGTTTAGCCACCGTCGCCGAAAACGTGGGGACTGTGAGTGCTGGGAACTGAGCGAGCAATGTGTGAAACTTACCACCCGCAGCTGAGACGCTGGCTTGTGCAGTCGGCGGGGCCACCCGAGCTGTGCAGGGGATAGAATGAAAAGACGTCCATTAGCAAGGTCAACCAATAAACCATGTGAGCACAAAAAATCAGCCCCTAACATGTTGAAACTGACTGCTGCTACAATAAAAGTCCACTCAAATGAACGGCCCTGTAAGGACAGAAGCATGGTCCTCTCACCGAACGTTTTAATCGTGGAGCCGTTCGCTGCTGACACTGACACCCAGGGAGCTTTAGACGGCATCAGCCGTTCCGCGTAGGTGGGTGTGACGAAACTCAGCTGGAAGCCTGTGTCCACGAGGAACTGTCTCCCCGAGTGTGCATCTGTGAGGTAAAGCAGCTTGTTCTCGTCACCGAGGGTCGCAGCTGCTACCGGCCCTCAGTCTTGGCATTTCCCTGGTGCTTGAAGTTGCACGGCGGGACGCACTTGTGCGCTCTCTCTGCAAAACAGCGGTGGTAGAAGCACCGGCCGTCCTCCGCTCTGCGCCGCCTGGTCCCCATCGCCGCTGTCGTTGGTGCGTCTGGCGCCGCGGCCGCTGGATCTGCGCTGTCTCCGGACGCCGTTCCTGGGCTAGCTGCCGCGGCCGAAACCGCGTTCCGCTTGTGGGCGTCGACAAGCCGCTGCGCCTCTTTGCTCAGCCCATGGTAGTCTCGCCTGGCCAATCGGGGCGACTCTGCCAGGGCTACTCTCACTGCTGGCGGCAGGGTCCGAAGGAAAAGGTGGGCGAAAATGAATTTGCCATCCTCAGAGTCTTTCAGCCTCAGCATCTGCACCATCAGGTCCGCAGGTCTATCGTTCTCTGACTCCGTCAACGTCAGGAGCCCCTCTGCTCGCTGTTGGACCGAAGGGGTGAAATGGCTGATCAGCACGTCCTTCAATGCGCTGTACTTGTCGCTGTCTGGTGGATGATTAACCAGAGCTTCCACTCTCTGGACCGTGTTGCTGTCCAGCTTCGCTACCACATGGTAGAATCTTGTGTCGTCGTTGGAGATTCTCCGGAGGTTGAACTGCGCCCCGACTTCGCTAAACCATGAGCGCGGGCTGTGCTGCCAGAAATCGGGCAGCCGGATCGTGGAGGCAGCCATCAGGCTGGCTTCCGCCGAGCCCCGCTCAGGAGAATTCTGTCTGCTCATTCTTTGTCGTAGGTCACCAGTGTAGAGGATGTGCTCGAATGATGAGGCTGAGTTCATTTCTCAGGTTCAGCTTTACTGACAGAACACATCGTCTAGCATTCTCAAAGCAGGAAGAAGAGGAAGAATCATATCACATCACCCTTTTATATGTTTCCAGCATCAGAACTCAAGTCACATGGTGCTTCAGTAAACATACAGTCACAAAGCATCCCTTTGAACCTTCACCATTGTCTCTCATTCATTGATGAACTGGTAATCCCTCCGGGGCATCTTCTGTGGGACAAAAAGGCAAATCTCACACCTCCTCGTTATCTTCTGCAGATTCGAGTCCTTTGTCCTTCCAGATGTGAAACCCCCAATACACATGCAGTCATATCTCTGTGGAAATGTGAGCCCAACATGTGTGTCACCCACAAATGGCTCTTTAAACTGATGTAAATAATCTTTAATGTTATTCAAGTTTGTATACAGACTCCTGCTGTTGAAGTGGATCATAGAAATATTGAAATCAGTTGTGATCATTGTATTGTTCATTGTTGATGCAGAGAATATATATTTACACAGTATATGTACATATCCAGTAAATCCATGTATTTCTCCATGTAACCTTGTGACTGCGTTATTTTAATTGCTTTTAATCCTAGATCTAGTTTGTTTTGGCTAAAAATGCATCATAATTGTTAAATATATCTTATTACAGGAGTGGTGGCTCAGTTGGTAGAGCATCCACCCCACACCCGGGAGGCAAGGGTTCAAATCCCAGCCAGGTCATGCCGAAGACCATATAAAAAAGCGGAACTTCCTGCCGTCCAGCTTGGTGCTCAGCAATAATGGAATGGAGGAGGGAAATCTGTGGCGGCGCCTTGCATGGCAGCGGCCCTTCTGATTCTACTATGGGGTGTGTGTGATTTACACTGTAGATAGGATAAAGCACAATCTCGTTCTACTGTACATGTATGGTTGAATGGCAATAAAGGGTGATTTAATTTATACCTAACTCAGTACTGTTTACCTGTTGAAATATATATTTTACGGCTAATATAACCCCATAACTACAATATGGCAACTGGCAATCAAGTTTAGACAGCTGATCACCTTTTGTCACGACACCACTGGCTGGAGCAGGTACATCCCATGATGTCTCAACAGTCTCTCTATGATTTTCACACAGGTCAGAGCAATTTGTTGCACAAGAAGCTAAACGTTTCTACAGACATTCTGAAGTTCTGTAACCGCTGTGCATTTGTGAAGCTGGCGATGAAATTTGAGATCTGTCTCGAATTTCTTGTTGCTCCATTTTTTTCTTTATTCCTACCGTTTCATCTGGGTGCTAACTAGTGAGCTACTCTGTGTGGTTCTCCTGCGTCGGCAGCATCAGTGTGTAACTGCGTATCACTAAGCGGCAATACGTGTCACGTGACGGAACCCCGGAACCACCGCAAAAAATATATATATCATAATGATGATAATACCGGAGTGGTGGCTCAGTTGGTAGAGCATCCGCCCCACACCCGGGAGGCAAGGGTTCAAATCCCGGCCAGGTCATGCCAAAGACCATATAATGGGGTGTGTGTGATTTACACTGTAGATAGGATAAAGCACAATTTCGTTCTACTGTAGATGATTGGTTGTATGGTTAAATGACAATAAAGGGTGATTTAATTTAATAATAATAATAATAATAAACTAGAGGGCACTCAGAGTGCATATCTCCGCCACAGCTCTGTCCCTCCCTCCCTTTGTTCTCCCCTCTGTCCCTTTGTCTGTCCATATCGCCATCCATCTGTACACTGCGATAGGACCTTGGCGGAGGTATGTATTCACAGATCACCTCCAATATCAATGAGTTCATCTTTGGGCCAAGGGCCACCTCTGGTGAAAATTTCATCCAAATCCACCCAGTAGTTTTTTTCACCAGAGTGGTGGCTCAGTTGGTAGAGCATCCGCCCCACATGCCAAAGACCATATAAAAGTGGAACTTCCTGCCGTCCAGCTTGGTGCTCAGCAATAAAGGAATGGAGAAGGGAAATTTGTGGCGGCGCCTTGCATGGCAGCGGCCCTCTGATTCTACACTTGGGGTGTGTGTGATTAACACAGTAGACAGGTAAAGCACAATCTCGTTCTACTGTACATGATTGGTTGTACAGCTGAATGACAATAAGGGTGATTTAATTAATTAGTTTTGAAGTATTTTTGCTAACACTCTGTGAGAAGAGCCTTGGTGGAGGTATGCATTTTGTGATCATCACCAAAATCTAATCATGTGTTCACTATGCCATTACACACCTTTCCTGAAAATCTAAATGAAAAGCGCTATACAAATGCAATCCATTATTATTATTAACAGATAGAAATGACAGCAAAAACAATGACTACATTATATGACTACATAATAATAATAATAATAATCTATCTATAAATTCAAGAAATCTTTGTCTGTGTGTGTCTTTGTGTGTCTCTCTGTTCCAAGCATATCTCTTGAATCGTTTGTCAGACTGGCCTCAGATTTTAAACGTGGTTTCCTGAGGTTACGAGGGTGTGTATCCCTGAATATGGAGTTGCTCTGTCAAAATATGTAATTTTTATCAATAAAAGTTTAGTCACCGCTCTGTGACCACTCTCTGTGTCTTCATGCCCTGGCTTCAAGAAGTGTGGATGGGGTTTCGGACTGACTCCTTGTTCATTGGATAACATACCGCATCACGGCCATGCTGACTAGACAATATGCAGCATCACGACCCGTCAGTCACCACAGTGTTCCCTGGACAAAACAAGGAAGTGAAAAATGACAAATTTGACTAGAAAAAGATAACACTGAAGATTTAATGCTTAAAAAAATTATACTATAAAGTTGCCGTGATTGCGTAGATCTAAAGAATAATTCAGAATATCTGGAGAACATGAGGTGCGTGAGCAGACTGGGAGGAGCATCAGTGGGGACCCGGGTCTGACAAAAAATACCGGTGTATCAACACAGAACATGCCGGGAGAAGCAGCAGCCTAACCGGTGTTATGCCGAGAACTGCTCACTTGCCAAGAAATGCATCCCATACTGTCAAAGTCAATACAATTATGCCGAGAAGTGCATCCCATCGTTGCAAGCAGGTGTTTAGGGCAACTCTACACTTTGAAGATACTTAAGTGATTACCCTTTTTACCGATCGTGCATAAATGCAAACTCTCGACTTTGAAGATTGTAAAACATGGAGGTGGATCACTATGATTTCTAACCCTCTTTGAAACACTGAAATGTCTGGCAAACATAATTTAAAGATAATGTACAAGCGGTAATAACAATTTTTACTTCTAAAAATGTACAATGGGTACTTCTAAAAATGCACAAATGGTTACAAGCCTAGGTGTAGTGTTATATTTTATAGTTTTGGCGGATGGGATGCAATTCTCAGCAAGTGAGCAATTCTCAGCATAACACCTGTTATGGAGTGACTTAACGACCAAACGCAGGACACAAAAACATCCAAATAATGAAATAAATCATTTTCAGTTAAATATTTACTGACGAATGGGCAACACTGATGCAATGGTTGCAGTCAGACGGGTCCTTCTGCTGTGAATAATAACAGCTAGATGGACTTTATTGATGTTGGGTGTTTTGTAGTTAATTCAGGGTTTCCTCTGGTAATATTTCTCAGTGGCGGCCCGCCGCACCAGAAATTTTACCACCACACCAAGGAGATATGAATTTATTAAGAAAAATATATGAAGCAATGACTTTCCGCAAGCGCGCACACAAACAACACACATGGCTGTCATCCGCGTGGAGTTTAGAAGCACCCCGCCCACGCGAGTTTTCCAGTCAGTCAGCAAACAGTATCTCACTAAGCGTGACTGTCCGACAAAAACATGAGTTTGTTAAAGTATTTTAAACGCAGAAAAAAATCAGAAGAGGTATGTAAGCACTGGAGGTGTTTATCATGGTTTTAACCTGCTGGAAACAGGCGCAATAATGGAAGAGTCACTTAGCTAAGAGATGTGGTTAGAATTCAAAAGCAGTCGGCTTCATATGAAGGGAAAGGCAAGGGGGACTGATGAATTGCTGAGGATATATTTCACCAGCCACTACAATATTAAGTTATGTTCTGTAAGAATTGCAGGAATGAAGAGACTGGCAATTTCTCTCTTTTCTCACACGAGCAGGCGTGCCGTTTTTATTCTCCAGCGGCAGTGACAAAAAGCAACAGCTAAAAATGCTAGCTCTCTTAATTCTAAACTGAGGTCCTTCAGCAGCTGCCAAGAGAGGTGCCTGATGAGAAAGCCTGAGAGCACAACTATAACTGCCTAAACAGATCATTCTGTACATGAACACATATTGTGGTGAATTATGTCTTTAGAGTCCGCTACAGTTCCCTATTATGTACCTGGCAGGTTAAGATGACCGAAATTCACGGTCAATGACTTTAATCTGTCAGCAGCCTTCAAACAAACTAAATGTGCAAACATTTGGATTTCAAAATAAGGGAGGTTTTTCCAGCTGTGTGGGTGGTGAGGAGATTTCTAAAAAAAAAAAAAAGAAAAAGAAAAAAAACTATAAATATAAAGAATATAAAGAAATATTATAACAGAAATAATGACACCCTTGGTCATTTAAGAAAATTTATTCATAAAATACAATTTTATTATTTTTTCTTTGTAATCAGTTAAATTATTGCTCTGTTCTGACTGCAAAGTTATGATCAAAAATGTAAATTGTTATAAGGAAAAAGGAAAAAGAACTACCACAGTCCGTTTCAAATTTATCTAAAAAAAAAAACCCAGTGATTTTATTTTAAAAAACAGACAAAAATTAAGTCATGAAATAATCCACAAATTTATAATAAAAGTTTCAAATGTGCAAGAAAAGTCAATTTTACAAGAGGAAATTATAAATTTAAGGAACATGGTTTCAACTTTAGATAGATTTACGGTTAACCAAAGGATTACAAAAGACGTGTAAAAAGAAAAATGTATTATATAAAGCTTTCCTAAAAAAAAGGATAAAAGAAGCAGAGCAGCGGTATAAAACATACAAAAATAAGTTAACATATACTGTATAATAAGATGTAGTAAGAGAGACTATTGCAGTACAGAACTGGAGAAAAACAGAGACAATATTAAAAATACATGGACAATACTTAACAGTATTCTTGGAAATAAAAGAAATACAAGCTACCCAACCGATTTTTCAAAAAATAATAAAACGACTCAGAGTGTGAATGCAGCTTCACCTGCAGATGAATTTAATAACTCTTTTGTTAACATTGGTCCTAATTTGGCTCGAGAAATACCCATTACGGCGTCTACAGGTGATACAATAAGCAATAACACTGCTATAAAAGACTCCATTTTCATAAAGAACACAGACGAGACAGAGGTCATTGAAATTGTTAAATCGTTTAAAAGTAAAACATCTACGGACTGTGATGGTATTGACATGCTCTTAGTCAAAACTATTATTGAATGCTTAGTGAAACCACTGACGTATATCTGTAACCTGTCTCTCCAAACAGGTATATTTCCCAATGCAATGAAAATAGCTAAAGTAATTCCGATATACAAGACGGGTGACAGAGGGGAATTCTCAAACTATAGACCAATTTCACTATTGCCGCAATTTTCCAAGATACTTGAAAAAGTATTCTATGAGAGAATTGACAACTTCATACTGAAGAATAATTTATTGTGTGAGCAGCAATATGGGTTCAGACACAAGAGGACAACTGCATTTGTTCTAATGGAATTTATAGAAAAAATATCAACTGCCGTTGAAAATAAAGAGTATTCAGTTGGGGTATTCCTGGATCTTAAAAAAGCATTTGATACAGTGGATCATAATTTATTATTAAAGAAACTACAAAATTGTGGTATTAGAGGGGTAGCACTGTCTTGGTTAAGTAGTTACTTAAAGAATAGATATCAGTATGTATGTGTTGGTAACAAAAACTCACAGTTACTGAAGGTTACTTGTGGAGTCCCACAGGGTTCAGTTTTGGGGCCATTGTTATTCAATATGTATATAAATGATATATGTAAAGTTTCAGAAAAAATGGACTTAATATTGTTTGCCGATAACACTAATCTATTATGCTGTGGAAGCAATTTGGAACAACTTCTGGATACACTCGGAAAGGAATTAGGAAACCTTAAACTGTGGTTTGATTCAAACAAATTAACGCTCAATTTAAGTAAGACAAAATTTATAGTCTTTAACAACCATCACAACAACTCAGTATCTAAACTCAGTGTAAATGGTGTAGAGATTGAAAGGGTATCTGAAACGTAAATTTCTTGGAGTAATAATTGATAATAAACTGTGTTGGAAGTCACATATTAATTATATTAAAGGTAAAATATCCAAATCAATTGCAATACTACACAGAGTAAAATATTTGCTGAATCAACCCATACTATATACCTTGTATCATTCATTAATACTCCCATACATGACATATTGCACTGAAGTATGGGGAAATACATATAAAACAAACATATATCCAGTCTTTATGCTTCAGAAGAGAGCTATTAGAATAATAAACAAAGCAGCTTACAGGGAACCAACAAACCCACTTTTTCTTAAATTAAAAGCTCTCAAGTTGAAAGATCTGGTTGACTTTAAAACTGCAGTAATAATGTTTAAAGTGAAGAATCTATCACTGCCCGCAAATATCCAAAAGTTGTTCCAAATAAGGGAGAAACAATATCATTTCAGAGGAACATGTATATTTCAAAAACCTTCAGTGAGAACTACCACCAAGCAACACTGTGTTTCAGTGCAAGGAGTCAGATTATGGAACGATTTTGGACCTGAATTAAAATCATGTACAACGCTTGGACAATTTAAACAAAAACTAAAGGAAGAAATACTCCAGACATATATATAAGATGACATGTAAAATCACATAAGGATTGTCATATCCAGCCTGCGTTGTGTTGTAGCTTAGTTTTTTTTGTCACATTTTGTCTTAGCTTTGTTCTGAATTGTAATCGCTCTTGTTTTGTTTTTTCTTTTGAATTCTTGGATGGAATATGGGTGGACAATATAAGCTGCGGCTTCAGCCATCACCCATTTCGGATAACTTATGTTGAACTGTATAATCAGAGGAGTTATTGTCTAATTTGACCTTGTTGGATTTTCTTTCCCCCTTTGTTATATTATTCAGTTTCTTTTAACCTGTACTTTTAATCTATCCGAAAAAAAGATCCATTCATTCATTCATTTACAGAGAAAAGTAGAAAACTATAAGAAAATTGTTATAAATTTTGGAGAAAAAAAAAACTCAAGACCTTCAAGACTGAAGTCATTACTCAAGTTTTTAAGTGGGTGCTCTTTGTACCCTTAACTCAACTAGAAATTTTTGGTTGTCTACTTTTAATTATTAATTTCAAAGCACTGCTTTTACATGAGTAGAATTTCTCGTTACTGTACCCACCTGATCACATAATTTAAGTATGCATGAGTACATTATTATTATGAATGTGTCTTTCACTTCCCTACTCTCTCAATGGAAAAAAAAAAAGAAACACTAGAATAAAAATAGAAAAAATACACATATTTTGTCATTTATGTAAACCATGACAAAAATAATCCTGTACAACAAAACATGACACTTGATATTTTCTAACCTGCTTGTATACCACCATAGATGGTGGTATACAATGGTCCCCTCCAGTATACAACTCGGACAATATCAGTCGCTATGGAGGGTGACAATATGTATGGGTACATATTCATACTATGTAGGATAACTAAGCAGACGGTTATGCTGTTTATTCCATCTAGCTACAATGCTCCGCACTGTGTGTTTATATAGTTATATGTACATATGTATATTCGCTGCTCTTGTTTTTCTTGTCTTCTTGATTGTTGCTCTGAGTGTTGCTATCCCTGTGCTGTTGCAATCCTGGAATTTCCCCATTGTGGGACTAATAAAGGCTTATCTTATCTTATCTTATCTTAGACAGAGAGAGAACCTGAATTAGATAGAGCTCAGAGAGAGCAAGATGAGACAGAAGAGAGGAGCCAAGGAGAGGAAAGTGTTCAGGCAGAGGGTCCAGGAGAGGTGAGAGCAGAGGAAGGAGAGAAGGATGACACCAATTCAATTCAATTCAATTCAACTTTATTTATATAGCGCCATTTCACAACAACAGTCATCTCATAGCACTATCAACTGTAGGGAACACCAAAAAAAAGTCCAAACACAGGATGTCTGGGTGGGACCCCAACTTGCCCAATATTCAAGCCTCGGTTGTACAATACTTCAAATGCCATTCCATATGCAACGTTACTGCGTAAAGTTTTAAAAAAAAATAAATAGTATAAAATTAACATATTCCTGTATGTTTACTCCCCACTCCCCGGGGAAAAATATGTTGCCACCGCGCCAAGATCTTTAAGCCAGAGGAAACACTGTAATTCGGTTGATTACAGTTTAAAAAAAAAAAAAAAACTTTAAAAACAAAATATTGCTAAAATGTAAAATGATGCACTACAATGGGTCTCTAATATTTGTAAACATGTCCTGTTACAGCACTGCATGAGTTTATTGATGATATACAGAAGAAATTCAATATTGCACTGAACTCCATCACCGAACAGTGACATAAACTAAAATAATTATAATGGTGACTAAACAACTCCCATTCCCCAAAGTGCAAGATACACTATTATGAATATAATTGATAAAGGATCAGACAAATGAAGTGATCTGACAAACAGTCGCTAATATTAGATGTCCCATTCATTTTCAATAATTAGGTATTCTGTAACTAATATTCACACAGTCAAATAAATCTTAGTGCCATTTAGTCACTTTTATATTTGTCAAAGTCTAACATGTGATTACCTACATATAGGCTACACCTCTTTGTATTTCACTTTCAAACACAGCCTACATTTGGGCCTGTAAAGCCTGATTGGGATACCTGTTTTAGACAGGAATACTTGCGTTCTACGTGCACGCACTAGTAATAATAATAATAATAATAAAAAGACATAAGTCTTAATTGTATTGACCATACATTGGGTGTGGGCAATTCTACCTTAATTCAACATCATTGTTTATTGAATCTTTCAGGTTGGTTTTCTTTTTTTCCCTCCTCTCTTCTCCATTACAGTTTACTGACAAGGGTCATAATTATTAAGCAATATTACACAACAGTGTAATATCATACCATTTTTTTTGCAGTTAATAACAAATTCACATTGTTTGATGCAGCAAAGTTCTGCCTCCACCTCCTCCACCGTCACCTTCTGTCCTCGTTTTCCTGTACTGGCGTCCTATGTCCCACCCTTCCTTAATTCTGATTGGCTGCTTAGAAAGGTCTGACATTGATGAGTGCAGCTGTACAGCAGTCTGACAAGTTGAACTTTTTTCAGCCCTGAGCACCGCAACAAAAACTGGCCACTGCTCAAAGTCTTTCAGCACCGAGGGCGCTCAGCGCTGTAAACGCTGGACTACATAGAGAATTTATAGAAAATAGTCTCCCACAACAGAAAAAATGAGTTCGGTGGACACGCCCCCTAATACTTTTGCTGCAGTGTTTGGCTTCCGGGTTGCCGAGGCGCATGACCCTATGGCGTAACCACACATGTAACTGAGTGGACACATCTTAAAGGGGCAGTACATGAAAAGCAACAGATTAATACATAAAATATTTTAAAAATTCTTGCATCCACATCGTGATCCGAATCACCACCAAAATCTAATCATCTGTTCCCCAGGCCATTACACGCCTTTCCTGAAAATTTCCTCAAAATCTGTTCACAACTTTTGGAGTTATGTTGCTAACAGATAAACCAACCAACCAACTGACAGGCAAAGCAACGCCACTAAAAACATCACCTCCGTCCTCCCTTGGCAGAGGTAAAAATCGATTCTTAATTTTTGTGAATCGGTACTGGATCAAGGGTGGGTTTTCTCTGGTAACATTTCTTTGTGGCAGCCCGCCACGCTTGTAGATTTCCCACCATTCCTATGAAGAAATATAAATTTAAGAAAAAAATATGAAGAAATTATGATTCACAAACACGCACACGAACAACACGCATGTCTGTCATCAGGGTGGAGTTCAGAAGTACTGCGCCCGTGTGACTACTCCAGTCACCAGGCAGAGTGTTTCACTCGCGTCACTGTCTGAGAGAAATGAGCTTAATAAAGTACTTCAAATGCGAAAAAAAATCAGAAGAGGTATGTAATCAGTGAAGGCATTTAACATGGTTTTAATCCGCTTTAAATGGGAGCAATAATGGAAGAGTCACTTCGCTAACAGATGTGGTTAAGAGCTCGAGTTGGTTCATTTTGTCGTCTTTTTTATATTTTTATATTTAGATTCCTTTATTAGTCCCACAGTGGGGATAAATTACAGGGCATCCACATAAGTGGATGAGGCAGCCACTGGTGCGGCGTGCAACCCTTTCACCATTCACACCTGGGGCCACTATAGAGTCTCCAATTAACCTATCTTGCATGTTTTTGGCATGTGGGAGAAAACTGGAGAAATCCCGGAGTAAACCCACGCAGACACGGGGAGAACATGCAAACTCCACACAGATCACCGTTGGTCAGGGGCTGGGTACAAACCCAAGATCCCTTGGCCAAGGGTGAGTTGCTGTGCTGCCGCAGTGCTAACCACTCCGCCATCGCGCTGCCCATTTTAATCCAGGGTTTCCTCTGGTAACATTTCTGGGTGGTGACCCGCCACGCCAAGAAGGAGACATGAATTTAAGAAAAATATATTAAGCAATGACTTTCCGCAAGCTCGCGCACATGAACACTGCATCGCATTGCCGTCATACGCGCGGAGTTTAGAAGCGCCCCGCTCACTCGAGCTTTCCAGTCAGTCAGCAGGCAGTGTCTCGCTAGCGGCAGCAGCATCTTTGTGGAAAAGGAGTGAAAACCGCAAAGTCAAAAAGCAGAAATTAACTCTATTTGAAGAGAAACATTGTGAAGTCTGCCGTTTCTTTGTTGGTGAAAATCCTGGCGCATCAGCGCCTTGGCACTACCTGCCGGGCAGGAGTGAAACTACAAATGATGGTCGTGTGCATGCGTCAACCACTTGGCCTGGGTAAATGAAAAAGGTGAGCATGTGACTTCCGGTTATGGCTGCCACGTAGGACGGACGTGTCTCGCTCTGCTCTGCTCCTGGAGAAAAAAATCGGCAAATAACTCTCTCATTTGGGACAGAACGTATCTCAGCATTTGGGCGAGGATATGTCGGCGAAGCCTAAGGCTGGAAAACCAGGAAAAGGAAAAAGCGAGCCGCCGAAACAGTCCAAATTAACGGACTTTCAGGTCTGTGACGCAGCAAACAAAACTCCATATATGGCGGAGGAGGCTGGCAACGGTGCGATGTCTGCGCGGGGAGGCGCAGATGCGCTGATGGCTGCCATGAGTTCAATGAGAGCGGACTTTTCCTCTAGATTTGATGGGATTATGACAGCGTTGGAAGGAATAAGAAAGGAATTGAGTGACTGTGTAGAACGAACGGCGCAGATGGAGCTCCGTCTCGCTAGTGCTGAAGATGACGTCACCCGTCTTCAATTAAAGGTGCGCACTTTGGAAAAAAAAAATAAATCTCTGGAAGATAATATTTTGGATTTGGAATCTCGGTCGAGACAGAATAATTTGAGGCTGGTGGGTCTTCCAGAGGAATCAGAAGGTCGGGACGTATGTTCCTTTCTGGAAAAGTGGATTCCGGAGGTGCTGGGCAGCGAGGAGTTGCAATCAGCAGTGGTTCTGGAAAAAGCACATCGTATTGGCCCACGGAGAGATAAGGGACCGCCGAGGACCTTAATTATGAAGTTTCTTAGCAACAGAGACAGGATGAAGATCTTCAACGCTGCACGTGCTAAAGGAGAGATTAAACACCAGGACCAGCAGGTGCGGTTCTACCCAGATTTGGCCACAGGAATCCAGCAATTGAGGAAGCAGTTTGATCCCGTACGTAAGGAGCTGCGCAACCTTGGGATTCGTCATGGTGTAATCTATCCTGCGAGACTGCTGACCACGTATGAGGGCAGAACCCACATCTTCAAGACCCCAGAGGAGGCGCAGGAGTTCATCAAGAAGATCAAAGAAGAAGAAGAGACTGGTGGGAGCTAAGCATGAACAAAATATAAGGTAGAATAATTAAGCATTTGCACAGGCATCTGACTGACTTGAAGTAAATAGTAAGTTTACAAAATATAGATTGTATTATATATTAAAAAAACAAAACAAAAACAAAACAAACAAAAAAAAAAAACTATGATGTACAAAGTTGTTAAAAATTTTGGAGTTAAGTTGGAAAACTACAGAGGAGAGTTAATGTTACGTCATTAAAAGCAGTAGAGTTAGGGTGATTGGGAGGATGAAGAAGGAGTGGCTTAGGCTGTTCCCCGTGGGTGTGGAACGGTCGATGGCTATATCGGGAGACAGAATTTTTCTTTTGATTTTGGGGGGTTTGCCACAAGTGTGGGAAGGGGAAATTTGTTTGTGTGTAGTTTGTAGGATGAATGTTCAACCACTCATGTTTTTGCTTCTCTGTATGAGCATGTTTACACTGCAAGGTAATCCCAAACTCTCTATTGATCATGGACCAAAGTGTTAATCTTAATTTAACTTCATGGAATTGCAGAGGTCTACAAAATTTAAAAAAAACTTAAACAAGTTATGAATAAAATAAAGGATATGGGTTCAAGAATTGTGTTTTTACAAGAAACTCATCTGATAGAGGAGGATGTTAAAAGAATTAGGAGTAGATGGCAGGGAAGTGTATTCACCTCTTCATTTTCATCCCGAGCCAGGGGAGTTATGACTCTCATACATAAATCAGTTCCTTTTCAAGTGAAAAATGTAATTGGAGACAAATTTGGAAGATATGTAATCATTCAAGGTTCTTTGCTATTAGAAAATATAAATCTTGTGAACTTATATGGTCCCAATATAGATGATCAGAAGTTCTTTGCTAATTTATTTCTCATCTTATCATCACTTACAGGGCAACATATAATAGCAGGGGATTTTAATTGTACATTGAATCCAGGTGTGGATAGATCAACAGGACTGGATTGTACGCACATTGGATGTAGGATGACTATTAATCATTTTATGAAAGAATTGAGATTGTTAGATATATGGAGAGAAATGAAACCACAAGTTAAAGCCTATTCTTGTTATTCCAGTACCTACAAGACATTCTCACGTATTGATTATTTTTTGATTTCCACAGAATTAAGGTCCAAGATTCAAAACTGCTTTTATGATAACATCGTGATCTCTGATCATGCACCCTGTTGTCTAATATATGTAGATAAAAAATTGACAAAGGAATCAGGCAGATGGCAATTTCAGCATAAATGGCTTCAGGATGAGGAATTTGTCAAGTATATAGAAAAACAGATAGACGAGTTCTTTGACATCAATACTACACAAACATCAGCATGTGTAAAGTGGGAGGCTTTCAAAGCTTTTATTAGGGGACATATTATTAGTTATACAGGATCAAAATCTAAGAAGACTCGAGAGGAGAGAGCTAAATTGGAACATAAAATAAAAAGTCTTCAGGAAAAAGTGTATGCAGGAAGAGATCCAAGGTTGGAGAATGAATTACTGATTTTGAGAGCTGAATACGACAAAAAATCAGCGAATAGAGCTGCCTCGAGTCTTCTAAGATTGAAACAATCTTTTTATGAACAAGGTGAAAAATCAGGAAAATTATTAGCATGGCAGATTAAACAATTGGAAATTAAAACACCAATAACCAGTATTATAAGTAACGGACAGGTAGTTATAGATCCTTTAGAAATTAATAGAGCCTTTAGAGATTACTATGAAAAATTATATGATACCAAAAATGAACCTGATTTAACAAAACTAAATGGGTTTTTGAACAAACTATCTATACCGTGTATTCCAAATGAAAACAGGGAGATATTGGAGTCTAAAATTAGTCAAGAAGAAGTTGGGCTAGCCATTGATAATATGAAATCAGGAAAAAGTGCAGGACCAGATGGTCTTCCAGTTGACCTTTATAAAAAATTTAAGAATAAATTAATAAAACCTTTTTTGGAAATGGTTTTAGAAGCATTTCAAAATAATAATTTACCATCATACATAAATAATGCCTTAATTATACTGCTGCCAAAACCAGGTAAGCCCTCTAATAAATGTGAAAATATGAGACCAATAAGCCTATTAAACGCCGACCTTAAGATAATCTGTAAAATTTTAGCAAGACGAATACAAGAAATTTTACCAAATATTATTAATCGAGATCAGAATGGCTTTATAAAGGGTAGACAAGGCTTCCATAATGTAAGAAGACTATTTAATATTATTTATTTTAATAAAGAAGCACCGGATACAGCTCTCCTATCATTGGACGCCGAAAAGGCCTTTGATAGAGTTGAATGGCCCTTTCTTTTTGAAGTCCTACAAAGGTTTGGACTTGGAAATAATTTCATAAAATGGGTTCAAATAATATACAATAATGCTACAGCAGAAATCCTAACAAATAACAATATTTCAAAACCAATAAAAATCAATAGAGGATGTCGACAAGGCTGTCCACTTTCACCTTTACTGTTTACTATGGCAATTGAACCTTTAGCGATAGCGATACGTTTACATTCACAAATATATGGAATTAAAGTTGGACCAACAGAACATAAAATCTCCCTGTACGCCGATGATATAATTTTGTTTATGTCGAATCTAAAAAAATCAATTCCAACCTTGTTGAATTTAATAAAGAATTTTGGGGAAATATCAGGATATAAAATAAATAAAACTAAATCTTCAATATTAATGCTAAATGAGACCCAGAGAAATTACCCAGCCCCTGAGGTAAATCAATTCAATGTTGTAAATCAGTTTAAATATTTAGGAATCCAAATTATGCCTAAGCTAGAATCAGTCGCCAGTGTCAACTATGAAGCCTTAATGTCAGATATCAATGAGTTAACTCAGAGGTGGATGTCACTACCAATGTCGATGATCGGGAGAATCAATATACTTAAAAGTAATATTTTACCTAAAATACTTTATTTATTTCAATACATTCCCTTATCACCACCTTTAGATCTATTCTCAAGAATAAAAAAAAAGTTAGTGGAATTTATATGGAACAACAGGAGGGCTAGATTAAGTTTGTCTTTATTATATTTACCATTTGATCGTGGAGGTCTGAAATGTCCAAATTTTATGTTGTATTATTGGTCGGCACAACTGAGGTCTATGACATATTATTTTTCATCAAATGATCTCCCTCACTGGACTGAAATGGAATCATACAATTTACCTTTACCTCTTCCCATATTCATATACTCAGATTCGGCAAAAAAATTACAAAAACAAGTTAAAAATCCATTTGGAAAGCATATGATCAAAATATGGTGTGAAGCTAAAAACTATTTAAAAGAACCACAGTTATTGTCACAATTTAGTCCAATATGGGGTAATCAATATTTTAAACCAGGGAGAGCGGACGCTGTATTTAAAGTATGGAATTTAAAAGGGATACAAAAGATTCAGGATTTATATTTGCCATGTGCAGACAACATAATGTCTTTTGAAGAGCTGAGGATCAAATTTAATCTCAATAGAACACATTTTTTTAAATATCTTCAACTTAGAAACTTTATTCGATCAAATCAAAATAAAGCTCTCACTCGACCTATTTATTCATCCTTGGAAAAAATGATGATGAAAGATAGTAAAAGAAAGGGTATTATTTCAGAGTTTTATAACTCATTGACACTATCTTCAAGTGAAAATTCACTGAAAAGATTAAACTACTGGAAAGAAGATCTGCAAATTGAAATTTCAGAGGAACAATGGGAATTGGCTTGTACAGAAGCTCAAACCAAATCAATAAATGCACGCCTTAAATTGATACATTTCAAATGGTTAATGCGGATGTATGTTACACCGGAGGAGTTAAATAGATACAACAAAAATATACCAGATACATGCACAAAATGCATGGAAAGTAAAGGAACCCTATTTCATTGTTTATGGGAATGTAGATTAATAAGAATGTTTTGGGAAGAGGTGAGGGTAACAATTGAAAAAATAATCTCAAAACAAATCATATTGAATCCTAAACTGTTTTTGTTGGGTCTGTACCCAGAAAAGCATAATTTTAATAAAAGTGAAAGAACATTCATAGACCTCAGTTTGCTTAATGCCAAAAAATGTATTGCACTATTATGGAAAAAGACTCATAGACCAGATGTGACTCAGTGGTTAAGACAGATGTTAACAAACCTTCCATTAGAAAGGATAACATATATACTGAAATCAAAGGAAATTGTGTTTGAGAATATATGGATACCTTTTATTGATTATGTAAAGAATTTAAACATAACTCTTGAAGAAGAAGGTGAATGATGTGTGTGGACCTTGTAAATTCCAAACTGGTGAACATAATATGTATACTTATGTATTGGATTGTCTAGACTAAACAGAGGAGCATTGTTGAAGACTTGATTTTGTTGGTGGTTGTTGGTGTTTTTAGTGCATTTTTTTTTTTGTAGTACTTTAGTGTTAGTGTTTGATTGTTTGTATCATGTTTGTTAAAAAAAAAAAAGGTTCAATAAAGATATTGTGGAAAAAAAAAAAAAAAAAAAAAAGGTGAGCATGTACAGTGCTGCGTGCGTGCTGGGCTTGTCCAAAGCGTACACAGACCAAGGTGGACTAGAGGGGAAATGCAGTATGATGCAGGCTTGACTATCCAACAGAAACATGAGCTTATTAAAGTACTTTAAATACGGAAAAAAAAAAAATCAGAAGAGGTATGAAAGCACTGGAGGCATTTATCATGGTTTTAACTAGGGCTGGGAACGATCCCTAATTTCCAGAATCGATTCGATTCTGATTCTTGAGATTCTGAATCGATTCGATTCCAATTTGATTCGATCCCGATTCGATCTGGGGAATTACCATTTTAATAGCCATTTTACTTCCCATGAAACAAAACTCTGAGACCTAATGCTGCAAATTGTACCAAGAATCTCCTAACTTTGTTAATACATAAGTTATCACATATAGAACTGACCCAAAACCAGTTACAATAATGCACTTTTTATTATTTAACTTATCATTTCATAAAGTGCTCACAGGTGCTTTCTTTAGTGCAAAGGGTGTGTCGTGTCAAGCTCACCACCCAGAGTAAGTAAACAAATTCAATGCATGAACCATGCATACATAATCTCACTGTATTTCAGCCCCTCCAGGATTTTGTCAGCTGTTTTTGTGATTGTTGTGGCCCAAAAATCCTGGATTTGTGGGAGCTTTTCCAAAAAGTTATGGCACTTTTAGAGTTTTTTTGCACTCAAAGTTGTGTGAGAAAGTACAAATTTTAAAGCAACTGCTTTTGCCATAGTTTACAGTGATATTATTCTATGTAACACCACAAGAAAAGCACAGGATTGCCAAAAATTTCCTGTTAAACAGTGATTTATTTAGAATTAAATACTCAGTAAAATTGTAAAAAAAAAAAAAAAGACCAATATTGTGTTCTTGCTGAGAACTTAAAAAAAAGAAAAGAATTTGTCATTACAACAACTAAACTGCATTGAATGCATGTTAGTCTGGAGAAAATGATGGCAGCACCTCCTTGAATCTTGAATTTGAAGGTCTTCTTCAGTACTGAAATCCAAATGAAGCAGGGATGCTCCTCCACTGACGACCTCTGACCTTCAGAAGGTCTCAGTGAGGATGAAACTTCCAGTCTTCACACATCTGAAGGCAGATAAAAAGAATAGATTTCACAGTAAAATTAACATTCATATTTTTACATCGCCACACCACAGTAGGGTTTAATAATTTATTTAATTTTTTTTTATATTTTAACTACAAATTAACTTTCAATGTTTGAAAAGGGTTTCAATTCATTTCCTGAGAAGGTTTGTTCATTTCAATTTAGTTCTACTGAGTAAAAATAGCTTGTTGTACTGCAGCCTTTATTAATTTTATTGTGATTTATTCTCTTCACATCTCTTACTTAAGTGGCAGAAGTCCATCATTTCATAAAATATACCTTAATTCTGCATTTATTCACAGTGCTTAACCAACAGTTCTCTCTGTGTCCATAGTTTGTAAAAGAAACCACCATCATGCCGGATAAATTATTAATTGACGACACAAACGTTAAAACAAACAAATATTATACTTACAGTCTCAGCAGCTCCAAGTCTCCCTCTGCTTCACGGGGTTCAGTCTCCGCGCATTTTCCGTTTATCAGTCGTCAACTTTATGTTCCAACACAGCGCTGCACGGAGTAAAAATCCGTTTATCCCCGCTTTATGAAAAATATTAAGAAGCTGTTGAGGACAGTCTTTACGGTGACTTTTGTTGCTAAATTAAGAGACACGCACGTTAATAACTCCGCTTGTGTAAACACGAAAGACGTGTGCACGCGCCGCAGGGAACACAGAAGTTTTATTTATGAAAAATATTCAGAAGCTGTTGAGGACAGTCTTTACAGTGACTTTTGTTGCTAAATTAAGAGACACGCACGTTATCAACTCCGCTCGTGTAAACACGAAAGACGTGTGCACGCGCGGCAGGGAACTCTTGCCGGCTGAGAACCGTTTTAACACCACAGAAGAAGAACTAGCATATCCGTTAGCTTGCTAGCTCCGTTAGCGCGTCGGTTGTTTATGGTTCCCGGCCATTGTTCCTGGCTCACTGACCCGGTTTCGACCCAATTATACTCAGCAGACGTTCACAAATGTAAAAATATTATATTAAAATATACTGTATTAATATTATATTAAAAGATCGATCCACGGATTTTGTGGATCGATATCAGCTCAGTCAAACGTGGATCGATCCATATCGATATATTGATCTTTTGAACCGACCCCTAGTTTTAACCCCGCTGGAAACGGGAGCAATAATGGAAAAGTCACTTAACTAAGAGATGTGGTTAGAATTCATATGCAGCCGGCTTCATATGAAGGGAAAGGCAAGGGGGACTACTGAATTGCTGAGGATGTATTTCGCCAGCCACTACAATATTAAGTTATGTTCCCTATTATGTACCTGGTAAATTAAGATGACCGAAATTCACAAAGTCAATGACTTTAATCTGTCGGCAGCCTTCAAACAAACTAAACGTGCAAGCATTTGGACTTCAAAATAAGGGAGGATTTTTTTGGTGGTGAGGAGATTTCTTAAAAAAACTATAAATATATAGAGATTTATAGAGGACGTCTACAGGAAAAGATGTCTGCGCCGGGCACGCAGCATCCTTAGGGACTCCAACCATCCTGCTCATGGACTGTTCCAGCTTCTCCCCTCCAGAAGACGTTTCAGAAGCCTTCGGACTAGAACCAGCAGGTTTAGGAACAGTTTCTTTCCAACAGCTGTCACGTTATTGAACTTAGTTCCCCGCTGACTCTTTTACCATCATCTCTTACCATCCTCACCTGTACATAACTGCATAACTACATAACTACATCTAACTTAATGCACATTATTTGCACATAACAGTACTCTTAACTTTCTGCACTGCTGCATATATTTGCATATATTTGCTTAAATTGCACATACTGTTAATTACCGTATATACTGCACTGCTGTCCTTTGCACTTCTGATTGGATGCTAAACTGTGTTTCGTTACCTTGTATTCATACATGTGTAATGACAATAAAGTTGAATCTAATCTAATCTAAGATATTATAACAGAAATAACTGCATCTTTGGTCATTTAAATTAATTTAAATCATTATTAATTAATTTAAATCAATTTTATTGTTTTTTTTCTTTGTAATTAAGAGTTAAATTGTTGTTCTGTTCTGACTGCAAAGTTATGGTCAAAATTATAAATTATTATAAGGAAAAAGTAAAAAAAAATACCACAGTCTGATTCAAATTTATTTAAAAAACTAATTTTATTGAAAAACTAGAAAAGCACTCGGAGAGCGCAGACCTCCGCCAAGCGCCACAGTTCCCCCCATACAGTGTTTGTGTGTACGTTTTCAGATTCCTTGAGCATGAAAACATATGACTAGCAATTGGATTCACAATGATAGGATTAGTGGTTCAGTAGTTATTGACGAAAATGGCATTTTCCGTAATGGCGGTTTTCTTCTGGACGGTGATCCGGATCACCACCAAAATCTAATCATCTGTAGGATACCCCATTTCTGACAATCTGTGAAAATTTCATGAAAATCCGTCCATAACTTTTTGAGTTATCTTGCTAACAAATAAACAGACAGACAAAGCACCGCCGATGAAAACATAACCTCCTTGGCAGAGGTAAAAAAACAGACAAAAATAAGCCATAAAATAATCCATAAATTGATAATAAAGTTTCAAATGTACAAGAAAAGTCAATTTTACAAGAGGAAATTACAAATTTGAGGAAAATGGTTTCAAATTTAGATAAATTTAAAGAGAAAAGTAGAAAACTATAAGAAAATTGTTATAAATTTTGGAGGAAAACCTCAAACCTTCAAGACCGAAGTCACTCAAGTTTTAAGTGGGTGCTCTTTGTACCCTTAACAAGAAATTCTTGGTTGTCTCCTTTAATTTACATGGCACTTGATATTTTCTAACCCGTTTGTATACCACCATAGACAGAGAGAGAACCTGAATTAGACAGAGCTCAGAGAGGGCAAGACGAGACAGAAGAGAGGAGCCAAGGAGAGCAAAGTGTTCAGGCAGAGGGTCCAGGAGAGGTGAGAGCAGAGGAAGGAAGGAGAGAAGGATGACACCAGTAAAAAGTCCAAATACAGGATGTCAGGGTGGGACCCCAAATGGCCCAATATTCCAACATTCAAGCCTTGGTTGTACAATACGTACGGCAGTGGCTCAGGAGGTAGAGCGGGTCGTCTAATAACTGGACAGTTGGCAGTTCCAATCCTGCTCTCCCCAGATATCCTGCCGTCGTGTCCCTGGGCAAGACACTTTACCCACCTTGCCTCCAGTGTCCACAACACTGGGTATGAATGTGTATAAATGTTCGGTGGTGGCCGGAGAGGCTGCTGGCCCAGATTGGCAGCCACGTTTCCGTCAGCCTGCCCCAGGGCAGCTGTGGCTACAGTAGTAGCTTGCTACTACCATTGTCTGTCTGGAGTGAATGAATCACGTATCTGTAAAAAGTGTCTTTGAGTGTCTATGATAAAGCGCTATATAAATCTGATGCATTATTATTATTATTATTATATGCAAAGTTACTGTGCAAAATTAAAAAAAAGAAATAAATAGTATAAAATTAACATATTCATACATATGTGTTTTCTGCCCCTTCCCCCCAGAAAAATATGTTGCCACCGCGCCAAGGTCTTTAAGCCAGAGGAAACAATGCAGCCCCATTCCATGTGGAATCATATCCTGAATAAATTATTCACCAAAGTTGGAGGCATCAACTTCCTACTTAAAAATGATTTTGAAGTTCAAAAGATTCCCATTAAATTATCTAACTTCTGCAAACAACCATTGGACGACAGAGATATGATGTTTGCCCACAACTTCTCCCCACACAACGCTATTCTATGGAACAACAGGTTCATTACTATGAATAGAAAATCATTTTTTTATGCCGAGTGGTTTCATAAGGTCTAACTTTTGTCCTAGATTTACTGAACACTGAAAGACATCTGTTACCATACGAAGAATTTATTAGGAAATTTGATATAAACTGCATTAAAAAAAAGACTGATAGGATCTGTAAAGCAATCCCAACTTCATTACTTCGAATGATCCAAGATGGGATGCCTTGCCTGTCGTGAATGGGTGGATAGCGGGATCTGTAAAGCGCTTTGGTTATCCAGAGATGAGAAAAAGCGCTATATAAGTGAACGCCATAAGTGAACGCCATATGTCCCCTTCTTGCCTTGTTTGAAAATTAATGAAGTCGATTTGTTAGATAGAAGGTGCAACAATAAAACTGTCTAGCCTTTAAACAAAGAAATTTTGGAGACTTTAACACAGTCGCACCAGACAACACTGAAACCACCCTAAGGAAAAATGCTTTTCTTTTTATCTCGTATCCTGTCACTCTTCAAGTCAAGGAAACCCATTACAAAATTGCACGTTCAATCTACCCTGCTAATGATTTTTTGAACAAAAGATTTAACACTGAGGTAGTCCCCTGTGTTTTTTACTCCTCTGAGGTTGAAACCTGTACAGGGGTGTCAAACTCATTCCATAGAGGGCCAAGACCCTGCATGTTTTACTTCCATCCACTGTCTTCAGCAGGTGTTTTCAATGATCAGCAATCAGTGGGAAGAAATTCTGTGAAATCACCTGTTAACCCCTTGCAATTTCCCTAAAAACGCCAAAAAATAACGTGCCCAAAGTAAATCAAAAGCTGTTCTTCAACCCTTTGCAGCATCTTCATGGGGTTGGTCTCATTTAAAAGAAAACACTTTGAATTTTTTGGCAAAACAGTCACAATCTCTCTAAGTGCTCCGGCCACTGAGTAACAGTCATCTAAACATACTGAACTTGAAGAAAATAAATTTGGCCTGGGTGTTTTTTTGGATACAAATGGCCTACATATCTCCCGAGAGAACACTCACACGTGATCTGCATTGTTGTTTATGCAAATCCGACGGCGAACGCTGGGACAGCGCGTGACGTCATCCATTCAGTAACCAGCAGGCTGCAGACAGAACACCCAGATGCTCTTCTCCTCATCTCAGGCGATTTCAACCACGTTTCACTGTCTCCCATTCTGCCCACTTTCACCCAGTATGTCACATGCCACACTAGAGACAATAAAACACTGGATTTGTTCTACGCAAACACTAAGGAGGCGTACACCTCATCACAACTCCCCCCACTTGGGAGATCGGATCACAACTTGGTTCATCTCCGACCGGTGTACAAACCCCTAGTGCACAGACAACCTCCGGCCATGCACACTGTGGAGTTATGGTCTGAGGAGACAATGGACACTCTAAAGGACTGTTTTGAAGCCACTGCCTGGAAGCAGCTCTGCGATCCACATGGTGAGGACATTGATGGCCTCATTCACACCTTCACGGGCTACCTCAGCTTCTGTGTGGACAAATCCGTTCCCACCAAGACCATACGGCGTCACTCAAACAACAAACCCTGGATCAACCCTGAGATAAAAACACTTCTGAGAGAGAAGAAGAGGATCTTCAGGTCGGGGAACAGGGAGATGCTGAAGTCCGTACAGAGGGAGCTGAGGAGAAAGATCAGAGAAGGCAAGGACAGCTTCAGGAAGAAGATGGAGGACAAGCTGCAACAGAGCGACATCAGCGGGGTCTGGAGAAACCTCAAAACCATCTCGGGGCTCCAGAATACCTCCCCCCAGGCCACGGGGGGCAGGGAGTGGGCGAACAACCTGAATCTGTTTTTCAATAGATTTGACCAACCGCCCTCCCCCGTCTGCACAACAACCACTGCTGCCTCTAAGAAATCAAGTCCTGCTACCCACTCCCCACTCCACCGACACCCCCCCCACTCCCAACACACAGCCCCCCATCCTGACCCTGACCAAGACCCAGGTGAGGACGGAGCTGAGGAAGATCAAGGCGAGGAAGGCGTTGGGACCGGACGGCATCAGCGCAAAGCTCCTCAAGTCCTGTGCAGACCAGCTGTGTGGGATTGTGACGTATATCTTCAATATGAGCCTGAAACTGGGGAGGGTACCACAGCTGTGGAAAACATCTTGTGTGGTACCTGTACCAAAAACTTCCCACCCCAAAGACCTGAACAGCTTCAGACCGGTGGCCTTGACGTCCCACTTGATGAAGACCCTGGAGAGACTGCTCCTTGCTCATCTCCGCCCCCTGGTGGAACCAGCGATGGATCCACTCCAGTTCGCCTACCAGCATGGCATTGGGGTGGAGGATGCGGTGATCTTCCTCCTTCACCGTTCTCTGTCCCACCTGGAGAAGCCCGGGAATATGGTGAGGATCATGTTCTTTGACTTCTCCAGTGCTTTCAACACCATCCAACCGATGATCCTGAAGGACAAGCTGCTGCGCGCAGGGGTGGACCAGCACCTGTCATCATGGATCCTGGACTACCTCACGAACCGGCCTCAGTTTGTGAGAACCCGGGACTGTGTTTCCGACACGATCATCAGTAGCATGGGGGCCCCCCAGGGAACGGTGCTGGCTCCCTTCCTGTTCACTCTTTATACTGCGGACTTCTCACACAACACAACACATTGCCATCTACAGAAGTTCTCTGATGACTCTGCGATCGTTGGTCTCATCTCCAGCGGAGATGAAGCTGAGTACAGAGGGCTTATCCAGGACTTTGTGGACTGGTGCCATCGGAACTGCCTCCAGATCAACGCGAGGAAAACTAAGGAGCTGGTGGTGGACTGCCGCAGGCATGGGCAGCCCCTCACAGCACCAGTAAATATACAGGGAACAGACATCGAGATGGTGACATCCTACAAGTACCTGGGTATTCATCTGAACAATAAACTAGACTGGTCACACAATACTGACGCACTCTACAAGAAGGGACAGCGCAGGCTGTTCCTGCTGAGGAGACTCAGGTCTTTTGGTGTTGGGGGCAAATTGCCAAATTGTGCCAAATGGCACAGGCACAAACGCCTGTACCTTTTGAATGATTCAATATAGAAGCTTCATCTTGGGCTCTAATGAAAGGTGACACTCAGGGCTGTGTGTGTGTGTGTGTGTGTGGGGGGGGGGGGGGTGTTTATTCATTCATTCATGAATGAATGAACAAACAAGCCCCCACACACAAAGAAGCATGCCACGTAAAAAATGTGTGGCTTTCTTTACAAGAAAAAATAACCTACAGTGCACTAAAAATTATTCTAAAATATTTGTAATGTAGAAGATAACAACTCCCACCACCCCCCCACCACCCCGCTACAGAGGACGGACATCGGCCATCGCTACATGACGGAATAGTCATGTGGCGATGTGGCGACCGTGGCGCAGTCACCGCGGCTTCCCCCCACCCCCCCTCGCTACAGAAGAGTAGCGGGGGGGGGGGGAGCATTCATGGTCCGGACGCGGCGCACGAACCGTGTACCGCGGCGCACGGACTTCGTGCGCCGCACAGTTGTAATTTACCAGTCGGTCAAAAGTCATTTTTGATTACAATCTTCAGGGATAAAGAACAATTTAGCTTATAACACTTACCTGCTCACAGCAGCAGCGTACCTGGCAAACTTCTCTTCCTCACTGTCAGACGAACGCGACACTGGTCCGCTTTGGTTCTGGTCTCGCGACCCGGTCAAAACATAATTCCATTATTGCGGTTTTGCGCTTCCATGACTGCAGTTTTGGCGAACGATTTTTCAAAACAAATAACAGTAGTTATTCAAAAAGACTGGCGAACGCGTGTATGTCACCCAGCCTTCATCGTCAGCCTTCGTCAGTCTATGATGACCATGGAAGAGAATCCTAAACGTCTATTCTGCTGGAATAAAAAAAAAAAAGCACCGCCTGTGGCTGAACAGGCCGATGCGCGAATGGCAGTCCCTGTCACACAGGTCGCACTTGTGGGTGGTCTCCGTGCTGCTGGGTCTGTGGCGGTCTTCCTGCAGGTCCTTTTTTCATCTGCTGCAGCAGTCAGTCTCTCCACCCAGCCTTACACAAAACAGCTTTCGAACTTTTGTGCTTCAATTGGCTCGCTGCATTCGCAGCGTTGGTAGGCGGGTCCTTCTTGCTAGGTTTTCAGTCATTGGTTCTTCAAGGTTTCAGAAACCCAATTCAAGGCTCTTATTAGTCGAATGAGAGGTCAATCATATCTGATCTGTTCGCGGCTGTGTCTGTCGTGGAAGAACGGAAATGCAGCTTATTTTTTTCAGTGCGCTCTAGAATGCAGCACCCTCGTGTGTCCTAGAGTGCACGAGGGCGCTCTCGTGCGCCCTCGTGCACTCTAGGACGCAGAGACGTGCCCGTCCGCGGTACACAGGAGTGCAACAGGTTAAAGACACTAGGTAGAGGTAAAACCTGCAGGGTCTTGGCCCTCCATGGAATGAGTTAGACACCCATGCTGTAGAAGATAGTTCAGTGAGTAGCCCCCATGTGGTGGCAGTGAGATATTGTTTCCTGTCTGTTCTGAGAAGCGCAAGTAAAGAAAAGCTTCAGCTTTCCTCTGGTGTCGTGCCTTCTTGAAAGAGGTTAAGCGAGGATATTACATTTTGGCAACAACAAAACTGGTGAGCTCACAAGAGGTTGCTAGAGAAAGAAGAGCCTGTGAGTTGGACAACGCAAAGTTTCGATTAATGTCACTCGTCGAGGGAGCTAACGCTAACAATAACGCTAGCAACAACGTGAATGAAAACTTCCAGATGGCTGTGGCGATGGTGAGGATGCTCACGGCTTTTGACAGCCAGATTCAGACCTAGGAGTGTGTCGAAGTGTGAGAACATTTTTTTTTGTGGCAAATGGGATCACAGACGCTGGAAGGAAGCGAGCAATATTGTTGAGCTCAGTGCGCAGCCGGACATATAGCTTGATGAGAAACTTGTTACGCCCGGACAAGCCTGGGGATAAATCATATGAGGATTTGATGACACTGCTTCAGTCACATTAAAACCTGAAGCCCATTAAGACAGTCCAGCGGTTTAACTCGAGGACAAAGGAAATAAATGAGACTGTGACGGAGTATGCAGAGGTGCTACGAGAGCTGGCTCAACATTGCAACTACAGGGATAAGTTGAAGGAGATGCTGCACAACAGGCTCGTGTGTGGCATAGTGGATAATCTTTTGGATTTGAAAACTGAAAAAGCAGGGAAGTGCAGGACCTGCAGGTGCAGCCAAAAACGATGGACAGGAATGTGAGTAAATCTGCAGCCCAATTGCCAGTGCACAATGTGAAAGTGGAACATGAGTGGCAAAGCAAAATGACACTGCTAAGATGTTATAGGTGTGGGGGTGAACATGTGGCAAGGGACTGCTGGTTTATCAATGAAAAGTGCCATGGCTGCGGTAAAAAAGGACATTTGAAGAAAATGTGCAGATCTTCGCCTCCTTCAGGCCAGCAGCAGCTTAAGGGGGAAGGGAAATATAAGCAGTCTACAAAAAGGTTTAGAACGGGATAAAAAGCAGTCGGCACACCACATAAGTGAATCCCCTGTCAATCTGTCTAGTGATGAAGAGGTGTTTACACTGCACAATCTAACGGAGCCAAAAACAGCAAAGGTGTATTCATGGTGGTTCCATAATAACACAGCTACACTTGAACAGCAACATGGTGGTATTTGAAGTGGATACGGGCTGCAGTGTGACAATCATGTCAAAGACTGAGTTTGCAAAGTTATGGTCATCAAGCGGTACACCAGAGCTGCAAGACTGTTCACTGACTCTTAAAACATATACTGGTGAAAGAGTGCCCACACTAGGTGCAGCTGAAGTAACTGCACAGTTTAAAGACCAAATCAAACAGCTACCACTGGTGGTCGTAGCAAGCCCAGGACCAAACCTGCTCGGCAGAGCATGGATTAAAGAGCTGGGAAAGCAGGGTTTCCTCTGGTAACATTTCTGGGTGACGGCCCACCACACCTTAAAAATTTCTGCCACTCTATCAGGAAATATATATTTAAGTTAAAGATATGAAGGAATGACGGTCTGCAAGCATGCACACGAACAACACGCATGACTGTCATCCACGCAGAGTTCAGAAGTGCCCCACCTACGTGTTCCAGTCAGCAAGTAGTGTCTCGCTACGAGCGTCGCTGTCCGAGAGAAGCATGAGCTTGTTAAAGTGCTTTAAATGGGGAAAAAAAGTCAGAAGAGGTATGTGAGCAGTGAAAGCATTTATCATGGTTTAAACCCACTGGTACCGAAAGCAATAATGGAAGAGTCGTTTAGCTCAGAGATTCCCAAAGTGGGGGTCACGAGACACTGAAGGGATTGGGGGGGGGGGGGGGGTCACGAGACGATTTTCAGAATCCTCCTGAGATGATGATGCAGGTGACATGTCACTTTTAACTGTGCCACAGTAAATGTCACAGGTCACGCATAGGTCAGTGCGCACCAGTAGATTTTGTCTGAACAGCTCAAATCAACACACTACACTGAAAGCCCAGGATATTATTTTAAAAAATGAAACGGTTAATACTGACCAAAGATAACACAGAGAGGCCAGCGGAGACGGCAGCAGAGAGCAGAGAAATGCCGTCAGAAAGGCCGACTTCTGGCGCGGGAGGAGGAAGACAGCACTGACAGGGCTCCATATGCAGTTGGAGCAGCCGCCAAGTGTCGCAAGTATCAAGAGGAATATATTCAGTATGGATTCATGCATCGTTAGCAGTGAAGTACAACATCCCCAATGTATAGTGTGTACTGAGGTGCTTGCACATGACAGTTTAAAGCCCATAAAAATGCTCAAACACTTGAAAACTAAGCATTCATCTCTTGCCGCTAAACCAGTAGATTTTTTTCCGCCAAAAGGAGAGAGAATTGCAAGGCCAAAAGAAAGTCATAACTAATCAAACAACAACCACTACCAAAGCGCAAAGGTGACATATTTAATTGCACAGGCAAAAACGCCACACACAATCAGAGAAACCCTAATAAAACCTGCTGCTATCGCTATGAGTCAGACAATGCATGGGGATAAACCGGTGCGGGAGCTAGAAGCAGTGCTGCTGTCTGATGGGACCATATCCTGGCGCATCATGGACATGGCCCAGGACAAAGTGTCAGCTGATTGACAGAGTGAAGAAAGGGAAATATGCTTTGCAGTTAGATGAATCTACAGATGTATCAAACTGTGCACACGTTTTCTTACGCATCAGTCATGAGATAGTGGGGGGTGCTAATCTCTCTCTAGCACCGTTATTTCGGGGGGTCGCAGGCTGAAAAGTTTGGAAAACCTTGGCTTAGATAACACGTGTGGTTAGTTTTTTTGTTTTTCTTATTTCAGACAAGAATAAAAAGGAGATGTTTTCACCTTTACCTTAGTTAATAATTAACTAATGTAAGTTCATTATTATGTACCTGGCAAGTTAAGATGACTGAAATTCACGAAGTCAGTGACTTTAATCCGTCAGCAGCCTTCAGACAAACTAAATGTGCCAACAGATGGATTTCGAAATAAGGGAGTATTTTCCTGATATCTGGTGTGTGAGGAGATGTCTAAAAAACTATAAATATATAGAAATATTATAACAGAAATAACTGCATCTTTGGCCATTTAAGTTAATTTATTTCATTAAATACAATTTTATTAATTTTTTTTCTTTGAAATCAAGAGTTAAATTATTGTTCTGTTCTGGCTCTGCAAAATTATGGTCAAAAACGTAAATAGTTATAATGAAAAAGTAACCTTGGCTTAGATAACACATGTGGTTAGTTTTTTTGTTTTTCTTATTTCAGACAAGAATAAAAAGGAGATGTTTTCACCTCTACCTTAGTTAATAATTAACTAATGTAAGTTCATTATCATGTACCTGGCAAGTTAAGATGACCGAAATTCACGAAGTCAATGACTTTAATCTGTCAGCAGCCTTCAAACAAACTAAACGTGCCAACATTTGGACTTCAAAATAAGGGAGGTTTTTCTGGGCGGTGAGGAGATTTCTTAAAAAAAACTATAAAGATATAGAGATATTATAACAGAAATAACTGCATCTTTGGTCATTTAAGTTAATTTAAATCATTATTAATTAATTTAAATCAATTTTATTATTTTTTTTCTTTGTAATGAGAGTTAAATTGTTGTTCTGTTCTGACTGCAAAGTTATGGTCAAAATTATAAATTATTATAAGGAAAAGGTAAAAAAAAAAAAAAATACCACAGTCTGATTCAAATTTATTTAAAAAAAAAAACAGTAATTTTATTTTAAAAAAAAGACAAAAATAAGCCATAAAATAATCCACAAATTGATAATAAAGTTTCAAATGTACAAGAAAAGTCAATTTTACAAGAGGAAATTACAAATTTGAGGAAAATGGTTTCAAATTTAGATAAATTTAAAGAGAAAAGTAGAAAACTATAAGAAAACTGTTATAAATTTTGGAGAAAAACTTCAAACCTTCATGAGTGAAGTCATTACTCAAGTTTTTAAGTGGGTGCTCTTTGTACCCTTAACTAGAAATTTTTGGTTGTCTACTTTTAATTTACATGATACTTGATATTTTCTAACCTGTTTCTATACCACCATAGACAGAGAGAGAACCTGAATTAGACAGAGCTCAGAGAGGGAAAGATGAGACAGAAGAGAGGAGCCAAGGAGATTAAAGTGTTCAGTCAGAGGGTCCAGGAGCGATGAGAGCAGAGGAAGGACAGAAGGATGACACCAGTAAAAAGTCCAAACACAGGACATCTGGGAGGGACCCCAACTGGCCCAGTTTTCCAACATTCAAGCCTTGGTTGTACAATACTTCAAATGTCATATGTAGAGTTACTGTGCAAAATTTTGACAAAGAAATAAACAGAATAAAATTAACTTATTCCGGTTACAATCATGTCATGTGTTTTCTGCCCCCCGCCCCCCCCCCCCCGGAAAAATATGTTGTCACTGCGCCAAGGTCTTTAAGCCAGAGGAAACACTGGAATGAACCGTGTTCTGGTAAACAAAATGGAGCAGAAACAAATGACAATGCAGGATGTGCCTCCTGTTGTCCTCGTGTCAAAATGACCCGCCACTGTGTTAAAAACTAAAAAAAATCCCCCTAAACAATACTTTTTCAACTTAAAATTTTATGACTTTTCCTAGATTGACCCCAACATTAGGATAAGTGAACTGTTGCCTTTATTCACATTTCCATGTAAGCTGTACAAAAAAAGGTACAAAGGTCGTCTTCGGGTCCCGACAGTCAAATTGAGTTGAAATCACGGTCACTGAGTTATTTATACACTACAGAATGTGAGAATGTTTTAGTTCTGTCTCAGATCAATCAGTAGCAGACGTAAGGATCAAGTTGGGATCAAGTCATGGGTGGCTTGCGATGCCAAATCAAGCTACGCCTGGAAGATGCAAGTCTATACAGGGAAGCCGACCAGTGGAGGCCCAGAGAAGAACCAGGGGATGCGAGTTGTGCTTGATGTGACAGAGGGACTGAGGGGTCACAATGTGACATGTGACAATTTCTTCACCTCTTATGAACTCGGACAGCAGCTCCTGAAGAGGAAGATCACCATTGTTGGCACAGTTCGAAAGAACAAGCCTGAGCTCCCACCTGCACTGCTTGCATCAAAGGAGAGAGAGGTCTTCTCATCAAAGTTTGCCTTCACGCCCACCATCACTCTAGTTTCCTACCTCCCAAAGAAAAACAAGAATGTAGTACTTCTGAGCACAAAGCACAAAGACGCTGCCATTAGCGATCGTGAGGACAGGAAGCCAGCCATCATCCTAGACTACAACTGCAACAAAGGAGGTGTGGACAACCTAGATAAGGTGATTGGGACATACAGCTGCAGAAGGATGACTGCCCGCTGGCCCCTGGTCATCTTCCACAACATCATTGATGTTTCCTCCTACAATGCCTTTGTGATTTGGAGAGAGCTCAAGCCGACCTGGATGCCTCGTAAGCAGAACAAGAGGAGGGTGTTTCTGGAGCAGCTAGGAAAGGCACTTGTAACTCCACTCATTGAAAGAAGGAAGCATGTCCCCCGCACAGAAGCCTCTGCAGCAGTTGTGAAAGCTATTCAGAGTGCAGGAACTCCTGATCAACCTGAGGATCCAGCTGCCACAGCCGCTGCCCCAGCTGGGGCAAGTAAGAGGAAGAGATGTCAGTTCTGCCCGCCAAAGAAGGACTGTAAAACACATACAGTGTGCTGCAGGTGTAAGAAAAATATCTGCAAAGGCTGTGCACTTTTGCATACTGCCCTACATGTGCTAATTAGTTGAATGAGTTATGTTGTTTTTCACATTTTTGTATTGTATATTTTCTTACATTGTTCACTGGCAAAAAAAAAAAAAAAAATCAAAAGAAACTGAATCATTGGGATGAATAAAAATGCATTCAAAACTCAGTTTTGCACATTTCTATTCTTTCTTATACAGGTGAAGAGAGAAAACTCAGGTATTCACACATTTTATGGTGAATGACGAGTTGTTTCTTCAAGCAAAATAAAATTTGGTGTTTAAAATTCAATTAAGCTGCTTATATTGGGGGTTTACTGAGGACGGGTCATTTTGACCCGGAGGACACGGGGTGTATACAGAATATGAGGACAACAGGCGGGTTAAACCAGAACGAGGACATGTTCAAAGACGAACTAGGAAAAACATATGTACATCATTAGATTAGTCGACTACTAAAGTAATCTTTAGTTGGAGCTCTACTGTCCAGACATTTAAGTCAATAATGAAAAAGGCAGGCGAGGGCAGCATCGCCACTAAAATGCCAAGGGTGCCATTTAATTACCGCATTACACCACAGTCCACCACGGGGCTGTCACCTGCAGAAATGTTGCAAAGAAGGAAGTTAAGGTCAACATTGGATCCGATTCATCCAGATCGCAGAGGAAGGGTGGCGCAAAAACAAAACACCCAAAAGAAACATCATGACAAGCTGCTTGAAGTTAGAGGTTTCCAGTAGGGAGACACTGTGATCACAAAAAACTTCAGTCATGGTACAAAGTCGATTCCTGGGTTCATAACTAGGATCACAGGACCGGTGTGTTACAAGGTCATGTTAGGAGGTGGCAACATTGTATGCAGACATGTGGACCAGATACTGGCAAGGCCTAAGGAAGAGGACTGTAGTGAAACAAAGGTTACAGAACCACTGGGACTATCTGTTTCACCCACAGCAGTCATTAGAGCGTCAGAGACTTCCACTGTGGTAGGGAACAGCTGTATTGCAGAGGGAAATACTCCATATGTCACAAAACCTGCTCCAGACAAAGCAAATCCATCAGTGACTGACATTCCACCTCCAGACACAGCAAGGCTGTCACAACCTGTGGTAGCACCAGTGCAATGGTCACATAGGGCTGTGACCAAACCAACTTATTTGAAGGACTATGAGTGTTGAATGAAAAAAGAATTGTAACTGAGTGATTATGGGTTCTTGTTATTATTTTTGAGACATGTTAAGTGATAAACAAAACTTACTGATTGTTTTTCAGTGTTATGGTAGCGTTTGAGCTAATTACACAGGGTTATTGTGTTGTTACATTAAGTGCTGCACAGGTAGGAAAGCTACTTGGGGGGGGGGGGGTGTAGAAGATAGTTCAGTGAGTTGGCGCCCCCATGTGGTGGCAGTGACATATTGTTTCCTGTATGTTCTGAGAAGTGCAAGTAAAGAACAGCTTCAACTTACCTCCAGTGTGGTGTCTTTTTAAAAGAGGTTAAGCAAGGACATTACAAAACCCATTAACATTTATTTTTAGCTGTACACTCAGCAATACTTTTTCATTCGACATCCATATTTGGTTGTCATTAAAAATTGTTAACATTCCTTCTTTGACTTACAATGATATTGTCTATTACATGGATTCATTGGATGCTAATGTCAAGGATGTTGTAAATCATCATTTTGGGTAAATATCATATTCACTGCTGTACAAGGAAGAACACTAGCCCCTCCTTGAATTTATTTATGCATGATTTTGTTAAATATTTTCAATTCACTACAAAAACACTTTAATATTGAGGTGCAGGATGTTAAAAGGGCGTTCTGTGCTGTAAAAGTGAACAAAAGTCAGGGCCCTGATAATATATGTGGACACTTGGTAAAGTCCTGTGCACATAATTTGAGTCCTGTGTTTCACTACATTTTCAATAAGTCCTTACAGACACAACATGTGCCTAAGATCTGGAAAGATGCTGTGGTTGTCCCTGTTCCAAAATCCAGCTGTCCTAAAACGGTAAATGATTTTAGACCAGTTGCTTTGACCTCAATTTTAATGAAAATTTTTGAAAAACTGGTCAGATTTGAGGTCCTAAAGCAGACTGAGCAGACATTGGATCCTCTGCAGTTTGCCTATAGGCCTCACAGAGGAGTGGAGGATGCCACTGTCACTCTGTTTAACATGCTTTTTAAACATCTGGAGTTTAATGGGACACACACCAGGCTTTTATTTGTGGACTTTTCTTCTGCTTTTAATACAGTCCAACCTCATATTTTAGTTGAAAGGCTCCTGCAACAATTTGATTTGAGTAATAATCTGGTGGGTTGGATTCTGGATTTTTTTAACCAACTGGACACAGACAGTAAGGGTCAATGGTACATTGTCTGACCAAAAGTGTTCTTCTACTGGCTCTCCTCGGGGGGGGGGGGGGGGGTGCTCAGGAGGTAGAGCAGGTCGTCTAATAACCCGATGGTTGGCGGTTCGAATCCCGATCTCCCCAGATATCCTACCGTTGTGTCCCTGGGCAAGACACTTCACCCGCATTGCCTCCAGTGCCCATAACACTGGGTATGAATGTGTATAAATGTTCGGTGGTGGCTGGAGAGGCCGTTGGCGCGGATTGGCTGCCACGTTTCCGTCAGCCTGCCCCAGGGCAGCTGTGGCTACAGTAGTAGCTTGCAACTACCATTGTTTGTCTGGAGTGAATGAATAATGTATCTACTTGTAAAGCGTCTTTGAGTGTCTATGATAAAGCGCTATATAAATCTGATGCATTATTATTATTTATTATTACTACTCTTCATCCTGTACACAAACATGTGTCAGAGCAGACATGACAACAGACACATTATAAAGTATGCCGATGATTCAGTTGTTGTTAGTCTCCTCCAGGATGGTGAGAGTGGCCACGGCCCAGTAGTTGATGATTTTGTTCACTGGTGTGAGGATTCCTACCTGCAGCTGAATACGACAAAAACTAAAGACATGATTATTGACTTGAGGAGGAAAACTCCCAGGCATGAAGTCACTGTACTAAAAGGCCAGACCACTGAATGTGTGCAATCCTACAAATGTCTTGGGACAATTATTGATAGTAATTGAAACGTTGTAGAGAACTGTGAAAGGGTGTGCAAAAAGGGTCAGCAACATTTGCATTGTTTAAGGAAACTCGCGCACTTCCAAATTTACTGAACCATAATGACAATGTTTTATCGGGCTTTTATTGAATCTGTTTTATCCTTTTCTTCAATGTCATGGTTTGGTCAGATAAAACTGAAACAGAGGAAATCCTTAGATCAGGTAGTTAGATGGTTCAGTCGTTCGCTTGGTGAGTCACAGCTGAGCCTGACATCCCTGTACACCAGACAGGTACAGAGGATTGTTACCTCCATTTTAAATGATGACTCCCACCCTTTGCACTGCCACTTTCAGCTTCTTCCCTCCAGACGGAGGTTTGTTGTCCCAAAATGTAAAACCCAGCGCTACAAAAACAGCTTTGTTCCTGCTGCTGTCAAAGAGTTGAACAAGATGTAGCAATATATTCAGGTTCAGGTTCAGGTTACTTTATTTGTACCCGTAGGTAGATTTGTTTTGCAGTCTGGTGACATCCATATTTAAAAGCCACTAATTACATTCAACATAGACACAAACACAGGCACACATGAAGCTGACTATAAACATGATAAAAATACTCAAGGCTCCATCAATCAGGGTATAAAAAGACAAAGAGATGAGAGAGAAACCAGAGGTAAGAGAGAAGGGTCATATTAAAGGTTAAAAACTAGTCAAAGAGGTTAAAAAACTCAAAGGTCTAAAGCCCAATAAAATATTTAGAACCCAAGTGACATCCTACAAAAATAAGTAAATATAAAATGAAGTTAATAAATAGGTACCTAAATCATGTACAATATATTTTTACAGCTTGTTCAACTCTTTGACAGCAGCAGGAACAAAGCTGTTTTTGTAGCGCTGGGTTCTACTTTTTGGGACAGCAAACCTCCGTCTTGAGGGAAGAAGCTGAAAGTGGCAGTGCAGAGGGTGGGAGTCATCATTTAAAATGGAGGTAGCCATCCTCTGTACCTGTCTGGTGTACAGGGATGTCAGGCTCAGCTGTGACTCACCAAGCAAACGACTGGACCATCTAACTACCTGATCCAAGGATTTCCTCTGTTTCAGTTTTATCTGACCAAACCATGACACTAAAGAAAAGGATAAAACAGATTCAATAAAAGCCCGATAAAACATTGTCATTATGGTTCGGTCAACTTGGAAGCGTGCAAGTTTTCTCAAGCAATGCAAATGTTGCTGACCCTTTTTGCACACCCTTTCACAGTTCACTTCAAAGTTTAAATTACTATCAATAATCGTCCCAAGATATTTGTACGATTGTACACATTCGGTGGTCTGGCCTTTTAGTACGGTGACTTTGTGCCTGGGATTTTTCCTCCTAAAGTCAATAATCATATCTTTAGTTTTTGTTGTATTCAGCTGCAGGTAGGAATCCTCACACCAGTGAACAAAATCATCAACTACTGGGCCGTGGCCACTCTCACCATCCTGGAGGAGACTGACAATAACTGAGTCATCAGCATACTTTATAATGTGTCTGTTGTCATGTCTGCTCCGACACACGTTTGTGTACAGGATGAAGAGTAGTGGTGACAACACACACCCCTGAGGAGAGCCAGTAGAAGAGCACTTTAGGTCAGACAATGTACCATTGACCCTCTGCGTCCTGTTGGTTAAGAAATCCAGAATCCAACCCACCAGATTATTGCTCAAGTCAAATTGTTGCAGGAGCCTTTCAACTAAGATATGAGGTTGGATTGTATTAAAGGCGGAAGAAAAGTCCACAAATAAAAGCCTGGCACGTGTCCCATTAAAATCCAGATGTTTAAAAAGCATGTTAAACAGAGTGACAGTGGCATCCTCCACTCCTCTGTGAGGCCTATAGGCAAACTGCAGAGGATCCAATGCATGTTCAGACTGCTTTAGGACCTCACATCTGACCAGTTTTTCAAAAATTTTCATTAAAATTGAAGTCAAAGCAACTGGTCTAAAGTCGTTTACCGTTTTAGGACAGCTGGATTTTGGAACGGGAACAACCACGGCTTCTTTCCAGATCTAAGGCACATGTTGTGTCTGTAAAGACTTATTGAAAATGTAATGAAATATAGGACTCAGTTCATGTGCACAGGACTTTACCAAGCACCCACATATATTATCAGGGCCCTGACTTTTGTTCACTTTTACAGCGCAATATTATATTGCATATAATTGAGTTATCTATTTATTAATTTTTATTTTATATTTATTTATTTTTGTAGGTTTTAAATTTTTTATTGGGTTTTAGACTTTTATTGAGTTTTTAATCTCTTTGACTTAGTTTTTAACTTTTTTAATATGACCCTTCTCTCTTATCTCTGTTTTTTTCTCTTATCGCTTTGTCTTATGTCCTGATTGGTGGAGCCTTGAGTACTTTCATGGTGTTTATAGTCAGCTTCATGTGTGCCTGTGTTTGTGTTCATGTTGAATGTAATTGTGGTTTGTAAAGATGTGTCAAAGTATGTCACCTGACTGCAAAACAAATCTACCTACGGGTACAAATAAAGTAACCTGAACCTGAAAACATCAAAAATTTGAACAAAAACGCCAGAAAACGTTTTCTTTGTAATTCAAAGTCCTTGCTTTTTTAAACTGTCTCTTGTCTTGTAGCATTTTATCTATTTATTTATTTTAAATTATTCCAAAGCGGCTATGCTATGCTAGTTCAGTTAGCTGCTGTTAGCGCGGTTCACCGTCGTTTTAAATCCTTTTAAAGCAGAACCAGAACCTTCTCCGGGTCACATTAGTGTCGCCTCACAAACATTCCTCACATCTGTTGGTGACACACAAAAGTCTTTTCAACTGTTTTACTCACCAAATCTCGAATCCCCATGTCACAACATCACCCGTATACACACAGTACCGGTTGCAACGCATGCGCACTTCGACTTCACGGTCTGACGCTCGATACACACGCGTGCTCAACGTGTGACGCAATTCCTGTTTACGACAGTAGGTTGATTTGGTTGAAGACGGATGACGTTTAAAACGTCATCTTTCACTTTTTACCATTTGTTCAAGGCTACTTAAAAGGAGAGCTCAGGTCTGGTGTTGGACGATCTGAGCGGAACAAACTCCATCGGGTGTCCAGTAAATTTACCCTGAAAGATAAGTTTTAGTTAATATACTCCTGAAGAAGTTGCCACAATAGTTATGTATTTTTCATTGACAAATTTATTTTACAAATTAATGAATAGCCTTCAGATTTTTATGTCTTATTTTCGAACTTTTCTTTTTCTGATTTATCAAAATTATCATATTTTGAAAAGTGATCATGTGTAACTTAGTTCTGTTTGACTTGCAGTTGTATTTTGTTTTACATTTCTGATTTTTATTAATCATTATTGCACAGTAGGTTGCTCAAAAAAAGACCTTGCCAAGATGGTTCAGAATTTCTATGTAGTATTACAATTGTAAATGTGGAAGGGGTTGTGTTACGTCGGGAAATGAAGCAGGTGGAGAGTGTCTTAGTGAACATACAACTGAACTTTATTTAGCGCACATTGCTATTTATACTCCCCACCGTAGCCCGCCTGACATCATTCCGTTCCCCATCCCGGCGGTGCTACGGCAAACCCCAAAGGCCAATTTCCATACACAACAATCCCCCCCCCACACACACACACACACACAAGGTCGAACTATAACACAATGAACGATTCTCTATTTTCACAACACAATAATTACACAAAACAAAGACTTCCACATGTACATATAAACAAGGCCATCAGTGAGTGATATCGTCCATAGCTGATATCGTCCATAACAGTCCTTGCCACATAGTCCTCCAAATAAGTAGGGCTCTGACACACTCTAGTCGGGCGTCCCCCACTAGGGGACTCTGCCCCGGGAACCGTCGGAACCACCTGTGAGTCCACACCTGGCATGGCTGGCCAATCCAAAGACCTGTCAAAATGTCAAATGTCCTACAGCGTCCGAACTCCAGCCAGGTACCACATGCCTTAGCCTACTGGCGTGCCACCTGGACCCATCGTCCAGTTCAAACGTGTCTGGACCCCTTCGACTCCTCTAATTTCCCGTAGCACCGTCCACAAGGGCTGGAGCTTGTGGGCCCTGATGGGGTGTCTAATCCACACCTGATCCCCCTCTTTCAGGCCATGGTCTCTCACCCGGTGCTTCCTGTCAAACCGTCCCTTCATCCTCCACTGCTGGTCCGAGACTCTTCTCCTCAGCGTCGCATCACTCGTCCGGGGAACCACTCTCGGAGGCTCCAACCGATTGACTGGCAGCGACAGCTCCCACCCCAGCATGAGCTTCGCTGCCCGTCGTTGTGTGGACCAACGCTCTGTAATGGAGCAGCGTGTTCTGGGGCACCTTCGGGAACAAGATACTGTCCGCCAGATGAGCCCTCAGCCCGTTCTTCAGGTTCTTGTTAAATCTTTTGACCCCTCCATTAGCCTGGGAGTGGTAGAATGCTGTTTTAATATGTTTCACCCCTTTGGCGGCCAAGAAGTCCTCAAACGCCCCTGAAGAAAATAGGGGCCCATTGTCCATTGTGATTCCCCACCGGGCAAACAAGGATGCCAGGAATCCCCTGACCACCTCCCTCATCACCGAGCTGGTGGGCAGCACCTCCGGCCATTTAGAGAACAGATCATACGCCACCACCAGGAAACAACCGTTGAACAGTGCCGCATGAAATTCACCACAAATGTCCAGCTCAATATACTTCCACAGACCCTCTGGAAATTCAACAGGCCGGAGTGGTGGTGGTGGTGGTGGTTGGGGTCTGCCCGTCTTGTCACTCTCCAAACATGGCACGCAGTTTTTAACCATTGCCTCTATATCGCCAGCAATGCCGGGCCACCAGACCGACCTCCTACTCCTCTGCTTCACCCGTACCACTCCCAAATGACCATCATGCAGCATGTCCAGGACCCGAGTCCTCAATGCAGCAGGAATCAAGGTGCATTGGCCCCTGGCAACAGCTCAACTCGTCTCGGAAACAGTGAAAAGGAGCCAGTCCACTCAGCACCTTTGCTGGCCATCCCTCTCGAATCACCGTGCGCAACTGTGCCATAACTGTGTCCCGTTCAGATTCATCTTTGAGTTCTTGTGGGGAGACCACACCCTGGAGAGTTCCACACAGGGCGTTCACCGGATCTTCTTCGGCAGTACCAACGTCATCCTCGACCACCTGTGAAGCCTCCACAGTGGCCCGCGAGAGGAGGTCCGCCACTATGTTCTCTCTGCCTGGGGTGAACTTAGTGGCGAAGACGTAGGCCCTCAGACACTCCAACCATCTATGAAGTCTCAGCGGCATATGTCCCGATGCCGACGTCTCCAGCAGTGTAGTGAGTGCCCGATGGTCAGTCCTCGGGGTGAAGCGGCATCCGTAGAGGTATAGTGCCACCTTTCGCACGCCCAGACACAGGCCAGTGCCTCCCTCTCGCCCACCACATACTTCTGCTCTGCCGGCAAGAGGGACCTAGATGCAAACGCCACCCGCCTTTCCACTCCACCCTGTATTTGGGACATGACCGCGCCTAACGCCGTCCCAGATGCATCACAGGTCACCGCCGTCTCCATTTCAGGGTCAAAATGTGCTAGCACTGGTGGGGAGGTGAGCTGCTGCTTTAACTTCGAGACCGCCGCTGAGCATGCCGGAGTCCACTCCCATGGCACAGCTTGTTTTAGCAGAGCCCTCAGGGGTCCAATTGTCTCTGAGTAATGTGGGATAAACCGGCCATAGAAATTCACCATGCCGAGAAAAGATGAAATCTGGGTGGGTGTAGTAGGCTCCGGGATGCGGCGCACTGCCTCCACATTGGAATGCAGTGGTTGTAGACCCTCGCCCGTCAGCCGGAACCCCACAAAATTGATTGCTTCCGCTGCAAAGACGCATTTGTCACCGTGGCCGTTGAGAGTGACCCCGTGTTCTTGCATCCGCTTCAACACCTTCTTCAGCCTCTCATCGTGAAGCTCATTTCTCGCGCTGTGTACCACGATGTTGTCTAGGTAGGCTACGGCCTCTTTCAGACCCGCCAGCATTGTGGCCATAACCTTTTGAAAACAACTGGGGGCGGAACTCAACCCGAACGACATTCGGGTATACCTAAAGACCCCCATGTGGGTCACAAACGCCGTCAGATTTCTGCTATCCAGGTGTAGTGGCACCTGCAGATACCCCTGTCAAAGATCCAGCTTGGTAAACACCTTGGACCCGCTGAACATCGCCGTGAGCTCCTCCATGGTCGGGAGGGGGTATTTAACTGGGATGATCGCTTTGTTTACCATACGCAGATCAGTGCACAGCCTGAACCCCCCGCCCTTCTTCTTCGCCACCGCCAGGTTCGAGATCCATAGTGGCGCATCCACCTTCTCGATGATCCCCGCATCCAACAGCTTTGAGAGTTCTGCCAACACATCTTCACGCAACGCCAGTGGTAGGCACCAAAGCGGCTGGATCCTGGACGTCACCTACTCATTCACCAATGGGTGGTGGCAAAAGGGCCTTGGCCGGATTGAGGCCAAGGCCCATGAACAGTGCCGGCCAACAGAGCTGCCAGTCCGTAAACGCTGTTAGCACCAGTGAACCTTGAGGATCCCATTTGATAAACCCCAGTTGTCCCACTAAATCAATCCCAAGCAGGTCCGACTCGTGCCGTGCCACCTGGAAGACAAACTTGGGTGCCCTCTTCTGTCTACACAACACATCAAATTCCACCGTGCCGACCATGTCAATCTCGGCATGGTCATAACCAAACATTTTTATTGCTCCCGCTTTAATAGCCTTCGCCAGGAAAAGCCTCTTTAACGTTGCTAGGCTCAAAATGGACCTGCCAGCCCCCAAGTCCACCATGAGGGGCACCTTGACGCCGTCCAGCTGTACCACATACCACTTCAGGCATCCTCTTCCTCCTTGTGCCACGCACACCCGGCCAGCTCCCCACAGGTCTTCACCAACTCGGTCCACGAATCTAACACGGGCTCGTCCACGCGCCACAGGCTGCCTTCTCTTCCTCTTCTTCAGGCAACCCCGAGGCCTAGTTAGCACATTAGCCGGCACCTGTGACGCAGAGGCCCAGTCCTCCGGCACCCCACCCGTAAAGGCACCTTGTCCCCGCAGGGACGCAGACTCCCTTAGCTTAACCATGTTCATCACTTTAACCAGAGACAAAGGCTGTCGAGTCACCCGCAGCGTGCCTCCTAGCCAATGGCTAGTCATGCCATGTGCCAGCTTATCACAAACTAGCCCGTCTGTTAGCAGCCCAAAATCACACTCTCCCGCCAAACAACGCAGTTCCATGAGAAACGATAAAATAGACTGACCAGCTTGCTGTACTCGGCTGAAAAACCTGTACCTGTTCTCGGTGACCGTGGCACTGTCACTGAACAGATCGTCCATCTTTAACAATGATTCTTCCAGCGAGCCATCACCACACAGCGTGAGGAACAGGCGTTGCCCTTCTGCGCCTAAATGGTGGATTAACAGGCCCCCCCGCCTGTAGTCGGAAGCCCCGTCAAGTCCGGCTGCTGTCAGATAAGATTCAAACAAGTTTTTCCAGCGTGGCCAAAGGATAGCCGGCGCACCCTGGTCCTGCAGGAACGGAGGTGGCACCATAAAACACGCGCCCATAATTTTACTCATCGCCAAATGTTATGTCAGGAAATGTAGGATGCCGAGAGTGTCTTAGAGAACATACAACTAAACTTTATTTGGCACACATTATTATTTATACTCCTCGCCGTAGCCCGCCTGACATCATTCCATTCCCCACCCCAGCAGTGCTACTGCAAACCCCAAAGGCCAATTTCCATACACAACAGGCAGTATGGTGAAGGAGGTTCCCCAATTAATAGAACTGAACCAATTAACTCTTTCATTAACCTCCAATAACACAAACCCCTTTTAGATTCACAGTACGAGGGTGAGCAGTACTTAGTAAGCATCCAGCACCAAGGTTTCAAGCACTAACATTTATTACAAAATCAGAAAAAAGTCACAAATGTTGCCAGTGTAGCCTTAAAAATACAACATGTGGTGACACTAGACTCAGCATGTGGACATTCTGTCACACCCAGAAGCAGGAAGAGGGGCAGAATAAGGGACTGAAGGGTTAAAGCCCCTTCGGGGGGGGGGGGGGGGGAACAAGACCAGACAATGAGGCGCCTTCGCCTCCTGCGGCCCCAAGCTACAGCATGAAGGGCAGAGGGGTGAATGTATTGTGATGAGAGTAACATGCGTTATGATAATCGCGCCACACATTTCCTTTGTCATACCCAGTGCATAATGCGCCAGCCCCAGTTTCTAAGCAAGGGAATAAAGCTATGTAAAGAGAACACAGAGAAACTCGGGAGGCTCTTCTACAGAGATCGGCCCCAGCAGGTCACGCTGGGGGCCACAGGCTGTACATATATGTTAGGGGGAATAAAGATTCTGTGTCGTCCTACGCTCGTGCCTCGCCTCCACATCCTTCCCTTTTTACCCTCTACATTGGTGACCCGAAGTGAGATGGACCGTCTACTCTCTTTCACCGCGCTGTGGACTCCGGAGTACCAGGGATTGCCTGCATCCTTCTCATCCACACTGGAGTGCGCGCACCTGTTCCTCTCTCCACGATGACGACCTCAAGGACTGCCTGGAAGCTGCTGCAGATTCTCCAGCCATCTGGGAAGATGGTGGGCTTCAGTTCAGGTGAAGAAAAGACTCTCACTCAATGCAGGTCTCTCCCTGCTTATGCAAGAAATGGGAAAACCCGCCCCCGTATTCCCATTGGGCCATTTGGGCAGCCTGTAGCAGTCTATTGGCTGATTCAGTCTGTCAGTCAATGCCTGAGTTTTTCACTCATTGTGTCCAGCTGTGTTCAATCACTCAAAAGCATGCATACAAAAAAAAACAAAACAAGAAAACACTACACACCAAATAATCATAATTATCAACACAAAAGTATAAACATGCAAAAGTACAACAATGTACAATAAGATTAAACAATATATCCAAACACAGCATGGCACTCAGCATGACATAAAGAATGGACAAAATCTCATAAAAACAAGCATTGTGGTGACCCACCACAATCTACATGGACATTCAGCCTTCACACTCAGCTAGGGCAGGAAGCAGAACAATTTGCATATGGACAGAGAGCCCCTAGGGGGACAACCAGAACAATGACTATTGTTATACATCCCCGGATTAAGGAGAGGAAGTCCTGCGCCAGTTAATCACACGATTGATATGTATTGACTGATATGTACAGTTAGGCCCAGAAATATTTGGACAGTGACACAATCTTCATGATTTGGGCTCTGCATGCCACCACATTGGATTTGAAATGAAACAACTACAACGAAATTGAAGTGCAGACTTTAAGGTTTAATTCAAGGGGTTGAACAAAAATATATGATTAAACATGTAGGAATTGTAGCTATTTTTATACAAACGCTCCTCATTTCAGGGGCTCAAAAGTAATTGGACAAATAAACATAACCCTAAGTAAAATGTTACTTTTCAATATTTTGTTGAGAATCCTTTGCAGGCAATGACTGCCTGAAGTCTGGAACCCATGAACATCACCAAACGCTGGGTTTCCTCCTTTGTGATGCTTTGCCAGGCCTTAACTGTAGCTGTCTTCAGTTGTTGCTTGTTTGTGGGTCTTTCTGCCTTAAGTTTTGTCTTGAGCAAGTGAAGAGATCTGGTGATTGACTCGGCCATTGCAGAATATTCCACTTCGTTGCTTTAAAAAACTCCTGGGTTGCTTTTGCAGTATGTTTTGGATCATTGGTGAAGCGCCGTCCAATCAACTTTGCTGCATTTGGCTGAATCTGAGCAGAAAGTATATCCCTATACACTTCAGAATTCATCTGGCTACTTCTGTCTTTTGTCACATCATCAATAAACACAAGTGACCCAGTGCCACTGGAAACCATGCATGCTCATACCATCACACTGCCTCCACCATGTTTTACAGAAGATGTAGTGCTTTGGATCATGAGCTGTTCCAATTCTTCTCCAAACTTTCTTCTTCCCATCATTCTGGTATAGGTTGATCTTAGTCTCATCTGTCCAAAGAATGCTGTTCCAGAACTGGGCTGGCTTCTTCGGGTGTTTTTTGGCAAAGTCAATTCTGGCCTTTCTATTTTTGAGGCTGATTCATGGTTTGCACCTTGTGGTGAATCCTTTGTATTTACTCTCATGAAGTCTTCTCTTTATGGTAGACTTAGATACTGATACAACTACTTCCTGGAGAGTGTTCTTCACTTGAGTGGATGTTGTGAAGGTGTTGTTCTTCACAGGAAAGGATTCTGTGATCATCCACCACTGTTGTCTTCCGTTGACGTCCAGGCCTTTTTGAGTTCCCAAGCTCACCAGTGCACTCTTTTTTTCTCAGAATGTACCAAACTGTTGATTTGGCCACTCCTAACATTTCTGCTATCTCTCTGATGGATTTCTTCTTTTTTTTTTCAGCCTCAGGATGGTCTGTTTCACCTCCATTGAGAGCTCCTTTGACCGCATGCTGTGTGTTTACAGCAACAGCTTCCAAATGCAAACGCCACACCTGGAATCAACTCCAGACCTTTTAACTGCTTAATTGATGACAGGTTAATGAGGGAAGAGCCCATGCAGCCTTGTTTTTTTTTTTTTTGCAGCCTTCTGAGTCAATTGTCCAATTACTTTTGGTCCCCTGAAAAAGAGGCGATGACATATTAAAGAGCTGTAATTCCTAAACCCTTGCTCCAGTTTGGATGTGTATACTCTCAAATTACAGCTGAGAGTCTGCACTTTAAGCCCATATTGATTATATAATTGTATACTGAATATGTTTTTGTGAACAGCTAAAATAACAAAACTTGTGTCACTGTCCAAATATTTTTGGGCCTAACTGAATATCAGTATGCAAATGTGCCATGCATTCTCACTTGTCTGTATAAAACAGCTTGCTTTACATGCCTCAGAGAGCACACACACGACACACACAGCACAGCACAGTGCAGCACACACAGCACACACAGCACAGCACACAGCGCTGCAGTGTGTCTCATGATGATGGAGGAATAAAAACTCTGAAAACTTCCAGCTCGTCGCTCTCGCCTGAACTTATTTGTTCCTCCACAGCATAAGTATTTACAATAACAAAAGGAGTAATTGTATGTAACATCATGTGGTTTAGTAGACTTTTGATGTCTTTTGCTACAACAGACAACCACCTCTTCTCCATGGGCCCTAGCAGGAGGTTTCTGGGCCTTGTTGTGCTGTCTGAGGAGGAGAAGAGAGCTGTCCTGGTCCAGTGTCACAATGGTCCTGGTACAGGAAATTACAATGGCATTAGAACCAGAACTGACAGGGTTACTACAAGTTGAAGATGTCAAGGAATGGGCAAGTAACATCCCTTACACTTATTTGTTTGAAAGGCCATTCTCATGACAAATCACTCATCACTACATTGTGACAGTTTACACTGTGGATGTTGTTGATACCTGCTTGTCTATAAGTTATTTGTTTTTGTCCAATCCCAAATATAAAACTGAGATTTACCTCTCCAAGAAATGACATTGGTTCCTCTAATGTGACATTTTCTGCTAACTTATTTTTTAGGTCAAATGTTGTCATCGCTGTCAGCTGAATGATCCCATCAAAACTGTCCCCCCTGTTTTACATTCCATTAAGGTAATACTATTACCTTTTTTGCCATAGTGAGCAGGAATGCCAGTCAACATGCTAATTATAATATTTTCAATAGGTAAAAGAAGTCTGGGAGGTGCTTGGACTTGATTTAATTGGACCACTGCCTGAAACGGCACGCCACAATAAATATGTCCTGACGACGACTGACCTCTACACCAAATGGGTGATTGCAGAGCCTCTGCAATGAAAAACTGCAAGTGAGGTCTCAGCAGCTATAACTAGGAAGCTGTATACATTTGGGATGGTCAGGAAAATCATTCCCAACCAGTGAAAGGAATTTGTCAATCGGGTGATGTTTTAAAAACTTGGATCTGATTGCAGAATTTTCACTTTATTCAACTCTGTGCTTTATATTTCAAAGCTTTGACCACTTCAAAATGTTGGAAATGATGTGAATCATTCTTCTGCAGCTCAATGACAGTATTTTCAGGCTGCCGAAAATCAAGCACGCTGCATCCAGCACCTCCCATCCTCAGACCAACGGCCAGGTAATACTTGGCATGTTTTTCACTCAGCTCTGTTGTTGTGGGATCACACATGCATTTTGATTGACTTAATAAATTAATTTAAATTTATAGGATGAAAGGACCAATCAAAACATCAAGCATGCACGCCGAAAATATGTCAGTGAAAATCATGATGACTGGAACCTTCACCTACTTGCTGTGGTGTACGGCATCAATACTGCAAAGCAGCTCAGTGACTTTATAAGTCAAATTTTCTACAGTAAACCAACTATATACAGTATGTTCAAATATCATTTACATTACTAAAAATTAGATGTTTTCTATCACTGTAAATACTTTATCAGATTATTTATGGGAGCTTCTTTGTGATTAGAGTTGGACCAGGCATAGTCCATATTTCCTGCTCTTCCACCGGCACCTTCACTTGCCTGAAGTTCTGAATGCTGCCCCATGGCAGATGACTTTGAAGTGGCTGATCCAGAAGAGGATTTAGATGCCAAAATAACAGAGCTTAAACATTTAAACGAAACGGTTTGTTGTAAAGGGAAGACGCCTGAAAATTCAGTTTTGATATTCCTTAACGTAAATTATTGGGTCTTTTTTTTTTTAACAGGTTCTGCGCAGCATAGAGAAGGCACAGACCAGGCAGCAGAAGACCTCTGGAGATCCAAAGCCAAAGTTTGTGAGAGTATCTTCTGTGCATGAGGGTGATGATGTTTTGGTTTCATGGGATCCCAAAAAGTGGCGGACATCAGCTACTCTATCAAGCTAGCACCAAGGTCCATTTACAGTGACAAACATCAGTGCCAAAGGGGTGGCCACACTGAGGAAGGGTTCCACATTCCAAACAGTTCATGTATCAAGACTACGGACCGACCACAGACTGAAGAGTAAGGGAGTTAGATATGTTGTATCTATGCAGATCTTTTGATTTCAACAGGGGGTCCAAAATTAATACAAAGAATTATAACTAGAATCATATTTGTGTATTTTCAGATGCACCAACGAACAAGACATTTTTTGGAGACCACCAGTATCCCACTCTTGAGGGGAAGATGGACCATCCAGATGCTGTCTGCCATATGTTGCCTCGTTCTTAGGCGATGGAATTGATGGTGTGTTTACAGGATGTGTTTGTGTACTTATTTTTTTTTCTTTTTGGATTGTTAGACAAATTGTGGCCTCAGTTTCTCAAGGCTCTTGGACTGAGAAGACAGGAAGTGACCTTGAAGTCAGTGTCAACTTATAAATTTGCGAAAATAATCAGAATATAAAAGTTGAACAGTTGTGCCTTTTTATCAGATTAAAGGTAAGTGTGTGTGTGTGTTTGTATAGACATAGTTAAGTCTGTGTCATTTCTTTCTAGTAATGACACATTTTTTATGCCTTCAGGCCTTTCCTCAACAGACTTCAGGACATTCCTGTGGTGTCTTCATGCTAATGGTAAATGTGTTGAAGTCTTGACAGCTTTCATTCCTCACATTCATTGTATTTTAAAGTTGTTTTTGTTTTTTATAAAGTATGCTCTCTGCCTCTGTACATCCACCCCATTTGAGTTCACTGAGGTAAGTCATATTTTCCCTTTTTAAATATTTCATCAGTGTACTGTCATGTGTTTTTTTTTGTTTTGTTTTTTTAATTTCACTTTTTTTCTAGTGGGATATGGCAGTAATTTGTCAGTGGTGGTGCATTCAACTGATGGAACAATTTTGCATTGAGGGGAATGAATGAAAACAGAAATTTTCAGCCACCAGCTTAGAAACAGCAGCCCGGGAGGAGGTCTCCCCACGGGAAGGACCAACCGAAGGGGAGACCAAGGAAGGAGAGCCCCAACATCATAAGATAGCGACGAGGAAGGAGCCCCCCCCACCCCCCGTGCCTCCGAGCTGGGGGACAGTAGCACCCGTGATGGTCCCGGTCCGGCACAGAGCTGCACCGCAGTATCTCCAAGCTGGAGCTCAATTGCACCCGTGATGACTCCGAGCTGGAGCTCAGCTGCACCCGTGGTGGCTCCAGGCTGGAGCTCCGCTGCACCTGCGGTGGCTCCAGGCTGGAGCTCCGCTGCACCTGCGGTGGACTCCAGCTGGAGCTCTGTTGCACCCACGGTGGACTCCGGCTGGAGCTCTGCTGCACCCGCGGTGGCTACCGATTGAAGCTCTGGAGAACCCATGGTGGGCTGTGGCTGGAGCACCGTTGCACCTGTGGTGGTCCCATCGGGGACCTCATTGCTCCCGCTGTGACCTCCCCAGCGAGTGAGGTAGGGCTCTCCACGACCTCTGGTGCTGAACCCGGATCCTCGGCAGCCTCTGATGGAATTGGCTGCTCTCCGACAACCCTGGCAAGGAGCTCCAAAACCAGAGGGAGAGAGAAAGAGACCGAGTCAGGGTCACCGGCAGCAGCAGAGCCCAGTGAGGTGAGCCTGGGGACTGCAGCGAGCTGCCCCGGGCCCTCCTCACCATGAGCCAGGCAGTGTGACTTCAACATAGGCACAGGAGACATTATGGAGCACACCTGCCTGAATTCGGGCTCCGCCGCCATCCAGGACTCCGGCAATCTAGGGTGCGCTGGTTCTGGAGGTCCAAGAGGTGCTGTATCCACATCGGCCTCCACCGGGGTGGCTGGACTCACATCGTTGTCGTCTGCGGGCACCCCAGGTAGCGGCGGATCCACTCTGGTGACCCTAGGAAGGAGCTCGGGGATGACAGGAAGAGAGTGGTTACGGTCGCCGGCAGCACCGGAGCCCGGCGAGGCAAGATCCAATGCAGCTGAGGGCTGCACCTGACTCTCCTCACCGAGAGCCAAACAAGATTGCTCCAATTTCCAGGGGAGAGAAACAAATGAGAGCACCCTCCTGGACTCGAGCTCTTCCGCCATCCAGGACTCCATCGATCCCGATAATGATGTCTTGGGCCCAGTTGGCTGGAGGTCTGGTCCGCTGGGTGACTCTGCTGCAGCGGCCCTCGCAGCAGGCACGATGGGGGTTGCAGTCTCCATGCCCCCGTGCACCGACTTCCATGGCGGGGAGGCCGGGGACTGCCTTACCGCAGACCCTGGAACTGGATCCTCCGGAGCCTCAGGTTCCTCCCCCCTCTCGCGACTTGGTTCTAGGGCTGGCAAACTCGTAGGAGCACACAGAGAGGATTTGGAGTGGTCAGGTGAAGAGTTATAACATGCTGCTGGAGAAGAGTACTCAGGGGACTGCAAACCCTGAGTCTCCTGGCCAGGGGACAGGCAAAATTGTTCATCAAAAGTAGAAATTAAATGAGAAAGAACTTGCCTGTTCTCCTGGCTCTTGATGTTCCCAGCGGTGTCCAGGGTGTCTCCTCTCCTCTTTACATCCACCCTAGGCCTGAACTCCTCGGTAGGTGGCGGAGGAGCCTCCCAGACGGGCGCAGGGGAAAGTGAGGAAGAGGGAAAAACTGCCTTCTCCACTTTGGCGGATGTGAAGGTTGAGGGAGAAGTAGCTGCAGGGGGAACAAATGGTCTGACCGAGTTCCTCTGCTCCTCCCAGGGATGGTCAGTCTCGGCCAGCTTGGCACATCTAAGATCCTCCCTCTTGCGGTGTTCCTTCTCCATCTGGCGGTCTGTCTGGGCTAACAAAGCCAGTCTCTCCTCCTCTGTCATCACAAACATGGGTTGAGCGGACCCAGACTCAAGAGGTAGAGGCAGACCTGGAGCGGGAGAGCTGCGAGAGGAGAGGGGCTTCCTCCGTCGTGAGCACTTCTTTCGTGGCGGGGATGGCTCCAGCGTCGGAGAATCCCTTTCTGACTCCACATCTGGCTGGGGGAAGATGACAGAGAGGATGTCGTCCACCCTCAGAATTAGCCTGAGGTCGGGATGATGCCACATAATGTCATCAGCGGTGATCCGCACCAGCCGAACATCCTCTGGAGACCGTGGCTACTGCGCAGAAAAGAGAACCTGTTCCAAGAGGTCCTGCACTCTCAGCTCCTTGTCAGTCCAGACCATCATGGCGTAGCTCAGAGAAAAAGGGAAAAAAGGTGAAAAAGAAAAAACACACGACTACTCTGCTGGGTTTTCTTTTTCTGGCCGGCTCATTCTGTTATGATTCCCCATGCGCTTCTGCGCAGTGCACAGGAGGAAGGAATTAAAACCCACGTGCAGAGTATAATGCATGCAATGTATTGAACAAAAATGAAGAGTGGTCTGAGGCAGTCCGTGCTGTCTAGTGAGAGCAGGAGAAACAGGAAGAGCCGCAACACCAGGTAACAAACTAATGTCAGGTAGTGTTAGCAGAAGACTAAGCAGTCAGGCTGAAAATACAATGCAGGGAGTGGAGGCGAGCATACACAGCGAGGAACAGCGACTGTGTACAATGCGCAGTGATCCGTCGATCTCTTCCCACTGAAACAGGGCTTAAATAATGCCAACCCTAATCAGAGAAGAGATTGCCGGTGTGAGTAATGAGTGTGTGGGCGTGACAGGGACTGAGTGGAAACAGCTGGTGAAACTGACAGGAGGAGGGAGGTGTGGCTGAGCTGTCAGAGAGCTGAATGGACCCCAAGGGCGGCCTGAGCGCGCCTGATGGAAATAGGCATACAAAACATAATACAGTAAAAAATAGTCACAGCGTCAGAACTGGGTTTGAGACCATCAAGCCCAGGTTCATGACACAGGCAATTTATTTCTGAAATATTGAAGAAAGCCTTCAAAACCCCAACCTCGTAGGGTAGGGCTTATAACTTAACAAAGCTATGGCTTTGTAGGTTGAGTTCAAATAGCAATGCTGAAGACATAACAAAGACAAAACCTGTGCAAAGAAAACAGTATGAGCTATTAATTACCAGTTACTTACAGATGCACACTGTTTCAGCAGGATCATGAAGCTAATGACCTCATTGCGGAGTTGAGGTGTTTTATTGCAGCCCTCCAATCGTAGCATCCAGCGATGAACAGCCTTTTCAAAAGGAAACAGAATGTTTTGTCAAAAGTATAGCCAGACAGAGTGTAAATAAAAAGAGACGGGTCACTGTGGACTGAATGAGAATATCACTAATATTACAGGTTGCAGCAACAACTAAGCTACATAATGGACATCTTCAGAAAAATATTGATGTAAATGCAATCACTGTACACCCAAAGAAAATGAGTCAGTTTTGGACAGTCATTCTGTCCATTCTTTCTGTTATTTTTGAACTATTGGCACAATTCTGTTATCATTAGTAGTTTGTGTGTTCTTAGTTTCTTATTTCAGCTATTGTTTTCTAGTCTCTCCCGTCATCCCCCCATTCCTCCAGCCACTCACGTGTGTTTTCATTTGACCCTAATTAGTTACTCAGCTGTCCTGTGTTAGTTAATAAATCCCTTTGAGTCCTATAATTATAATAGTTCGCCTGGTGATTTTTTAAAAAATCATTTTTGTCAATAAATATGTCATAAAATGGTCTTTGTGTAAAATATTTGATCTTTTTTTCGTGAGAAGTGTAAATTTCAAAATCTGCAAAGTATTTGTCATTATATTTTTTAAATGTTTAACCTGAACTGCTTCAGTGGAGCTGTTCAGTGGCCACAGGTCAGTGTGGTTGTACTGGGCAACTTCCAGGTGTGAATATGTGAGTGTGAACAGGGGATCCTTGAAAAAGAGAGGTTGCCTCTTAGTGGACATTCCCGTATAGAATTTAAAAAATTAGCTTAGCAATGCTAGTCTTGGTGGAACTACAGAACATTAAAAAAACAAAAGCAATTGTGATTCATAGTTTTTATTACCAACTTTTAAATTACATCTGTAGAACCTTTGTATAAAAGCAATATTACACTCAGGGTCATGTGGTATCATGAAAATATCAACATGGTTAACATGGTTAGGGACCCAGGAGACAGACGCTGACACGAGTAGATATAAGATAATTATTCTTTATTAAAGTAATGTGTGTTTTGTGAGTGAGTGAGTGAGTGAGTGAGTGAGTGAGTGAGTGAGTGAGTGAGTGAGTGAGTGAGTGAGTGCGTGGCTGTCTGGTCACTGGAGCTGAGCGTATCCTGCGGCAACCTGGCAACCCTGGAACACACAAGCACAAACAATTACTTATGTTCGCTGGGAAGAGAGACCTGAAGCTTGTGATGCTTACTTGCAGGCGCCACAGAGAAAGTCCTGCTGGCTCCGAGTGCCCGTGCGGCGTGGTGCTCGGGGTGCTCGACGTAGCGGAGGTGAGGAGGAACTCCGAGGTGGAGGAGATGGCGTCCTGTCAGCTGGGGAGGTTAGTCCGCCGCCAGGGAGGTCCACCTGTGCACAGGGGAAAAGGCTAGGAGAAGATGAGTGCAGAGGTTGCTTACTTGGCTTGGCTCGACGTGATGTCTTGTCCTTGGCTTTGGCTTGAGGTCGTATCCTTGGCATTGCTGGGCAAAGGCGACAGACGACTCCGTGCAGAGCAGTCCGAGGTTCTGGCTTTTAAAGCCCGCTGATTACAGCCTGCCGGTGTGTGCGCAGCTGATGAGGATGATGACGGCCCAGCGGCCGCCATGACAGTACTCCCCCCTCTAGAGGTGCCTCCAGGCACCTGCCCAATCCTACCTGGATGCGCCCGATGGAAATCGTGGATCAGCTGCTTGTCGAGGATCAACGCAGGGCAAATCCAGGAGCGATGCTTAGGACCAAACCCCTCCCAGTCCACCAAATACTGAAGGCCCCGGCCCCGCCGGCGGACATCCAAGATGGCAGTCACCCCCCAAGCCGGATGGCCATCGATCATCCTCGGGGGGGCAGGAGCCGCGGGGGGCGGGCACAGAGGGTCGGCGATGTACGGCTTGACCTGGGAGACGTGAAAGGTAGGGCAGATGCGCATGGAAGAGGGGAGAGCAAGACGCACAGACACAGGGTTGACAATACGAGAAATGACATAAGGACCGATGAAGCGCTTGGTCAGCTTGCACTTCTCGGCCGGCACATTGATGTTCCTAGTGGACAACCACACTTTCTGACCCACTTTATAGTCCGGGGCGGGCCTCCTGTGGCGGTTGGCCACCTGGATGTTACATTCCGTAGTCCTCAGTAGGGCTCTGCGGGTGATGGACCAGATCCGCCGACAACGCCTGGCGTGGACCTGCACAGAAGGAACCGCTACCTCCTTCTCCTCCTCAGGGAACAGTGGTGGATCAAACCCCAGGGATGCTTTAAAAGGGGACATCCCCGTAGCAGAGGACACCGTGGTGTTATGGGCGTACTCGATCCAAGGTAGAAACGTGCTCCAAGAAGAGGAGCAGGAGGAGATGACACAGCGCAGCACAGCCTCCAGCTCCTGACTGGCACGCTCGCACTGACCATTGCTCTGCGGGTGGTACCCAGAGGAGAGACTAGCCGTGGCCCCCAGCACCGTGCAGAACGCCTTCCAGACTTGGGATACAAACTGTGGTCCTCGATCCGATACGATGTCAGCGGGGATTCCGTGAAGACGGACCACATGTTGAACGAGGAGGTCCGCCGTCTCCCGCGCCGAAGGCAGCCCTCGGAGAGGCACAAAGTGGGCCGCTTTTGAAAAGCGGTCCACTATCGTCAAAACTGTCGTGAAATGACCAGAGGGGGGCAGGCCGGTTACGAAGTCCATGGCCACGTGGGACCAGGGGTGAAAAGGGATAGGCAAAGGATGCAGAAGACCTGCCAGGGGGGATGATGATGATTTCCCAGTAGCGCACTGGGTGCAGGCCCAGACATAATTATTGACATAGCTTCCTCAACCCTGGCCACCAAAAGGCCCTCTGGAGAAGGTCGGTGGTTCGGCCCACTCCCGGATGGCACGCCAGCTTGGACGCATGGCCCCATTCGATCACCTGACCTCTGACAGAAAGAGGGATGAACAGGCGGCCCGGGGGGCCCCCACCCGGATCAGGCTCCGTCTCCTGCGCTCTTCTGACCTTGTCGCGGATCTCCCAAGATAATGCACCCACCACACAAGAGGACAGCAGGATGCTCACCTCCTGCTCTTCAGTGGATGGTGCGTCGAACTGCCTCGAGAGGGCGTCAGGCTTGCCATTCTTGCTCCCCGGCCGGTAGGTGATGGTGAAATTAAACCGGCCGAAGAAGAGAGACCAGCGGGCCTGGCGTGCGTTCAACCGCTTGGCCGTCCTGAGGTACTCAAGGTTACGATGGTCAGTCCAAACGACGAACGGCTGGGCAGCCCCCTTCAACCAGTGTCTCCACTCCTCCAGGGCGAGTTTCACGGCCAGCAGCTCTCTGTCTCCAATGCAGTAATTTCTCTCCGCAGGAGTCAGGCGGTGGGAGAAGTATGCGCATGGTCGGATCTTGCCATCCACCGGAGAACGCTGGGAGAGAACGGCCCCAACTCCCGAATCCGAGGCATCCACCTCCACAAGGCACTGCAGCTCCGGGTCCACCTGGGTCAGAATGCGGACTGAAGCGAACTCCTCCTTCAGTTTCCCAAACGCCATGGCAGCCTCCTCACTCCAACGAAAGGGCACCTTTGGGGACGTGAGAGCAGTCAGGGGGCGGGTGATGTTCCCAAAATTCGGCACGAACCGACGGTAGAAATTGGCGAAACCCAGGAACCCCTGTAGCTGTTTCCTGGACGTGGGCGTGGGCCAATCCACCACCGCCTTGACCTTGGCCGGGTCGGGAAGCACCTGGTTCCGGGCGATAATAAACCCAAGAAAGGAGGTCTTATCAGTGTGAAATTCGCACTTTTCTGCCTTGACGAACAGCTGGTTCTCCAGGAGGCGCTGCAGGACCCGTCGCATATGCACCTGGTGCTCCTCCAACGTGCGTGAGAAGATGAGGATGTCATCGAGGTAGATGAACACGAAGGAGTTGAGGAAATCCCGGAGGACGTCATTTATCAGCCGCTGGAACATGGCCAGAGCGTTGGTTAACCCAAACAGCATCACCAGATATTCGAAGTGGCCGCTTGGGGTCCGGAAAGCCATCTTCCATTCATCGCCCTCTCTGATGCGCACCAGGTGGTAGGCGTTCCGCAGGTCCAACTTCGTAAACCAGGACGCCCCCTGGAGAGAGTCCAAGGCTGTGTTCATCAAAGGTAATGTATATTTGTCCTTAACTGTGATTTCGTTGAGGCCCCGGAAGTCAATGCAGGGGCGCAGTGAACCGTCCTTCTTTCCCACGAAGAAGAATCCTGCACCCACGGCCGAGGACGAAGGACGAATAATTCCGGAAGCCAGAGACTCCTTGATATATGTATCCATGGCCTCACGCTCCGGGGCGGACAGGCTGTAGAGGCGGCTCGCCGGGAGAGGGGCCCCTGCCCTGAGGTTAATCGCACAGTCATAAGGACGGTGTGGGGGAAGGGACAGCGCCCGTGACTTGCTGAACACTGCACCCAGGTCGTGGTAGACTTCTGGCACCTTGGACAGGTCCGGGGGTGGCGTCGAAGGAGGAAGCACTGAGACCGAGGGAGCACACACCGCAGATTGGAGGCAGGCACTCAAACAGAAAGAACTCCACGCTGTAATTCTCCCAGCTTGACCAGTCAAAGGTGGGGTTGTGAAGTTGAAGCCAGGGGTACCCCAGGATGACGGGAGAGGAGGAGATGGGTAATACCAAGAACCGAATTTCCTCCCAGTGGTTCCCAGAGACTATTATTGACACAGGGGCTGTCTGATGGGAAACAGATGTCAGTGACGTCTTGGACAGTGTGACGAGATTGACAGGAGGGCATAGAGGTTGACAGCTGAGGCCCATCTTGGTTACCAGGTCTCTGGAGATGAAGTTTTGCTCAGCTCCAGAGTCAACTAAGGCATGTGTGGAATGTTCTTTATGTTTGTGCAGTAGCCTAATGGGGATACGGCAACGAGTGAGGGGCTTTTTCTGTTTCTCGTCCGTGAATCCCCCTACTGTGATCCACGGACCTCCCCTTTTCAGCCGGTTCGGACATTCAGTAACCCCATGAGACCCACTGCCACAATAAAAACAAAGGCCCTGGTCCCTGCGGCGCTGTCTCTCAGCCGCTGACACTTCCGATTGACCGATGACCTTATCCTCCTGCTCCAGAAGTTCCTCTAAGGAAGGCAGAGCGAGAAGAGGTGACCTAGCAGAGCGAGGGCGGGGTTTACTCGAACAGCTGGCTGTCTGACGTTCGGCCGCTCGCTCCCTTAGCCTATTATCCAGGCTGATGGTGAGGGAAATTAATTCCCCTAACCTGTCTGGTTTATCCCGTGCCGCTAGCTCATCTTTCAGCTCAGAGCTAAGACTGTGGAGGAAGATACCACAAAGCGCTGGCTCCCCCCACCCAACCTCCGCAGCTAATACCCGGAAGTCTATAGCGTAATCGGCGGCAGATCTACTCCCCTGCTGAAGGCTTAGCAGCCGTTCGGTTAGCACCGCGCCCCGGTCTGTATGATCAAATATTTCCATGAACTCTGCCACGAACTGCTGGTAAGTCAAAGCGGGATAATTTGGTTTAGCCATAACTGTGTAAGCCCAGTCTAATGCCATACCCCCCAGTAGGTTGGCGATATACCCAATTTTGCTTTGGTCAGTGGCAAAGTCCCCCGGGACGCGGAGAAACACTGACTCACATTGGAGTAAAAAACCTCGCGCTTCCCCGAGCTTTCCGCTAAAGCGGGCGAGGGTTGGCACGGGAGTAAGACAATGTAGATATGGTGGGTTAGCTTGGCTAGTAGGAGCGGCTACGGGGGGTGGAAATGCCCCGGTCACCGGGGGGAACGCCTGGTGTCCTTCCAGGCGGTCCAGCCGGCTGTTAACCTGAGTTAATTGATTAAGAATTACTGTCTGCTTTCGGCTTTAGGACTGTGACTAGGATTCTTCTTTGACTTGGCACAGAGGCGTCGTCTCTTCGAATTTAGTCTGCTGGTAGGATCATTAGCTTCCCCAGGCGAGCCCGGGTACTGACGGAGGGCGCGACGAGAACGCTGATCCATTGCCCCCCTGAATGCGCTGGAACTTCCGCAAAGCCAACTGGAAGAAATTCAGTGAAACTCTGGACCGGAGCGTTGTTACCATCCCACTCCACACCATCACTGTAGATGAAGCATACAACCGCTTCTGCAGCGCAATCTTCAAGGCTGCCCATACTGCAATCCCACGAGGCTACCGACCCCTCTATGTCCCATGTTTGGACGGAGAAAGTGCTGCCCTCCTACAATCCTATCAAACATCAGGGGACTCAGAGATAGCAGACCATCTCATTGAATCGCTAAATACAGCCCGGCGAAAGAAATGGGAGGAGACAGTTGCTGCCCGGAGCTTTACCCACTCTAGCAGGAAATGTTGGAGCCTCATCCATCGCCTAGGAGCTGCACAGAAGCCCCCTAGCCAAAGCCGAGCATCCGTCACACCCAACCAAGTTGCATCCCACCTACTGACTATCGCCAAAGCACCCCAAGACAAAGACACCAGAAGAGCAGTTACAACTGAGCTAAAAAAACCACCAAAAAATGCCTGTAGAGGAAACGAACCCTGAACCCTTCGAGGCTGCTGAACTGGAGAAAGTCCTACAGGGCCTGAAATGTGGAAAGGCAGCAGGATACGATAACATCTTCCCAGAATTCATGAAGAATCTTGGCCCCCGAGCCCTAACCTGGTTGACACAATTCTACACAAGGATCACACAAACAAACTCGATCCCAAAGAAATGGCGGACAGCAAAGGTCATTGCCATCCCAAAACCTGGCAAAGACCACAAACTACCAGCAAGCTACCGCCCAATCTCCCTACTCAGCGTTCCTTACAAAATCATGGAGCGCCTAATACTGCAACGCATTTCCCCAGAAATAGAGGATATTCTAAGTGTGGATCAAGCAGGTTTCCGCAAGGACCGCAGTACAGGAGAACAAGTACTGGCCCTAACCACCTTCATCGAAAATGGCTTCGAGAGCAGACTGAAGACAGGGGCTGTGTTTCTCGATCTTACAGCCGCCTATGATACGGTCTGGCACAAAGGCCTCCTCCTGAAACTTATAAAGGCGATCCCTGCTTGGGCAACAGCAATTATAAAAACCCTGCTGACCAACCGAAGGTTCAGAATCCACCTCAGTCAGAACACAAGTGCATGGAGAATGCAGAAAAACGGACTCCCACAAGGCTCAGTTCTAGCTCCAACTCTGTTCAACCTCTACATAAACGACCTGCCTACTACAAAATCCCGCAAATTCATCTATGCAGACGACATCTGTTTGGCATTCCAAGCACCAGACTTTGAACCACTGGAACGGGTGCTCACGGAAGATCTTGCCAAACTGGACCAGTTCTGCAAAATCTGGCGTCTAAAACCAAGCCCAGCAAAAACCGTCTCCAGTGTATTCCATCTCCACAATGCAAAAGCTGCCAGAGAACTAAACATCCACCTGAGCGGACTCAAGCTTAAGCATGCCCCAAATCCAACTTATCTTGGAGTGACCCTTGATAGGACTTTATCCTTCAAGGAACATCTAAAGGGGACGGCTGCTAAGGTGAAGGTACGAAACAACCTGCTCTGCAAGCTCGCTGGTGCAAAATGGGGGGCGGCAGTCTCCACCCTGCGCACCTCAGCACTGGCCCTTTCATACTCTGTAGCAGAATATTGTGCCCCTGTCTGGTCCAGGTCATCTTACACACACCATGTAGACACCCAGCTCAACTCAACCATGAGAACTATAACTGGAACAATCCGCTCAACACCACTCCCCTGGCTCTCTGTACAGTCAAACATAGCCCCTCCACACATCCGGCGAGCAGCATTAACTCAAAGGATGCTCCATAAAGTTAAAGATTCTCCTCACTTACCAGTCCATGCAGATATCTACACCCCACCCACTGCCCGACTTTCATCCAGACGGCCGATTTGGAAAAACCCTCCCCCAGCTGACTTTACCATCCAGACAGCTTGGCAAGAGGAATGGGAGACCAAGGAGGTCCCAAACAAACAGCTGGTGATAAACCCCAACCAACAGGTCCTGGGCACCAACCTCCCAAGGAGACAGTGGTCTACACTCAATCGCTTCAGGACTGGACATGGCCCCTGCTTGGCCAGCCTACACAGATGGGGCAGTAGCCCTAGCCCACTGTGCGCATGTGGAGAGGAGCAAACAATGGAACACATCATAGAGGCTTGCCCGCTCCAAAGACTGGAAGGAGGATTACACACCCTCCATACAGCAAACCAGGAGGCAACTGCTTGGCTTAAGGACTTTGCATTCGCTAAATAAATAAGTAAACTGTCTGCTGGTGTGAAATCATATCTACTCGGGCGCTAAGAGTGTTTAGGCGGCACGACAGCGCACTGTCAGCTGGGTCATCTTGACGGAGTCGTACTGACATGGTTAGGGACCCAGGAGACAGACGCTGACACGAGTAGATATAAGACAATTATTTTTTATTAAAGTAATGTGTGTTTTGTGAGTGAGTGAGTGAGTGCGTGGCTATCTGGTCACTGGAGCTGAGCGTATCCTGCGGCGACCTGGCAACCCTGGAACACACAAGCACAAACAATTACTTATTTTCACTGGGAAGAGAGACCTGAAGCTTGTGATGCTTACTTGCAGGCGCCACAGAGAAAGTCCTGCTGGCTCCGAGTGCCCGTGCGGCGTGGTGCTCATGGTGCTCGATGTAGCGGAGGTGAGGAGGAACTCCGAGGTGGAGGAGATGGCGTCCCGTCAGCTGGGGAGGTTAGTCCGCCGCCAGGGAGGTCCACCTGTGCACAGGGGGAAAGGCTAGGAGAGGATGAGTGCAGAGGTTGCTTACTTGGCTTGGCTCGAAGTGATGTCTTGTCCTTGGCTTTGGCTTGAGGTCGTATCCTCGGCACATTGCTGGGCAAAGGCGACAGACGACTCTGTGCAGAGCAGTCCGAGGTTCTGGCTTTTAAAGCCCGCTGATTACCACCTGCCGGTGTGTGCGCAGCTGATGATGATGATGACGGCCCAGCAGCCGCCATGACAATCGTGATATTGATGAACCTGCTATAGTCATCAATGCTGCACACTGTCCTATAATATTGATTAATTTCTCTGCCCCTATATTCGTCAGCCTCCGTCGGTCTATGATGACCATGGAAGAGAATCCTAAACGTCTACTCTGCTGGAACAGCACCGCCTGTGGCTGAACAGGCCGATGCGCGAATGGCCCCTATATATACCCGCTGTTTTCATTTCTCCTTGTGGCATCATTGCAGAGCATTCCCTTCGGTTCCTCATCATCATACGTTCACTGTAAGTGTTCAGTTTTTGACTTTTCTGTGTTTGACAGCCACCAAGCTGCACTGATTTTCTTTCACCAATAAACAATGTTACACTGGAGTTCTGCCAATACTGCGAGTCCAATTCCTTCCTCATTTGCCGGAGGTGTATCATGACAGTTTATGTGTTCCAGCCCCCTTTATGAAGATGACACAAGAGTAAAATGGTTTCTCTTTTGACTGATTAATATCACAATTTGGACACTATTTCAAATATGTGTCATGGTCCGGTGAGCGCACTCTACCTCTCCCGTCCTGTTCAACTTTCCCTTACTCCGCAGGCAATCGTCCTCACCTGTGTGATGAGACGCACCTGCTTCCTCTGCCTCTCCAGCGCTTAAATAGAACTTCACTTCTATGCTTCAGCGCTTGGCTCGTTGGGTATACTACCAGTTTCAGCAAGTAAGTTTAATTCTTCAACTCGAAGAAACCTCATTAATATTTTGTCTTCTCCTCCTCAGGTTGCTACCTCCTTCGTGGTGCGTCTCCAGAGTTGTTGTGCACTCACCTGCTTCATCACCATCACCACGTCAGCAGCCATCTTCACCTGGTCAGACACCTCACCCAGCTCTACTCCTGCCTTCCAGCAACTCCCCCTGGTTCACCATAAGTGCTGGGTTCCTCTGCCAGGCTCTCATTTCCTCCCACGTGAGTGTTGTCCTATTTTTCCTTTTTCAGTCTCCCTGCTCTCGTCTCTCCCTACAGGCTAGGTCTTCCTCTGGCGAGTGGTGTTTTTCCTTTGCAAAGCTTTCCTTTGTGCATTAATAAAATTCAAATCAAATTTGCTTGTGTGTCATTGTGTGTTTTCTTTGGTGTCACTCCCTGCACGTGCGCTGTTAGTCATTACCAGTCTTGACAGTACAGAATTTTGTGCATTACCTGAAGAACATGGAACCAACATAACAGTGTTTTTGCATGTGGAAACACACTGCGTATTGCTTTGATCTCCTTCATGTCACGATCAGCCACCACACACCTGTAAAGAGAAACAAGTGAGGACTTGAAATGAATATTGTTGTTGTTTTTCATCCAAAAAGCAAAAATTCATCCTTTTTCTGTTTAGGGTTATTGCAGCTATGAGGAAGTTAAATGTTAGACTTTTTAAGACCTTTTTAAAGCCACTTCATCAAATTTAAGACTCCATGCAGTATCTGCAAAATGGAAAAAAAAATCTATGTTCATTTTACAGTTAACCTTGACCAATATTTACTGTAACTGAAATTACTACAAATTTGGGGTCATCAATCCAGCTCACAATAAATTTGAACTTCCCCATGATTGTTGCCACTATAATTAAGTTATTCAAGTAAAATATCTGAAACTAGCCTCTCCCAATACAATCAATAACTGCAGTTTACCAAAAAAACACAAATCTACAAGAAAGAAAGTTGAATACTTAGAAGAAAGTTGCAACTTCACAAGAAAAAAACTTTCAAATTTACAGTGGAAAGAGTTGTAATTCCTGAGGATTTAAACCCACAAACAAGAAAGCAGTTTAGGCTTATGCTTTCATCATCCCTGGGGTATTTTTAAGAACTCAGAAATGAAGATTTAATGATTAATTATCATTTTAAGGATAATTAAGGCCTAAATTTAGTTAGTTTTATTTTAAAAATGTTTAAGAACTTTTAAGGATCCCTGGACACTGGCGTTACGTTACTGTGGAAAAAAAGACGTTTATAAAATATCACAGCTAGTAATTGTAACTTGTTTTGGAATATAAACGCCATTTGTGGTAACAAAACTATATAACTGGTATATATTCAAGTAAAATTAAGAAATGTCTCATGATTTGTGTAATGATATTTGTGTTCATCTATAGACTAGAACATATAAAATTAGGACAATAGCTGACTATTACAAAGTAAGCAGTTGAAATGATAACCAAGGACTCCACCAGAGCTACATGCTTAAAGGTGGATTCATACTACAACGTTTGGACCAACTTCTACTGACATTTTGGTTAAACGTCTGGCTCTGCTGGCAAACGTTGTGTTCTTTGAAAATTTCTTTGAAAATTTTCAGCATGCTGAAAATTTGCCAACGTTTGGAAATACACGATGAAAGATGTGCTCAGTTTTTAAAAGTTCCTGAGCACTGGGCTAAGTTATGCAGAGCTCACCTACAGTCATGTGAAAAAATTAGGACACCCCATTAAATATTCAGTTCTTTATAAAATGTTCACATATCTATGTCTGACCTTGTTTTTGTTTTTATTTGCATTTTTAACTTTTATTTATTCCCATTGTAAGTGGGAATGAATGTGGGGGTGTCCTAAAAAAGATGCTGTTTTTGCATTTTTGTTGTCAACCTCTGAAGCCTTCGTCTGAGCACTCCCTGCTCAGAGGCTTGGCTCTTAAGTGTTCCTTAGTTTGCTTTTTGTGTGGACAGCTATATTTGGGACACTTTATGTTCTTTGCTAATAAACTGCACAAAAACACCACAGCGCCTGGGTTCGTCTTTATCTCTGTGCGCCCCATAGAGGCACACATTACAGAATAATCCAGCCATGACAGAATTTAACCACCAGAATTGGAACCCAGCTGTGGTGTTTTTGCACATTTTTCACCTTTTTTGTGTATTTTCCACCTACATGTTTTCTGGAGCACTATGTCCAACTTGGACGATGTGGAGCTGCACTTGCTGTGAGTCTTGGAGGACATACTGTCATGGACACAGGTATCCTGCACTCCCAAGATGGTCTGAGAGGCTTGGGATGGTGCAGCGCAGATGATGGAGACATGGCCCAGCCTTGGGAATCACCTGGAGGCAACAAACATTCTCCTCTCCATATACACCCTCCCGTGTCCAAGTGATGAGCCTGGGGAGGCCGCTCCAACGCCTGAGCCAATCCAAACGAAGAGGAAGCGCTCGCGCAGAACGAAGCCTCCTGCCTCTCACAGCTCTCCCGTGGCAGCTCCGCCTCCTCCTCCTGAACCCTGGCCCGCTCCATCCACCGAAGAGCTGGAAGAGTGAAGACAGGTGTTATTGGCAGAGACAGATCTCCTCCTGGACGTGAAGCTGTGGCTTCTCCTGGATTTGATCCACGAAGCAGAGGAGTTTCTTCCGAGGGAGCCAGAGTTGGAGCCGGTGATCGAGCGTTCCCAGATCTCGAAGCCTCTCCACCATGATGAGCCAGCAACCCCTCCTTTATTGAGGGAGGAGATTTTTGCAGCTGAACTTCCTCAAGCTCCAGGGGAGATTGAGCACGACCTCGGGATGGCAGCTGATGTCATCACCCCCCCCAGGAATTCAGGCAAGTTCTTATTCATTCACTCTCTCTCTCTCCTGAAACTACTTGCCTGATTCCTGATGAGGAGACTCAGATTTTACCGTTCACTGGGTCTCCATTATCAGCTGCCATTACCCTTTTGATAGATCCATCCATCCATCCATCTTCTGTTGCTTTTCCGGAGGTCTGGGTTGCGGAGGCAGTAGTTCAAGCAGAGAAGCCCAGACTTCCCTCTCCCCAGCCACCTGCTCCAACTCTTCAGAGAGGATACCAAGGCGTTCCCAGACCAGCTGGGAGACATAGTCTCTCCACTGAGTCCTGGGTCTGCCCCGGGGTCTCCTCCCAGTGGGACGTGCCTGAAACACCTCAAGTGGGAGGCATCCCGGAGGCATCCTAATCAGATGCCCATACCACCTCAATTGGCTCCTTTCAATGTGGAGGAGCAGCGGTTCTACTCTGAGCCTCTCCCGGATGACTGAGCTCCTCACCCTATCTCTTGAGGGAGAGTCCAGCGATCCTACGGAGAAAGCTCATTTCAGCTGCTTGTATCCGCGATCTCGTTCTTTCGGTCATTACCCAAAGCTCATGACCATAGGTGAGAGTAGGAATGTAGATTGACTGGTAAATCGACAGCTTTGCCTTAGAACTCAGCTCCCTCTTCACCACAACAGACCGGTACAACGTCTGCATCACTACAGATGCTACTCCAATCCGTCTGTCAATCTCTCACTCCATTCTCCCCTCACTCGTGAATAAGACCCCAAGATACTTAAACTCCTCCACTTGGGGCAGGAGCCTGTCCCCAACCCAGAGAGGACAATCCACCTTTTTCTGGCTGAGGACCATGGACTCGGACTTGGAGGTGCTGATTCTCATCCCAGCCGCTTCACACTCAGCGGCTAAACCGTCCCAGCAAGAACTGTAGGTCAAACGAACAAAGCTCTCACAACGGTCGCACAGAGACCGAATAGTTCGTAACAACAAGCCCGATACCCCATACTCCCGAAGCACCCCCCCACAAAAAACCACAAGGGATGCAGGCGAATGCCTTCTCTAAGTCCACAAAACACATGTAAACTGGTTGGGCAAACTCCCACAAACCCTCGAGAATTCTCGAGAAGGTAAAGAGCTGGTCCGATGTGCCACGGCCAGGACGAAAACCACATTGCTCCTCCTGAATCCACAGTTCGACCAACGGCCGGACTCTCCTCTCCAGTACCTTGGCATAGACCTTCCCAGGGAGGCTGAGGAGTGTGATCCCTCTAAAGTTGGAGCACACCCTCTGGTCCCCTTTTTTGAAGACAGGAACCACCACCCCAGTTTGCCATGCCAAAGGCACTGCCCCCAACCTCCACGCAATGTTGCAGAGGCGTGTCAACCATGACAGCCCTACAACATCCAGGGCCTTGAGGTACTCAGGGCGAATCTCGTCCGCCCCTGGGGCCTGGCCACCAAGGAGATTTTTAACCACCTTGGTGACCTCAGCCCCTGTGATAGGCGAGTCACCCCCCTCATTCACAAGCCCTGCTTCCTCTGTGGAAGGTGTATCAGTGGGATTGAAGAGATCCTCAAAGTATTCCTTCCACCGCCTAATGATATCCCCAGTCGAAGTCAACAGTGCCCCATCCGCACCGTACATAGTGTGGACAGGGAGCTACTTTCCCCTCCTGAGCTGCTGGACAATTTGCCAGAATCTCTTCGAGGCTGACCGAAAATCTTGTTCCATGGCCTCACCGAACTCCTCCCATACCCGGGTTTTTGCTTCAGCGACCACCTGAGCTGCACTCCGCTTGGCCTGCCGGTACACCTCAGCTGCTTCGGGAGTCCCACAAGCTAACCAAGCCTGATAGGACTTTTTCTTCAGCTTAATGGCCCCCCTCACCACTGGTGTCCACCACTTGGTTCGGGGGTTGCCACCACGAGATGCACCAACCACCTTGCGGCCGCAGCTCTGGGCCACAGCTTCAACAATAGAGGTGGAGAACATGGCCCATTCAGACTCCATGTCTCCAGACTCCCTCGGAATGTGGTCAGAGTTCTTCCAGAGGTGTGAGTTGAAGACCTCTTGGACAGGGGCCTCAGCCAGATATTCCCAGCACACCCTCACTATACGTTTGGGTCTACCAGGTCTGAATGGCATCCTCCCCTGCCATCGGATCCAACTCACCACAAGGTGGTGATCAGCTGACAGCTCTGCACCTCTCTTTACCTGAGTGTCCAAGACATACAGTCACAGGTCTGATGACACGATAAAAAAATCAATCATCGACCTGTGACCTAGGGTGTCCTGGTGCCAGGTGCACATATGGACACCCTTATGCTTGAACATGGTGTTCGTTATGGACAAACTGTGGTTAGCACAGAAGTCCAATAACTGAACACCACTCGGGTTCAGATCGGGCAGGCCGTTCCTCCCAATCACCCCCCTCCAGGTTTCACTGTCGTTGCCCACGTGCACATTGAAGTCCCCCAGTAGGACAATGGAATCTCCAAGAGGAGCACCCTCCAGCACCCCAGTCACAGACTCCAAAAAGGGTGGGTACTCTGAAACATCATTTGGTGCATAGGCACAAATGATGGTCAGGACCCATTTCCCAACCCGAAGGCGCAGGAAAGCAACCCTTTCGTCCACCAGGGAAAACTCCAATATAGAGGCAGCAAGGTAGGGGGATACAAGAATACCCACCCCTGCTCGTCGCCTCTCGCCCAGGGCAACTCCAGAAAAGGCCAAGTTCCAGCCCCTCTCCAGGAGACTGGTTCCGGAACCAGAGCTGTGTGTTGAGGTGAGACGGACTATATCTAGCCTGTATCGCTCAACCTCGTACACCAGCTCAGGCTCCTTCCCCACCAGAGAGGTGACATTCCACATACCAAAAGCCAGTTTAGAAAGCTTGGGATCAATCCGCCAAGGTCTCCGCCTTTGACCGCCACCTAATCCACATAGCACCAGACCCCCATGATCCCTCCTGCAGGTGGTGAGCCCACTGTAGGGCGGACCCATGTCTCTCCTTCGGGCTGAGCCCGGCCAGGTCCCATGGGTGGAAACCCGGCCACCAGACGCTAGCCATCGAGCCCATCCCTCTTTTGATAGAATTTGGGAAAAAGAGAGACTGTTTTATTTTGGTGGAGAAAAAAGTGGAAAAAAGCGTAACTGAACTGCTACATCAGTGACCACTCAGACAGAGCATGGCACGAGCCCTTGGGTGCTCTCCTGCTGCAGACTCCCCTCTTTGTTGTCCCATGAACGCCACTGTCACTCTGCGGCTCCAACTGCTGCAGAATATACGTAAGCAGCGGGTGCCAAATCTCGGTTGCTCCCCCCCCCCGCCCCCCCCCCCCCCCACACACACACACACAGACACAAGGCCGACAGCCAGGACATCCACCCCGGACAGACACGCTTCATTTCAGCTCTGTATCCACAAAATGAAGCACTGTTGTTAAACTGAGTGGATTGACCGGGGCACTTGTTCCTCTGTTCTGCCTAGAGTAGTCCATGATGGGATGCAGAGGTGAGATCGGTGGCTATGGTGGCCCTTTTCATGGCCTCTGATATCAGGTTAAAACTCAGTAAAAGCTCCGTGTGTTACTGAACATGAAAAGTTCCTCCTCCCCTTTGCTTGTAACCATGGAGTTATAGCTCATCCATGCTGTAACAGCGTTTACATGTTGAGATTTTTAAAAATGTCAGAGGAATTCTGTAGTATGGAATTTTATTTTATGTCAGTTTTTTTTCTTACAGTTTGAAACTGTTTTTTCTGCACTGAAAATATTGTATAGAGGTGGACTTTTTGTGAAATTTAGCTTTTTAGATATTAATCTTTCTTTTTTAAATGCAATACAATTTAGTTTGTATTCTCCTGTAAAACATTTTTAGGATTTTAGTAAAATAAGATAAGATAAGATAAGCCTTTATTAGTCCCACAGTGGGGAACTTCCAGGATTGCAACAGCACAGGGATAGCAACACTCAGAGCAATAATTAAGAAGATACGGAAGATATAAATAAGAGCAGTGGATATACATACATACACATAAACATATAAATATATATACAAAGTGCGGAGCCTTGTAGCAAGATGGAATAAACAGCATAACCGTCTACTTAGTTATCCTACATAGTATGAATATGTACCCATACATATTGCCACCCTCCGTAGCGACCGATAATGTCCTAGTTCAGGGGTGTCCAACCATGTGCCATGGAGAGCCAAGACCCTGCAGGTTTTACCTCCAACCAGTGTCTTCAACAGCAGATTTCAGTGAACTTCTTCCCACTGATTGCTGATAAGTGAAAACACCTGCTGAAGAGACTGGGTAGAAGAGAAAACCTGCAGGGTCTTGGCTGTCCATGGCACATGGTTGGACACCCCTGTCCTAGTTGTATATACTGGAGGGGACCATTGTGTAAGTCTGTTGCGTCTTTTGCATTCAATACTATTAGTTGTAGATTTTAGAATTTTAGACCTATTTATTTGGAGGCAACCAACATATTTAGTGTTCTCCTGTATTATGAAATTGTATATGACACTTTTTGTTTAAAATTAAACTAAGAATTTATTTTAATTTTTTTGATTAAAAATTAATTTAGAACTAAAAGCAGCTAAAACATGAGCTTAATAAAATAATGTGTGAAAGTAAATTAAATGATATCAGCCTGTCTGTAGACAGCTGTGGTCTTGATATCTTCTTAATGAAATGGCAGTTTTTAAAAGCACATTTTGAGATAAATTTGTCCATGTGTAAGATTTCTTTTCCATTTGTTTTAATAAAAGATGTTGGAAGTAAATCCATAGGTCATCGCAAATACTTTGCTTTAAAAGGGTCAAGTTGTCACACAGTGGGAGGGAAAAATCCAGAATAGAATTTAAAAAAAAAAAATGTCAAGATGCATTAAGAATGATTTTATTATCAAGCCGGTGTTCTGAATCATAATTGAATCATGAGGTGCCTAACGATTCCCACACCTAGTTCAGACCTCAGCTGGGGAGGAGGACCAACTTATCGGACCTTTTGCAGTTTTAGTTTGTGATCCCTGATCTAGAGCTATATAGGTTATTGTAAAAATCAAATATGTGTTTCTTAATTCTATCTTGATCCCCTGTCAAACAGGCTTCAATGTTCAGTTTGTTGATTGTCTTTTTAATCTATTTTTTCTAAGTTGAAGTAAGAAGAATTCGTTTTGCCTCCTTCAGTCCATTTGAAGGGATCAATTTTCATAGCTATGCTGATGATACACAGCTGTACATTGCCACATCTCCAGATGACACAAAACCAGTTATTGCCTTTTTGAACTGTATTTTATATATAAAGTCATGGATGGCAGAGAACTCCCTACAGCTCAACCAGGACAAAACAGAAATTTTAATCATCGGTACTGAAGACAAGAGAGAGAAACTTTTACCCAAATTGCTAGGTCTAAAACCTACACATTTTGTCAAGACCCTGGGGGTTCTTCTAGACTCAGACTTTAATTTTATGTCACACGTTAAAAATGGAACAAAAATCGGATTTTACCATCTTAGGAATATAGCCAGAGTCTGCCCTGTCTTGATACATGCTTGTACTACCAGTTGTATAGACTGCTATAATGCCCTGCTCTCTGGTCTTCCCCAAAAAAGGATATCACATCTCCAACTGCTCCAAAATTCAGCTGCACGAGTGTTGACAAGGACCAGGTGGCGGGCGCATATTACACCAGTTTTAGAATCACTGCATTGGCTCCCCATGCATTTTAGGATGGATTTTAAGATTCTCTTAGTAATTTTTAAATACTTCAATAGTCTTGGGCCTTTTTATATATCTGAGCTGCTTTTATCTATCTTATGAACCCTCGCGGACCCCGAGGTCCTCTGGTACCAGCCTTTTAATGGTTCCCAAAGTCAAGACCAAGACCTTTGATGAAGCTTCCTTTCACTATTATGGTCCTTGTCTGTGGAACACCCTGCCAGAGATCCTCAGGGCTGTAGCGTCAATAGATGATTTTAAGAACAGGTTAAAGACCCACCTTTTTAATTTGGCTTTTAACAAACCTGTTTAACTATTATTGAAGTACAGGTGCATCTCAATAAATTAGAATATCATCGAAAAGTTAATTCAGTAATTCAATTCAGAAAATGAAACTCCTATATTATAGAGATTCATTACACACAGAGTGATATATTTCGTAGTTTTTTCTTTTAATTTTGATGGTTATGGCTTACAGCTCAAGAAAACCCCAAATTCAGTTTCTCAAAAAAACAGAATATTACATAAAATTAATTTAAAAAATGTTTTTTTAATAGACATGTTGGCCGATGAAAACTATGTCCATGTACACACTCAATACTTGGTTGGGGCTCCTTTTGCATGAATTACTGCATCAATGTGGTGTGGCATGAAGGTGATCAGCCTGTGGTGCTTCTGAGGTGTTAAAAAGGCCCAGGTTGCTTTGATAGCAGCCTTCAGCTCGTCTCCATTGTTGGATCTGGTGTCTCTCATCTTCCTCTTGACAATACCGCATAGATTCTCTATGGGGTTTAGGTCATGAGACTTTGCCGGCTAATAAAGCAGAGTGATACCATGGTCGTTAAACCAGGTTTTAGCACTTTTGGCAGCATGAACAGGTGCCAAGTCCTGCTGGAAAATGAAATCAGCATCTCGACAAAGCAGATGACGTCTTTTCAGATGAAAGTAAATTTTGCATTTCATTTGGAAATCAAGGTCCCAGAGACTGGAGGACGAGTGGAGAGACACAGAATGTAAGGCTGCATTCACACCAGGATAGTCTGGGGGTCTCGATTCGACTCAGCGGGGAATGGTGAGAATTTTGACACCTTCGTTTGATTTGGTTTGCATTCACACAGCACTGCACTCAAGTGGACCAAACTGCTTGGACACCATCACACAGTTACAACAGCTGCTTGTTTGTGGCGCTGTAGCCAAAAGCACCACTGACCAGGAAGAAAAAATCTCGGCGAAGAAGAGAAATCCGGCTCATCGACTGGGAAGGACCGTGTTATGCCGAGAATTGCTTGCTTGCCAAGAATTGCATCCCATCCTCCAAAACTATAAAATATAACACTACAGCCAAGCTTTTTTTTTTTTTTTTTTTTGTTACTTATTTGTACCCGTAGGTAGACTTGGTTTGCAGCCTGGTGACAAGCCACCGGCTGCTGGTCGCTGCGTGCGCGAGCGCCCTAAACCTACATGTTTTTGGTGTGCGGGAGGAAACCGGAGAAATCCCGGAGTAAACCCGCGCAGCACGGGGAGAACATGCAAACTCCACACAGCTCACTGTTGGTCGGGGGCTGGGATCGAACCCACGATCTCATGATCCCCGCGGTCCCCCGGCCGAGGGTAAAACTGTGCTGCCACAGTGCTAAACCACTGCGCCACCGTGCAGCAAGCTTGTAACCATTTGTGCATTTTTAGAAGTAAAAATTGTTATTACCTCTTGTAAATTATCTTTAAATTATGTTTATTCGATGATAGAATGCAATTCTCGGCAAGCAAGCAATTCTCAGCATAACATTGTTTCCTTCAGTCAAGGTGTTTATGCGCCACAAACTAAAAAAAATGAAAAGCTCTGCTGTCTGTATAAGCCCCCGTGCCACCATCATGTCGCTAAACGTTTTAAAAACATCGGTATTCTTTTGTGTATCCACAAACAGTTGAGAAATTTGGTCCTGTGTGGTACTGTGTGGCTGTGTAAATGTGCCCTTACACGGCCACTGTTTGGTCCGGACTAAAGGACCAAAGTGTCTATTCCGTGGATGGTTTGGCTCATTTGGCAGCATCTAAATGTCCCTGGAACTCTGGTGCAGCACCAAACAAGCGAACTCTGGTCCCCCTGAAAAGGGGGGATCTCGGTTCGCTTACAAATGCAGTCTGGTGTGCTTCACTTGCTGTGCGAATGCAAACGGAGTATTTGGCGGACGTGCCCCTCTGCATTTGTGTAACCACAGGAATACACGGTGATAAGAGAAAGTGGCATTTACTGTAAAGGTGCCTTCACATCAAATGCAAATGGGCAAATTTTTTGCGCAGCACGATTACATTATAACTCAGTGTAAATACATAAAAAGACATGAATTCACCGTCTGGGTGAGATGCAGACAGGCGAAGTTGTCACTCACCTGAAAAAATTATCCCTGTTGAAAACTCCATGTGTGTTTCCGTGGCAGGAATCCATGAGTAAAATAAATCCAACACCCCGATTCAGCTGAAGAGCCTCCTGATTGTTCAGCCTGCCTTTTGGCCAGAAAATAACAGACAACCGCACGGATCCAAGAAATAGTTTCACCATTGAAAACCGAGGAGAAAAGTTTAGAAAAAAATGTCTCTTGGACTTGGAGGAATGAGGATTGTGAGGAGGAGATGCTGGCTCTGATAGACATTTGGTCTGACGACCAGATTTCTCAGCTGCTTGTGGCTACACACAAGAATACCGATGTTTTTAAAACATTTTGTGACATGATGGTGGTACAGGGGTTTATACAGACAGCAGAGCTTTTCATTTTGATTAGTTTGTGACGCATAAACACCTCGACTGAAGGAAATGGTGTTATGCCGAGAATTGCTTGCTTGCCGAGAATTGCATTCCATCATCGAATAAACATAATTTAAAGATAATACTGGTCAACACCAAATTTATTGGGGTTTTTTTAGCTGATTTAGGACAATTTTGATGTGCTGAATCCAAAAATCGCATTGGTTTTGCTCAATCGGGTCAACTTTTTGAATTGTGGCCACATGTTGTTTTATACGTTTTTGTTTACATATACAGGTATTTTCATTTTATATGATGCAAAATTCTTTTTTATGTCTTGAAATTCTCTGAATTTTGAACAATGATGACGTAACATTCAATTTACATGTACTTACCCTTATATAAAGGTAAATACATGCACAGTACTAAGTAAGTACTAAGTAAGTACAGGTTTTTACTTAGCACCTGATCAAGAGAAACAGATGTCATTTTCGGATTCAGCGGTGCAAAATTGTCTTAAATCAGTTGAAAAAACACAGACAACTTACAAAAAAATTATTTTTGTAACCCTGTGTAATTTACAAGAGGTAATAAAAGTTTTTACTTCTAAAAATGTATAATGGGTATGTCTAAAAATGCACAAATGGTTACAAGACTGTAGTTATATTTTATAGTTTTGGTGGATGGGATGCAATTCTTGGCAAGCAAGCAATTCTTGGCATAACACCGGTCCTGGCCGATCGATGAGCTATATTTCTCTTGTTCGCTGAGATTTGTCTTGTTCGCCGAGATTTTTTCTTCCTGGTCAGCGGTGGTTTCGGCTACAGCATCACAAGTGAGCAGCTGTTGTAACTGTGTGATGTTTTCCAAGCAGTTTGGTCTGCTTGAATGAAGTGCTGTGTGAATGCAAACCAAACCAAACCAAACGAAGGTGTGAAAATTCTTGCCATCCCCCGCTAAGTCGAACAGAGACCCCCAGACTCTCCTGATGTGAATGCAGCCACTAGTACCTGTTTAGCCCAGTACAGCACAGTTCAGTTCTGTTCGGTCCGCTTGTGTTTCCATTACACCGGAGTACCGCTTAATGTGGGTGGGATTTGTTACAGGGATGCGGCGCAACCCTCCTGTGACGTAAAACAAGCGACCCAGGCAAAACACAAGATGGCAGGATGCGAGGCGACTGCAGTCTCTGGCTTTTTTTGCCAGAGTAAATCAAAAAAGGAGAGCCATAGAAGGCTATAGGTGGTGAGACAGCACACTCTGGAAAAGTACTGGAGTGTTTAGGAAGCCATATAGAGCAGTATAAAGCTGAAGACATGAGGATACGAACTACATCACATGTGAAGGTAAGCTAATAATTGTGAATGCTACTCTCCTTTAAGTCCGCCGTACTACATTGTGATGTTGGCAAGTTATTGCTATTAGGTACTAAAATATGTATTCTGTGTGTGTGTGTTTCAGATAACTCTCTTGTGGCAAAATTATCGCTTCAAACCGTGGGTCTGGGCTTTCAACACAGGCTCCCAATGATGAGATGTCACCCCAGCTTCACAAACTTCAGTGGTTACAGAACTTCAGAATGTCTGTAGAAACGTTTAGAATCCTGTGCAACAAATTGATCTGATCTGTGTGAAAATTACGGAGAGACTGTTGAGACATCATGGGATGTACTGCTCCAGCCAGTGGTGTTATGACAAAAAGTGATCAGCTGCTAAAACTTGATTGCCAGGTGTCATATTGTAGTTATGGGGTTATATTAGCCGTAAAATATATGTTTCAACAGGTAAATAGTACTGAGTTAGGTATAATAAGATATATTTAACAATTATGATGCATTTTTAAGACAAAACAAACTAGATCTAGGATTAAAAGCACTTAAAAATAATGCAGTCACAAGGTTACATGGACAAATACATGGATTTACTGGATATATACATATTACTGTATAAATGTATATTCTCTGCATCAACAATGAACTATACATGTTTTCATTTTGTATAGCACTAGGAATTTTGACAGTAAACCTTTGTAGTTTTTGCAGATCTGTCTCGACTTTTGTTTTATGTGTGAAGGTTACCACCAAGTGACATAAATTAAATACTAAAAGATTGGAAAAGCTGTCTAAAAACAATCCAGCGGTTTGAGAAATCACTTTTGGTTTGGTGTAAGTCTGCCAACAGAATTATGACCATAAAATAGTTTTTGTTAAAATGTTAAATTCCATTAAACCCTAACCCAGGGGTGTCCAATCATGTGCCATGGAGGGCCAAGACCCTGCAGGTTCTCACTTCTACCCAGTCTCTTCAGCAGGTGTTTTCACTGATCAGCAGTCAGTAGAAGAAATTCCGTGGAATCTGCTGTTGAAGACACTGGTTGGAGGTAAAGCCTGCAGGGTCTTGGCCCTCCATGACATATGATTGGACACCCCTGCCCTAACCCATGATGAGGAAATACAGATGCTAAAATGGCCCAGAATTCCTCCATATACTGATACTGTCACTAAAGTGTGCAGTGTCTTCTACACTGGCACATCCAACAATACAGTCTTCAGTTAATAAAATAATTGTTTTTGGTTACTTTTCTTAAAAATGAGCCATTATTTTCAACGTCACTGATAAATGATTTGTACTGTTGACTCTTTTCCTACTAGTGTCTTAACAGAAAAAATAGAAAATCATGATGTCTTAACAGAAAAAATAGAAAATCATGATGCAAACATGATTACCGTTCAAAATTTTGGGGTCACCCAGACAATTTTGTGTTTTCCATGAAAAGTCACACTTTTATTTACCACCATGAGTTGTAAAATGAATAGAAAATATAGTCAAGACATTGACAAGGTTAGAAATAATGATTTGTATTTGAAATAATAATTTTTTCCTTCAGACTTTGCTTTCGTCAAAGAATCCTCCATTTGCAGCAATTACAGCATTGCAGACCTTTGGCATTCTAGCTGTTAATTTGTTGAGGTAATCTGGAGAATTCTGACACAATGAACAAACACATTGTACCATTAGAACACTGGAGTGATAGTTGCTGGAAATGGGCCTCTATACACCTATGTAGATATTGCACCAAAAAACAGACATTTGCAGCTAGAATAGTCATTTACCACATTAGCAATGTATAGAGTGTATTTCTGATTAGTTTAAAGCTATCTTCATTGAAAAAAACAGTGCTTTTCTTTAAAAAATAAGGAAATTTCTAAGTGACCCCAAACTTTTGAACGGTAGTGTTGTGGAGATGTGAGAATGACGAGGCAGAGTTCTCTCTCAAGTCAGCTTTATTCACATCACCATCATCTCAAAGCAGTAAGAGAGCCACACAGGAAACTCTCATCCTTAAATATCAGGACTCTTACATTTCACAGGTCACATGTATCACAGACCACCTTGCATTATAAAGACAGTAACAATGCATCCTCTTTCCATGATATCACTTCCACTGTCTACAATGCATCCCTTCTTTAATCCTTTAATTAAACCCCCCACAGTCTCAAGCCTTGCATACCAAAGCTAAGATTCTTGCAGCTTCCTGTAATCACCAAGGAAGCCTCTTACTTTGTTCTGACCTAAAATGTGAGTCACAAAACAGGTCCCGTATGAGTGTCCACCACAGTGTAAGTCACTAAATTGTTTATTACAATCAGCAGCAAATTCCAGATTATTTAGAATGTGCAAATTTCAAACTGTAAAAAAAACAAACAAACAAACTTAGAATGGGTCACACATGCCAGCCACACTGCCTCACTGAGAAGCAACTGGATGTGCCGCTCAAGCTGGTCCCAGTTCAGCAGATCTTCAGCCTGCATCTCTGTAAATAGTGACCCAAAGTCTGGTTTGGGGTGGATTGTTTTCCTCTTGTCTAGACGAAAGGGGAAAAATGGGTGGTGGTTAATTAAAGCAAGTTTAAAACATATAAGATAAGATAAGATAAGATAAGATAAGCCTTTATTAGTCCCACAATGGGGAAATTCCAGGATTGCAACAGCATAGGGACAGCAACACTCAGAGCAACAATCAGAAGGCAAGAAAAAAACAACATCTAGTAAACATATGTCCATATTACTATAAATGTATATATATAGACACACAGTGCAGAGCATTATGGCTGGTGAATGTGCAGCAGAAAGTCTAAGCTCTCTCTCCGCGGATGCAGCGGGCCAGCTGGAAGTCTTTGGGCATGATGGTGACCCCCTTAGCGAAGAAGAGACCCACCAGGTGGGCCTCGCAGGTCTCCTGCAGAGCCATGACGGCGAAGCTCAGGAAACGCAGGACGGTCTTGAAGTCCTGAGCGATCTCCCTCACCAGGCGCTGGACGGGCAGCTTACGGATGAGCAGCTCCGTGGATTTCTGGCAGCGACGGATCTCTCTCAGAGCCACGGGCCTGTGACGGCGAGGCCTCTTCACTCTGCCGGTGGCCAGAGTGCCTCTCCGAGCAGCCCTGGTGGCTAGCTGTCTCCTGGGGGGCTTCTTCCTCCAGTAGATTTTACGGGAAATATTTGGGAAATACACTTGTTGCTAACAACCATTAGTGGACTGTGACAAAAAAAGTACTTTGTTGTTCTTTTTAACCACAATTTTCATGTAGCTGCGCTTCAGTAAAGTAGATTTTACAAGGGCTGGGTTATGTTTAAAATCATTTGTTTTTACTGTGGCCTTAGCAATCAGAATGAGTTGATACCTTTAGCTGAATGGAATCTAGTACTTTTAACTTAGGGTGTGCATCCCTGAGTATGGAGTCACTCAGTCAAAATATGTAATTTTTATCAATAAAAGTTTAGCCACCGCTCTGTCACCGCCGTGTCACCCTGGCTTGAAGTGTGGGCGATGTTTTGTACTTGTATTGCTAAAATATAAAAGGAAGCACTACAGTGGGTCCCAGCAGCTCAACCAGACTCATGTCAATCATCACTGTTTTCTTCCTGCATTACCGACTGCACTATATAGTTCTCCACAGTATCTGCTGCTGGCTAATATATATTTTAACTGTTGACCAGTATCACTTAATCTTATCCTACACTTTATTACATGTATAGTTTATTTCTCTTATCTTATCATGTTTAATGTTGCAGCATTGCACCGAGACAAATTCCTAGTTTGTGTACTACATGAACAATGGCAATAAACCTGATTCTGATTCTGATTCTGATTCTGATTCTGAAATATTTGTAATGTGTCCTGTTATTATAGTACTGCATGAGTTTATTGATGATAGACTATAAACTACACATATACACACGTGAACAAAATTGTTGGTACCCCTCTGTTAATGAAAGAAAAACCCACAATGGTCACAGAAATAACTTGAATCTGACAAAAGTGGTAATAAATAAAAATTCTATGAAAATTAACCAATGAAAATCAGACAATACTTTTGAATTGTGATTCAACAGAATTTTTTAAAAAACAAACTCATGAAACAGGCCTGGACAAAAATGATGGTACCCCTAGAACAGATTGAAAATCATGTGACCATAGGGACATGTTCAACCAAGATGTGTCCTCTAATTAACATCACAGGTGTCTACAAACTTGTAATCAGTCACTCGGCCTATTTAAAGGGTGACAAGCAGTCACTGTGCTGTTTGTTGACATGGTGTGTACCACACTAAACATGGACCAGAGGAAGCAAAGGAGAGAGTTGTCTCTGTCATCACCCGCAGCTCACGGGCTTCCACCTCAGCTGCGCGCACACCTGCGCCTCGTTAATCCCTGCTATTTATTCCATCCTGCCCTGAGCTGCGGCCTGGAGCCGTCTGTCTCCCTGCGTTTCTCTACAGCTACTTCCCTGTCGCTTGGGCCAGCTGTTTCCCTCATCGGACACGTAAGCTGTCTTTTGCCTTACCTTCTCCATACAGTCTTCCCCTGTGCACAGGTGGATGCCCTTGGCGGCGGACCCACTCTCCCTCATCACGCTGCTCCTCCACTTGCTGCATCTTCATGGACGCACAGCAGGATGCTGTCTCCCAGGCTTGGGGCTTGCCACGCCAGCCACCACGTCACTACAAGTAAGCACAGCAACATTGTCACTTTCCCGTGTGGTTGCCCAGCTAACCCCTGCTCTCCTCTCTCATAGGGTTGCCTGGCTGAACGGCGAACTGCTCTGTCCTGACCTCATCCTCCACCCACATCACATGCACATCTCGCAGACACGCATCCACACACACACATTATTGTTGAATAAAGCTTTCAAATCTGTCTGAGCCTGCGTGCGTGTTTCCTGGGCCGAATAATACGTCAGTACGGCTCCAGCAAAGCGGCCCAGTGGATAGCGGGCTCACGTGCCGTTTTACCACCCTCGAGGCTCGGGTAGATTTGATTGCTCGTCAGCAACAAGTCACTCTTAATCAACTCACCTTAATTACCAACCGGTTGGACCGCCTGGACCCCCCGCGGCCTTTCCCTTCGGGTCCTCCTGGCGGCGCGGCTATGGGTGCTTCCACAGCCGGCCAGCCTAGCTCGGGAGCGCCAGCCCGTCTCACACCCATCCCAACTCCTGCTCGCTTCAGCGGGAAACTTGGTGGAGCGAAGGGGTTCATACTTCAGTGTGAGTCGGTGTTTCTGTGCATTCCCGGGGACTTCCCCTCAGACCATAGCCGAATCGGGTACATGGCTAACCTCCTCGAGGGGCGAGCGTTAACTTGGGCTTACGCTGTAATGACGAAGCCAAGTTACGCAAACCTCTCGTATGACCGGTTCGTGTGAGACTTTCTAGAGGTCTTTGATCATTCCCGACTCAATAGCGTCCTCGCGGACCGGCTTCTTGGTCTCCAACAGGGAGTCCGGTTCGCGGCGGAGTACGCGGTCGACTTCCGGGTGGCTGCGGAGGAGGTGGGCTGGGGAGAGCCTTCTCTCTGCAGCGTTTTCCTCCGTAGTCTTAATTCTGGTCTGAGGGATGAACTAGCTGGTCAGGATCTCCCAGAGCGACTTTCCGAGCTGATCTCACTCACGATTAGCCTGGATAACAGGCTGGGTGAGCGGACTGCGGAGCGGAAGTCTGCCAGCCGCTCGCGCGGAGCTTCCCTCCGTTCAGCTCAGTCGCGCCCTCTGGCGTTACCAGCCCTGGAGTCCGCCAATGAACCAGAGGACATGGCTATCGGACGCACTAGGCTCCCTCTAGCGGAGAGACAACGCCGGCGGGACCGGGGTTTCTGCATTTACTGCAGAGATGACCGGCATCCCGTGGAGCTGTGTCCGGTGAAGCCAAAAAGGGGAGGTCCGCGAGTCACAATAGGGGGCCTTGCGGACTCCAACCAATTTAATCCCCTATCTTCTTGTACATTGCCAATTCGTTTCTGCCACAACTCCACTGGACATTCCACTCACGCACTGGTGGATTCTGGGGCAGAGCAGAACTTTATTTCTAAGAGCCTGGCAACCCGTCTGGGCATACCCAGCCAACAGCTGCCCAATCCCCTGAACTTGATAACGCTCTCCCGTTCTCCTCTGGGTACAGTAACTCATCACTCCAAGCCAGTTCCCATCATCGTCTCCGGCAACCACCGGGAGGATCTGACCTTCTACATCCTGCCCTCTTTGTCGGACCGTGCCATTCTGGGTTACCCCTGGCTGCAGCTGCATAATCCTGTCCTGGATTGGAGAACCGGCAGCGTCCTGTCCTGGAGCACCTTCTGCCTGGGTACCTGTCTCCAGTCGGCAGCCTGCGCTCCATCTGCCCCTCTGTCGGCCCCTGTCACTGAGCCCCTGGACCTGACCCTTGTGCCGCAGGAGTTCCACGACTTGGGGGCAGCTTTCAGTAAGTCCAAAGCCTTGTCCCTTCCACCGCATCGACCCTACGACTGTGCTATCAACATTCGCCCGGGGGCGCCCCTGCCATCTGGCCGCCTCTACAGTCTCTCTGCACCGGAACGCGAGGCGATGGACATATATATAAAGGAGTCACTCAGCGCTGGGATCATCCGCCCCTCCTCGTCCCCGCTTGGCGCGGGCTTCTTCTTTGTGGGCAAGAAGGATGGGTCCCTACATCCCTGTATTGACTTCAGAGCCCCGAATGACATCACGATCAAGGATCGCTACACCCTGCCGCTCATGGACACCGCTTTCCACTCCCTCCAGGGGGCAACCTGGTTCACCAAGCTAGACCTCCGCAGCGCTTACCACCTCGTTAGAATCCGGCAGGGAGACGAGTGGAAGATGGCCTTTAGGACACCCAGCGGCCACTTTGAGTATCTCGTGATGCCGTTCGGGCTCACCAACGCTCCTGCCGTCTTCCAGCGCCTTATAAATGACGTTCTGCGGGATTTCCTGGGAGTTTTCGTCTTCGTCTACCTTGACGATATACTCATCTTCTCCAGGTCACGTGAGGAGCACCAGGCCCATGTGAGGCGGGTCCTGCAACGTCTGCTGGAAAATCGCCTGTTCATTAAGGCAGAAAAATGTGAGTTCTACGCCCAAACCACCTCCTTCCTGGGGTTCGTGATCTCCCACAACCAGATCCTCCCCGACCCCGCTAAGGTCAAAGCGGTGGTCGAGTGGCCCACGCCGACCTCAAGGAAGCAGGTGCAACAGTTCATTGGATTTGCTAATTTCTACCGGCGCTTCGTCCCCAACTACAGCGCCATCGTCACCCCCCTGACTCACCTCACGTCATCGAAGGTGCCTTTTCGGTGGTCTGAGGAGGCTGCTACCACCTTCAAAACTCTCCAGGTGGAGTTCTCGTCCTCCCGGGTCTTGACCCAGGTTGATCCTGCTCTTCAGTGTCTGGTGGAGGTCGACGCGTCCGACACAGGGGTGGGAGCGGTGTTGTCCCAGCAGTCACCGGTGGATGGTGTTAAACGGCCCTGCGCCTTCTTCTCCAGGAAACTATCAGCGGCAGAGCGGAACTACGACGTCGGCGACAGGGAGCTCCTCACCATCAAGCTCGCGCTACAGGAGTGGCGTCACTGGTTAGAGGGGGCAGCCCTGCCTTTTGTGGTCTGGACGGACCATAAGAACCTTGAGTACCTGAGGTCAGCGAAGCGCCTGAATGCCCGCCAGGCGCGCTGGTCTCTGTTCTTCACTCACTTCAATTTTACCATCACGTACCGTCCAGGCTCGAAGAATGGGTTGCCCGATGCCCTTTCCAGACAGTTCGCCCCGGAGGGCCCAGAAGAGCCCGAGCATACCATCTTGCCCGAGTCGTGCGTCGTGGGGGCAATTTCATGGGACATCAAAGACAAGATTAAGAGGGCTCAGGAGGCGGAGCCGGATCCCGGTGGGGGGCCTGAGAGGAGGCTGTATGTTCTTTCAGCAGTTTGGGGTGAGGTTATCCACTGGGCCCACACCTCCAAACTCGCCTGTCACCCTGGCATCACCCGCTTGGTGAGTTTTCTGCAATGCTCGTTTTGGTGGCCGGGCCTTCAGAAGGACGTTACCAACTATGTCCGGGCCTGTCCCCAGTGCGCCACCGGCAAGTCTCCGAACTCTCCACCTGTGGATCTCCTTCAGCCCCTGCCGGTTCCTGGTAGGCCCTGGTCACACATTGCATTTGACTTCGTCACCGGACTCCCGGTCTCCAACACCTATGACACGGTCCTGACCATCGTGGACAGGTTCTCCAAGGCCGCCCATTTTGTGCCCCTTCAGGGCCTTCCTTCGGCACGTGAGACGGCCGATCTCCTGGTCCAGCATGTCGTCAGGCTGCATGGGATTCCGCAGGACGTGGTCTCGGACAGTGGTCCACTGTTTGTCTCCCAGGTTTGGAGGAGCTTCTGCAGCGCCTTGGGGGCCACAGTCAGCCTCTCTTCTTTTTATCATCCCCAGTCCAACGGGCAGTGTGAGCGCATGAACCAGGAATTAGAGGCCGCTCTGCGCTGCGTGACATCATCCAACCCTTCGTCTTGGAGCTCCTACCTGACCTGGGTGGAGTACGCCCATAACTCGGCCCGATCCACTGCTACTGGGTTGTCTCCTTTTCAAGCATCCTTGGGGTATGACCCTCCTGTTTTCCCGGAGCAGGAGGTTGAAATGGCTGTTCCTTCTGTTCAGGCGCACATCAGGCGCTGCTGGAGCATGTGGAAGAGGACCAGAGACGCGTTATTACGCACAGCAGCACGCAACAGCTCCATCGCCAACTGCCACAGAAGGCCGGCTCCTGCCTACCGGGTGGGTCAGCAGGTGTGGCTCTCCTCTCAGGACATCTGCCTCAAGGGTGAGAAGAAGAAGCTGGCACCAAGATTTCTCGGCCCCTTCACCATATCCAGGATTATTGACCCGGTGGCTGTGCGCTTGGCCCTCCCCCCCTCCCTTCGTGTGTGTCCCACCTTCCACGTCTCCAAAATTAAACCCATGCTTTCCAATTCACTCTGCCCTCCTCCTAGGTCTCCTCCTGCACCCAGGATGGTTGACGGTGACCCGGCATGGGGTGTTAATGCCATCTTGGACTCCCGGCGTCGGGGTCGTGGGCTGCAATACCTGGTGGATTGGTAAGGTTATGGTCCAGAGTGGAGATCCTGGGTGCGCTCTTTGTGGGTGTTGGATCCTGACCTCATCGCGGAGTTCCACCGGACACACCCAGGTAAGCCAGCGCCAGGAGGCGCTGGTAGAGGGGGGGGGGGGTACTGTCATCACCCGCAGCTCACGGGCTTTCACCTCAGCTGCGCGCACACCTGCACCTCGTTAAGCCCTGCTATTTATTCCATCCTGCCCTGAGCTGCGGCCTGGAGCCGTCTGTCTCCCTGCGTTTCTCTACAGCTACTTCCCTGTCGCTCGGGCCAGCTGTTTCCCTCATCGGACACGTAAGCTGTCTTTTGCCTTACCTTCTCCATACAGTCTTCCCCTGTGCACAGGTGGATCCCCTTGGCGGCGGACCCACTCTCCCTCGTCACGCTGCTCCTCCACTTGCTGCATCTTCACGGACACACATCAGGACGCTGTCTCCCAGGCTTGGGACTTGCCACGCCAGCCACCGCGTCGCTACAAGTAAGCACAACAACATTGTCACTTTCCCGTGTGGTTGCCCAGCTAACCCCTGCTTTCCTCTCTCATAGGGTTGCCTGGCTGAACGGCGAACTGCTCTGTCCTGACCTCATCCTCCACCCACATCACATGCACATCTCGCAGACACGCATCCACACACACACATTATTGTTGAATAAAGCTTTCAAATCTGTCTGAGCCTGCGTGCGTGTTTCCTGGGCCGAATAATATGTCAGTCTCAGGAGATTAGAAAGAAAATTATAGACAAGCATGTTAAAGGTAAAGGCTATAAGACCATCTCCAAGCAGCTTGATGTTCCTGTGACTACAGTTGCACATATTATTCAGAAATTTAAGATCCACGGGACTGTAGCCAACCTCCCTGGACGTGGCCGCAGGAGGAGACGGATAATACAAACAAAAAGAGCCCAGAACAACCTCTAAACTCATTCATGGTGAACTCCAAGGTCAAGGTACATCAGTGTCAGATCGCACCATCCGTCGTTGTTTGAGCCAAAGTGGACTTCATGAGAGACGACCAAGGAGGACACCACTGTTGAAAACAAATCATAAACTAGAAAAGCAGTCATAAAACGCATACCTCCGCCAAGGCTCCTTCCGTTTCTCATGGATCACCTCCAAAATTTAATGGGTTTGTGTGTAGGCCTATGGCCACTTGTGGTGAAAATGGCATCAAAGTCTGTCCATCAGTTTTGGAATATTGTTGCTAACACACTGTGAGAAGTTAAGAGCCTTTGCTGAGGTATGCATTCTCAGATCATCACCAAAATATAATGGGTTCCTCTCTAGGCCAGGAACCACCTCTGGTGAAAATTTCATCCAAATCCATCCAGTAGTTTTAGCGTAATCCTGCTGCACAAATATAAACAAAGCCCTTGGTGGAGGTATGCACTCTCAGATCATCACCAAAATCTAATCATCTGTTCCCCGTGCCATTACACACCTTTCCAGAAAATTCCGTCATAATCTGTTCATAACTTTTTTGAGTTATGTTGGTAACAGACAGACAGACAAACCCAGGTAAAAACATTACCTCCTTGGCAGAGGTAAAAAGCCAGACTGGAATTTGCCAAACTGCATGTTGACAAGCCACAAAGCTTCTGGGAGAATGTCTTATGGACAGACGAGACAAAACTGGAACTTTTTGGCAAGGCACATCAGCTCTATGTTCACAGACGCAAAAATGAATATACCAAGAAAAGAACACTGTCCCTACTGTGAAACATGGAGGAGGTTTTGTTATGTTCTGGGGCTGCTTTGCTGCATCTGGCACAGGGTGTCTTGAATCTGTGCAGGGTACAATGAAATCTCAAGACTATCAAGGTATTCTAGAGAGACATGTGCTGCCCAGTGTCAGACAGCTTGGTCTCAGTTGCAGGTCATGAGTCTTGCAACAGGATAATGACCCAAAACACACAGCTAAAAACACCCAAGAATGGCTAAGAGTGAAACATTGGACTATTCTAAAGTGGCCTTCTATGAGCCCTGATCTAAATCCTATTGAACATCTGTGGAAGGAGCTGAAACAAGCCATCTGGAGAAGGCACCCTTCAAACCTGAGACAACTGGAGCAGTTTGCTCATGAGGAGTGGGCCAAAATACCTGCTGAGAGGTGCAGAAGTCTCATTGACAGTTACAGAAATCATTTGATTGCAGTGATTGCCTCAAAAGGTTGTGCAACAAAATATTAAGTTAAGGGTACCATCATTTTTGTTCAGGCCTGTTTCATGAGTTTGTTTTTTAAAATAATTCTGTTGAACCACAATTCAAAAGCATTGTCTGATTTTCATTGGTTAATTTTCATAGAATTTTTATTTATTACCACTTTTGTCAGATTCGTTATTTCTATGACCATTGTGGGTTTTTCTTTCATTAACAGAGGGGTACCAACAATTTTGTCCACGGCTGTAAACTAAATTATAATGGTGACTGAACAACTCCCATTCCTCAAAGTGCAAGATTCACTATTATGAATATCACTCATAAAGGATCACACAAGTGATCTGACAAAAAAAAAAAATAAACAAGCGGTTTATTTTACAGTGGCTAATATTGGATGTGCCATTCATTTTCAGTTATTTTTTAATTAATATTCACACAATCAAATTAGGCAGCACGGCGGTGGAGTGGTTAGCACTGCGGCAGTACAGCAACTCACCCTTGGCCGGGCAATCCTGGGTTCGATCCCAGCCCCCGACCAACAGTGATCTGTGTGGAGTTTGCATGTTCTCCCCGTGTCTGCGTGGGTTTACTCCGGGATTTCTCTGGTTTCCTCCCACATGCCAAAAACATGCACGTTAGGTTAATTGGCATCAAACTGGGGATTCTAAATTGTCCTTAGGTATGACTGTGAGAGTGAATGGTTGTCTGTCTCTGTATGTTGGCCCTGCGATGGACTGGCGATCTGTTCAGGGTGTACCCTGCCTCTCGCCCAAAGATGCTAGGATAGGCTCCAGCCCCCCCGCGACCCAAAAAGGATTAAGTGGAAGAAGATGGATGGATGGACTGATATGATTGCTTGACCCAGGAGACAGACACTGACACGAGTAGAGTGATTAGACAATTATTTATTAACCCAGTGAAGTTAGTGTGTGTGTGGATGTGTAGATGAGTGCGATGCTGACAGACAGCTGGAGCTGAGCTAGTCTCGCTGCGACCTGGCAACCCTGGAAACGCACAAGCACAAGGGATTAATGCAGCTCACAGCAACGGGGATTTATGATTTGTGCTGCTTACTTGCAGGTGCCGCTGTGAGACCTCTGTCCGCTCCGTGACTTGACGTGGCAGGGTGAGCGTGGAGCTTGGCGCTGTGAAGGTGAGGAGGAGATCCAAGGAGGAGGAGGAGAAGCCCCGTTGTCAGGGGAGATGAGTCCGCCGCCAGGGAGGTCCACCTGTGCACAGGGGCAATTACTTTGACAAGGTAAGGTTTGCTGATGCTTACGTGATGTGGCTTTGCGAAGAGGCTTTGTAGTAGCTCTGGCTTGAGGTCATGTCCTTGATGTGTTGCGTGGCGAAGACGACAGACGACTCCGTGCAGAACAGTCAGTGTCACCGGCTTTTAAAGCCTGCTGGTTATTGGCGGCAGGTGTGTGCACAGCTGGAACTGATGACGGCCCAGCAGCCGCCATGACAGTACTCCCCCCTCTAGAGGTGCCTCCAGGCACCTGCCCTATCCTGCCTGGATGCGCCCGATGGAAATCGCGGATGAGCTGCTTGTCAAGGATCAACGCTGGGCGAATCCAGGAGCAGTGCTCAGGGCCAAATCCCTCCCAGTCCACCAAGTACTGAAGACCCCGGCCCCGCCGACGGACATCCAAGATGGCAGTAACCCCCCAAGCTGGGTGGCCGTCGATCATCCTCGCGGGGGGGGGGGGGAAGCGCCGCGGGGGGTGGGCACAGAGGGTCGGAGATGTAGGGCTTGACCTGGAAGACATGAAAGGTAGGGCAGATGCACATAGAAGGGGGGGAGAGCTAGGCGCACAGTCACCGGGTTAACAATATGTGAAATCACATATGGGCCGATGAAACACTTGGTTAACTTGCGTTTCTCAGCCGGCACACTGATATTCTTTGTAGACAGTCAAACCTGTTGACCCACCTTATAGTCCGGGGCAGGCCTCCTGTGATGGTTGGCCACCTGAATATTGCGTTCCGTGGTCTTGAGGAGGGTTCTGCTGGTGATGGTCCGGATCTGACGACAACGCCTGGCATGAGCCTGCACCGAAGGGACAGCCACCTCCTCCTCCTCCGGGAACAGTGGTGGATCAAACCCCAAAGATGCCTTGAACGGGGACATCCCAGTCGCTGAAGACAACGTGGCGTTGTGCGCGTACTCCATCCAGGGCTGGAACGTACTCCAAGAAGAGGAACAAGAGGATATAACGCAGCGGAGCGCAGCCTCCAGCTCCTGATTGGCTAGTTCACACCGGCCGTTACTCTGCGGATGATACCCCGACGAGAGACTTGCCGTGGCCCCCAACACCGTGCAAAACGCCTTCCAAACCTGGGAGACAAACTGCAGACCTCGAGCCGAGACAATATCCGCAGGGATGCCATGAAGGCAGACCACATGCTGCACCAGGAGATCCGCCGTCTCCCATGTCGAAGGCAACCCCCGGAGAGGCACAAAATGGGCTGCCTTGGAGAAGCGGTCCACAATAGTCAGGACCGAGGTGAAGTGATCAGAAGGGGGCAGGCCAGTCACAAAATCCAAAGCCACATGGGACCAGGGGCGGGAAGGAACCGGCAGAGGATGGAGAAGACCTGCCGGGGGAAAAGATGACGATTTCCCGGTGGCACACTGGGCGCGGGCCCGGACATAGCTGGTGACGTCCTTCCTCAGCCCTGGCCACCAGAAGGCTCTCTGAAGCAGGTCGACCGTGCGAGCGATTCCTGGATGGCACGCCAACTTAGAAGCATGACCCCACTGGATGACCTCGCTCCTGACCGAAGGGGGGACAAACAAACGGCCCGGGGGACCCCCACCCAGGTCAGGCTCAGTCTCCTGTGCCCTCCTGACTCTGTCCTGGATCTCCCATACGAGGGCACCCACCACACAGGATGAAGGCAGGATGGTCTCCTCCTGATCTCCAATGGTCTCTGCCTCGAACTGCCTGGAGAGGGTGTCCGGCTTAGTGTTCTTGCTCCCTGGCCGGTAGGTGATCGTGAAATTAAACCGGCCAAAGAAGAGAGACCAGCAGGCCTGGCGGGAGTTCAGCCGTTTAGCCGTTCGGAGATACTCTAGGTTTTTGTGATCCGTCCAGACAACGAACGGCTGGGCAGCCCCCTTCAGCCAGTGCCTCCATTCCTCCAAGGCGAGCTTCACTGCCAGCAGCTCACTGTCACCGATGCCGTAGTTCCTCTCAGCAGGTGTTAGTTGGTGGGAAAAGAAGGCGCACGGCCGGATCACCCCATCCACAGGGGAGCGTTGAGAGAGGATTCAATTCAATTCAACTTTATTTATAATGCGCCACATCACAACAAAAGCCGTCTCGTGGCGCCACAGTGCAGATAAAAAAAATCACACAGTCACAGAAAGACCCAGCAATCAGAAGATCCCCTATGAGCAATCACTAGGCGACAGTGGAGAGGAAAAACTCCCATTTGGAAGGAAGAAACCTCTAGCAGAACCAGGCTCAGGGAGGGGCAGTCGTCTGCTGCGACTGGTTGGGGATGAGGGGATAGGGAGGATGGAAAGGACAGACATAAAGAACATAGCAGTAAGATGCCAAGTACAATATTGGAGATCAACCAGCAGTATGGATCAGATAACAATAGAACAAGAGCGGAGTTAAAAGACACAAATACCCTCCTTAAATGAAAGCTATATTAAAAAGGAAGGATTTTATCCTGTTCTTAAAGACAGAGACCGAGTCTGACTCCCGGACCCAGAGTGGTAACTGGTTCCAGAGAGAAGGGGCTTGGTAGCAGAAGGCTCTGCCTCCCACCGTACTTTTGGAGATTCTGGGCACCACACATAAGCCAGCATTTTGGGAGCGTAATGCTCTGTTAGGATGGTAAGGTAATATCAGATCTTTTATATATTGGGGGGCCAGATTGTTAAGAGCTTTGAAAGTAAGAAGAAGGATTTTAAACTTGATTCTGAATTCAATGGGAAGCCAATGGAGGGAGGACAGAACCGGGGAAATATGATCTCTTTTTCTAGAACCAGTTAAAACTCTAGCAGCAGCATTTTGAATCAACTGAAGACTTTTTAAAGATACTCTAGGACAACCAGATAATAGCGAATTACAATAATCTAATCGCAAACTGACAAAGGCGTGAATCAGTTTCTCAGCATCACCCAGAGACAAGATGCTCCTGATCTTAGCAATATTGCGCAGATGATATAAGGCGGTCCTAGAAACAGTTATAATATGTGAATTTTTTTTTTCCCCTTGTCCTGTCAGACAGCTAGGCAAACAGAACAGGGATCTATCACCCTACTGTGCAAAAACAGATTTACTTTGCCAAGAGGAGTCTATACAGTGCCTAACTTTGCACTGTATATTGTTGTAAACTCCTCCTGTAATAACTTTTAATACTTTATTTTAATTGTTTTACCCATGGAAGACCCAACGGGATGGGGAAGAGGGAAAGGAAGTGTGTGAAGGGGGGAAAGAAAGGGGAGGGGAACAGAAAAAAAAAAAAAAAAAAAAAAAAAAACGACAACTAAAACAAACAAAAGACAAACTGCTTCTTCCACCAGAGATGTCTCAACACGAGTCTGGTTTCTGCACCTGTTAAAGGAGAAACACTTGTACATGTATGTGTCTGTGCCTATATATGAGAACGTGCAAGCCCCAGGAAAGCCAGGCATCCACCCTCGGAGGGACGATCAAGGGAGGGCAGGCCGCCCGGCGGCCGGCGCGGTGAGCCCACACCCCTGGACCCGCTCGACCCCCACCCCCCCAGCGGGACCAACATCCGCCCCCGGGCCCCAGGCACCAGGAGGCCAGCGACCCCACCCCCCAGGACAGAGACCAGCCAGCGCCCCCCGGAGCGAGCCCTCCCAGGTACTCCCACAGCGGACCCGCCCCAGCGCCTCGACCACACACCCCGGGGACCCCCACGTCCAAAGAAGTCCCCTCGCCCAGGTGAGCCCACGTTGCCGAGAGGCACTACCCCCCTTAATCCAGCCCCTCCTGACTCGCAGGCACACCCCTCCCCATACCTTCACACCCACATGTTCCCATGCACACCCCTCTCACTCACCCAGAACAACCCCTTCTCTCTCACTCCAGTACCCACTTAAATTCACTCCTCATTCACCTTTATTTCAAAAGCCGGCTGCCAAGCAGATGCAGCGAGCCTTAATATGTGAATTAAAGGACAAATCCTGGTCAAAAATCACTCCAAGGTTCCTCACACAACTGTTCAGAGTGAGAGTGGCAGCATCTAAATTAAGGGCATAATCTGAAAAGGAATTTCTAAGATGTTTTGGACTAACAACAATGACTTCAGTCTTATCAGAGTTCAACAGTAAAAAATTACAAGTCATCCAAGCTTTGATGTTCTTAAGACAGGCATCTAGCTTCACCAACTGATCACAATCATCGGGCTTCATTGACAGGTATAGTTGTGTGTCATCAGCGTAACAATGAAAATGTATACAGTGCTTTCTGATGATATTGCCCAGTGGGAGCATATTTAGACTAAAAAGAGTAGGGCCCAACACAGATCCCTGTGGAACTCCGTGAGTGAGCTTAGAGCTGGAAGAAAATCCATCACTGACATGGACAAACTGAAATCTATCAGACAAATAAGATCTAAACCACTCCAACGGAGTTCCACTGAGTCCAACAAAGTGTTCCAATCTATCAAGTAGAATGGCATGATCGACAGTGTCAAAGGCTGCACTGAGATCTAAAAGAACAAGAACAGAGACAAGTCCATTATCAGATGCAGTCAGGAGGTCATTAGAGACCTTCACTAAGGCAGTTTCAGTGCTGTGATGAGCTCTGAACCCAGATTGAAACACCTCAAACAAACCAACTCCCTGCAAATGGTCAGATAATTGCACAGCAACAACTCTTTCCAGGATTTTTGAAATGAAAGGCAAATTGGAGATGGGTCGATAATTGGCCAAAACTCCAGGATCGAGCGTCGGTTTTTTTAAGTAAAGGTTTAATTACAGCAGTTTTAAAAGCCAGTGGAACATAACCCAGAGTTAAAGAAGAATTAATGATAAGAAGAATACGGCTACTAATAATTGGGAAAATAATTTTTAATAACCTGGAAGGAATAGGGTCCAGAAGGCAAGATGAAGGCTTAGAAGAGAAAACTACCCTATCCAACTCCAAGAGGTCGATTGGAGTAAATCTATCCAAGCAGATATCAATTGAGGGAGCAGCAGTAGTTAATGTACTAGAATTTACGGTAGGAAGAATCTGACTAATTTCATCTCTAATAGATAAAATTTTAAGATTGAAATAGTTCAGAAAGTCCTGACTAGAAAGCTCAGGGGGGATGCGAGGATTGACCGAGTCATGGCTCTTTGTAAGCCTGGCTACAGTGTTGAAGAGAAACCTGGGGTTATTCTTGTTTGCTTCTATTAATGCAGAATAATAGCTTGATCTAGCTTTTCTAAGAGATTTTTTATAGATTAAGAGATGATTTCTCCACGCCAAGTAGAATTCATCTGAATTAGTTGAACGCCATTTTCTTTCCAATTGACGAGCCTTCTGTTTCAAGCCACGAGTTTCTGAGTTAAACCAAGGAATAAGAAATCTCTGGTTAGACTTTTTCTTTTTTAAAGGGGCTACCAAATCTAGAGTCCGATGTAGAGAGGCAGTAACACCATCAACCATGCTATCAATCACAAATGGAGCAGACTCTCCATCACTTATTTCAGGTGTTTCTGTTGTGTTGACCCATGGCATAGAGGAGACAATCTGCAAAAATTTAGCAACAACGTCATCAGAAAGACATCTGCTGTAGTAGTATTTTTCTTTAGAAAATAAGTGATCAGAGATAATGAAATCGAAAATTAACAGACAATGGTCACACAGTACAGGATTATGAGGAGACACAACCAGATCTTCATATGTCAAAACAAGGTCCAATGTATGGTGGAAATAATGGGTAGAATTTTTTACTTTTTGGGAAAACCCCATTGAGTCTAAAATTGAATTGAAAGCCTTATTAAGACAGTCACTCTCAACATCAACATGTATATTAAAGTCCCCTACAATAATTATTCTATCGGCTTTCAGCACCAAATCAGATAAAAATTTGGCAAATTCCGACAGAAACTCTGAATTGGCCGTGGGAGGATGATAAACTATGACAAAGAGAACTGGGATCAAGCCAAGATTGCCAACAGGCCCCACACTGAGGACCAAACCTTCAAAGGAATTAAAACATAATTTCTGCTTAACATTAACCAGCAATTTAGGATGGAAAATTGCCACCATACCACCACCACGACCAGAACCTCTGGGGTTATGACAGTTTAAATATCCAGAGGGAGTTGATTCATTCAGACCAACATAATCATCAAGCCCAAGCCAGGTCTCTGTGAGGGATAGTAGATCAATCTGGTGATCCATTAATAGATCATGGACCAGAAGAGACTTAGAAGATAGAGACCTAATGTTTAATAAGCCACATTTAATTTTTAAACTTTGGGGGGGAAGAGAGGCCAAATTATTAATTGTATTAATTTTAGAGACTTGAGGCTGGATTAGAATTTTCCCAACATTTTGTTTAATCAATCTGGGAAGTTTATGCATTCTATTTTTTTTTTAAACTTTTTTATTAACTTTAAAGGGAGCAAAAAAAGGTTCTCTAAGGGAGGAGAGAGGGGCAAAGTTGAAGGGTGGTGGATGAGGAAGAGCTGCAGAAGTGCGAGTGTTTTTCAGGTTGTGTTGTATTTGTCCTGGGTTACAATATTTAGGGCAACGGGAGACAGACTCAGTCTCTGAAGGATTATAAATCAAAGGCTGATCCAAATGGTAAAGACCACTCGAGTTAACGGGATCGATACAATATGTGGGAACAGGACCGAAAAAGGGCAGATTGGCAAACCCAGAAACTTCAGAGTGAGTAAACACACCAAATTTCAGTCACTGTACCAGAAAACACCAAATAAAATAGAGAAGATTGTCTGTTAAAACACGTGCACCAAGTCTATTTGGGTGGATGCCATCAGGCCTCATAAGTGATGGGCGGTTCCAAAACAAATTAAAATTGTCAACAAAACCAATGTTAAAAATAGGACAAGTAAAACACAGCCAAGAATTAAGGCTGAGAGTTCTGCTAAAACGATTACAGCCTCGCCTGAGAGGTGCCAAAGGCCCAGAGATGAGCGCACGTCTGCCACAGTTCATAAGAGTGGACAGAAGGCTCCTGAAGTCACTTTTTAAAATCTCAGACGCTTCATCTGAGATATTATTGCATCCCACATGCACAACAACAGTATGAACGTGAGGGAATTCATTCAGCAGGTCAGGGATAAGAGCCTCAATGTCAGAGACTCTAGCCCCGGTAAAAAATCGAGTAACACAGTACCTGCTTCTGACGTTCCTCACGATCGAGTCACCAATTACCAGCGTCGTCTGGGGGGGGGGGGGGGGGGTTGCCGGTGGATTCTGATGTGGAGAGAAATTCTAATTCAAAAAACTGCATGAAAAACTGCATTCTGCATTCAAAAAACTAATAGTTTTTTGAATGCAGAAGATGCAATAGACTTACACAGTGGTCCTCTCCGGCATACAACTAGGAGCATGCCGGTCGCTATGGAGGGTGAGAGTGTGTATGGGCACATAATCATACCATGCAGGATAGCTGGGTAGACGGTTATGCTGTTTCATTCCATCTAGCGGCAATGCTCTGCACTGTGTGTGTTTATATATTTGCATATTTGTTCCGTCTAGCTGCAATGCTCCGTACTGTGGGTGTTTATATATTTATATATCTACATGTTATTCCATCTAGCTACATTGCTCCGCACTGTGTGTGTTTATATACTTGCATATTTATTCCACCTAGCTGCAATGCTCCGTACTGTGGGTGTTTATATATTTACATATTTATTCCATCTAGCTACAATGCTCTGCACTGTGTGTTCATATATTCATATATTTATTCCATCCAGCTACAATGCTCTGCACTGTGTGTCTGTGTGTGTGTGTATATATATATATTTTATAGTAATACGTACATATGTTTATTAGCTGCTCTTGCTTGCTTGTTTTTTTTTTTCTTGCCTTCTGATTGTTGCTCTGAGTGTTGCTATCCCTGTGCTGTTGCAATCCTGGAATTTCCCCGTTGTGGGACTAATAAAGGCTTATCTTATCTTATCTTATCTCTTATCTTAAATTCTGAAGAGGATGATGTTGTTGCGAAGGCGGGGAGATGCGCTCTTTTCTTCTGTCCGGGGTTTGTGGACATGAGCCGCCGCTGAAGGAGGGGAGGGAAGATGAGGGGCATCCACCGTCGGGCGTCCAGCGTCCAGGTGGGGAAAATCCTCCAGGGAAAGGATATCAAATCTGTTATCCAAGGACACCGGAAGAGAAGAGGCGCGGCATGTTCCGGTCGATCGACGATGGCCATTAGCTGGTCGAACCAAGGTCCAAGTTGCAGATGGAGGATGAGAGGGACCAAGCAAAGCTTTTGGTTTAGCCTCGAGATGAAACCAGCGATTGTTGCTGAAGTCATGGACGTCTGCGGAGGCTGGAGCAGGTGTGGAGGTAGGTGGAGACGCGCTCAGCTCACCCAAATAAGTAGCAGTTTCTGCCAGCTGCGAGGCGGTGGCAGGGGCCGATGATCGCCTGAGAATGATGGTGTCGATATGGTCTTCGGCCTCCCGAATCTTGTAGAGATTGGAGAGCCTCGTTTCCAGCTCAGAGACCTTATCAAGGAGCGATGAACAGCGGGAACATGACGGAGAAGGAGCCATGGCGTTCCAGGCACTGAGATGGGTATCCCGCAGCTAGCCAAAAACAGCTACTCGTGCGTCCGAAAGGACTTTTACTCGAGGCCAATACCGAGATAACAGTAAATAAAAACTGATAACAACAAACAGGTATAAAATAAATAAATAAATAAATAAAATCGATAAAAACAATCAATAAAAACAAACAAAAATGGAGAAAAAAGTAGTCTGACGCGAGTGAGTGTCAGACGCAGCTGTCATCGCCCCAGTTCCAGAATCCGAGGCGTCCACCTCCACCAAGAACTGCAGGGCCGGGTCCACCTGGGTCAGGACGCGGGCAGAGGCGAACTCCTCCTTCATCTTCCCGAATGCCACAGCCACTTCCTCACTCCAGCGAAACGGGGTCTTGTGAGACGTGAGGCTGGTCAGGGGCTGGGCGATGATCCCAAAATTCGGCACAAAACAGCGGTAGAAGTTGGCGAATCCCAAAAACCCCTGCACCTGTTTCCTGGACATGGGCGTGGGCCAATCCACTACCACCTTGACCTTGGCCAGGTCAGGGAGCACCTGATTGTGTGCAACAATAAACCCCAAAAAGGACGTCGAGCTGGTGTGAAACTCACACTTATCGGCCTTGACAAATAACTGGTTCTCCAGGAGGCGCTGCAGGACCAGTCTAATGTGCACCTGGTGTTCCTCCAACGTGCGTGAAAAGATCAGGATGTCATCCAAATAAACAAACACGAAGGAGTTCAGAAAGTCCCGGAGGACGTCGTTGATTAAATGCTGGAAGACGGCCGGAGCATTGGTTAACCCAAACGGCATCACCAAGTACTCAAAGTGGCCGCTTGGGGTCCGGAACGCCGTCTTCCACTCATCGCCCTCCTTAATGCGCACCAGGTGATAAGCGTTACGAAGGTCCAGCTTTGTAAACCATGATGCCCCCTAGAGAGAGTCAAAGGCCGAGTTCATTAGGGGCAGCGTGTATTTGTCCTTGATGGTATTTTCATTGAGCCCCCGGAAGTCGATACAGGGACGTAGCGAGCCATCCTTCTTTCCCACGAAGAAGAAACCTGTCCCCACCGCCGAGGAAGATGGTCGAATGATTCCAGAGCTGAGGGACTCCTTAATGTACGTGTCCATGGCCTCCTGCTCCGGGGCAGACAGGTCATACAATCGACTTGCCGGGAGCAGGGCCCCTGCCCTGAGGTTGATCGCACAGTCATAGGGGCGGTGGGGGGGAAGGGACAGTGCCCGTGATTTGCTGAAAACCGCTCCCAGATCATGGTAGACCTCTGGTACCTTGGACAGGTCCGGGGGCGGTGTCGTGGGAGGGGTCATCGATACCGAGGGGGCACATGCTGCAGACTGGAGGCAGGCACTGAGACAAAAGGTGCTCCACACAGTGATGTTTCCTGCTTGCCAGTCAAAAGTGGGGTTGTGAAGTCGTAGCCACGAGTAACCCAGGATCACAGGTGAGGAGGAGATAGGCAACACCAAAAACCGGATCTCCTCCCTATGATTTCCAGAAATAATCACCGACACAGGGGCCATCTGGTGGGAGACAGTAGTTAGTGAAGCCTTTGACAGCGTAATGAGGTTGACAGACGGGCGAAGGGGTTGACAGCTGAGGCCCAGATGGGTTGCCAGGTCTCCTGAAATGAAGCTTTGCTCAGCTCCAGAATCAATGAGGGCATGTGTCATGTGTTCCCTGTGTTTATAAATTAATCTGATGGGGATAAGGCAACTGGTGAGGGGTTTTTTCTGATTAACGTCTGTGAATCCCCCTACTGTAACCCACGGACCTCCCCTTTTAACCGGTTGGAATACTCAGCTATCCCGTGGGACTCACTACCACAGTAAAAACACAGGCCCAGATCCCTTCGGCGCTGTCTCTCAGCCGCCGAAACACCCGATTGCCCAATAATCATTTCCTCCTGCCCCGGAAGTTCCTCCGGCGGGGGCAGAGCCGGGAGAGGCGGCCGGGAGGAGCGGGGGCGTGGTTTAACCAAACGGCTGGCAGCCCTACGCTCGGCTGCCCGCTCCTTCAGCCTGATGTCCAAACTCATGGTGAGTGAAATCAGTTCACATAATCTGTCTGGCTTATCCCGGGTTGCTAGTTCATCTCTTAGCTCTGAGCTAAGACTGCGGAGAAAAATACTGCAAAGAGCAGAATCCCCCCACCCTACCTCTGCAGCTAACACCCGGAAGTCTACGGCGAAATCAGCGGCGGATTTGCTGCCCTGCCGAAGGTTAAGCAACCGGTCTGTTAACACCGCGTCCCGGTCAGTATGGTCAAAAATCTCAAGGAACTCTGCCATGAATTGCTGGTATGTTAAATGGGCGTAGCTGGGTTTAGCCATAACTGCGTACGCCAAAGCTAACGCCCTCCCTTCAAGCAGGTTTGAGATGTACCCAATCTTGCTAAGATCCGTGGGGAAATCTCCCGGGACGAGGTGAAAAACTGTTTCACACTGTAGCAAGAAACCCCGTGCCTCCCCGAGTTTTCTGCTAAAGCAGGCGGGGGTAGGCACGGGAGTGAGGCGAGGTGAAGGAGGCTGGTGTGTTTGACTAGTAGGTGGGTTGACAGGGGCTGGTGAGGCCCCAGCGGCCGGGGGGAACGCCTGGCGTCCTTCCAGGCGATCCAGCCGGCTATTAATCTGAGTTAATTGATTAAGAATAACCGTCTGTTGATGGGCAATTAGATCTACTCGTGCGCTAAGGGTGTTAAGACGGCGCGTCAGTGCGCTGTCTGCTGGGTCGTCTTGACGGAGTCGTACTGACATGATTGCTTGTCCCAGGAGACAGACACTGACAAGAGTAGAGTGATTAGACAATTATTTATTAACCCAATGAAGTTAGTGTGTGTGTGGATGTGTGGATGAGTACGATGCTGACAGACAGCTGGAGCTGAGCGAGTCTCGCTGCGACCTGGCAACCCTGGAAACACACAAGCACAAGGGATTAATACAGCTTGCAGCAACGGGGAATTATGATTTGTGCTGCTTACTTGCAGGTGCCGCTGTGAGACTTCTGTCCGCTTTGTGACTTGACGTGGCAGGGTGAGCGTGGAGCTTGGTGCTGTGAATGTGAGGAGGAGATCCGAGGAGGAGGAGGAGAAGCCCCGTTGTCAGGGGAGACAAGTCTGCCGCCAGGGAGGTCCACCTGTGCACAGGGGAAATTACTTTGACAAGGTAAGGTTTGCTGATGCTTATGTGACGTGGCTTGGCAAAGAGGCTTTGTAGTAGCTCTGGCTTGAGGTCGTGTCCTTGACGCGTTGCGTGGCGAAGACGACAGACGACTCCGTGCAGAACAGTCAGTGACACCGGCTTTTAAAGCCTGCTGGTTATTGGCGGCAGGTGTGTGCACAGCTGGAGCTAATGATGGCCCAGCGGTCGCCATGACATGGACAATCAAATAAATCTCAGTTCAGTCCCTTTCATATTAAGTGGAAATTGTGCTCCTTTAATTTTGGCACTTTACCTATACTTTAACTTAAAAAGCAAAGGATTTAAGTACTTTGTCCACCACTACTAAAAAAATAACGGGATGTACAACTTACCAGTCATAACACATTGCTGTGTACTGCTAAACATTGCCAGTGTCACAGCAGATGCTGGTTGGACTCTAGAACGAAAATACACACAACTTAAGTACATGCACAGCACTAAAGGGCAACATGTAAAAAAAAAAAAAAAAAAACACCTTTTAACCAGGATTACAACTAGCTTATCCCATCAGATGTTGTCGGCACAAGCACAAAATACAAGGAGAGCACGGAACACGGAGTTAGCATTGACGGCTAACTAGCTCATTGTCTGCACGCAAGAGACAACGTTGTTTGTTCAAAGTGAACATTCCACTGCTGGGATAAATAATGTAAAAGAGGCATAATATCACATCACTCACCATCCTCTATATCCTATTATCACGGCTTTCAACTGCTGAAGTTGGGTGCTCCCGTGGCCGTAAATTCATTTCGGGTGGCTCCGTCTAGTTCCCTCTGGATTCTCTCATCAGCCGAAAGGCACAGAAAACTCTACTGGACCATGGTGTTGATTTCTGTGGGTCTGATTTCTGTGAATCCATTCTATTGTTGTTGTTTATACTGACGCTTGCTTGCTGGCTCATGGACGAATCTATGCAAATGGTGGCTAGAGATTCTGCCTTAAAACGTCACTCTCATGACATTACGCCCGGACAAATCAGTGGCCTGCAGTCTTTTGACGTCACATTTTCAGGTCAGTATGGCACGCTTAGAACCAGTCTGGAGTAGGTCCGAAAAATCGGGACTGAAACGGTTACAGTTCCTAATACTGGAGAAAGTCCTACAGGGCCTGAAATGTGGAAAGGCAGCAGGATACGATAACATCTTCCCAGAATTCATGAAAAATCTTGGCCCCCGAGCCCTAACCTGGTTGACACAATTCTACACAAGGATCACACAAACGAACTCGATCCCAAAGAAATGGCGGGCAGCAAAGATCATTGCCATCCCAAAACCTGGCAAAGACCACAAACTACCAGCAAGCTACCGCCCAATCTCCCTACTCAGCGTTCCTTACAAAATCATGGAGCGCCTAATACTGCAACGCATTTCCCCAGAAATAGAGGATATTCTAAGTGTGGATCAAGCAGGTTTCCGCAAGGAACGCAGTACAGGAGAACAAGTACTGGCCCTAACCACCTTCATTGAAAATGGCTTCGAGAGCAGACTGAAGACAGGGGCTGTGTTTCTCGATCTTACAGCCGCCTATGATACGGTCTGGCACAAAGGCCTCCTCCTGAAACTCGTAAAGGTGATCCCTGCTTGGGCAACAGCAATTATAAAAACGCTGCTGACCAACCGAAGGTTCAGAGTCCACCTCAGTCAGAACACAAGTGCATGGAGAATGCAGAAAAACGGACTCCCACAAGGCTCAGTTCTAGCTCCAACTCTGTTCAACCTCTACATAAACGACCTGCCTACTACAAAATCCCGCAAATTCGTCTATGCAGACGACATCTGTTTGGCATTCCAAGCACCAGACTTTGAACCACTGGAACGGGTGCTCACGGAAGATCTTGCTAAACTGGACCAGTTCTGCAAAATCTGGCGTCTAAAACCAAGCCCAGCAAAAACCGTCTCCAGTGTATTTCATCTCCACAATGCAAAAGCTGCCAGAGAACTAAACATCCACCTGAGCGGACTCAAGCTTAAGCATGCCCCAAATCCAACTTATCTTGGAGTGACCCTTGATAGGACCTTATCCTTCAAGGAACATCTAAAGGGGACGGCTGCTAAGGTGAAAGTACGAAACAACCTGCTCTGCAAGCTCGCTGGTGCAAAATGGGGGGCGGCAGTCTCCACCCTGCGCACCTCAGCACTGGCCCTTTCATACTCTGTAGCAGAATATTGTGCCCCTGTCTGGTCCAGGTCATCTTACACACACCATGTAGACACCCAGCTCAACTCAACCATGAGAACTATAACTGGAACAATCCGCTCAACACCACTCCCCTGGCTCTCTGTACTGTCAAACATAGCCCCTCCACACATCCGGCGAGCAGCATTAACTCAAAGGATGCTCCAAAAAGTTAAAGATTTTCCTCACTTACCAATCCATGCAGATATCTACACCCCACCCACTGCCCGACTTTCATCCAGACGGCCGATTTGGAAAAACCCTCCCCCAGCTGACTTTACCATCCAGACAGCTTGGCAAGAGGAATGGGAGACCAAGGAGGTCCCAAACAAACAGCTGGTGATAAACCCCAACCAACAGGTCCCGGGCACCAACCTCCCAAGGAGACAGTGGTCTACACTCAATCGCTTCAGGACTGGACATGGCCCCTGCTTGGCCAGCCTTCACAGATGGGGCAGTATCCCTAGCCCACTGTGCGCATGTGGAGAGGAGCAAACTATGGAACACATCATAGAGGCTTGCCCGCTCCAAAGACTGGAAGGAGGATTACACACCCTCCATACAGCAAACCAGGAGGCAACTGCTTGGCTTAAGGACTTTGCATTCGCTAAATAAATAAAGTTCCTAATAGAAAAGCATACCGAACCAAACAGGACCAAACAGGTACTTGAGGTCCAGTGTGAAGTTTGCAGTCAGTGGCTGTGTTTACATGTACACAGATAAACTGGTCATGATTGGATTTCTGGAATTATCTGATTATTCAAGTGGCCATGTAAACAGAATAATACGATAAAGGGCATGTAACTGCTGTCATTAACTCAAATGGTTTACCCTCCAGGGTTTCCTCTGTTAAGATTTCTCGGTGGTGGGCCGCCGCACCAGAAAATTTACCGCCGCACCAAGTAGGAGATATGAATTTAAGAAAAATATATGACACAATGACTTTCCGCAAGCGTGCACACGAACAAGGTCCAAATCCAGAGGGGAGTGCATGAGTGAGTGCACTCACTCATGCAGTGAGTGCCGTTTCTGCACTCACCGCATGAGTGAGTGCAGAAACGGCATTTCGGCTCCTGCCCAAAACAGTGCAACAGCCCAGAACACTTCTGACTCTGCCAGCACCCCAGGAAGCACCTGGATGACTTCTCCCTTAGAGAACCTTTGTCTTCTCCCCCTAAAGTTAATAAAAATACAATGTGTAAACATCCCAAAGTGATTAAACAAAATGTTGGTAAAACCCAAATCAAACCTCAAGTCTCTAAATTTAATAATTTGGCCTCTGTTCCTCCTCATAATTTAAAAATTAAATGTGGTTTGTTAAATATTAGGTCTCTAACTCCCAAGTCTCTACTAGTTCATGATCTATTAATTAATCATCAGATCGATTTAATATCCCTTTCAGAGACTTGGTTAGGGCAAGATGATTATGTTGGTTTGAATGAATCAACTCCCTCTGATTATCTAAACTATCATAATCGCAGAAGTTCTGGTCATGGAGGTGGAGTAGCGGCAATTTTCCATTCTAAATTACTAGTTAATGTAAAGCAAAAATCATGTTTTAATTCCTTTGAGGGCCTGGTCCTCAGTATGGGGCATGTTGGCTATCTTGGCTTGAACCCAATTTTCTTTGCCATAGTTTACCATCCTCCTTCGGCCTACTCAGAGTTTTTATCCGAATTTGCTGAATTTTTAGCTGATTTAGCGCTGAAATCAGATAGAATAATTATAGTAGGGGATTTTAATATACATGTTGATGTACAGTGACTGTCTCAATAAGGCATTCATTTCAATTGTAGACTCAATGGGGTTTTCCCAGAAAGTAGAAAATTCTACCCATTATCTCCACCACACATTGGACCTTGTTCTGACTTATGGTATAGAAATAGAAAATCTGGTAGTGTCTCCTCATAATCCTGTACTGTCAGACCATTGTCTGTTAACCTTTGATTTCACTATTTCTGATTATTTGACTCCTAAAGAAAAATATTACTACAGCAGATATCTTTCAGATGACACAGTTACCAAATTTTTGCAGATTTTCTCCTCTATACCATGGGTCAACACAATGGAAATAAAAGATGGAGAGCCTGCTCTTTCCATAATTGATAGCATGGTAGATAGTGTTACAGCCTCTCTGCATCAGACTCTAGACTTGATGGCCCCTTTAAAAAAGAAAAAGTCCAACCAGAGATTTCTAACCCCTTGGTTTAACACAGAAACTTGTAGCTTAAAACAGAAGACTCGTCAATTCGAAAGAAAATGGCGTTCTACTAATTTAGATGAATTCTATTTAGCGTGGAGAAATCATCTCTTAATTTACAAAAAAATCTCTTAGAAAAGCTAGAACAAGTTATTACTCTGCATTAATAGAAGAGAATAAGAATAATCCCAGGTTTCTATTCAACACTATAGCCAGGCTGACAAAGAATCAGAACTCGGTCAATCCTTGCATCCCCCCAGAGCTTTCTAGTCAGGACTTTTTGAACTTTTTCAATCATAAAATTTTATCTATCAGAGATAAAACCAGTCAGACTCTCCCCACCGTAAACTTAAGTACAGCCACTACCACAACTTCTTCAATTGTTATCTGTTTAGATAAGTTTACTCCAATTAACCTTTTAGAGTTAGATAAAATTATCTCCTCATCCAAGCCTTCATCCTGTTTTTTAGACCCTATCTCTACCAGGTTATTTAAAATACTCTTCCCAATTATTGGTAGCCGTATTCTTCATATAATTAATTCTTCTTTAACTTTGGGTTATGTACCGCAGGCTTTTAAAATTGCTGCAATTAAACCCTTACTCAAAAAGCCAACGCTTGATCCAGGAGTTTTAGCTAACTATCGATCATTCTCTAATCTGCCTTTCATTTCAAAAATCTTAGAAAGAGTTGTTGCTGCGCAATTGTTTGACCATTTGCAGGGAAATGGTTTATTTGAAGAGTTTCAATCCTTGTTCAGAGTTCATCACCGCACTGAAACAGCCTTAGTGAAGGTCACTAATGACCTCCTTATCACATCTGATAATGGACTCGTTTCTGTACTTGTCCTTTCAGATCTTAGTGCAGCCTTTGATACTATCGATCATGACATTCTACTTGATAGATTAGAACACTATGTTGGACTAAATGGAACTTCGCTGCAGTGGTTTTGATCTTATTTGTCTGACAGACTTCAGTTTGTTCACATTAATGATGAGTTTTCTTCCAACTCTAAGCTCAGTCACGGAGTTCCGCAGGGATCTATGTTAGGTCCTACTCATTTTAGTCTATATATGCAATATCATTAGAAAGCACTGTATACATTTTCATTGTTACGCAGATGACACACAATTATACCTGTCAATGAAGCCCGATGATTGTAATCAATTAGCCGAGTTAGATGCCTGTCTTAAGGAAATCAAAGCTTGGATGACTTGTAATTTTCTGCTATTAAACCCAGATAAGACTGAAGTCATTCTTGTTGGTCAAAAAACCTTAGAAATACCTTTCCAAATCAAACTCTTAATTTGGATGCCGCTACTCTCACTCTGAATAGTTCTGTGAGGAACCCTGGAGTTATTTTTGACAAAGATCTGTTCTTTAATTTACATTTTAAATTTGTTTCTAAGACTGCCTTCTATCACCTGCGCAATATTGCCAAGATTAGGAGTATCTTGTCTCTGACTGATGCTGAGAAACTGATCCACGCTTTTGTTAGTTCTAGATTAGATTATTGTAATTCGTTATTATGAGGTTTTCCTAAAATATCTTTAAAAAGTCTTCAGTTGATCCAAAATGTGCTGCAAGAGTTTTAACGGGTTCCAGAAAGAGAGATCATATCTCTCCGGTTCTGGCCTCCCTTCATTGGCTTCCCATAGAGTTCAGAATTAAGTTTAAAATCCTTCTTCTCACTTTCAAAGCTCTTAATAATCAGGCCCCCTTATATATAAAAGATCTGATATTACCCTATCATCCTAACAGAGCACTATGCTCCCAAAATGCTGGATTACTTGTAATACCCAGAATCTCCAAAAGTACAATGGGAGGCAGAGCCTTCTGCTATCAAGCTCCTTTCCTGTGGAACCAGTTACCACTCTGGGTCTGGGAGTCAGACTCGATCTCTGTTTTTAAGAATAGGGTAAAAACCTTCACTTTCAATATAGCCTACGATTAGGGAGGGATCTTGTGTCTCTTAACCCCCCCTTTGCTTTTCTGTTAGTAGATTCAGACTGCCGGGTGACCTCCAATAATGTACTTGGCTTCTCACCGTTAATGTTTGCTCTCTTTATATCTGTTCTTTTCTTCTTCTCTATCTCCTCACCCCCAGTCAGTCGCAGCAGATAACTGCCCCTCCCTGAGCCCAGTTCCGCTAGAGGTTTCTTCCTGTTAAATGGGAGTTTTTCCTCTCCACCATTGCTAAGTGCTTGCTCACAGGGGATCGTCTGATTGCTGAGTCTTTCTGCAATTGTGGGGTTTTCCCTACTTTTGATAGTGCTATGAAATGACTTCTGTTGTGATGTGGCGCTATATAAATAAAGCTGAATTGAATTGAATTGAACGCGTGTGGCCATCATCTGCGTGGAGTTTAAAAGTGCCCTGCCCACGCGAGCTTTCCAGTCAGTCAGCAGGCAGTGTCTCGCTAGTGGCAGTAGCATCTTCGTGGAAAAGGAGTGAAAACCAAGAAGTCAAACAGCAGAAATAAGACTCTTAATGAAGAGAAACTTTGTGAAGAAGTCCGCCGTTTCTTTGTTGGTGAAAATCCTGGTGCGTCAGCACCTTGGCGCTACCTATTGGGCGGGAGTGAAACTACAAATGATGGTTGTGTGCATGCGTCATCCGCTTGGCCTGGGTAGATGAAAAAAGTAAGCATGTACAGCGCCGCGTGCATGCCGGGCTTGTCCAAAGCGTACACGGACCAAGGCGGACTAGAGGGGAAATGCAGCTTGAGTAAGGTTTGACTGCCCGACAGAAACATGAGTTTATTAAAGTACTTTAAACGTGGAAAAAAAATCATAAGAGGTATGTAAAAACTGGAGGCATTTATCATGGATTTAACGAGCTGTAAACGGGAGCAATAATGGAAGAGTGGCTTTGCTAAGAGATGTAGTTAGAATTCAAATGCAGACGGCTTCATATGAGGGGAAAGGCAAGGGGGACTACTGATTTGCTGAGGATATATTTCACCAGCCACTACAATATTAAATTATGTTCCCAATTATGTACCTGGTAAGTTAAGATGACCGAAATTCACTAAGTCAATGACTTTAATCCGTCAGCAGCCTTCAGACAAAGTAAACGTGCTGTAGAGGATGTGATAATGATGAGGCTGAGTTTATTTCACAAGTCAGATTTATTCACATTCTCTAACATCAGCAGAACAGAAAGAGAATGAACTCCAGACATTCATCCCTTCTTCGTCCAGACATTCGTCCCAGGACATCAAAGCACACAGTAACATTGTATTTTAATCCTAAGTAACAATGCATCCCTTTCAGCCTTTATCCCCTTCACCCAAAGTCACTGGGAGTCAGGAAATCTCCCCAAGGCCATCTCTTTGCGCCACATTTCACATCTCCCTGTTATCTCCTAGGAGGCTCAGTCCTTTGTTCATCTGAGACGTGAAGCACACAGTAAGCATATAGTGCTATACATATGAAGCATCAGGTTACATACATTTGTGCATACGGAACCCACATATGTGTCCCACAGTGCCAACATTTGGATTTCAAGATAAGGGAGGTTTTTCTTGGCGGTGACGAGATTTCTAAAAAAAACTATAAATATATACAAATATTATAACAGGAATAACGGCATCCTTGGTCATTTAAGTAAATTTAAATAATTAAATACAATTTTATTAATATTTTTTTCTTTGTAATGAGAGTTAAATTATTGTTCTGTTCTGATTGCAAAGTTATGGTCGAAAATATAAGTTGTTATAAGGAAAAAGTTAAAAAAAAAAATACCACAGTCTGTTTCAAATTTATTTAAAAAAAAAAATTTTATTTGAAAAAAAACAGACAAAAATAAGCCATAAAATAATCCACAAATTTAGATAAATTTACAGAGAAGACTGAAGTCATTACTCAACTTTTAAGTGCGTGCTCTTTGTACCCTTAACTAGAAATGTTTGGTTGTCTCCTTTAATTTACATGGCACTTGATATTTTATAATCTGTTTGTATACCACCATAGACAGAGAGAGAACCTGAATTAGACAGAGCTCAGAGAGGGCAAGATTAGACAGAAGAGAGGAGCCAAGGAGAGCAAAGTGTTCAGGCAGAGGGTCCAGGAGAGGTGAGAGCAGAGGAAAGAGAGAAGGATGACACCAGTACAAAGTCCAAATACAGGACGTCTGGGTGGGACCCCAAATGGACCAAAATTCCAACATTCAAGCCTTGGCTGTACAATACTTCAAATTGTAAGTTTCATATGCATGGCAGTGGCTCAGGAGGTAGAGTGGGTTGTCCAATAACCGGGTGGTTGGCGGTTTGAATCCCGCTCTCCCTAGATATCCTGCCGTTGTGTCCCTGGGCAAGACACTTTACCCACCTTGCCTCCAGTGTCCGTAACACTGGGTAAGAATGTGTATAAATGTTCGGTGGTGGCTGGAGAGGCCGTTGGCCCGGATTGGCAGCCACGCTTCTGTCAGCCTGCCCCAGGGCAGCTGTGGCTACAGTAGTAGCTTGCCACTACCATTATCTGTCTGGAGTGAATGAATAATGTATCTGTAAAAAGCGTCTTTGAGTGTCTATGATAAAGGGCTATATAAATCTGATGCATTATTATATGCAAAGTTACTGTGTAAAATTTTTTAAAAAAAGAAATAAATAGTATAAAATTTACATATTCATACATATGTGTTTTCTGCCCCCCCCCCCCCCCACCGGAAAAATATGTTGCCACTGCGCCAAGGTCTTTAAGCCAGAGGAAACTCTTTATTATATGAAAGAGATGTCAACAGTTTTACTAGGGGACATGATTTGAGGTTGAATAAGGTGAAAAACAATTGAAATGTATGGGATCATGATGCTCGATTATTTCTATCGTGATTATCGTTGAATTGTGGTAGGATCGAATCGTGACCCAAGTATCGGCCCCTTGCAGTTCTCACCCCTAGTGTGCTGTTTCATTGCTCGCCCAGTTAGCTTTGTCTAGTGCAGCTATCATGTTTATGTCTCTCCCATTCCAAATACCACTGCTTGGTAGGGGTTGGAATCGTGAGGGACCTCACAATTTGATTCAGATCACAATACTTGGATCACGATTCGACATCACAGTACCATATATTTCAATTTTTTTCACCTTATTCAACCTCAAATCATGTCCCATAGTAAAATTGTTGACACCTCTTTCATATAATAAAACATTCAGTCCAAATGGGCAGCAACCAGACAATTTCACAGTAAATTATTTTAAAGTAAATGGCGTTCACTTATATAGTGTTTTTTACTCATCTCTGGATGACCAAAACGCTTTACAGATCCTGCTATTCATCTCTTCACACACCCACACATACACACAGATCGCGGCGGATGCAAAAACAAATGCTCTTAAAATAAATTTTCAATTGATATTAAAATATAGTCTTAAAATAAATAATAGTAATGTAACAGTGAGATGAAATCACATACCTGAGCTCTAGTGTTTTAATATGTGACAAAAACCCTCCTTGCAAGCTGAATGTGTCATATCCAGGTCATTTGTCCCATCTTTGTTATAAAATCCCAAAAAGTCCAGACATTTAATTTAAACTTTGACGCTGCAAATTTTTTTTTTTCCTTCTCTCTCTTCCCAGTGCCTCTGCTCCTTCCGCCATCTAAAATTAAACAGGGGTTGGGCTGCAGGTAAATCTTGTGAGACACCTTTGCAACGATGACTTTGCCAGGGTTTCCTCAGGTAACATTTCTCGGGGGCGGCCCGCCTCGCCACAAAATTTACTGCCGCGCCAAGAAGGAGATATGAATTTAAGAAAAATATATGAAGCAAAGACTTTCCACAAGCGCGCACACGAACAACGCGCGTGGCCGTCATCTGCGCTGAGTTTAGAGGTGCCCCGCGCACGCAAGTTTTCCAGTCAGTCAGTAGGCAGTGTCTCGCTAGCGACAGCAGCATCTTCATGGAAAAGGAGTGAAAACCGGAAAGTCAAACAGCAGAAATGGACTCTATTTGAAGAGAAACTGACATGATTGCTTAACCCAGGAGACAGACGCTGACACGAGTAGAGTGGTTTGACAATTATTTATTAACTCAGAGTGGATTAGTGAGTGTGTGAATGTGTGAGTGAGTGCGATGTAGCCTGGCAGCTGGAGCTGAGCAGGTCTTGCTGCGACCTGGCAATCCTGGAACACACAAGCACAAGAGGTTAGTGCGGCTCGTAGTGATGGAGAACTGAGCCTTGTGTTGCTTACTTGCAGACGCTGCTGCGAGACTCCTGTCGGCTCCGTGGCTTGGCGTGGCTAGGTGCAGATGGTGCTCGACGCTGTGAGGGAGAGGAGGAGATCCAAGGAGTTGGAGGTGACATCCCGTTATCTGGGGAGATGAGTCCACCGCAGGGAGGTCCACCTGTGCACAAGGGAGAATACTTTGACAAGGTGAGTTAAGCTGTGGCTTACGTGACGTGGCTTGGCGAGATGACTTGGCATAAGCTCTGGCTTGAAGTCTTGGCGAAGACGACAAACGACTCCGTGCTGAGCCGTCAGCAGCACTGGCTTTTAAAGCCAGCTGATTACTGGTGGCAGGTGTGTGCGCAGCTGGGACTAATGACGGCCCAGCGGCCGCCATGACAGTACTCCCCTCTCTAGAGGTGCCTCCAGGCACCTGCCCTATCCTACCTGGATGCGCCCGATGGAAATCGCGGATGAGCTGCTTGTCAAGGATCAACGCAGGGCGAATCCAGGAGCGGTGCACAGGGCCATTTCCCTCTCAGTCCACCAGATACTGAAGACCCCGGCCCCGCCGGCGAACGTCCAAGATGGCAGTCACCCCCCAGGCTGGGTGGCCGTCAACCATCCTCGGAGGGGAAGGAGCTGCGGGGGGCGGGCACAGAGGATCGGAGATGTAGGGCTTGACCTTGGAAACATGAAAGGTAGGGCAGATGCGCATAGAAGGGGGGAGAGCTAAGCGCACAGACACCAGGTTAATGATGCATGATATCATAAAGGGACCGATGAAGCGCTTAGTTAGCTTACGCTTCTCGGCCGGCACATTGATATTTCTGGTAGACAACCACACTTGCTGACCCACCTTATAGTCCGGGGCAGGTCTCCTGTGGTGGTTGGCCACCTGGACATTGCGTTCTGTGGTCCTGAGGAGGGCTTTGCGGGCGATAATCCAGATCCTACGGCAGCGTCTGGCGTGGGCCTGAACTGAGGGGACCACCACCTCCTTCTCCTCCTCCGGGAACAGTGCTGGGTCATATCCCAGAGATGCTTTGAACAGGGACATCCCTGTCGCCGAGGACACCGTGGTGTTGTGTGCGTACTCAATCTAGGGCAGGAACACACTCCAGGAAGAGGAGCACGAGGAGATGACAGCGGAGCGCAGCCTCCAGCTCCTGATTGGCCCGCTCACACTGGCCGTTGCTCTGTGGATGATACCCAGACGAGAGACTCGCCGTGGCCCCCAACGCTGTGCAAAACGCCCTCAATACCTGGGACACAAACTGCGGACCTCGATCCGAGACAATATTGGCTGGAATGCCATGCAGACGGACCACAGGCTGCACCAGGAGGTCCGTCGTCTCCCGCGCTGAAGGCAACCCCCAGAGAGGCACAAAATGAGCTGCCTTAGAGAAGCAGTCCACAATCGTCAGGACCGAGGTAAAGTGGTACGAGGGGGGCAGGCCGGTCACAAAGTCTAGGGCCACATGGGACCAGGGGCGGGAAGGGACCGGCAGAGGATGGAGAAGACCTGCCGGGGGGGAAGATGACGATTTTCCGGTGGCGCATTGAGCACAGGCCCAGACATAGCTGGTAACATCCTTCCTCAACCCTGGCCACCAGAAGGCTCTCTGCAGCAGGTTGATGGTATGGGTGATTCCTGGATGACACGCCAACTTAGACGCGTGGCCCCACTGAATGACCTCGCTCCTGAGTGAAGGGGGAATGAACAACCAGTCCAGGGGGCCCCCACCTGGGTCGGGCTCAGTTTCCTGCGCTCTCCTGACCTTGTCCAGAATCTCCCACGTGAGGGCGCCAACCACACAGGATGACAGCAGGAAGGTCTCCTCTTGATCCCCGTCGGTCTTAGCCTTGAACTGCCTGGAGAGGGCGTCAGGTTTGCCGTTCTTGCTCCCTGGCCGGTAGGTGATAGTAAAGTTAAACCGGCCGAAGAAAAGGGACCAGCGAGCCTGGCGGGCGTTCAGCCGTTGTGCCGTCCGAAGGTACTCTAAGTTTCTATGATCCGTCCAGACCACGAACGGCTGGGCAGCCCCCTCCAGCCAGTGCCTCCACTCCTCCAAGGCAAGCTTCACAGCCAGCAGCTCTCTGTCACCGATGCAGTAGTTATTCTCGGCAGGGGTTAGGCAGTGAGAGAAGAAGGCGCACGGCCGGATCTTTCCATCCACCGGGAAGCATTGAGAGAGGACCGCCCCAACTCCAGAATCCGATGCGTCCACCTCCTCCAGGCACTGCAGGGCTGGATCCACCTGGGTCAGGACGCGGGAAGAAGCAAACTCCTCCTTCAACCTCCCGAATGCTGCACCTGCTTCCTCGTTCCAACGAAAAGGGGTCTTGGGGGACGTGTGGTCGGTCAGGGGGCGGGCGATGATCCCAAAGTTCAGCACGAATCAGCGGTAGAAGTTGGCGAATCCCAAGAAGCCCTGCAGCTGCTTCCTGCATGTGGGCATGGGCCAATCCACTACCGCCTTGACCTTGGCCAGGTCGAGGAGCACCTGATTGTGTGCGATAATGATCCCCAGAAAAGACGTCTTGTCGGTGTGAAATTCGCACTTCTCGGCCTTGACAAACAGCTGGTTCTCCAGGAGGCGTTGCAGAACCCGTCTCACGTGCACCTGGTGTTCCTCCAATGTGCGTGAGAAGATCAAGATGTCGTCTAAGTACACAAACATGAAGGAGTTCAGGAAGTCCCGGAGGACGTCGTTAATCAAATGCTGGAAGACGGCCGGAGCGTTGGTTAACCCAAACGGCATCACCAAGTACTCAAAGTGGCCGCTTGGGGTCCGGAACGCCGTCTTCCACTCATTGCCCTCCTTGATGCGCACCAGGTGGTAAGCGTTACGGAGATCCAGCTTCGTGAACCAAGATGCCCCCTGGAGGGAGTCAAAGGCCGAGTTCATCAGAGGCAGAGTGTATTTATTGTTAATAGTGATCTCATTAAGCCCCCAGAAGTCAATACAGGGACGTAGCAAGCCATCTTTCTTGCCTACGAAGAAGAAACCTGCCCCCACGGCCGAAGAGGACGGTCGAATAATCCCAGAGCTGAGGGACTCCTTGATATATGTGTCCATGGCCTCACGCTCCGGGGCAGACAGGCTGTACAGTCGACTCGCCGGGAGAGAGGCCCTAGCCCTGAGGTTGATCGCACAATCATAGGGGCGTGGGGGGGTGGGGAGGGACAGCGCCCGTGACTTGCTAAAAACCGCTCCAAGGTCATGGTAGACTTCTGGTACCTTGGACAGGTCCGGGGGTGGCGTCGAGGGCGGGGTCACCGATACTGAGGGGGCACACGCTGCAGACTGGAGGCAGGCACTGAGGCAAAAGGTGCTCCATGCAATGATATTTCCGGCTCGTCAGTCGAACGTGGGGTTGTGGAGACGTAGCCACAGGTAACCCAGGATCACGGGTGAAGAGGAGAAGGGCAATACCAAGAACCGAATCTCCTCCCTATTGTTTCCAGAAACGATCACCGACACAGGAGCCGTCTGGTGGGAGACAGTGGTCAGTGAAGCCTTTGACAGCGTGACGAGGTTGACAGCTGGGCGAAGGGGTTGACAGCTGAGGCCCAGACGGGTTGCCAGGTCTCCGGAGATGAAGCTTTGCTCAGCTCCAGAGTCAATAAGGGCATGTGTAGTGTGTTCCCTGTGTTTATAAATCAGTCTAATGGGGATGCAGCAACTAGTGAGGGTTTTTTTCTGCTCTACGTCCGTGAGTCCCCCTACTGTAACCCATGGACCTCCCCTTTTTAACCGGTTCAGACACTCAGCTACCCCATGGAACTCATTGCCACGGTAAAAACACAAACCCAGATCCCTCCGGCGCTGCCTTTCAGCCGCCAAAACACCCGATTGCCCAACAATCATTTCCTCCTGCCCCGGAAGTTCCTCTGGCGGGGCAGAGCCGGGAGAGGCAATCGAGAGGAGCGGGGCGTGGTTTACCCAAACGGCTAGTAGTCCTATGTTCGGCCGCCCGCTCCTTCAGCCTACTGTCTAAACTAATTGCGAGGTAAACCAATTCCCCCAATCTGTCTGGCTTATCCCGTGCTGCTAGTTCATCCCTCAGCTCTGTGCTAAGACTGCGGAGGAAGATGCAACAAAGGGCTGACTCCCCCCACCCGACCTCTGCAGCTAGTACCCGGAAGTCTACAGCGAAATCGGCAGCAGACCTGCTGCCCTGCCGAAGGCTGAGTAAGCAGTCAGTTAATACCGCGCCCCGATCAGTATGGTCAAAAATCTCGAGAAACTCTGCCACGAACTGCTGGTAAGTTAAGTGGGAGTAGCTAGGTTTAGCCATAACCGTGTATGCCCAGGCTAACGCCCTCCCTTCGAGCAGGTTAGCGATGTACCCAATTTTACTATGGTCCGTGGGAAAGTCTCCCGGGACGCGGTGAAAAACTGTCTCACATTGTAGCAGAAAACCTCGTGCCTCTCCGAGCTTTCCGCCAAAGCGGGCGGGAGTAGGCACGGGAGTGAGGCGAGGTGAAGGAGGCTGGTGTAATTGGCTAGCAGGTGGGACTACAGGAGCTGATGAGGCTCCAGCGGCCGGGGGGAACGCCTGGCGTCCTTCCAGGCGATCCAGCTGGCTGTTAATCTGAGTCAGTTGATTTAAAATAACTGTCTGTTGATGGGCAATTAAATCTACTCGTGCGCTTAAGGTGTTAAAACGGTACACTGGCACGCTGTCTGCTGGGTGGTCTTGACGGAGTCGTACTGACATGATTGCTTAACCCAGGAGACAGACGCTGACACGAGTAGAGTGGTTTGACAATTATTTATTAACTCAGAGTGAATTAGTGAGTGTGTGAATGTGTGAGTGAGTGCGATGTAGCCTGGCAGCTGGAGCTGAGCGGGTCTTGCTGCGACCTGGCAACCCTGGAACACACAAGCACAAGAGGTTAGTGCGGCTCGTAGCGATGGAGAACTGAGCCTTGTGTTGCTTACTTGCAGACGCTGCTGCGAGACTCCTGTCGGCTCCGTGGCTTGGCGTGGCTAGGTGCAGATGGTGCTCGATGCTGTGAGGCAGAGGAGGAGATCCGAGGAGTTGGAGGTGACGTCCCGTTATCTGGGGAGATGAGTCCGCCGCAGGGAGGTCCACCTGTGCACAGGGGAGAATACTTTGACAAGGTGAGTTAAGCTGTGGCTTACGTGATGTGGCTTGGTGAGATGACTTGGCATAAGCTCTGGCTTGAAGTCTTGGCGAAGACGACAGACGACTCCGTGCTGAGCCGTCAGCAGCACTGACTTTTAAAGCCAGCTGATTACTGGGGGCAGGTGTGTGCACAGCTGGGACTAATGACGGCCCAGCGGCCGCCATGACAGAAACTTTGTGAAGAAGTCCGCCGTTTCTTCGCTGGTGAAAAACCTGGCACATCAGCGCCTTGGCGCTACCTATCGGGCAGGAGTGAAACTACAAATGATGGTTGGGCGCATGTGTCAACCGCTTGGCCTGGGTAGATGAAAAAAGTGAGCAAGTACAGCGCCGTGTGCATGCCAGGCTTGTCCAAAGCGTACACGGACCAAGGCAGACTAGAGGGGAAATGTAGCATGAATAAGGCTTGACTGTCTGACAGAAATATGAGTTTATTAAAGTACTTTAAACGTGGAAAAAATCATAAGAGGTGTGTAAAAACTGGAAGCATTTATCATCGTTTTAACCCGCTGTAAACGGGAGTAATAACGGAAGAGTGGCTTAGCTAAGAGATGTGGTTAGAATTCAAATGCAGCCGGCTTCATATGAAGGGAAAGGCAAGGGGGACAACTGATTTGCTGAGGATATATTTCACCAGCCACTACAATATTAAGTTATGTACCTGGCAAGTTAAGATGACCGAAATTCACTAAGTCAATGACTTTAATCCGTCAGCAGCCTTCAGACAAACTAAATGTGCCAGCATTTGGATTTCAAGATAAGGGAGGTTTTTCTTGGCGGTGACGAGATTTCTAAAAAAAACTATAAATATATACAAATATTATAACAGAAATAACGGCATCCTTGGTTATTTAAGTTAATTTAAATCATTAAATACAATTTTTTGAACATTTTTTTTCTTTGTAATGAGAGTTAAATTATTGTTCTGTTCTGACTGCAAAGTTATGGTCAAAAATATAAACTGTTATAACTAATTAACTTACACAGCGCTTTTCTAGTCACAAAGACCACTCAGAGCGCTTTCACTAATACTAACCCTCTATTCTAAGGGCCTATAGGAAACAGAGATCTAGGGACAATTTAGAACTGCCAATTAACCTAACATGCATGTCTTTGGATTGCGGGAGGAAACCGGAGCCCCCGGAGTAAACCCACGCAGCACAGGGAGAACATGCAGACTCCACACAGAAAGGTTCCAACCCCTGCCAGCCTGGGGATTTGAACCAGGAACCTTCTAGCTGTAAAGCAACAGTGCTAACCACTGCACCACCGTGCATGAAAAAGTTAAAAAAAACAAAACAAAAAAAACCCAACAACCACAGTCTGTTTCAAATTTATTTAAAAAACAGTAATTTTATTTTAAAAAACAGACAAAAGTAAACCATAAAATAATCCACAGATTTATAATAAAGTTTCAAATGTACAAGAAAGGTCAATTTTACAAGAGGAAATTACAAATTTGAGGAAAATGGTTTCAAATTTAGATAAATTTACAGAGAAAAGTAGAAAACTATAAGAAAATTGTTATAAATTTTTGAGAAAAACCTCAAACCTTCAAGACTGAAGTCATTACTCAAGTTTCAAGTGGGTGCACTTTGTACCCTTAACTAGAAATTTTTGGTTGTCTCCTTTAATTTACATGGTAGCCAAAGTACACGAGGCTCTAATCAGAGACATGCTGTTCTCAGATGACGCTGCAGTCGCTACCCACACACAGCAGGAGCTTCAGACCCTGATGGACCGCTTCTCCCAGGCATGCAAGGACTTCGGGCTTATCATCAGCCTGAAGAAGACTAACGTCTTGGCGCAAGGCACCGAAGCACCACCAACCATCACCATCGACGACTACGAGCTGGAGGTCGTGAATCAGTTCACGTACCTGGGGTCCACGATCAGCAACAACCTCTCCCTTGATACAGAGATCGACAAGAGGATTGGAAAATCAGCCTTCACACTCGCTCGCCTCACCACACGAGTGTGGGAGAATCCCAAACTCTGTGTCAAGACGAAGAAGGCAGTGTACAACGCCTGCGTCATCAGCACACTGCTCTATGGGAGTGAGACGTGGACAACATACGCCCGGCAGGAAAAGAGACTGAACTCCTTCCACTTGAGTTGCATTCGCCACATCCTGGACATATCCTGGCAGGACAAAGTGCCCAACACAGAAGTTCTGTCCCGCGCCGGCCTTCCCTCCATGTTCACTCTACCCAGGCAGCGCAGGCTCCGCTGACTAGACCACGTTCACCGTATGGAGGATGGCAGAAATCCCAAAGACGTCCTCTACAGAGAACTGGCGACTGGCAGGAGAGACGTTGGCCGCCCACAGCTGCGCTTTAGAGACGTCTGCAAGAGAGACATGAAGGCCCTGGAGATCAACACAAAGCGCTGGGAGGACCTTGCAACGGACCGCTCCAAATGGAGAGGCACCCTGACCAGACAGCTCAAGGCGGGTGAAGAGAGACTGACTGCTGCAGCAGATGAAAAAAGGACCCGCAGGAAGAACCGCCACAGACCCAGCAGCATGGAGACCACCCACAAGTGCGACCTGTGTGACAGGGACTGCCATTCGCGCATCGGCCTGTTCAGCCACAGGCAGTGCTGTTCCATCAGAGTAGACGTTTAGGATTCTCTTCCATGGTCATCATAGACCGACGGAGGCCGACGACGACTTGATATTTTCTAACCTGTTTGTATACCACCATAGACAGAGAGATAAGATAAGATAAGATAAGATAAGATAAGCCTTTATTAGTCCAACAACGGGGAAATTCCAGGATTGCAACAGCACAGGGATAGCAACACTCAGAGCAACAATCAGAAGGCAAGAAAAAAAAGCAAGCAAGCAAGAGCAGCTAATATACATTTGTACATATTACTATAAATGTATATATATACACACAGACACACAGTGCAGAGCATTGTAGCTGGATGGAATAAATATATGAGTATATAAACACACAGTGCGGAGCATTGTAGCTAGAAGGAATAAATATGTAGATATATAAACACCCACAGTATGGAGCATTGCAGCTAGGTGGAATAAATATGTAAATATATAAACACACACAGTGCGGAGCAATGTAGCTAGATGGAATAATATGAAGATATATAAACACACAGTGCGGCGCATTGTAGCTAGATGGAATAAATGTGTAAATATATAAACACACACAGTGCAGAGCATTGTTGCTAGATGGGATGAAACAGCACAACCGTCTACTTAGTTATCCTACATGGTATGATTATGTGCCCATACATATTCTCACCCTCCATAGCGACCGGTATTTTCCTAGTTGTATGCCGGAGGGGACCATTGTGTAAGTCTATTGCATCTTTTGCATTAAAAAAAAAACTATTAGGTTGTTACGTCTTTTTTGCTATCTCTGCGAGCAGCCCTGCTTAGGTTGTACAGTCTGACAGCCATTGGTAGGAAGGACCTGCGAAACCTCTCGGTTGTGCACCTGGGATGATGTAGTCTGCTGCTAAATGAGCTCCTCAGTGCATTCAGTATGTCCTGCATAGTGTGGAACTCGGACTCCAGCAGAGATGACAGTTTAGCCACCGTCCTTCTCTCTCCTATCTCCTCCACCGGATCAAGGCGCTGCCCCAGGACAGATCTAGCTTTCTTGATCAGTTTGTTCAGTCTCTTCCTATCGGCTGCAGTAATACCACTGCCCCAGCAGACCACTCCAAAAGTGATGGCTGATGCCACCACCATGTCATAGAATGTCTTCAGCAGCGCCCCTTGTACACCAAAAGACCTGAGTCTCCTCAGTAGGAACAGCCTGCGCTGTCCCTTCTTGTAGAGTGCGTCAGTATTGTGTGACCAGTCTAGTTTATTGTTCAGATGAACACCCAGGTACTTGTAGGATGTCACCATCTCAATGTCTGTTCCCTGTATATTTACTGGTGCTGTGAGGGGTTGTCCATGCCTGCGGCAGTCCACCACCAGCTCCTTAGTTTTCCTCGCGTTGATCTGGAGGCAGTTCCGATGGCACCAGTCCACGAAGTCCTGGATAAGCCCTCTGTACTCAGCTTCATCTCCATTGGAGATGAGGCCAACGATCGCAGAGTCATCAGAGAACTTCTGTAGATGGCAGTGTGTTGTGCTGTGTGAGAAGTCCGCAGTATAAAGAGTGAACAGGAAGGGAGCCAACACCGTTCCCTGGGGGGCCCCCGTGCTACCGATGATCATGTCGGACACATAGTCCCGGGTTCTCACAAACTGAGGCCGGTTCGTGAGGTAGTCCAGGATCCATGATGACAGGTGCTGGTCCACCCCTGCGCGCAGCAGCTTGTCCTTCAGGATCATCGGTTGGATGGTGTTGAAAGCACTGGAGAAGTCAAAGAACATGATCCTCACCACATTCCCGGGCTTCTCCAGGTGGGACAGAGAACGGTGAAGGAGGAAGATCACCGCATCCTCCACCCCAATGCCATGCTGGTAGGCGAACTGGAGTGGATCCATCACTGGTTCCACCAGGGGGCGGAGGTGAGCAAGGAGCAGTCTCTCCAGGGTCTTCATCAAGTGGGACGTCAAGGCCACCCGTCTGTAGCTGTTCAGGTCTTTGGGGTGGGAAGTTTTTGGTACAGGTACCACACAAGATGTTTTCCACAGCTGTGGCACCCTCCCCAGCTTCAGGCTCAGGCTGAAGATGTACGTCACAATCCCACACAGCTGGTCTGCACAGGCCGTCCGGTCCCGACGCCTTCCTCGCCTTGATCTTCCTCAGCTCCGTCCTCACCTGGGTCCTGGTCAGGATCAGGATGGGGGGCTGTGTGTTGGAAGTGGGGGGGTGTTGGTGGAGTGGGGAGTGGGCAGCAGGACTTGATGTCTTTAGAGGCAGCAGTGGTTGTTGTGCAGTCAGGGGGGAGGGCGGTTGGTCAAACCTATTGAAAAACAGATTCAGATTGTTCGCCCACTCCCTGCCCCCCGTGGCCTGGGGGGAGGTATTCTGGAGCCCAGAGATGGTTTTGAGGTTTCTCCAGACCCCGCTGATGTCGCTCTGTTGCAGCTTGTCCTCCATCTTCTTCCTGAAGCTGTCCTTGCCTTCTCTGATCTTTCTCCTCTGCTCCCTCTGTACAGACTTCAGCATCTCCCTATTCCCCGACCTGAAGATCCTCTTCTTCTCTCTCAGAAGTGTTTTTATCTCAGGGTTGATCCAGGGTTTGTTGTTTGAGCAACACCGTATGGTCTTGGTGGGAACGGATTTGTCCACACAGAAGCTGAGGTAGCCCGTGAAGGTGTGAGTGAGGCCATCGATGTCCTTACCATGTGGATCGCAGAGCTGCTTCCAGGCGGTGGCTTCAAAACAGCCCTTTAGAGTGTCCAGAGAGAAGCTGAATTAGACAGAGCTCAGAGAGGGCAAGATGAGACAGAAGAGAGGAGCCAAGGAGAGGAAAGTGTTCAGGCAGAGGGTCCAGGAGAGGTGAGAGCAGAGGGAGGAGAGAAGGATGACACCAGTAAAAAGTCCAAATACAGGACATCTGGGTGGGACCCCAAATGGCCCAATATTCCAACATTCAAGTTCTTGGTTATACAATACTTCAAATTGTAAGCTCCATATGCATGGCAGTGGCTCAGGAGGTAGAGCAGGTCATCCAATAACTGGATGGTTTGTGGTTCAAATCCTGCTCTCCCCAGATATCTTGCCGTTGTGTCAATTCATTTAAATAGCGCCAAATCACAGCACAGGTCATCTCAAGGCACTTTACAGAAAAGAGTAGGTTTATGTCACACTCTTCGTTTATAGAACCTAGCAGAGACCCCTAAGAGCAAGCACTGTGGTGACACAGGCGAGGAAAAACTTCCCTTTAACGGGCAGAAACCTCGGGCGGAACCATAGCTCATAGAGGACGGCCATCTGCCTCAACCAGCTGGGTTGAGTAGCTACATTCAAAAAAACCCAAAAAACAACAACATACAAATACAACATTCAAAGTCAAACAGTCCAGTACCAAGCCTGGTCAGGCTGCACATGCAAGCAAAGGCCTGGCAGGTTCAGCATTTCTAACTAAAGGCCTTATCAAAGAGAAAAGAAAAGTGTCCCTGGGCAAGACACTTAACCCACCTTGCCTCCAGTGTCCATAACACTGGTTATGAATGGGTATAAATGTTCGGTGGTGACTGGAGAGGCCGTTGGCCCAGATTGGCAGCCACGTTTCCGTCAGCCTGCCCCAGGGCAGCTCAGTAGTAGCTTGCCACTACCATTGTCTGTCTGGAGTGAATGAATAATGTATCTGTAAAAAGTGTCTTTGAATGTCTATGATAAATCGCTATATAAATCTGATGCATTATTATTATTATATGCAAAGTTGCTGTGCAAAATTAAAAAAAGAAATAAATAGTATAAAATTGACATATTCATGCATATGCCCCCCCCCCACCGGAAAAATACGTTGCATCTGCGCCAAGGTCTTTAAGCCATAGGAAACACTGCCCTCCAATAATCAGTTTATTCAGTGCATGTAAACACAAGAAAACTGATTATTGCTAGCATCAATTTATTCTCAGTAATCGGTTTATTTTGTCCATGTAACCAGGGTACTGATGATTTTAGGAGCCATGTTATCTGCTGGTGTTGGTCCACTGTGTTTTACCCATTTGTTTTTAGATTTTCTCATCTTTTCTTATTGAAGTGTTTTAGTTCAGTTTTCAAGTATGGGTTTTTAGTTCCTCTTGTTTTTGTGTGTTCTTAGTTTCTTTCTGTACCTTTTTAAATTTGGCTTTTAACAAACCTGTTTAACTATTATTAAAGGATTCAAAGATTTTATTGTCAATACTACTATATGTGCAGGACATTCAGGAGAATTGAAATGGCGTTTCTCTCTCTCTACATTGGTGTGCATTTTATAAAAAGAAAGGAAATTAGGCTTGATTAAAAAAAGAAAAGCAAGAACAAACAGTGACAGCAGCAGTCTATGTACAGTCCAGGGTTTCCTCTGGTAACGTTTCTGTGTGACGGCCCACCATGCTAAGGAAGTTTGCCGCCGCGCCTAAAATATATTAATTTAAGAAAAGTTAAATATGAAAGAAATGCTCCGCAAGTGCGCACACGAACAACATGTGTGACTGTCATCCGTGCGGAACCGCGCTGCCCGCCTGGTACCCATGTTACACCACTCCAGGACAACTTGGTGTAGAAAAATGAGTTTTTTATTTACCTCAAAAAGGTTAATGCAGCACACATACAGAGCAAGCGTTTATGTCTTCTTCAGTAGCTCGGACAAAGAGAGCCCCAACAAAAAAACCCCACTTGACCCATGACCTCAGTTCAAGGCAAAAGAATGATCTATAGCACTACCGCCACCTATTGGTGCAGATGCATAACTACATTACAAAATAGACGCTAGGAAAACAGAATCATTAATAAATTCAGGCAATGTTTTTCACTTATTTAGCACAACACTAACTCAAGTGCTACAATCCTCCCCTGCTAAATAAACGTCCTCAACATTGGCCAAATATGAACCAAAAATGCATGTTACATGTGACGTTATCAAGATGGAATACAATTGGAATAGAGTAAATGTTTCACAGTGCATTAAGATCGCTTTGGCATACCATACTATTGAACCTCAGGTGATACAATCAAGTGTAACTCATTACTCAAATAAGCATGAAGCTCATAACCACGTGGAGTAGTTTTCCCAATAGTACAGGTATTAACAATTTACTCTAGCACATGTTACTATCATTTCATGTACTCCGAAGTCTGTACACTTAGATAATAACCTTACTTGGGCATATCAAATTGACCAAATGTCACTCAAACCAATTTTGTTATATACCATCTCAATAGTTTTTAGTATCAAATACTTAAGTCACAATAATAGTTTTAATCTTGTAAGTACCAATACATTTCACATTTCCAACAATATTAAACCGGTGATCTGTGTCACAGTTCAATAATAACCCACAGGCACATAAGCTGGGTAGTAAGGCATTTATGGAGCTATCCAAGGTACTCCATATTGTCCATAGAATGGGGTTACTGCACTGGCATACAGTGGATTGGAATTAAGACCAATTACTCTCCGAACTGGTTGACCAAGTGGATCATAAGTTAATGTTTCTTTTGGGCGTCTCTCTCTCTGAGACCTCCTCAGCACAGTGTCTGACAGCTCTGTGTCCACACCACTGGGCTGGGCTGGAAAGGAAACCATCTCTGTTAGTTCCGGAATGTCCATTTGAAACTCCTCAGCATCCACCCTGAGCTTGTGAGTGTCCATTATCTGTTCCTGAGTATCCTCAGGATGCTCTGACTGACTGGTTTGATCTCTAGCTTTGGTATTTATTGTCCCCATACTTTGTAACACATTTTGCTTGTTCGGGCTTAACTCAATTGGTTGGACATGGGGTGAGTTTTGAGCTTTGGGGATTTTCCCACTTTGGGACTTTGGTTTTTGGAGTTGTGGCTTGTCCCTCAGTCACAGCCCCCGCCAGTTTCCCTGCTTCTGACTCCCCCCTACTCTACATCCCTTCGCCCAGTGAGAGTCACTGCCACATTTGAAGCAATGGCTACAGTCCTTGTTCTCTTGTTGACATGCAGCACATTGTCTTTTCTGTCTCTGAGTTGACCTTTTGTAGGATTTGGTTTGCTTGCCACTCTCATGTTTTATGTCACGTTGAACAGTGCACAAGTGAGGCTACCTGACCTGTAAGCTCTCTGATTGCAGTATTATTTTCCTCTATTTTAAAGAACAGTGAGTTGTCTTTGGCTGCTTTGTTTGGCTTAGCTACAGGTTAGCCTATGCAGGGGTCATTCAGTGTTTCAGTCTGTTCAACTACATTTAGCCCTGCTCTGAGAGCTGACTTATTTGCCTTTGTCTTTAGAGCTCTTTCACTTTCATTATACTGTGCAGTTTGCATTTTATGTAACAGGAGCTCATCACTGCTGTTTTCATCCTGTAGGTACATCCTCATTTCTGCTCTGACATTGTCATTTAACAGTCCGGTCATAATTGACTGAAAGCATTGACTTTGAACTAGCTCTTTGTTGTACTTCAGGCTAGACTGAGTACGCTCTGATGCAAAGACGGTTTTCTGACGCAAATCCAGTACTCTAATCAGAAACTCAAGGGGTGTTTCATTTGTTCTCTGTGTGGCTTTGGTCAGTTGTTGATACAACACAGTTGCATCTGTTTCCCCATAATGGGCTCTTAGTGTTTGTCTCAGGTTGGTCAATGTGAGATCTACTTTTCCTTCTAAATAGCTCCTTAACTTCAGTCCAGGGCTTATGGCATGGACTACAGCATCCACTATTTCAACTTCAGAGTAGCCTTCTTTTAAGCCACTTTCAATCTGATGCTCCAAGCTACTGAAACTCAAGGTGTCTTTTGACGATGACTCACCCACATGACCATTTATCCTGAAGTCTTTCCTGAATCTAACTGAAGAAGCATTGCAGCAGCTGTTGCTGATGGAGCCTCTCCCTCTGCACTGAGTCCCGCTGTCCAGCCTTGTCCTCAGGGCCGCCTGATGCTCCAGTGATGCCTGCGACGCTGACGGTACAAGGTCCTCTCCTGGCGCCTGGTCCTGTCCCACTCTCACAGGCTGCTCTGGGCGCATAATCACCGCCGTGTCCATGGATGAAGACAGGGCCACCGCTCCCGCGCCGACAGCCAATGACTGTGTCTCTATGAGCGAGTCTAGCACATCGTTTAGCTCCAAAAGCACAGACATGCCTTCATCTTCACTTTGCACAAGCTCATTTCGATCACAAAACTGACTAATAAGCTTAACAAGAGCTCTGCAAGTTTTGTTTGAAATATCATCGTCTAGAGCGCTGTGAGTTTTGCTTGAAATATCATTGTCTTTTCCGTTAATATTACACAGTTCACATACTCGTAGCAGTTCTTGGACAAAAAGGCCACATAATTTCTTTTCCAGCTTCAACAAAAAATCTTCGCGATGCTCAGACATGCTTGCAAAATTTGCCTTTTCACTGGATTTGACTGAAAAAACAATGCGGTTTGTGTTGCACTAGCTAGACTCACGCTGTACCTTAGCTTATGAGCTTATTAGCCTCTCGCCCTGGCACACTTCTGTACAGTCTCCGTTGCCTTTTTTTTCAGTCTCTCTCCTTGAGGTAATCCAGAAATATTGATCTCAGAGGAACCTCCAAAATGTTACACCACTCCAGGACAACTTGGTGTAGAAAAATGAGTTCTTTATTTACCTCAAAAAGGTAAATAAAGAACACATACAGAGCAAGCGTTTGTGTCGTCTTCAGTAGCTCGAACAAAGAGAGCCCCAACAAAAAAAAAACACTTGACCCATGACCTCAGTTCAAGGCAAAAGAACGATCTACAGCACTACCGCCACCTATTGGTGCAGATGCATAACTACATTACAAAATAGACGCTAGGAAAACAGAATCATTAATAAATTCAGGCAATGTTTTTCACTTATTTAGCACAACACTAACTCAAGTGCTACACCCGCATAACCATTTCTGCAGGTAGAGCGTGTCTCTGTAGCATTGCTGTCTGAGAGAAACATGAGCTTATTAAAGTACTTTAAATGTGGAAAAAAGTACAACAGAGTGGAGGTATTTATGGTGGTTTTAACCCGCTGGTAACAGGAACAATGAGGAGTCGCTTAGCTAACAGGTCTGGTTAGGCTTCATTGCAGGGAAAGGCAAGAGTGATGAATCGCTGAGGATTTATTTCACCAGTTACTGCAATATTAACTAATAATTTATGTTCATTATTATGTACCTGGCAAGCTAAGATGACCGAAATTCATGAAATCAATTACTTTAATCCATCAGCAGCCTTCAGACAAACTAAATGTGCCAAGATTTGCATTTCAAAATAAGGAAGGTTTTTCTTGCTGTCTGGTTGGTGAGGAGATTTCTAAAAAACTATAAATATATAGAAATATTATAACAGAAATAACTGCATCTTTGGTCATTTAAGTTAATTTATTTCTTTAAATATAATTTTAATTATATTTCTTTGAATTCAGAGTTATTGTTCTGTTCTGGCTCTACAAAATTATGGTCAAAAGTTTAAACTGTATGAAAAAAAAAGTAAAAAAAATTGCCACATTCTGTTTCACATTTATAAAAAAAACCCCAGCAATTTTATAATATTCTGCCTTTGTCCATCAGACAGGCCTCTTCACCGTCCAGTTTTAAAACTCCTCTTAAAACCCATTTTTATTCTCTGGCTTTTGGCCCAGTTTGAAACATCGATTTTATTTGTTCTTATTGTCTCTATTGTATGATGATTGATTTGTTTGTGCTGTTTTATACTTTAGCTGTATTTTATTGTTTTTATATTTTATTCATCATTGATGTACAGCACTTTGTGTCAACTGTCATTTTTAAAGAGCTTTATAAACAAAGTTGGATTGGATTTAAAAAAAGATAAACATTAACCATAAAATAATCCACAAATTTATAATAGTCTCAAATGTACAAGAGAAAATTTCAAATTTTAAGAAAATGGTTGTAAATTTAGATAAATTTACAGAGAAAAGTAGAAAACTATAAGACAATTGTTACAAATTTTAGAGAAAAACCTCAAACTACTAATTATTAATTTCAAAGCACTGCTTTTACATGAGTAGAATTTCTGGCTACTATAATTCAATTCAATTCAATTCAGCTTTATTTATATAGTGCCATTTCACAACAACAGTCATCTCATAGCACTTTCGACTGTAGGGGGAACCCCCACAGTTGCAGAAAGACCCCAGCAATCAGGCGATCCCCTGTGAGCAAGCGCTTGGCGAAGGTGGAAAGGAAAAACTCCCTTTTAACAGGAAGAAACCTCCAGCAGAACCAGGCTAAGGGAGGGGGAGTCATCTGTTGCGACTGCCTGGGGAGTGAGGGGATAGAGAAGATGAAAAGAACAGACATGTAGAGAGCAAACAGCACGATGGGGACTCAATCTATGGGAGAGAACAAACAGATATTAATGACCAGCAAAAAAAAAAATATTTCATTGAGAGTGAAGAAAGGAGTGAAGCCCAGTGCATTATTGGAGGTCCCCCGGCTGTCTAAACCTATTAGCAGCATAACTAAGGGAGGGTTCAGAGACACATGATCCCTCCCTAATTGTAGGCTATGTCAAAAAAGGAAGGTTTTAACCCTATTCTTAAAAACAGAGATTAAGTCTGACTCCCGAATCTAGATTGGCAGCTGGTTCCACAGGAGAGGAGCTTGATAACTGAAGGCTCTGCCTCCCATTGTACTTTTGGAGATTCTAGGTATTACAAGTAATCCAGCATTTTGGGAGCATAGTGCTCTGTTAGGATAATATGGTAGTATCAGATCTTTTAAATAAAAAAGGGGCCTGATTGTTTAGAGCTTTGTAAGTAAGAAGAAGGATTTTAAACTTTATTCTAAACTCTATGGGAAGCCAATGAAGGGAGGCCAGAACCGGAGAGATATGATCTCTCTTTCTAGTACCTGTTAAAACTCTTGCTGCAGCATTTTGGATCAGCTGAAGACTTTTTAAAGATGTTTTAGGACAACCTGATAATAAAGAATTACAATAATCTAATCTAGAGCTAACAAAAGTGTGGATCAGTTTCTCAGCGTCACTCTGAGACAAGATGCTCCTAATCTTGGCAATATTACACAAATGATAGAAGGCAGTCTTAGAAACAAGTTTAATATGTGAATTGAAAGACAGATCTTGATCAAAAATGATTCCAAGGTTCCTCACAGAGCTATTGAGAGAAAGAGTAACCGCATCCAAACTAAAAGTTTGATTTGGAAAGGTATTTCTAAGGTTTTTTGGACCAACAAGAATGACTTCAGTCTTATCTGAATTTAATAGCAGGAAATTACAAGTCATCCAAGCTTTGATTTCCTTAAGACAAGCTTCCAGCTTGGCTAATTGATTACTATCATCTGGCTTCATTGACAGGTATAATTGTGTGTCATCTGCATAACAATGAAAATGTATACAGTGCTTTCTAATAATGTTGCCTAACGGAAGCATATATAAACTAAAAAGAGTAGGACCTAGCACAGATCCCTGTGGAACTCCATGACTGAGATTTTAGTTGAAAGAAAAATCATTATTGACATGAACAAACTGGAACCTATCAAATAAATATCTAAACCACTGCAACAAAGTTCCATTAAGTCCAACATAGTGTTCTAATCTATCAAGTAGAATATTATGATCAATAGTATCAAAAGCTGCACTAAGGTCTAAAAGGACAAATACAGAAATAAGTCCATTATCAGATGCGGTGAGGAGGTCGTTAGTGACCTTCACTAAGGCTGTTTCAGTACTATGATGGATTCTAAACCCAAATTGAAACTCTTCAAGTAAACCATTTCCCTGCAGGTGGTCAAATAATTGCGTAGCAACAACTCTTTCTAAGATTTTTGAAATGAAAGGAAGATTAGAGATTGGTCTATAGTTAGCTAAAGTTCCTGGATCAAGCGTTGGCTTTTTGAGTAAGGGTTTAATTACAGCCGTTTTAAAAGCCTGCGATACATGGCCTAAAGTTAATGAAGAATTGATTATATGAAGAATAAAGCTACCAATAAGTGGGAAGACTTCTTTAAATAACCTGGTAAGAATAGGGTCTAAAAGACAAGTTGAAGGCTTGGATGAGCAAACTATTTTGTCTAACTCTAAAAGGTCAATTGGACTAAACTCATCAAGACAGATATCAATTGAAGGAGTTGTAGTTGTTACTGTATTTAACGGTGGGAAGAATCTGATTGATTTTATCTCTGATGGATGAAATTTTATTATTGAAAAAGCTCATAAAGTCCTGACTAGTAAGCTCTAAGGGAATGCTAGGATTGACACAGTCCTGACTCTTTGTACTATACAGTACCCACCCCTGATCATATAATTTAAGTATGCATGAGTAAATTCCTGTTGTGGATGTTTTTTTTCCCTTCCCTTTCCTACTCTTTGTCAATGGAAAAAAAGAAACACTAGAATAAAAATACAAAAAATACACATTATGGTTATTTATGTAAACTATGAAAAAAAAAAATCCTGCAGGACAAAACATGACACTTGGTATTTTCTAGCCTGTTTCTATTCCACCATAGACAGAGAGAGAATCTAAATTACACAGGGAAAGATGAGACAGAAGAGAGGAGCCAAGGAGAGGAAAGTGTTCAGGCAGAGGGTCCAGGAGAGGTGCGAGCAGAGGGAGGAGAGAAGGATGACACCAGTAAAAAGTCCAAACACAGGACATCTGGGTGGGACCCCAACTGGCCCAATATTTCAACATTCAAGCCTTGGTAGTACAATACTTCAAATGGTAAGTTCCATGATGCAATATTACTGTGAAAATTTAAAAATAAATAAATAAATAGTGTAAAATTAGCATTTCCGGTTACAATCATGTCATGTCCCCCCCCCCCGGAAAAATATGTTGCCACAGCGCCAAGGTCTTTAAGCCAGAGGAAACACTGCAGTCTATATACAGTGATGCAACTCGTGGTGCCAATGACAGCCATAAGGACTCTGACCTCCATAGAGGGAAAAGATTAGTGGTAATAAACCCAGCAATCCTATATTCAGACAACTAGAGATGAATACCCGAAGTGCATTTCAATGCGGTTGTGTAGGTGCAGATAGTGACAGATATGATTGCACATGATCAGTATTGCAGTGATATACAGACAGCAGCAGATATGGGATTTGTGCAAATGGTTGCGGTTCAAGTGCAGAGGCATATGGCAACAACAGAACAACAGTATTATTGTTGGTGTGCCAGTCTTTGTGTACCAACATCTGGGGTAGTTATTGTGCAGGTGTTACTGTCTGTTGGGGGGGGGGGGCAGAGTTCAGGGTCCTGATGGCCTGATGAACGAAGCTGTTCAGCAGTCTTGTGGAGTGGGCCCGGAGGCTACGGTACCTTTTTCCCTGAGGGCAGGGGGCTGAAGAGGGAGTGTAGGGGATGGGAGATGTCGCCTGTGATGTTGGTGGCTCTGCAGGTGAGGCGGGTGGGGTAGATGTCCGGGGGGGGGGGGGCACCGATGATCTTGCTGGCTGCATCCACTATGCGTTGTAGTGTCTTGCGGCAGGCAACAGTACAGCTTCCATACCACACCGTGATGCAGTTGGTGAGGATGCTCTCAGTGGTGCCCCGGTAGAAAGACTGCATGATGTGGGGTGGGACTCCTGCTCTCCTCAGTCTGCGGAGGAAATGGAGGCGAGTTTGGGCCTTCTTGGCCAGTGATGTGGTGTTGTTGGTCCAGGTGAGGTCCTCAGAGATGTGCACCCCCAGGAACTTGGTGCTGTTCACCCTCTCCACAGCTGCACCGTCGATGATCAGAGGGGGGTGCTGTGTGTGATCCCTCCTGAAGTTGACCACAATCTCCTTGGTTTTTCCCACGTTCAAGAAGAGTTTGATGTCTTTACATCACTGGACCAGTTGGCTCACCTCGTTTCTGTAGTTGGCCTCGTCGTTGTTGGTGATGAGGCCCACTTCCATCGTGTCATCCACAAACTTGACGATGTGGTTGGTGTTGTAGGATGGCACACAGTCATGGGTCAGCAGGGTGAAGAGCAGCGGGCTGAGCACGCAAGCTTGTGGGGCCCCTGTGCACAGTGTGATGGTTTGGGAGGTGTTGCTGCCAACCTGTATGTTCTGTGGCCTCCCTGTGAAAAAGTCCAGCACCCAGTTTCAGAGAGAGGTTTTGAGTCCTAAGTGTCCTCAGAGTTTTTGTATTGGGTGCTGGGGGATGATTGTGTTGAATGCTGAGCTGAAGTCCAAGAACAGCATGCGCACATAGGAGTTTTTTTTAGCTGGAAGTGGCAGGCTTCTTCAGGACTGGTAGTATGATCAAGAAAGCTAGCTCTGTCCTGGGGCAGCACCTTGATCCGGTGGAGGGGATAGGAGAGAGGACGGTGGCTAAACTGTCATCTCTGCTGGAGTCCGGGTTCCACCCTATGCAGGACATACTGAATGCACTGAGGAGCTCATTTAGCAGCAGACTACATCATCCCAGGTGCACAACCGAGAGGTTTCGCAGGTCCTTCCTACCAACGGCTGTCAGACTGTACAACCTAAGCAGGGCTGCTCGCAGAGATAGCAAAAAAGACGTAACAACCTAATAGTTTTTTTGAATGCAAAAGATGCAATAGACTTACACAATGGTCCCCTCCGGCATACAACTAGGAAAATACCAGTCGCTATGGAGGGTGAGAATATGTATGGGTACATAATCATACCATGTAGGATAACTAAGTAGACGGTTGTGCTGTTTCATCCCATCTAGCTACAATGCTCTGCACTGTGTGTGTTTATATATTTACATATTTATTCCATCTAGCAACAATGCTCCGCACTGTGTATGTTTATATATTTACATATTTATTCCACCTAGCTGCAATGCTCCGTACTGTGGGTGTTTATATATCTACATATTTATTCCATCTAGCTACAAAGCTCTGCACTGTGTGTTTATATACTCATATATTTATCCCATCCAGCTACAATGCTCTGCACTGTGTGTCTGTGTGTGTATATATATATATATATTTATAGTAATATGTACATATGTATATTAGCTGCTCTTGCTTGCTTGCTTTTTTTTTTCTTGCCTTCTGATTGTTGCTCTGAGTGTTGCTATCCCTGTGCTGTTACAATCCTGTTGTGGTTGTGGACTAATAAAGGCTTATCTTATCTTATCCTATCTTATCTTATCTTATGGTGGCAGTCTTGAAGCATGTGGGGACAACAGCTTGAGACAGGGAGATGTTGAAGATATCGGCCAGGACATTCTTAAGCTCCTCTGCGCTGTCCTTCAGGACACGTTCCGGTATGTTGTCTGAGCCAGCTGCCTTACGTGAGTTGATCCTGCAGAGGGTCCTCTTCATACTAGCCGGATCCAGACTTAACGCCAGCTCGTCTGGAGGAGGAGTGGTCCTCTGTGCTGGTCTGCTGTTTTGTGCTTCAGATCGGTCAAAGAAGTTATTAAGGTTGTTGAGCAGTGTGATGTCACGTGCACAGGTCTGAGATGGAGGTTTGTAGCTGGTGAGGGCCTGTATGCCACGCCAGAGAGAATGTGCATCTCTGGTGTTGCTGAAGTGTCCGGATATTTTCTTGCTGTACTGTCGTTTTGCCTCCTTGATGCCACGGGACAGGTTGGCCCTAGCTATTGTTAGTCCTGCAGTGTCGCCAGCCCTGAAGGCTGCACCCCAAGCCCTCAGGAGTCTGTGGACCTCTACTGTCATCCATGGCTTCTGGTTGCCACGAACAGTGATGGTCTTGCAGTGAGTAACATCATCAATGTCAGTGTTTCCTCTGGCTTAAAGACCTTGACGCGGTGGCAACATATTTTTCCGGAGGGGAAGAAAACACATGACACGCTTGTAACCAGAATATGTTAATTTTAAACTTTATTTTAATTTTTTAAAATTTTGCACAGTAATATTTCATAATGGAACTTACCATTTGAAGTACTGTACAACCAAGGCTTGAATACTGGAATATTGGGCCAGTTGGGGTCCCACCCAGACATCTTGTGTTTGGGCTTTTTACTGGTGTCATCCTTCTCTCCTTTCTCTGCTCTCACCTCTGCTGGACCCTCTGCCTTAACACTTTCCTCTCCTTGACTCATCTCTTCTTTCTCATCGTTCCCTCTCTGAGCTCTGTCTGCTTAAGGTTCTCTCTCTGTCTATGGTGTTATACAAACAGGTCAGAAAATATCAAGTGTCACGTTTTGGCCTGCAGGATTTTTTTTTTTTTTGCCATGGTTTACATAAATGACAAAAATATGTATTTTTTGTGTGTTTTTATTTTGCATTTTTTTCTATTGAGAAAAAGTAGGAAAGAGAAGGAAAAAACATTCATAATAGTAATTTACTCATGCATACTTTAATTATATGTTCAGAGGTGGGTATAGTAGCCAGAAATTCTACTCATGTAAAAACAGTGTTATGAAATTAATAATTAAAAGTAGACAACCAAAAATTTCTAGTTGAATTAAGGGTACAAAGAGTACCCACTTAAAAACTTGAGTAATGACTTCAGTCTTGAAGGTTTGAGGTTTTTCTCCAAAATTTATAACAATTTTCTCATAGTTTTCTACTTTTCTCTGTAAATTTATCTAAATTTGAAACCATTTTCTTTCAATTCCAATTTCCTCTTGTAAAATTGACTTTTCTTGTACGTTTGAAACTTTATTATAAATTTGTGGATTATTTTATGGCTATTTTTGTCTGTTTTTTAAAGTAAAATTACTGTTTTTTAAATAAATTTGAAACAGACTGTGGTAATTTTTTTTTAACCTTTTCCTTATAACAATTTATATTTTGACCATAGCTTTGCAGTCAGAATTTAACTCTCAATACAAAGAAAAAATCTGAATCAAATTTTATTTAATGATTTAAATTAACTTAAATGACCAAGGATGCTGTTATTTCTGTTATAATATTTCTATATATTTATAGTTTTTTTTAAAGAAATCTCCTCACCACTAAGACAGCAAGAAAAACCTCCCATATTTTGAAACCCAAATGTTGGCACGTTTACTTTGCCTGAAGGCTGCTGACAGATTAAAGTCATTGACTTCGTGAATTTCGGTCATCTTAACTTGCCAGGTACATAATAGGGAACATAACTTAATATTGTATTGGCTGGGGAAATATATACTCAGCAACTGAGCAGTCCCCCTTTCCTTTCCCTTCATATGAAGCTGGCTGCATATGAATTCTAACCACATCACTTAGCTAAGCAACTCTTCCGTTATTGCTCCTGTTTCCAGCGGGTTAAAACCATGACAAATGCCTCCAGTGCTTACATACCTCTTCTAATTTTTTCTGCATTTAAAGTACTTTAATAAACTCATGTTTCTGATGGATAGTCACGCTTAGCAAGACACTCTGCCTTGTAAAGCCTGCTTCATGCTGCATTTCCCCTCTAGTCTGCCTTGGTCTGCGTATGCTTTGGACGAGCCCGGCATTCACGCGGCGCTGTTCATGCTCACTTTTTTCATCTACCCAGGACAAGCAGTTGACATGTGCTCACAACCATCATTTGTAGTTTCATTCCCGCCGGATAGGTAGCGTCAAGGCGCTGACGCGCCAGGATTTTCACCAACAAAGAAACGGCAGACTTCTTCACAAAGTTTGTCTTCAAATATAAGATAAGATAAGATAAGATAAGCCTTTATTAGTCCCACAACGGGGAAATTCCAGGATTGCAACAGCACAGGGATAGCAACACTCAGAGCAACAATCAGAAGGCAAGAAAAAAAACAAAAAAAAAACAAGCAAGCAAGCAAGAGCAGATATAGAGTCCATTTCTGCTGTTTGACTTCCCGGTTTTCCATGGAGATGCTGCTGCCGCTGTGAAAGAAAGTATGTATGTATGATTCATCCATCCATCCATCCATCCATCTTCTTCCGCTTAATCCTTTTCGGGTCGCGGGGGGGCTGGAGCCTATCCCAGCATCTTTGGGCGAGAGGCAGGGTACACCCTGGACAGATCGCCAGTCATGTATGTTTTTATTCTCGTTTTCTGACTGACTGGAAAGCTTGCGTGAGCGGGGCGCTTCTAAACTCCGCGCGGATGATGGCCATGCATGTTGTTCGTGTGCATGCTTGCAGAAAGGCATTGCTTCATGTATTTTTCTTAAATTCATATCTCCTTCTTGGCCCGGAGGTAAATTTTCTGGTGAGGTGGGCCGCCACCGGGAAATGTTACCAGAGGAAACCCTGAATGCATTTGGCTATGTATGCCACAGCAACCTCAGTGTACTCCTCTAGGTTTGTGTGTCCATTATGAGTTGCTGCATGCTTGAAAATGTCCCAGTCTGTGGTGCTGAAGCAGTCTTTCAGAACATCCAGGGCCCCCTCTGGCCACACACGTACCTGCTTCTTTTTAGGTCTAATGGCTTTCACTCTGGGTTTGTATGCCGGCCTTAGCAGGATGGTGATGTGATCAGAGAGCCCGGGGGGGAGGGGAGGGGTTTTGTATGCATTCTTCTGGGTTGTGTACACCAGATCCAGCAAGTTGTCTCCCCTCGTTGCAAAGTTTACATGCTGCTATAGACTCGGTAGGGGGGCCTTTAAATCTGTGTGGTTGAAGTCTCCTGCTGTGATGAGAAATCCGTCTGGATGCGCTGTTTGTGTCTCACTTACAGCTTGATAGAGTACTTTCAGTGCTCCCCTCCTCTCACTGGCGCTGGTGGGCGGGACATACACGGCTGGCAAGTAAAACAGATGAAATTTCTCTCGGCATGTAAAAGGGTCTGCACTTGATGATCATGAACTCTACCAGAGGACAGCAATGTCTGTGAATAGCAACAGAGTCACGGCACCAGGTATCACTGATGTACACACACACGCCACCACCCCGGGTTTTCGCTCCTGCCGTTAGCACTCTGTCGCTGCGATAGCATGTTAGCCCAGCTAGGTGAATGGCAGAGTCCAGTATATTGTCGTTTAACCACGTTTCTGTAAAGATAGAAACACGGCAGTTCCGCATATCACCTTGTGTGGATCTCAAGAGCTGTATGTGGTGAAGTAGTTATTGAAGTAGTCATTTATGTTGCATTGTTTTACATTCTTCTCAGCTCCATTTGCTTTTAGATACTCTTATTTTGATGTGTTCTTAGCTCAGTTTATAAGTATGGGTTTTTAGTTCCTTTTGTTCTATGTGTTTTTAGTTTTAGCTTGTATTTTATTTATTGTAGCTCCAGTGTTTCCTCAGTGGAGACCCTCATGCCGGATGCTGCCTGGACCATCTGCAGGGGTGCTGGTCTCGTGGGTCGCTCTAGCTTGGGTGGGTGAGGGTGTTTTGCCACTGCCTACAACTGTGGTGTGGGCCCCAGCCTGTCCTGATTGGGGTGGCCTCTGTGGCGTGCTCTGTGTTTATGGGCTGTGTGGTCTCCCGGAGTGTGGGGCTCCACGGGATGGTTGCTCTTTTCACATGGTGCCTCGGTGCCTAGCGATGTCTCTTTTATTTTATATGTGTGTAAGAGAAGTAGGGGGTGGTTGTATGTGCCTGTGTGTGTGTGTGTGTGTGTGTGTGTGTGTGTGTGTGTGTGTGTGTGTGTGTGTATGTTTATGGGAGGGTTGGAAGGGGTGAGGATGTATTGCATAAGTATATGTAACTAAATGCGTCGACTGTTTTTATTTATGCAAAGCACTTTGCACAGCATCTAATGTTTGAAAAGCGCCATACAAGTAAAGTTTGTTTGATTGATTGAGCCCTTGAATGAATATAAGCACCTTTAGCTTTTTCTGTGTAGAGGTCATCTAACTATGACTGTAATTGATGCAATTCGAGGTTGTTTACATCATTTAGTTGGGTGTGGTTACATATTGCATTTATTTTAGATATGATTTCTAGTGGATTTTTTTTCCTTAAGTAGGCCGTTTTTTTTCCCTTCTTCTATGCCGACTCGTCTAACATTGTATTCGAACCATTCCCATTTGCTTGTACCGGATAAATTACAGTCTAGCTTGATTTCTTTTAGCAAAGAAAGAATTCTTTCACAAAAGGAGTTGCATTTCAAAAGATTGCTATTAAATTTCCAGTTTAAGGATTTTGAGTTTAATATATTGTAGGGCTGCAACGATTACTTGACTAATTGGGTTATAAAAAATTCTCGATCCAAAATTTATGTGTCGACATGTCGTTTAATGTAGCACTTCAGGTCGATATGACCTTCTTCCGGTGCAACCTTCTTCCGGTTCCATCCATCCATCTTCTACCGCTTTTCCGGAGGTCTGGGTCGCAGAGGCAGCAGTTCAAGCAGAGAAGCCCAGACTTCCCTCTCCCCAGCCACCTGCTCCAGCTCTTCAGAGATGATACCAAGGCGTTCCCAGACCAGCTGGGAGACATAGTCTCTCCACCAAGTCCTAGGTCTGCCCCGGGGTCTCCTCCCAGTGGGACATGCCTGAAACACCTCAAGTGGGAGGCGTCCAGGAGGCATCCTAATCAGATGCCCATACCACCTCAAATGACTCCTTTCAATGTGGAGGAGCAGCGGTTCTACTCTGAGCCTCTCCCGGATGACTGAGCTCCTCACCCTATCTCTGAGGGTGAGTCCAGCAATCCTACGGAGAAAGTTCATTCTTAGAACCGCCCTGGTTCTAAGAATGGCCTGCCCAACGCCCTTTCCAGGCAGTTTGCCCCTGAGACCCCGGAGGAGCTGGGTCATACCATCCTGCCCAGCTCGCGCATCGTGGGGGCGATTTCCTGGTCCATCAGGGACAAGATCCGGAGGGTGCAGGAGACCGAACCGGATCCTGGCGGCGGACCGGAAGGGAAGCTCTTTGTTCCATCAACTGTCCGGGGGGAGATCATTCATTGGGTTCACACCTCCAAACTCGCCTGTCACCCTGGCGTCTCCCGGCTAGTGGATCTCCTCCAGCGTTCCTTTGGGTGGCCGGGTCTCCAGAAGGACGTCGCCAACTACGTCCGGGCGTGCCCCGTGTGTGCCACCGGCAAGTCTGCTAATTCTCCCCCCGCGGGTCTGCTCCAGCCCCTGCCGGTCCCGGGCAGGCCCTGGTCTCACATAGCCCTCGACTTCGTCACTGGTCTCCCGGTCTCTAACACCTACGATGCGGTGCTAACCATCGTGGATCAGTTCTTCAAGGCTGCCCACTTCGTGCCGCTCCGGGGTCTCCCTACGGCGCGGGAGACGGCAGATCTTCTAGTCCAGCACGTAGTCAGGCTGCATGGGATACCGGTGGACGTCGTCTCTGATCGGGGGCCCCAATTTGTCTCTGAGGTATGGAGGTGTTTCTGCAATGCTCTGGGGGCTACGGTGAGCCTCTCCTCCGGTCACCACCCGCAGTCCAATAGGCAGTGTGAGCGTGCCAACCAAGAACTGGAAGCTGCCCTACGCTGCGTCACCTCCTCCAACCCGTCGTCCTGGAGCGCGCACCTGGCCTGGGTGGAATATACCCACAACACGGCACGGTCTTCTGCCACGGGGATGTCCCCCTTTAAGGCGTCCTTGGGGTACGACCCACCTTTGTTCCCTGAGCAGGAGGGCGAGTTGGCCGTTCCCTCCATCCAGGCGCACCTAAGACGCTGTAGGAGTCTGTGGACCAGAGCGCGCGATGCGCTATTATGCATGGCGGCGCGCAACAGCTCGACGGCGAATCGCCACAGGAGACCGGCCCCTGCCTACCAGGTGGGCCAACAAGTCTGGTTGTCCTCACACGACATTAACCTCAAGGCTGAGAAGAGGAAGCTGGCCCCACGCTTCATTGGCCCCTTCACCATCTCTAAAATTGTCAACCCGGTGGCTGTGCGTTTGCCCCCCCCCCCCGTATATGTCCCACCTTCCACGTTTCGAAAATCAAACCCGTGGTCTCCGACCCACTCTGTCCCCCGCCCAAGGCACCACCCGCGCCTCTGATGATCGACAGCCATCCGGCCTGGAGAGTCGCCTCCATCATGGACTCCCGGCGCCGAGGTTGTGGGCTGCAGTACTTGGTGGACTGGGAGGGATTCGGTCCCGAGTGGAGGTCCTGGAAGCGCTCTTCCTTGGTGTTGGACAGGAGTCTCATCACAGAGTTCCACCGGGCGCACCCGGACAAGCCAGCACCAGGAGGCGCTGCTGGGGGGGGGGGGGGGAGTACTGTCACGACTCGCCGCTCATCATCCGCCTCAGCTGCGCGCACACCTGCGCCTCGTCAGCCACGGGCTATTTAGCCCACACAGCCCTGTGCAGCGGTCTGGAGCCGTCTGTTCGCATTGGCACTCTCTCCCAGCTGGATCGTCTCTCCACGTCAGCTGAACTACGCTTCCACGTAAGCATCATTCTCCTTACCTCTTGCAAGTCTTCTCCCCTGTGCACAGGTGGATTCCTTGGCGGCGGATAACCCCATCATCGCCATCCCTTCCCTCATCTTCGTCACTGGCTCAGCAGGACGCTGTCTCCCGGGCTTCTACCTTGGCCAATGCCAGCCACCCATCACCTACAAGTAAGCAGCACATCGCTCATTGTACCTGTCTTGGTGTGGTGCCCTTTACCCTTGTCCTCTGTTCTCTCCACAGGGTTGCCTGGCTGTACGGCGTACTGCTCTGTTTCCTGTGCATCGGCGTTCACCCGCATCACATACCCATACCTCATACATCCATCCATACACACCTGCTTGTTGAATAAAGCTAGTGAACCTTCCCTGAGCCTGCATGCGTGTTTCCTGAGCTGGACATTATGTCAATAAGCACATACGGTAAGAAGGCATGACTCTTCTGTGAAAAAAAAAAAAAAAAACAACTTTTCTTCAGGGTCATGTAACCTTCCCACGAAATGCTGAAAGTCTAGACACCTGGACAATAAGCAGATGTGGCCAAAAGCCACTAATCTGTCCCTGAGAATCTACTTTTTTGGATCATGTAACCCCCCAACAATATGCTGAGAGCTTAGTTTTTAAGCAATAAAGCAGTCGTGGTTAGGGAAACGAATCTTCCCTACTTGCGCGCAGCTTCCGACACCTCCACCGCACTGACAGAAAGTTCAGAGAGCGACGAATCCTGGGGTCCTCCCCGGAATCTTGCGATAACGCTCACCGTGGCAGAGGAAATTTTATTCCTCTCCAGGGGTCTTGCGATATGGCTCACCGTGGGCAGGGGAAACCCAGTGATTAGGTCGCAATAATGAACTTAAGGAGTATCCGCAGTGTCTAACTGGTCCGGGCAATCTCACTATCTTTTATCCATAAACAACAACAACAAATGTACATACATCCAAGCCACCTGTAGCATTCTCAGATCCATCACCTAGTCAGTTCCAGTGCCCTGGTTTGAAATGCCTTCACTGCAGTAACACTGAGCTTTTTTTGGTCAGCCTGGGAAGGTCTTTTTATCAGCTGTGCACTTGCTGAAATAAAGCAGTGGCGCCGGAAAGACGGAGCTATGTGGATCTGCTGTTCGGAGCGCCAAAATGTTAGAATAATTTTGGGCTTAAATTATTCAAAGTCAAATAATCAGGCGGAAAGTTGGATTTATGTACATTTATTATAGATATCCAGTTTAACCTCAATGGCCATTTGAGGGAGAGATTACAAAGCATGGCATTCAGGCACACCTAGAATCTCTAAAGAATTCATTCTTTAGGTCTGATATATACAGTATAGGTAGGAGAAAGGAGAGGGAGGATGAGGATAATGGGAGGAACAGAACGGGACAGTCCTGATAATCAAAGCTTATCCTTGGAAACGTCACAGACACTCTAACAGAATGTCCATATACCTAATCTCTACCACTGATCTATACAGGCTGAGGAGCTCCTGTGCATTCCTGTGACCCAAAACAGGACATGTCAAAGAGATTATAAGAGTAGCTTAGATCATTCCTTACGCATGTACTGATCCTGCACTGAATTGTCTGAAGGCCAATAATTGCTCACAGAAACATGCCAAGAATACAGTATATGAACTTATCCTATATGGAATGCACATATAAACATTAAACATGTCATATGAAAGGTATGATACTTTTCAAATATAATAATGCATTATTAATAACAATAATAATGTAGATTAAATGGAATTTTTCTATCAGTTTCCCTTCCTGAAGGTACTTGTCCTCGATTCAAAATGGGAAAAGGAATAAGACAACGATGCAGTCTGCCTCCTCTGGTGTTCACCATGGTTGCAGAGTTGTTGTCCATTCTGGTGGCAAACTCCAATGTGGAAGGTATTACTATAGATGGGAAAACATTAGTAATTAGTCAGTTAGCAGACGACGCAACACTTTTTCTGAAAAATAAGGAACAAATACCTGTCGCATTGGAGGTTGTAAAATTATTCTCCCAGGCTTCTGGCCTACATTTAAATATTAATAAATGTGAATTATTACGTATTTGTGACAGCTCTGAAGACACATTGTACAATATTCCAGTGAAGAAAGAAATATGATACTTAGGAATACATATATCAAAAAACTTAGAAACTTGAAGTGATAATAATTTTCAGAAGCAGATTGTGAAAGCTAAAAGAATCCTTAATAATTGGTTACAGAGAGATTTAATGCTATTTGGAAGATTATTATTGACAAAAACTGAATTAATTTCTAGACTAATCTATCCAACATATTCTCTACCCCTAGCTAAAATAACTATAAAAGAAAAAAACCCTGCGTGTGTCATGGGTGACCGCTACGCCTTTGTGGTTCTGCTGCCCCCCCAAGGTATAAAAGGCCTACCCGGAAGAGGCACGGTCTCTTTACGACCAGCGCCTCTGCCTTGATGGGAGCGCCTTCGTGTTGTGAGTTCATTAATAAAGCTACATTATACTGAACCTTTGGCCTCATCATTGGAGCACTGTGTCGCAACTCGCTCCCGCCTGTCATCCGCTCCAGCCGTGTGCACACCTGGGCTTCATCAGGCTGCCGCTATTTAACCTGCTCTGCCCGCAGCCTCGGCCTGGAGCCATCAGCTCATCTCCACGCTCAAGCTCAGCGTTTGCCTACTCCTCTCGGCCAACGCCGCAACACGTCACCCTCAAGTAAGGTACTCTTACCTGTTCTCCTCAGTTTTTCCCCTGTGCACAGGTGGACCCTCCTGGCGGCGGAATTTCCCCTTCGTCGTTTTTCCTCTCATCCTCACTGCATCGAGCACAGCTGGATGCTGTCTCCCAGGCGGGAGCATCTCATGCCAACGCCAGTCACCAATACATCTGCAAGTAAGCCACACTATTACTTTCATCATCTTGCTGAGACTATTGCTCATCCCCTGTTCTCTGCTCTGCCCTCAGGGTTGCCTGGCTGTACGGTGTCTGTTCTGCCCTCGGTGCTCTTCGTCCCCAAGAGAACATTCACATCTCCCACTCACTCATCCACACACCTGCTGCTGAATAAAACTCTTAAATCTCACCCGAGCCTGTGTGCGTGTTTCCTGGGCCAGAAATCATGTCAGTACGGCTCCAGCACAGCGGCCCAGCGAACAGCGGGTACGTACGTACGCCGACTCTCCAATCTCGAGGCACGGGTGGACTTAATTGTTCACCAACAGCAGGTAATCCTTAATCAGCTTGCCTCCATTAATAGCCGGTTGGATCGCCTCGATCCTCCGCAGGCACTCCCTCCGTCTCAGCTCGATGGGCCAGCTCCTCCCGCTCCTCAGGCCAGCTCCTCTGCCCCGGGTCCGCCGACCCGTCTCACCCCAATTCACACTCCCGCGCGCTTTAGCGGAAAGCTCGGCGGAGCGCATGGGTTTATCCTACAGTGTGAGACGGTGTTTCAGCGCGTGCCCGGGGACTTTCCGTCAGACCAAAGCCAGATTGGGTATGTTTCGAATCTTCTGGAAGGGCAAGCGTTAGCCTAGGCTTACGCCGTTATGGCGAAGGCCAGCTACGCGACCTTGTCCTATACCCAGTTCGTGTAAGATTTTCTCAAGGTCTTTGATCATTCGGATTGCGATAGCGTGTTGGCCGAGCGGCTACTTAGCCTTCGCCAGGGTAGCCGCTTAGCGGCCGACTACGCTGTCGACTTCCGGGTGGCGGCGGAAGAGGTTGGTTGGTGTGATGCTGTTCTTTGCAGCCTATTCTTCCGGAGTCTAAATTCTGATTTGCGGGATGAGTTGGCCAGCCGGGACCAGCCGGATCGGCTGCCAGAATTGATTTCTTTGGCCATCAGTTTGGATAACAGGCTGAGGGAGCGTGCCGCCGAGTGGAAACCATTCAGCCGCTCGCGCGGAGCTCTTGCCCGTGCTCCTCAGTCTTGCCCCCTGGTGTTATCTCCTCCGGAGGTCACGATGATCCTGACGCTATGATCATCAGGCAGACTAGACTTTCCTTAGCGGAGAAACAGCGCCGCCGGGAGTTGGGTCTCTGCATGTATTGCGGAGATGACCAACATCCCGTGGAAGTCTGCCCGGTGAAGCCAAAAGGGGAGGTCCGCGAGTCAATATAGGGGGTCTCGCGGACGCTTCCCAGTCTAATCCCCTATCTAAATGCCAGGTTCAAATTAGACTCTGCCACAACTCCATTGGTCACACATCTCACGCACTGGTGGACTCGGGGGCAGAACAATGTTTTATTTCTAAGAGCCTGGCAACCCGCCTGGGCATCCTTTGCCGAGCCTTGCCCACTCCCCTTAATCTCGTCGCTCTGACCAGCTGTCCTCTGGAAAGAGTTACCCATATCACCAAACCCATCCCCGTCATTATCTCTGGTAACCATCGTGAAGACCTCAGTTTCTTCGTCCTTCCCACCTCGGCGGCGTACATCATTCTAGGCTACTCATGGCTACGCCTCCACAACCCGGTGTTTGATTGGCAGACCGGTTGTATCTTATCTTGGAGCACCTTCTGTTTGGGAACCTGCCTCCAGTCTGCGGCCTGTGCCCCGTCTGTGCCTGCACCCGCCCGTGACTCCGCCCCACCGGTTCTCTCTGCTGTGCCACCGGAGTTTCATGACCTGGGCCTGGTTTTCAGCAAGTCGAAGGCGTTATCCCTCCCACCCCATCGCCCATATGACTGTGCCATTGATCTCCTGCAGGGGGCGCCCCTCCCTTCTGGTCACCTTTATAGCCTTTCAGCCCCAGAACGGGAGGCCATGGAAACCTATATTCGGGAATCCCTCAGTGCCGGAATTATTCGTCCCTCTTCATCCCCCCTGGGTGCTGGGTTCTTTTTTGTGGCAAAGAAGGATGGCTCTTTGAGGCCTTGCATCAACTTTAGGGCCCTTAATGACATCACGGTTAAGGACCGTTATACGCTGCTGCTCATGGACTCAGCTTTCAATTCCCTCTAGGGGGCGTCCTGGTTCTCCAAATTGGACCTCCGCAGTGCTTATCACCTTGTCAGGATCCAGGAGGGTGACGAGTGGAAGACGGCCTTCCGAACGCCCAGCGGCCACTTTGAATACCTTGTCATGCCGTTTGGGCTCGCCAACGCACCTGCTGTCTTCCAACGCCTGATTAATGACGTCCTTCGTGATTTCCTGGGGGTCTTCGTTTTCGTCTACCTGGATGACATTTTGATCTTCTCCCGGTCTCGGGAGGAGCATCTGGTCCATGTGAGGCGGGTCCTGCAACATCTTTTGGAGAACAAATTGTATGTCAAAGCTGAGAAGTGCGAATTCTATTACCAACACTACCTCTTTCCTGGGTTTTATTATCTCACACAATCAGCTCCTCCCCGACCCTGCCAAGATTAAAGCTGTGGTCTAATGGCCCACCCCCTCCTCTAAGAAGCAGGTTCAGCAATTTTTGGGGTTCGCTAATTTTTACCGCCGTTTTATTCCCGGCTACAGTTCCATCACCCCTCCTTTGACCCGCCTCACCTCGCCGAAGATACGCTTTCAGTGGATGACGGAAGCGGAGACAGCCTTTGAAACCCTCAAGAAGGAATTTGCATCCTCCCGGGTCCTTTCTCTTGTGGATCCTGAGCGACAGTGTTTTGTCGAGGTGGACGCGTCTGACACTGGGGTCGGGGCGGTCTTGTCTCAGCGCTCCCCGACTGACGGGGTGTTGTGCCCCTGCGCTTTCTTCTCCAAGCGTCTCTCCTCAGCCGAGCGCAATTATGACATCGGCGACAGAGAGCTCCTGGCTGTGAAGCTCGCGCTGCAGGAGTGGCATCACTGGTTGGAAGGGGCGGCTCAGCCTTTTGTGGTCTGGACCAATCATAAGAACTTGGAATACATCAGAACGGCCAAGCGCCTGAATGCCCGCCAGGCGCGTTGGTCGCTGTTCTTCGCCAGGTTCAGATTCACCATTACTTACAGCCCGGCTTCCAAAAATAAGAAGTCTGATGCGCTGTCCAGGCTGCCCCTGAAGCATCAGAAGAGGAGGTCCATACAGTCGTTCCTGCTTCGTGCGTTGTAGGGGCTGTTTCCTGGGCCATCAGAAATAAAGTCCTGGAGGCACTGAAGTCCGAACCTGATCCTGGCGGCGGCCCAGCAGGGAAGCTATTTGTGCCCTCGTCAGTCCGAGGTGACGTCATTCACTGGGCTCACACCTCTAAGCTCGCCTGCCACCCTGGTGTCTCCCGGTCTGTTGATCTTCTCCAGCGGTCCTTTTGGTGGCCCGGGCTCCGGGAGGACGTCTCCAACTACGTGCGTGCCTGCCCCCAGTGTGCCATGAATAAATCATCTAATGCTCCTCCTGCGGGTCTTCTCCATCCCTTGCCGGTCCCCGGGAGGCCCTGGTCGCACATTGCCTTGCACTTCATCACCGGCCTGCCGGTCTCCAACTCTTTTAACACCATCTTGACGATTGTAGACCGGTTCTCCAAGGCGGCCCACTTCGTGCCTCTTCCTGGGCTTCCTTCGGCACGCGAGACGGCCGATCTGTTGGTGCAGCATGTGGTCAGGCTGCATGGCATCCCCGCTGACATTGTCTCTGATAGGGGGCCGCAATTTGTGTCTAAGGTCTGGAGGAGCTTCTGTACCGCTCTGGGGGCTACAGTTAGCCTGTCTTCTGGACATCATCCCCAATCTAATGGGCAGTGCGAGCGCACCAACCAGGAACTGGAGGCTGCTCTGCGCTGCGTCACCTCCGCCAACCCCTCTTCCTGGAGCATTCATCTTCCCTGGGTGGAGTATGCCCATAACTCCACGTTGTCTTCAGCCATTGGGATGTCCCCCTTTCGGGCATCCCTGGGATACGATCCCCCGCTGTTCCCTGAGGAAGAAGGTGAAGTGGCAGTCCCCTCCATCCAGGCCCACTTGAGACGGTGTCGACGACTGTGGACCAAGACGCGTCAGGCCCTGGTTCAGGCCGCATCGCGCAACACCAAGGCTGCAAATCGTCACAGGAGGCCTGCACCATGCAACCAGGTGGGTCAACAAGTATGATTGTCTGCCCAGAATATTAACCTGAAGGGGGAGAAGAAGAAATTGGCTCAGCGCTTCATTGGACCCTACCCTGTCACGAAGGTGGTTAACCCGGTGGCTGTGCGTTTGGCGCTCCCCCCCCCCCCTCCGTGTTCATCCCACATTTCATGTTTCTCAGGTTAAACCTGTGGTGTCTAACCCTCTCTGTCCTTCCCCCAGAGTGCCGCCCCCCCCTAGGATGATTGATGGACACCCAGCATGGAGCGTCACTTCTATCTTGGACTCCCGACGTCGGGGCCGGGGGTTACAGTATTTGGTGGACTGGGAGGGTTATGGCCCTGAGCACCGATGCTGGGTGCACCCTTCCTTCGTGCTGGACAAGCAGCTCATTGAGGTGTTCCATCGGGCGCACCCCGACAAGCCAGCGCCAGGAGGCGCTGCTCGGGGGGGGGAGTACTGTCACAACTCTCTCCCGCCTGTCATCCGCTCCAGCCGTGCGCACACCTGGGCTTCATCAGGCTGCCGCTATTTAACCTGCTCTGCCCGCAGCCTCGGCCTGGAGCCGTCAGCTCATCTCCACGCTCAAGCTCAGCATTTGCCTACTCCTCTTGGCCAATGCCGCAACACGTCGCCCTCAAGTAAGGTACTCTTACCTGTTCTCCTCAGTTTTTCCCCTGTGCACAGGTGGACCCTCCTGGTGGCGGAATTTCCCCTTCATTGTTTTTCCTCTCATCCTCACTGCATTGAGCCCAGCTGGACGCTGTCTCCCAGGCGGGAGCATCTCGTGCCAACGCCAGTCACCAATACGTCTGCAAGTAAGCCACACTATTACTTTCATTATCTTGCTGAGACTATTGCTCATCCCCTGTTCTCTGCTCTGCCCTCAGGGTTGCCTGGCTGTATGGTGTCTGTTCTGCCCTCGGTGCTCTTCGTCCCCAAGAGAACATTCACATCTCCCACTCACTCATCCACAAACCTGCTGTTGAATAAAACTCTTAAATCTCACCCGAGCCTGTGTGCGTGTTTCCTGGGCCAGAAATCATGTCACACTGGTTATGGACATAACACCATGTGTTGTGTCCATATCTCGGTAAATAAGGATGAGGCTGAGGGTGCAGTTTAACGTACTTTATTATAACAGAACCAGAACTCACAGACACTCCGTACAGGCCAAGGGGTTAACAGCAAAGAGACAGAGTCTCTTCCGCCTTTGCCTTTTATACCCCTGGTGACGCTACCACCGGAAAGAAGGGTCATCACCTCCCACTTCACCCACAGCCACCATCTTACTACACTCTGTATCATATTATATACATAACATTTCTCCCCTGTAGAAAAATGCCAAGCACACAGATTAGACCCTCCCGAATTTAAACCTGACTCATACGCAAATAGCAAAACACATATGTACAGAAATAAATAAACCAACCTATCCATTCATACAAAATAAACTAGAGGGGCCAGGTGGATGACTGGCTCCCCCTACACGGCCAGGTGGGTTATTCTGCCGCCTTAATCATCACAGTCCAAAGAGGAAAGAAAAAAAAATAGCCATGTACCTAAACTAAAGTAATCCCACAACATTATATATATATTTTCAAATACACATAACACAGCAAACTACAACAAACAATATATGCACTTCCTTATTGGCTGCCCCCCACCCCAACACACCCACCCCACAACCAGGGCAGCCCACAGCAAAACACTTTTTTTTTTTCAAAGTGTTGGGGTTTACTTTCTCTCTTTTTTTACATAACTTAGGCCAACATACAATAAGAACACTCAGGAACTCACAAAACATACTAATTAAATGACCTGGGGTCCTAAATCACTACAAACACTCATTATTCCTCACCCCCAGTCATTTCACCAGCCCGATAAGAGGGCCATCCTCTGGGTCTCCATTCGGTGGATCCCGCTCGGAGCGCCTCCGTTTCTTGACCTCCGGGGATGAGCTGCGCTGGCATCTCTTCTCCTTCACATGCCGCAGCTCATTTGGGTGTCTCCACGACGTGTCCGACAGTCCCAAGTAACCGGCTTCTCGGGTTGCCACCACTCGCAGCCGCCCCTGTTCATCTTGTCACTCTCCTCTCCTGTGGATGCCCCTCAACCAAGCTTCCACCCTTGGTCAGACCTCTTCACCGATGTGCAGGGGAGCTTGATTATGCTTCCACAGTCCATGTCGTGACCAGGCCTCCTTCCTGGGTCGGGACAGTCCACCAACCTGGTCCGAAGCCCTCCTGTGATGCAGGTGTCTGGCGTGCCGTAGTATCGTGCCAGACGGTCCTGCCCCGCTTTCTTTCATTTTAGCACCAGCAGTCGTCCTCTCGGGTGTCCCGCTGTGCCATCCAGTTCCCAAATCCAGGGCAACTTGGACACTGGCATCAGGATCCTTCCGCACTGGGTCTCCGCGGCGCCAGTCCTCATCACCTCCCAAAATGCTAGGCCAATTACTGTTCCAGACTGCGTCATCCTCCACGTGCAGAGCTGGTCAGTCCCACAATCCACAGCCCGACCACTCCTCTCCAGCACTGCTGGCGATCTTGAATCCCAGGCCGTAAAACATATTGCAGCCTAAGATGTTTGACCCCAAGGCAGTCACCACGAACGGGACTCCGGTCATCACTGCCGACTTGTACCTTGCTGTCAACTCCAGCGATCCCACTTAGGTCATCCTGCTTCCTCCACAGCCGAAACATGGCGTTGTGTACTCCCTCAGACGGTGGTATGGGAACAGCCTCCTCTTGGTGGACAAATTCAGCACCAAAGCAGTCGCTCCCGTGTCCACCAACAGCAAAACCTCCATGCCATCCAGCGATAAATTGTGATATATGTACCCATTTGTGATCAGGGAAACAGTATGAACAACTGTGGGATCCGCAGCAGGAAAATCCATTCCACATCTTAGGTCCTCCAGCTCAAAATTCTTGCAAGCTCTGGCAAAGTGATGCAGAAGAACGCATTTGCCGCATCACTTGCCCTTTGCTGGACACTCTCCCACCTTATACTGGTGTTTGGCAGACCTGCAGCTATAATACCTTGGCGTACCCAGGGCGGACCTAATTCTTAAAACGGCGGCATATTCTTCACTCATGCCGTCCTCGTTGTCCGACTCCACAGCTAGCATCCTCTCACTTGGTTCTCCACGCCTCAACGTGTCTCTCTCACGGAGGTCTTGAGATAAATTTTCCGCTGCCTCACACTACTGAGCAATCTCCATAGCTGTGGCTAACATCAGTTCACCCGGGACACGCTCCACTAGTTGATCACGGACCATTTAGTCCTCCAGGGCTCCAAAGTGGCACTCCCCCGCCAGCTGATGTAGTTCTGTGACGAAGCGCTGTACCGAGTCTCCCGTCCACTGGTGGCGCTGCCGATACTTTATCTGCCAGACTATGACATTCTCAGGGGCACGAAAATAGCACACCATTAGCTCCACCACATCTTCATAGCGTTCAGCCTCTCCTATCGTTCTAAGGATTCTCTGACCCTCCATACCAAGACTATGAACTAAAATAGCTCTCACACACAACTTCTCGAGCTTACCAAGATTAAGGGCCGCCAGATAAGTCTGGAACGCTGTGTACCATCTAGCCAATGGCACCGGCGGCTCGCCTGGGACTTCCAAAAATGGCCGGAAACTAGTGCCAGCTTGTTCCATACCTCTTTTCTCCTTGTCTCCAAATGTTGTGTCCATATCCCGGTAAATAAAGATGAGGCTGAGGGTGCAGTTTAACAGAACCAGAACTCACAGATGCTCCGTACAGGCCAAGGGGTCAATGGCGAAGAGACAGAGTCTCTTCCGCCTTTGCCTTTTATACCCCTGGTGACACTACTACCAGAAAGGCGGATCATCACCTCCCACTACACCCACGGCCGCCATCTTACTACACTCGGTATCATATTCACACATACATAACACCGTGTACTCTAGAAACGGCACTAGGGGTTGAGGTAGCCCATACACTGCCATAATTATTCTTGTCACCAAATGTTATGTATGAATAATACGAGAATAACCATGCTGAACTGAACAGCGAACTACTCTATTATCAGAACACAGAATTATATGCCCGCCTGACGTCATCCTGTGGGCAAGTACGGTATCACACACACACACAACACTCACAACACCACAGCACGCGTATGCGCACTACCACTTCACATCTCGTCTTTTTTACGGCACATGTGGTGGGCTGCAATATATATTACAGACACACGTTAATGATTTTTTAGAGTATATTGAGTTGACAAAGACCATTTTATGTAAAGGAGGGTTATTTTTTGCATGAAAAAAGTAAATGACCGCAAGTCACGTCCTGTTTTTACCTTTCATAATAAAAGTACTGGATATTTTAACTTATTGGACAAGAATATAAAGTAAATTCTCCAAAAAATAACCAAAGTATGAACCAATACCAGTTTTCTTTCTCCTGTGCTGACTGTCAGTGAAATGTTTGTCTCTGATTAGCAACACCTGTATCTGCTTCGCAGGTCCTGATGTAGCAAAATGACCAACCAATCAAAGCCTGCCACCTAGTGGCTAGAAGTAATAACAAAAAATAAACTGAAATGGCTCCTCCAGGTGAACACATGGGGAAAGGCCCCTGGACTGTGGAGGACCAGAAGTGACAAAATTGAATGAATAAATACACCAATAATAATTAATTAAATGCATTGTGAATAAATTAAAATAGGAAATAAAACATGTTTATTAAATAAATGAATCCTGAGTTGTTAAAAATTAGCAATAAATAAATCATTTATTAAATATATGTGTCATGAAGCGTCCTCTGTAACTTCAACAGAACAGCTTATGAGTACTATAATAATATACCAACACTGAATAAAACTTACAGCTTTCGGTCTTAGATTTTTGAATTTATCACTCAGTTGTTGTAGGGTTAGTATTTAACCATCTACAAATAACCAATTAATAGATTAATCCTCAATAAAGATGTGTTCTGAACCATTAAAATCATCTTTGGTAGTTTTGCAAAATTATTAGTTCTCATTTTTTGTCCAGTTGTATTTGTTAAAACAACCAGGAGATTTCAGTGTGTCATGGACTGTAAAACATTAAAGCAAAATAAATAATTTGATTCATTTATTTTATAAACAATATATTTCATGTACACAAAAACAACAACATAACAATCGTAACATCAGCACTGTGCTTTTAAAGCAAAGCTTGATTAAAGCAAAACAATCATCTTGAACTAAATACATTATACACACAATGTTTATTAATTACACAACAAAAACAAAATGTAAGCAGTGGATATAACTGAGAAAAGTGACAGATTTTAAATTTGGATAAAGCAGATCAAGAAGAGTTGTTCCCAGCTGTTTTTTTTAAAGCCCTTGTTATTCTACCTACCCACACACTAGAAGTCCCAGACATTAGCCCTCTTGTGGCCACTTGATGGTCCCCCTATGGGTTTTCTAGCCAAAAAGGCCAAATGGCCCCTCTCTGGGACTTCTAGCCCTCGTTATTCTACCTACCCAAACTGAGCCATAGATATTCACAAAAGATATATTTTTTTAAGATATATACAGAAAAATACATTAAAAAATGCTATCCTTTATCATTGCCATGGGTGTAGTTGAGATGTTGATCCACTCCAGGACACTCTGTCACTGTTTCTCACTACAGTGCCGCAGTTCCAGTTTGTCATCACTGATGAGACTGCTGCTCCGCTTCAGTGCTCATACCGAGGCGGATGAAGGGAGATGGTGACGCTGTTGGTTTTCAGTGTGAAACACTCTAGGAACTCTAATGGTTAATGTTGGGGTCATGGCCGGGTGAGGGGCTCATTTAAAACATTTAAGAAATCCTTTCTCTTTTTTCTTAGCCACAGGAAGGGGCAGTTTGCATTACTTTCTCACCTCTGCCAGGGTGTCCACCGGACTCACCCTCAGTATACAGAAAAAAGTCATGTATAAAAAAGAACCTTTTCTGTATATTAAATTAAATCAATTAAATTACCCTTTATTGTCATTCAATCCATACAGCCAATGAATGAATGAATGAATGAATGAATGAATGAATGAATGAATCTTTATTTCGGATAGATTAAAAGTACAGGTTAAAAGAAACTGAATAATATAACAAAGGGGAAGGAAAATCCAACAAGGTCAAATTAGACAATAACTCCTCTGATTATACAGTTCAACATAAGTTATCCGAAATGGGTTATGGCTGAAGCCGCAACTTATATTGCCCACCCATGTTCCATCCAAGAATTCAAAAGAAAACAAAACAAGAGCGATTACAATTCAGAACAAAGCTAAGACAAAATGTGACAAAAAAACTAAGCTATAACACAACGCAGGCTGGATATGACAATCCTTATGTGATTTTACATGTCATCTTGTATATATGTTTGGAGTATTTCTTCCTTTAGTTTTTGTTTAAATTGTCCAAGCGTTGTACATGATTTTAATTCAGGTCCAAAATCGTTCCATAATCTGACTCCTTGCACTGAAACACAGTGTTGCTTGGTGGTAGTTCTCACTGAAGGTTTTTGAAATAGTTGCACTTGACTTTTGAATTGCTTTTCAGTGTAATATTCACAATGGTTATGAATATTATTGAAAAAGTGGTTATCAGGATCAATATCATTCTCCATCTCTTGTAGTTTATGTTCAGCATAATGGCATATTTTCAGAGTTTGAGTTTCCTCACTCTGTGTCAAATGACTTCCTCCAACTGGGGATAATTGATGTCTACTCAAGTCAGTCATAAGTTTTTTGTTTGTTTTGCTTATTTTTTTTTAAAGTACATTGACATGGTATGTCAAAAGAACTATTCTTGCCGTGTGTGTGGATATGGATTATCATTGTCTCTTAATTTTCTTAATCAGTGTTGATCTGTATTTATTTAAGTCAGTAACATCTCTGATTATTATACTCTTTGCTTCCTCAGGTTTTCCATTTAGTTTGATCCAAACTCTACAATTTCTTGTCCATGTTGCCTGTATCTTATTTTGTCTTTTCAGCATCCGTGCTTGCCGTGCTATTTCAGCATTTGTTTTTGTTAGGTGTTCATTTAGGTAAACTTCTGTTCCCCGGAGCTTTCTGGCCTGCCTCAGTATGTCATTCTTTACCCTTCTGTTCACAAAGCGCATCACAATTGATTTCTTTGTTTTATTATCTTTCTGGGTAAAGCATAACAGGCTGAAATTGCATTTGCTTCGACCTTTATATCTCTACTATCAAGGAACTGAAGCACCTGGTTTTCCAGGAAGACTGATTCACTCAGGGGAGCCTCCTCACCTCTCAGTCCTGTTGTAGCATGTACAGTAGAATGAAATTGTGTTTCTCTTATCTACAGTGTTAATCACACACACACCCATATATAGAATCAGAGGGGTTGCTGCCATGCAAGGAGCCGCCACAGATTTCCCTCCTCCATTCCATTATTGCTGAGCACCAAGCTGGACGGCAGGAAGTTCCGCTTTTATAAGGTCTTCGGCATGACCCGGCCGGGATTTGAACCTCTGCCTCCTGGGTGTGGGGCGGATGCTCTACCAACTGAGCCAAAATTCCGGTTAAACATATATATATATATATATATATATATACATACACTATATATATATATACATACACTATATATATATACACTGTATATACTGTATATACATACTGTATATATATGTGTGTGTGTATGTATATATATATATATATATATACACTACACAATCTATAATAATGGGTAAATGTAACACTTGTACACAGTTTGTGAGACTGGGCTAAAAAAGCAATCATTATAACTGCACTTGCTTTATCTTTAATAAGCGACTTTCGCATCTCGGCTAGCGCAAAGCATCATGGGATCGTGGCAACCAAATAAACTACCAAAAACCTCTGCACCCTGGTGGGACCAGCAATGGATCCCCTCCAGTTCGCCTCCCAGCATGGCATCGGGGTGGAGGATGCAGTGATCTTCCTCCTTCACCGTTCCCTGTACCACCTGGAGAAGCCTGGGAACGCAGTGAGGATCATGTTCTTTGACTTCTCCAGTGCTTTCAACACCATCCAACCGATGATCCTGAGGGACAAGCTGCTGTGCGCAGGGGTGGACCAGCACCTGTCATCATGGATCTTGGACTACCTCACAAACCGGCCACAGTTTGTGAGAACCCGGGACTGTGTGTCCGACACAATCATCGGTAGCACAGGGGCCCCCCAGGGAATGGTTTTGGCTCCCTTCCTGTTCACCCTTTATACTGTGGACTTCTCACACAACACAACACACTGCCATCTACAGAAGTTCTCTGACGACTCTGCAATCGTCAGCCTCATCTCCAACGGAGATGAAGCTGAGTACAGAGGACTTATCCAGGACTTCGTGGACTGGTACCATCGGAACTGCCTCCAGATCAACGCGAGGAAAACTAAGGAGCTGGTGGTGGACTGCCGCAGGCAAGGACAACCCCTCACAGCACCAGTAAACATACAGGGAACAGACCTTGAGATGGTGACATCCTACAAGTACCTGGATGTTCATATGAACAATAAACTAGACTGGTCACACAATACCGACGCACTCTACAAGAAGTGACAGCGCAGGTTGTTCCTCCTGAGGAGGCTCAGGTCTTTTGGTGTACAAGGGGTGCTCCTGAAGACATTCTACGACACAATGGTGGCATAAGCCATCACTTTTGGAGTGCTCTGCTGGGGCAGTGGCATTACAGCAGCCGATAGGAAGAGACTGAACAAACTGATCAAGAAAGCTAGCTCTGTCCTGGGGAAACGCCTTGACCCAGTGGAGGAGATAGGAGAGAGAAGGATGGTGGCTAAACTGTCATCTCTGCTGGAGTCCGAGTTCCACCCTATGCAGGACATACTGAACGCACTGAGGAGCTCATTTAGCAGCAGACTACATCATCCTAGGTGCACAACTGAGAGGTTTCGCAGGTCCTTCCTACCTACGGCTGTCAGACTGTACAACCTAAGCAGGGCTGTTCGCAGAGATAGCAAAAAGACGTGACTGTGGTCTATATTAATCATATATCCCATAACCTACATATGTATAAGCATGTGAGAATGTTTGGTGATTACATATGTAAAGCGACTTCACACCTCAGAACAGGACAAAGAGGTCTCAACCGCCAGCGGAGATCAAAGAGCATCCGAGGTGCTGCGGTGGAGACCAGATTGATCGCCCTGACCTCCCAGGGCCAGGTGGAGGGATACAAAGACAAAGGAGGGGGATTAAGATAATGCGGGATGTCAGCTTTGATATGCATGTCTTTTGTTATGTGTAGGTATAAGTATGTAGAGCTGAATGTGTTCTTTCTCTGTTCTACTTCTGCTTCTGCACTGAGATGAGACTTGTTAGAGGAGCGAAGCTGATAATAAACTTTGGTTTATAAGTCACATCGCCTCGTTATTCCAAGCTCTTCTACAGTGACAACCTAATAGTATTGAATGCAAAAGACGCAACAGACTTACACAAATGGTCCCCTCCGGTATACAACTAGGACAATATCAGTCACTACGGAGGGTGACAATATGTATGGGTACATATTCATACTATGTAGGATAACTACGTAGACGGTTATGCTGTTTATTGCATCTAGCTACAATGCTCCGCACTGTGTATATATATTTATGTGTACATACAGCATGTATATTCACTGCTCTTATTTTCTTATCTACTAAATTATTGCTCTGAGTGTTGCTGTCCCTGTGCTGTTGCAATCCTGGAATTTCTCCATTGTGGGACTAATAAAGGCTTATCTTATTTTAAAATGAGGGAGGTTAATCTAAACGTGGATGAAACATGCTCTATCGATACATTTAATTTATGGAATGTTCCTGATCTACGAGCATATTGTATGCATAGGGGTCTTCCCGGCTGTACCCGCAAACGCAAGGATGAACTAGTTGCGCTTGCATTCGTGGCCACGTTGCACAAATTGCCAATAATGTTGTCTATGGCCAAGGAATCCGAGCAGATTCAACGTGACTATGCCAGCTTGTTGACGTTTGAAGTGGAGGGTGAAATGCTGACAATTCCCAACCCTTTGGGACTTAACCTCTTGCACTCCGGGATACCGCGGGCGGTCACGTCTCTGCATCCTAGGGCGCACTGAAAAAAAAAGCTGCATTTCCGTTCTTCCACTACAGACACAGCCGCGAACAGAAAGCCAAAGGAGTGCTTTGATTGGTTTAGATTTGATTGACCTCTCATTCGACTAATAAGAGCCTTGAATTGGGTTTCTGAAACCTTGGGGAACCAATGACTGAAAACCTAGCAAGAAGGACTCACCTACCAACGGCTGCGAATGCAGCGAGCCAATTGAAGCAGAGAACTTCGACGATTGAAAGCGTATGTCCCGTGCGTAAAATCTGTTTTGTGTAAGCTGCTGGGTGACACACACGCGTTCGCCAGTCTTTTTTTCTTACCACTGTTCTTATTTGTTTTGAAAAATCGTTTGCCAAAACCGCAGTCATGGAAGCGCAAAACCGCAATAATGGAATTATGGTTTGACCGGGTCGCGTGACCAGAGCCACGAGTCTGTAACAAGCGGACCAGCGTCATGTTCGTCTGACAATGAGGAAGAGAAGTTCGCCAGCGACACTGCTGTTGTGGACAGGTAAGTGTTATAAGCTAAATTATTCTTTATCCCTGAAAATTGTAATCAAAATGACTTTTGACCGATCGGTAAATTACAACTGTGAGTCATTGCCATATGACGGACCGCGGCAACCCGTGCGCCGCGTCCGGACCGTGAACGTCCCCCCCCCCGCTACTCTTTTGTAGCGGATTGCAGATATTATTGCAGATATTTTAGTACAACTGTGCATAGTACACCGCGGCGCACTGTCACCGCGGTCCGTCATGTAGCGATGGGCGATGTCCGTCCTCTGTAGCGGGGGGGGGGGGTTTGTTATCTTCTACATTACAGATATTTTAGTATAATTTTTAGTGCACTGTAGGTTATTTTTTCTTGTAAAAAAAAAAAGCCACACATTTTTTACGTGGCATGCTTCTTTGTATGTGGGGGCTTGTTTGTTCATTCATTCATTCATGAATGAATAAACAACCCCCCCCCACACACACACACACAGCCCTGAGTGTCACCTTTCATTAGAGCCCAGGATGAAGCTTCTATATTGAATCATTCAAAAGTTACAGACGTTTTTCCAAACTGTGCCATTTGGCACAATTTGGCACAGTTCAAAAACGCCTGGGAACAACCTGAGAACAAAGCTGTGTAATATATTCATTTTTTGTGGTATTGTTACAAAATTTTGACCTCAGCTGGATAACACTTGGTTCTACATTTCTGTTGCATTTTCCAGCCCGGATCTGAAGCTGTGTGTTATTTGCAAGTATTTGTATCCAAAAAAACACCCAGGCGAAATTTATTTTCTTCAAGTTCAGTATGTTTAGATGACTGTTACTCAGTGACAGGAGCACTTAGAGAGATTATGACTGTTTTGCCAAAAATTCAAAGTGTTTTCTTTTAAATGAGACCAACCCCATGAAGATGCTGTAAAGGGTTGAAGAACAGCTTTTGATTTACTTTGGGCACGTTATTTTTTGGCATTTTTAGGGAAATTGACCAGAGTGCAAGGGTTTAAAAACAAATCTACATTGTCTAAACTGGTATCTTATGCCCTTTCCCCCCCACAAAAAAGCTTTCATTATCTTACAGTTGCTTGTAAACATTTTTGCCCTTTTTCTCCTAATGTTAGGATCTAATCAGGCCACCCAGTGCTTAGTCCTGATTGGTTCACCTGTGATAGTGACATCACCAAAAATGTATCATCTAAACTTAACTTTTTCCAAAGGGAGGAGTTTAACTGAACTATCACAGCAAAAAAACAGACATGACACATAAGAGTGAGCCATAAAAACATGTCACAGATATTAACAAGAAAAAAAATTGATTTTTGGCAGGGTCACTTTAAAAGGAACTCCGATTATATTGGCATGTTAGCTCTACATGCTTTATTTTTATGTTACTAACATAACTATAATATAATTTTTTTGAAAATAATTCCCAGTTTTATATATTTTTAAAAAACTTCATTACGATGTAAATCACTATTTTTGTTTACGTCGCAATGCATTCTGGGTAGTGACGTAGAATGGTTGCAGCCGTTTTTTCTGTCTTATACAAGCCAAGAAGCGAAGCTACAAACTACTGCCATTTGTCAGTGAAAATGCCACATTGGGCGGCTTTTGGATGTAATTTCCAATCAAAGGGAAATAAAGAGAGCGGGGTGAGCCTCCATAGCTTTCCTAAAGAGGGAAAGTGGAGGAAAAAGTGGGGCGGCAGCGGTTCAGCAGGTAGAGCAGGTCGTCTAATAACCCAATGGTTGGCGGCTCGCATCACGCTCTCCCCAGATATCCTGCCGTTGTGTCCCTGGGCAAGACACTTCACCTGCATTGCCTCCAGTGCCCATAACACTGGGTATGAATGTGTAAAAATGTTTAAATGCTCGGTGGTGGCCGGAGAGGCTGTTGGCACGGATTGGCAGCCACATTTCCGTCACTCTGAGTGTCTGTGATCACGTGCTATAGCGCATGCCTGATAAAGCTGACATATGTATTAATCACGCTATGATAAAGCACAATATCGCTCAAAGCGCGCGCATGAGACATGTCTGTGATCGCACGTTTGTGTTGACCGTTCCTGCCTTTCGTCTCCTAACTGTGGTTTTGGGACGCAAGGGAGATCTATCTTCCTCCGCGGTCAACTCCCGAGTGGTACACAGAAGCACAGGCCATTTTATTTCACCTTAAAATAATGCTTCCTCGAGCGCACGCTTGAGACACTCGCGGAGTGGAGAGACACTCGCGGAGCGGAGTGAAACTTATATATTGTTGATTTACTTACAATAGAATGCTCAAACACAAAAAATTGTCTACAAGCATGATGGGCACTGAACTGAAAAACATGGACTCTGAGCAACATAAAGCAATTTCTCTGTTGCTTTCTCAGACTGCGGGTTGAACGTCCATAAGCAGTGCTCCACAGTCGATCCACTTTTTTTTTTTTTTTTCTGACTATTGCCAGCCAGATCTTCGACATGTCAAGCCAAGCGCGCGCTTTGAGCGATATCATAGCGTGATTAATACATATGTCAGCTCTATCCAGTGTTGTGGGATGTGTCTGGTGCGTGTGTTTGGATGGGGCAGCTCGGTGCGTGGACGTGAGTGAGTGGGAGCGTTTGCGCAGCCGAGGCCCCCCCCCTTCCCCGGTGTGTGTGGAATGACCTGGAGAGCGAACGGTGTGTGATTTGGTGCGGATGAGTAGAAAGAGCGAGGCGACCGGAGCAGGTAGAATTTGTTGCTGACAACAGTGCGGTATATAAATAAAGCCCCAACGCTTCAGCAAAACGGCCTGTGCTTCTGTGTACCACTCGGGAGTTGACCGCGGAGGAAGATAGATCTCCCTTGCGTCCCAAAACCACAGTTAGGAGACGAAAGGCAGGAACGGTCAACACAAGCGTGCGATCACAGACATGTCTCATGCGCGCGCTTTGAGCGATATTGTGCTTTATCATAGCGTGATTAATACATATGTCAGCTTTATCAGGCATACGTTATAGCGCGTGATCACAGACACTCAGAGTGACGGAAATGTGGCTGCCAATCCACGCCAACAGCCTCTCCGGCCACCACCGAGCATTTAAACATTTTTACACATTCATACCCAGTGTTATGAGCACTGGAGGCAATGCAGGTGAAGTGTCTTGCCCAGGGACACAACGGCAGGATATCTGGGGAGAGCGTGATGCGAACTGCCAACCATCAGGTTATTAGACAACCTGCTCTACCTGCTGAGCCGCTGCCGCCCCACTTTTTCCTCAACTTTCCCTCTTTAGGAAAGCTATGGAGGCTTACCCCGCTCTCTTTATTTCCCGTTGACTGGAAATTACATCCAAAAGCCGCGCAATGTGGCATTTTCACTGACAAATGGCAGTAGTTAGGAGCTTCGCTTCTTGGCTTGTATAAGACAGAAAAAAACGGCTGCAACCATTCTACGTCACTACCCAGAATGCATTGCGACGTAAACAAAAATCGTAATAAAGTTTTTTAAAAATATATAAAACTGGGAATTATGACTTCCGGTCTGGACGCCATGGTGATAGCAACCTAACGGTGAAACTCCCAGACTCAATCCAAGGAAAACCTCCTCAAAATCAGACCTAACGGATTTTTGGAAGATTAAAATTCAAAAGACAATAACACCATGCCTAACCAAAAGCAGAGGAAACTGACATTCCCCAGATCAGGACGCACAGCGGCCGCGGAATCGGAACCAGAGGACCTCCGTTCAGAAGACTAGTGCCTGGGCCTAGCTAACAAAAGGATTAGCTTGAAATCGCTATTTGACGAATTACGACGATTTCGGGCCGAATTTCTTGAATTCAGAGAGGATCTAAAAAGGGCGAACAGCAGAATGGACCAGGCCGAAAACCGAACCTTGGAAGCTGAAGACAGAATAAAAGTGCTTGAAGATTCTGTACTGGATTTACACAGAAAACAGTCAAGGCTGGAGGCTAAGCTAGCCGACCAAGAAGGAAGACAGAGACGAGACAACATCAGAATTCACTGTCTGAAAGAAGGAGCTGAAGATGGTTTCAACACAGTGGCAGAATGCGTGGAATCCTTATTGAGAGAGAAGTTGGATATTCCACAATCCACCGATTTGAAGATAGAAAAGGCACATCGCACATTAGCCGCAAAGCCAGCCCCGGAAGCGCCCCCACGTTCAGTGTTGGTAAGATTCTCCGACTTCAAAATAAAACAGGAAGTTGTAAGACGGGCTTGGCAGAAGAAAGGATTTATGCATCAAGAAAGAAAAGTCTTCGTGGAGCACGATTACGCCCCTGAAGTTCTTAAAAAGCGACGGGAATATAACGACGCCAAAAAGGTTTTACGGGAAAAGAATCTACGCTTTCAGACGCCATTTCCGGCGAAGCTAAGGGTCTTTTACGGGGAAGAGTCATGTCTCTACAATTCAGCGGAAGAAGCAACAACTGACATGGCAAGAAGAGGACTCCCGATAACGGTGTTTAAACCCGCAGCGGATCTGAGCGAGAAAATCAGAGCTCAAACGTGGACCACTCAGAGACCTTCAAAAACCACGGGCCAGCAGTGGGAACACCCAGCCCCAGAGCTACAAAGATAAGCTTTCCAGTTCCAGGAAGAGATAGCGACCTTTTTGGGTTTTTTTTTTTCTTTCTCTCTTCAGTCACTCTGCACTTCCATCCCCCCTCCTACAAGGTAACAAACATTAAAGAAGATGCAGAATCAGCATGTGGTAAAACCTTTCATGGAGCAGTTTTAGCATTAGAAACAAATGTCTTCTTAATTTAAAGGGGAAAAAAAAAATCATGTTAAAATAGAAATGTAACAATGACCCACATGTTCTCCCCACACTAACAAATACTGTATTAGAGTGAATGTTCGCTGTGATGGGGGTGGGAGGGTGCACACAAGCTCATAGGGTATAGGCAAAAAAAAAAATAAAAAAATCATTACAAATTCGGATTGGGATCTGAAATTCACGTTAAAAACATGGGACAACTTACAGGGGTAAGAGAGGGCCCTCAACACGTAACAGAGTTTGAGGAATTTCCCTCAGAGCCCACACTCCATCAGGGCTCTTACAGGGTCTTTAAAGAGACCCCAGCTCAGGAAGTTTTTTTGACAGTTTTTTGTTTTAAAGTTTCGTACATTATGTACTTAATGTTTTTTATGTTCTTAATGTTCTTTCAGTTTCTGAGTAGCAAAAAAGAGGGCCACCACACTGTTATACTAAATAAGAAAATACAATGGAGAAACAGGGTGTAACCAAAATAGCCTCATATAATGTAAAAGGGATCCTGAATCCAGTTAAAAGATCCAAGATTCTACGCAAAATGAAAAAAGACAAAGCAGAAATAGTATTTTTACAAGAAACCCACCTAACAGACGTGGAACACACTAAACTCAGTAGACAAGGGTTTAAAATGATCTCTTCATCTTCATATAAATCAGGGAGGAGGAGGGGAGTAGCGACAATGATATCAACCAAAATTACATTTGAAAAAAAATCAGAACACAAAGATAAAGAAGGGAGGTACAGTTTGGTAACTGGGCGGCTAGAGGGAGAAGATATCACCCTGCTGAATGACTCACCGGCCACTTTATTAGGTACACCTGTCCAACTGCTCGTTAACACTTAATTTCTAATCAGCCAATCACATGGCGGCAACTCAGTGCATTTAGGCATGTAGACATGGTCAAGACAATCTCCTGCAGTTCAAACCGAGCATCAGTATGGGGAAGAAAGGTGATTTGAGTGACTTTGAACGTGGCATGGTTGTTGGTGCCAGAAGGGCTGGTCTGAGTATTTCAGAAACTGCTGATCTACTGGGATTTTCACGCACAACCATCTCTAGGGTTTACAGAGAATGGTCCGAAAAAGACAAAATATCCAGTGAGCGGCAGTTCTGTGGGCGGAAATGCCTTGTTGATGCCAGAGGTCAGAGGAGAATGGCCAGACTGGTTCGAGCTGATAGAAAGGCAACAGTGACTCAAATAACCACCCGTTACAACCAAGGTAGGCAGAAGAGCATCTCTGAACGCACAGTACGTCGAACTTTGAGGCAGATGGGCTACAGCAGCAGAAGACCACGCCGGGTGCCACTCCTTTCAGCTAAGAACAGGAAACTGAGGCTACAATTTGCACAAGCTCATCGAAATTGGACAATAGAAGATTGGAAAAACGTTGCCTGGTCTGATGAGTCTCGATTTCTGCTGCGACATTCGGATGGTAGGGTCAGAATTTGGCGTCAACAACATGAAAGCATGGATCCATCCTGCCTTGTATCAATGGTTCAGGCTGGTGGTGGTGGTGTAATGGTGTGGGGAATATTTTCTTGGCACTCTTTGGGCCCCTTGGTACCAATTGAGCATCGTTGCAACGCTACAGCCTACCTGAGTATTGTTGCTGACCATGTCCATCCCTTTATGACCACAATGTACCCAACTTCTGATGGCTACTTTCAGCAGGATAATGCGCCATGTCATAAAGCTGGAATCATCTCAGACTGGTTTCTTGAACATGACAATGAGTTCACTGTACTCAAATGGCCTCCACAGTCACCAGATCTCAATCCAATAGAGCATCTTTGGGATGTGGTGGAACGGGAGATTCGCATCATGGATGTGCAGCCGACAAATCTGCGCCAACTGTGTGATGCCATCATGTCAATATGGACCAAACTCTCTGAGGAATGCTTCCAGCACCTTGTTGAATCTATGCCACGAAGAATTGAGGCAGTTCTGAAGGCAAAAGGGGGTCCAACCCGTTACTAGCATGGTGTACCTAATAAAGTGGCCAGTGAGTATATATGCACCACCAGGGGCTAAATGGAAATTTTATAAAAATGTATTCGACCTAATGATAACTAAAGCCCAAGGTTTAGTGATATGTGGTGGAGACTTCAATCTAAGACTGAATCCATACTGGGATGCAACAGGTAATTCTTCACATCAAAATAACACCCAAAATAGGAATACTCGGATGCTACTAAAAGAAATGGGAATCTGTGACGTATGGAGGGAATTCAACCCCAATGTAAAAGATTATACTTTTTATTCAACGCCACATTCATCTTACTCAAGGATTGATTACTTTTTTATGTTTAATAGAGACATTGGAAGAGTAAAAACATGTAAAATAGGACTGATGGATCTCTCCGACCCCAGTCCGATCTATATGGATTTAAACATCCCAAAATACACAAATAATACATTTTCCTGGAGGCTGAATTCAAGTGTCCTGAAAGGGCCACTGAAAGATGAATTGGAATCAGATATTCTCAGATATTTGGAAGAAAATGATAATGGAGAAGTATCCCCTTTAATACTGTGGGATGCGTGCAAAGCTGTAATAAGGGGAAAAATTATTGCAAAACTGGCAACCCAAAAGAAACTGAGACAAGAAAAACTAATCACACTAGAGTCAGAGCTCAAGAACCTAGAAAAAGAACACAAAGATAACACTCATTCTAATGGCTCGCTCAAGATCAATGAAATTAAAAATCAAATAAATGAGATCTACACAATAGAAATCCAGAAGAAACTTACATTTCTGAAACAAAAACACTATGAAGCAGGCAGTAAATCGGCAAAATTACTAGCCTATAAATTGAGGAAACAACAAACGGAAAGAGCAACCTACAAAATCAGAGACCCAGTATCAAAGGAAATAAAATTCAGAATTCAGGATATTCTTAAAAGCTTCGAGAATTACTACAAGAACTTATACTCCCACAAAAAACATAAAAACGCATCCGAGACATTCCTAAACACATTAAACCTTCCCCAACTTACGGAATCACAAAATAAAACCCTACTGTCAGAAATACAACCTAAAGAATTGGAAAAAGCAATTATGAAACTTAAAGCTAACAAATCCCCAGGAGCAGATGGCTATACAGCAGAATGGTACAAAACCTTTAAACAGCAACTATCTCCTCTCCTCCTGAAAACATTTAACTACGTCCTCCACACAGGGGAAATCCCCCCCTCCTGGAGAGAAGGGGTCATTGCAGTTATACCTAAACCTGAAAAGGATAAACTAGAATGCTCCAACTACAGACCAATCAGTGTATTAAATCAGGACTATAAGCTTTTTACCACTATCCTTGCCAAAAGGTTAGAAAACATACTGACAGACTTAATTCACTTAGACCAAACAGGTTTTATAAGACAAAGACAGACACAAGACAACATTCGATGCACTTTACACATAATTCATCATATAAAAAAATATAACTTAAATGCAGTCATATTGGGATTAGATGCTGAAAAAGCATTCGATTCGGTTGACTGGTCTTTCCTCTATAAAATCTTATCCAGTTTCAATTTTCATAACAACTTCATTAGAACTATTCAGGCATTATATAAAAAACCAACAGCTAAAATAAAGATTAACGGTAATTTATCATCATCTTTTGAGCTGGAAAGAGGATGTCGTCAAGGCTGCCCCCTGTCTCCACTGCTCTTTGCAATCTTCATAGAACCTCTGAGCCAATGGATAAGACAAAATCAAGAAATTCAAGGTATTACACTTGGTCAGAAAGAACATAAAATAGCACTCTTTGCTGATGACATTTTAATATACCTAGGGCAGCCAGACACTTCTCTACCAGAACTAATCTCAGTTTTTTCAGACTATGGAGATTTATCAGGGTACAAATTAAACATGCATAAGATAAGATAAGATAAGATAAGATAAGCCTTTATTAGTCCCACAATGGGGAAATTCCAGGATTGCAACAGCACAGGGATAGCAACACTCAGAGCAACAATCAGAAGGCAAGAAAAAAAACAAAACAAAACAAGCAAGCAAGAGCAGCTAATATACATATGTACATATTACTATAAAATATATATATACACACACACACACACAGACACACAGTGCAGAGCATTGTAGCTGGATGGAATAAATATATGAATATATGAACACACAGTGCAGAGCATTGTAGCTAGATGGAATAAATATGTAAATATATAAACACCCACAGTACGGAGCATTGCAGCTAGGTGGAATAAATATGCAAGTATATAAACACACACAGTGCGGAGCAATGTAGCTAGATGAAATAATATGTAGATATATAAAAACACAGTGCGGAGCATTGTAGCTAGATGGAATAAATATATAGATATATAAATATAAACACACCCAGTGCTGAGCATTGTAGCTAGATGGAATAAATATATAGATATATAAATATAAACACACCCAGTGCAGAGCATTGTAGCTAGATGGAATAAATATGTAAATATATAAACACACACAGTGCAGAGCATTGTTGCTAGGTGGGATGAAACAGCATAACCGTCTATTTAGTTATCCTACATGGTATGATTATGTGCCCATACATATTCTCACCCTCCATAGCGACCGGTATGTTCCTAGTTGTATGCCGGAGAGGACCATTGTGTAAGTCTATTGCATCTTTTGCATTCAAAAAAAAAAAAAAAAAACTATTAGTTTGTTACGTCTTTTTGCTATCTCTGCGAGCAGCCCTGCTTAGGTTGTACAGTCTGACAGCCATTGGTAGGAAGGACCTACGAAACCTCTCAGTTGTGCACCTGGGATGATGTAGTCTGCTGCTAAATGAGCTCCTCAGTGCATCCAGTATGTCCTGCATAGGGTGGAACTCGGACTCCAGCAGAGATGACAGTTTAGCCACCGTCCTTCTCTCTCCTATCTCCTCCATCGGATCAAGGCGTTGCCCCAGGACAGAGCTAGCTTTCTTAATCAGTTTGTTCAGTCTCTTCCTATCGGCTGCAGTAATGCCACTGCCCCAGCAGACCACTCCAAAAGTGGTGGCTGATGCCACCACCGTGTCATAGAATGACTTCAGCAGCGCCCCTTGTACACCAAAAGACCTGAGTCTCCTCAGCAGGAACAGCCTGCGCTGTCCCTTCTTGTAGAGTGCGTCAGTATTGTGTGACCAGTCTAGTTTATTGTTCAGATGAATACCCAGGTACTTGTAGGATGTCACCATCTCGATGTCTGTTCCCTGTATATTTACTGGTGCTGTGAGGGGCTGCCCATGCCTGCAGCAGTCCACCACCAGCTCCTTAGTTTTCCTCGCGTTGATCTGGAGGCAGTTCCGATGGCACCAGTCCACAAAGTCCTGGATAAGCCCTCTGTACTCAGCTTCATCTCCGCTGGAGATGAGACCAACGATCGCAGAGTCATCAGAGAACTTCTGTAGATGGCAATGTGTTGCGTTGTGTGAGAAGTCCGCAGTATAAAGAGTGAACAGGAAGGGAGCCAGCACCGTTCCCTGGGGGGCCCCCGTGCTACTGATGATCGTGTCGGAAACACAGTCCCGGGTTCTCACAAACTGAGGCCGGTTCGTGAGGTAGTCCAGGATCCATGATGACAGGTGCTGGTCCACCCCTGCGCGCAGCAGCTTGTCCTTCAGGATCATCGGTTGGATGGTGTTGAAAGCACTGGAGAAGTCAAAGAACATGATCCTCACCATATTCCCGGGCTTCTCCAGGTGGGACAGAGAACGGTGAAGGAGGAAGATCACCGCATCCTCCACCCCAATGCCATGCTGGTAGGCGAACTGGAGTGGATCCATCGCTGGTTCCACCAGGGGGCGGAGATGAGCAAGGAGCAGTCTCTCCAGGGTCTTCATCAAGTGGGACGTCAAGGCCACCGGTCTGAAGCTGTTCAGGTCTTTGGGGTGGGAAGTTTTTGGTACAGGTACCACACAAGATGTTTTCCACAGCTGTGGTACCCTCCCCAGTTTCAGGCTCATGTTGAAGATATACGTCACAATCCCACACAGCTGGTCTGCACAGGACTTGAGGAGCTTTGCGCTGATGCCGTCCGGTCCCGACGCCTTCCTCGCCTTGATCTTCCTCAGCTCCGTCCTCACCTGGGTCTTGGTCAGGGTCAGGATGGGAGGCTGTGTGTTGGGAGTGGGGGGGGTGTCGGTGGAGTGGGGAGTGGGTAGCAGGACTTGATTTCTTAGAGGCAGCAGTGGTTGTTGTGCAGACAGGGGGGAGGGCGGTTGGTCAAATCTATTGAAAAACAGATTCAGGTTGTTCGCCCACTCCCTGCCCCCCGTGGCCTGGGGGGAGGTATTCTGGAGCCCCGAGATGGTTTTGAGGTTTCTCCAGACCCCGCTGATGTCGCTCTGTTGCAGCTTGTCCTCCTTCTTCTTCCTGAAGCTGTCCTTGCCTTCTCTGATCTTTCTCCTCAGCTCCCTCTGTACGGACTTCAGCATCTCCCTGTTCCCCGACCTGAAGATCCTCTTCTTCTCTCTCAGAAGTGTTTTTATCTCAGGGTTGATCCAGGGTTTGTTGTTTGAGTGACGCCGTATGGTCTTGGTGGGAACGGATTTGTCCACACAGAAGCTGAGGTAGCCCGTGAAGGTGTGAATGAGGCCATCGATGTCCTCACCATGTGGATCGCAGAGCTGCTTCCAGGCAGTGGCTTCAAAACAGTCCTTTAGAGTGTCCATTGTCTCCTCAGACCATAACTCCACAGTGTGCATGGCCGGAGGTTGTCTGTGCACTAGGGGTTTGTACACCGGTCGGAGATGAACCAAGTTGTGATCCGATCTCCCAAGTGGGGGGAGTTGTGATGAGGTGTACGCCTCCTTAGTGTTTGCGTAGAACAAATCCAGTGTTTTATTGTCTCTAGTGTGGCATGTGACATACTGGGTGAAAGTGGGCAGAATGGGAGACAGTGAAACGTGGTTGAAAACCCAAGTTTTAACATTCAACTATGACCCAAATCATTTTTCACTAAATGAACTCAAAACTAACTGGGAGTTGGAATCTATGAAATATCTGGGGGTCAATATCCCGAAACAACTCGACAAAATTATAACACTAAACTATGATCCACTGGTGACAAAAATAAAATCTGACCTAGCAAGATGGAATATGATACCATTCTTAGGTACCGCACAAAGAATTGAAGCAGTCAAAATGAATATACTTCCACGTCTTCTATACCTTTTCCAAACAATACCGGTAGAACCTCCCAAAAAAACATGGCAGGAACTGGACAGAAGGATCTCAAGATTCATATGGCAGGGTAAGAGACCTAGAATCAGATATAGAACCCTACAGCTAAACAAAGACAAAGGTGGGCTCGCACTGCCAAATATCAGGGACTATTTTATAGCTGCACAAATTAAAACTTTAGTAGAGATATGTAACCCAGTCTACACTGCACAATGGAAGGTGATGGAATGCCAAATAACAAGTGACATCCCCCTACAGGCGATAATAGGGAACAATGCCTTAACTAAACTCCTGAATAACACTAACCCGTGGATAGAGACCCCGCTAAAAATTTGGTTTAAGATAGTCAGAGAGAATCAAGCTAAAGAGCCCTATCGACTTCTGCAATGGATTGCCTATGATCAAGACTTTACCCCCAATAAAACAGACACTAGATTTAAAGAGTGGAAAGAGAAAGGGCTGATAAAATATTACAATTTTTTTAAGGGGCAAACTTTAAGAAGTTTTGAAGATTTGAAAAAACAAGGTCTAATAAATCAAGATCTTTACAGGTTCTTTCAGCTTAGACACCACATAAACAATATACTTAAAAAGGAGGATTTGGAAAGGGCCCAGTCAGGTGTTCTGAAGATCTTCTTAATGGCATTCTTAATGGCATATATATTCACTTCCGCCCTCCCAAGAGAGCAGACGCTTTTTCCTTCTCTCTTGCTCTGACTTTTTTTTTTCCTTCCTCCCCAACTACTGGATCCCAGCTTGCTGTTGTCTGTCTGCGTCTAACTGCGACCGTCGAAAGAAAGAAATTATGGAGTTAATAAGCTGGGCTTTGAACACAATTGACACTATTTTTTCAACAAGGAAAAGTGCTCCGGGGGAAGCTGTCTGCCCCGCAGGAACAGCTCCAGCGGGCTATTTACGTGACACAAGTAATTGGAAGATCTTGTGTCTCACTAATCTCTCTATCGAAGATATTGAAGATTTGTATGTCTTCGTGATAATGGTGATCGGGATCTTCTGATTGGAACTGGGATTGTCCTGGTGTACCGCAAATTGCTGAAGATGGATACAACCTATCAAAATGCTGGCCAGGCGAGGTGCATCTGTCAAATTGAAAAATTGGAGAAGACCCTGATAGCGACAAATGGAGAACTGTCTCGGAAGGTGGATTACATCATGGTCTCGCTTAGGTCTTTCCACGATGGATTTAAAGCCCCGCAATGAAGGATTAAGTACTGAATCTACAGAAGAAATAAAAAGCCTTCTCTGTGATCAGTCCGATTTGGCTCAATTTCCCCATGAAAATTCCTCCTGGCTGTCTGCAGTCTGTGTTTTCAAAATCATCGAGCACAAGGCCTTGGACAGCCATCTGGACAGCCTGCCCAGATATTCGCAAGGACGATCGGCGGCAGCCAGACAAAACATCTCCTGCCAAGTGCCCTTGTGTTCTCTTATTATCATCAACATTGCTTCAACAGCGCACACACATTGATCCATGAACTGAATAAAGATACACACACTGCTCTCTTGTGTCTTGTGTCTTGTGAATCCTGTTTTGCGTATGTGCATCGAGAGCTTTTTTTTTCCTTGTAATCATAATATTGATTGATTATGCAACCAGTATTCTGAATCAGGTTAATTGGCATCAAAACTGGGGATTCTAAATTGTCCTTAGGTATGGATGTGAGAGTGAATGGTTGTTTGTCTCTCTGTGTTGGCCCTGCGATGGACTGGCGATCTGTCCAGGGTGTACCCTGCCTCTCGCCCAAAGATGCTGGGATAGGCTCCAGCCCCCCCGCGACCCGAAAGGATTAAGCGGTAGAAGATGGATGGATGGATGGATGGATATTCTGAATCAATGATTTTTTTGCTCCTTCCTATTGTTCCTCGTATTATTCTTATTCTTATGCTACCTGTACCCTCTATCCTGTGGGCAGGCGCGTCCCCGATGCAGCCGTGTCACTGGAAATGCAGGTTCATTTTCTGTGTCAAGTCAAATTCTCTCGTATGTTATCAGTGATCTGTTAATGTACTTGGCAATAAATCTTTTCTGATTCTGATTCTGATTCTGATAAAGGGATCCCAGGGATCAGATACATTTCTAAAATATAAGATAAGATAAGATAAGATAAGATAAGATAAGCCTTTATTAGTCCCACAATGGGGAAATTCCAGGATTGCAACAGCACAGGGACAGCAACACTCAGAGCAACAATCAGAAGGCAAGAAAAAACAACATCTAGCAAACATATGTCCATATTACTATAAATGTATATATATAGACACACAGTGCAGAGCATTATGGCTGGTGGATGTGCAGCAGAAAGTCTAAGCTCTCTCTCCGCGGATGCAGCGGGCCAGCTGGAAGTCTTTGGGCATGATGGTGACCCCCTTAGCGAAGAAGAGACCACCAGGTGGGTCTCGCTGGTCTCCTGCAGAGCCATGACGGCGAAACTCAGGAAACGCAGGACGGTCTTGAAGTCCTGAGCGATCTCCCTCACCAGGCGCTGGACGGGCAGCTTACGGATGAGCAGCTCCGTGGATTTCTGGTAGCGACGGATCTCTCTCAGAGCCACGGACCTGTGACGGCGAGGCCTCTTCACTCTGCCGGTGGCCAGAGCGCCTCTCCGAGCAGCCCTGGTGGCTAGCTGTCTCCTGGGGGGCTTCTTCCTCCAGTAGATTTTACGGGCGGTCTGCTTGGTTCTTGCCATCGCTCTTTATTATTCTGTCTTATATTTCTTTCACGCCGCCTAAACTCCAGCCCGGCACCCGCTTCGTTTTCGCTACAGCTCCCGGTATGTCGAGTTTCCCATTAGCACTGGGCGGCGGCCAAGTGCTAGCTAGCACTAGCTCCTCCCTGCTGTAACGTCTCCCGCTGCAAACCGTGGCTCCGTCCGCCGACCCGGGAGACCCCCGGGGCGATCCGTGCGTCCATGATATATATACAGAGTGAAAGGTGTAGAAAGAAGAAGGAAGATAAAAAAAAAAGGCTGTTGCAACAGGCAGCCGACTCGTGTGGCGCCGCCGGTCCGGCAGAGCCGGAACCGGAAAAAAATACCAAGGTCTTCAAGACTTAAAAGGAGACAACACATCGTATATAAAAGAGAGATGGGAAAAAGAGGGGAATTTCACTTTACAATTGGAAATATGGGAAAAGCTAAATAAACAGCAATGGAAAAGTACCTCATCCCTGCAGTGGAGAGAATTTGGATGGAAAAACTTGGTAAGATTTTTCAGAACACCTGCACAAAACAAATTTACCCATAAGGGGTTGAACTGTTGGCGCTTGTGTGGTGAAAAGACTGCAAATCATTTTCATGTGTTTTGGTCATGCCCAGTTATCCACCAATATTGGTCCAACGTACAGACAATATTGGGGAAAATATTCAAAATAACAGTTCCCTTTTCTTTTGTAACTTTGTATTTGGGTTTACTACCGGACTCACTGGAAAGACGAGGAGATAAATACTTATTCAATGTTTTAATATTGGCAAGTAAAAAAAGCCCTAACTAAAAAATGGATGCTGAAGGACTGTCCTACACCTGAAGATTGGACTAACGTGATTCAAGACATTTACTTGATGGAAAAGTTGACATTCGCACTGAGACAGGACATGGATGGGTTCATAAACTTTTGGCAACCCTGGATCGCATATGTGTCTTCCATTAGAACTAGTCTTTGACAAATACCATTTCAATAATGGTCCCTCTCTTTGTTCCAACGCTACTCAGTTGCTCTTTTACTTTTAATTACTTAATTTTCTGTTTGTTTGTTTTTTGCTGTTCTGCTTGTTTGTTTATTTGTTTGTTTGTTTGTTTTTTATTTAATTCTCCTTAACTTCACTTTTTCTTTCACTTTAAAAAAAAAAGGGGGGGGGGTTGTTGTAATTACTATCCTACCAATGTTGTCAAATAGCAAAAAATAAGGGAACATGTGATGAAAATGTAAACAATGCAATGCTGTAATGACCTGTATACCCTTTACAAAAACTTAAATAAAAAAAAAAAATGGGAATTATTTTCAAAAAAATTAAATTATAGTTATGTTACTAACATCAAAATAAAGCATATAGAGCTAACATGCCAATATAATCGGAGTTCTTTTAAGATTGCAAGATAGGGTTTTGGCAGAGGTATGCACTCTCGGATTACCTCCAAAATCTAATGAATTCATCTGTAGCCCAAGGGCCACGTCTGGTGAAGATTTCATCCAAATCTCTCCTGCAGTTTTTGCACTTGCTGCACACAAACAAACAAGGGCCTTGGTGGAGGTATGCACGCTCAGATCACCTCCAAAATCTAATGGGTTCATCACTGGCACAAGCACCACTTTGGGTGAAAATGTCATCAAAATCCATTCAGTAGTTTCTGCGTAATCCTGCTAACAGACAGACAAAGTGCCCCGATCACATTACCTCCTTGGTGGAGGTCATTAAAACCATCCATCCGTCTTCTACCACTTAATCCTTTTCGGGTCATGGGGGGGCTGGAACCTATCCCAGCATCTTTTGGGCGAGAGGCAGGGTACACCCTGGACAGATCACCAGTCCATTTCAGGGCCAACACAGGTCATTAAAACACACCTGGTCCGCGGTTACCACCAGGTCCCGGTGCATGCAGAAGACGTACCAAAAACGGCGGTGATAATGCTGTTCGGCTTTTTCGAATTTTTGTGCATGCCGTTTGGATCAAAAGGCATGGCACAGACCTTCCAAAGGATGATGGACGCAGTGCTGTGTGATCTTCCCTTTGTTTTTGTCTACCTGGATGACATTCTGGTAGCCAGTGAGTCCGAGGACAAGCACGTCGCCCACCTCAGGATGGTTTTCCAGAGACTGGAAGCGCATGGTTTAATAATCAACCCAGTGAAGTGCCAATTTGGGGCAGCAGCGATCGATTTTTTGGGCCACCGCATTTCGCCGGAGGGTGGAGGGAGGACTTTCCACATCCTCAGACGGTGAGGGTTCTTCAGGAGTTTTTGGGGATGGTTAACTTTAACAACCGTTTCCTCCCCCACGCAGCCCAGCTGATACAGCCATCGTACGACGCGCTTAAAAAAAGAGACCGGCAGGCGGCATCGACTGGACTCCTGAGTGGGGTCAGGCTTTTTTAAATGCCAAAACAGCACTGGCAAAGGCCGCGTTACTTGTGCACCTAGATCCGTTGGCACGGATAGCGCTCACTACGGATGCATCTGATGTGGCCATAGGGGCCGTAGTGGAGCAGTGCATTGCAGGTTCATGGCAGCCGCTCATGTTTTTCAGCAGAACTTTGCACGACAACAAGCGCAAATACAGCGCATTCGACAGAGAGTTGCTGGCTCTCCACCTGGCGATACGCCATTTCCAGTTCTGGCTGGAGGGGTGGGACTTCACCACATTTGTGGACCACAAGCCACCAACGTACGCCATGGCAAAAGTCTCGGAACCGTGGTCAGACCGGCAGCAATGGCAGCTAGCTGCAATCTCAGAGTTTACAACCGACATTCAGCACGTGGCTGGTAAACTCAACGTGATGGAAGACTGCCTCTCGCGTGCATTGGTGGCCCCGGTCTACATGGGAATAGATTACCTCGCCGTTGCCGCGGAGCAGGCCGGGGATGTGGACATTTGTGTGCTCCAGTCTGGACCAACAGGGTTAAGGCTGGAGAGCAGGGTACTGCAAGAAGGGGGCCCTCCCCTACTCTGTCACGTCTCCACAGACCGCCTGCGCCCGGTGGTCTTGCACGCTTGGCGTCGTCAGGTTTTCGAGTTGGTCCACTTCTTTGTGCACTCAGGAGTGCACGCTTCAGTAAAACTGGTGGGGGCGAAATTCGTCTGGCTGCGTTTGCGTAAAGAGGTGAAAGAGTGGGCAGCAGCTTGTGTCGCATGCCAATGAGCCAAGGTGCATAGGCACACCAGGGATCTCCTTGAACCATTTCACATCTCGACTAAGAGGTTTGACCACATCCACGTGGACCTGGTGGGGCCCCTTCCGCCATCGCAGGGGTTTACGCATCTCTTGATGGTCATGGACCACACTACGCGCTGGCCCGAAGCGGTACCGCTAGCTTCTACTGGAGGATCTTCAGGTCAGGGAACAGGGAGATGCTGAAGTCCGTACAGAGGGAGCTGAGGAGAAAGATCAGAGAAGGCAAGGACAGCTTCAGGAAGAAGATGGAGGACAAGCTGCAACAGAGCGACATCAGCGGGGTCTGGAGAAACCTCAAAACCATCTCGGGGCTCCAGAATACCTCCCCCCAGGCCACAGGGGGCAGGGAGTGGGCGAACAACCTGAATCTGTTTTTCAATAGATTTGACCAACCGCCCTCCCCCCTGACTGCACAACAACCACTGCTGCCTCTAAAGAAATCAAGTCCTGCTGCCCACTCCCCACTCCACCAACACCCCCCCACTCCCAACACACAGCCCCCCATCCTGACCCTGACCAGGACCCAGGTGAGGACGGAGCTGAGGAAGATCAAGGCGAGGAAGGCGCCGGGACCGGACGGCATCAGCGCAAAGCTCCTCAAGTCCTGTGCAGACCAGCTGTGTGGGATTGTGACGTATATCTTCAACATGAGCCTGAAACTGGGGAGGGTACCACAGCTGTGGAAAACATCTTGTGTGGTACCTGTACCAAAAACTTCCCACCCCAAAGACCTGAACAGCTACAGACCGGTGGCCTTGACGTCCCACTTGATGAAGACCCTGGAGAGACTGCTCCTTGCTCACCTCCGCCCCCTGGTGGAACCAGCGATGGATCCACTCCAGTTCGCCTACCAGCATGGCATTGGGGTGGAGGATGCGGTGATCTTCCTCCTTCACCGTTCTCTGTCCCACCTGGAGAAGCCCGGGAATATGGTGAGGATCATGTTCTTTGACTTCTCCAGTGCTTTCAACACCATCCAACCGATGATCCTGAAGGACAAGCTGCTGCGCGCAGGGGTGGACCAGCACCTGTCATCATGGATCCTGGACTACCTCACGAACCGGCCTCAGTTTGTGAGAACCCGGGACTGTGTGTCCGACACGATCATCAGTAGCACGGGGGCCCCCCAGGGAACGGTGCTGGCTCCCTTCCTGTTCACTCTTTATACTGCGGACTTCTCACACAACACAACACACTGCCATCTACAGAAGTTCTCTGATGACTCTGCGATCGTTGGCCTCATCTCCAATGGAGATGAAGCTGAGTACAGAGGGCTTATCCAGGACTTCGTGGACTGGTGCCATCGGAACTGCCTCCAGATCAACGCGAGGAAAACTAAGGAGCTGGTGGTGGACTGCCGCAGGCATGGGCAGCCCCTCACAGTACCAGTAAATATACAGGGAACAGACATCGAGATGGTGACATCCTATAAGTACCTGGGTATTCATCTGAACAATAAACTAGACTGGTCACACAATACTGATGCACTCTACAAGAAGGGACAGCGCAGGCTGTTCCTGCTGAGGAGACTCAGGTCTTTTGGTGTACAAGGGGCGCTGCTGAAGTCATTCTATGACACGGTGGTGGCATCAGCCATCACTTTTGGAGTGGTCTGCTGGGGCAGTGGCATTACTGCAGCCGATAGGAAGAGACTGAACAAACTGATTAAGAAAGCTAGCTCTGTCCTGGGGCAGCGCCTTGATCCGATGGAGGAGATAGGAGAGAGAAGGACGGTGGCTAAACTGTCATCTCTGCTGGAGTCCGAGTTCCACCCTATGCAGGACATACTGAATGCACTGAGGAGCTCATTTAGCAGCAGACTACATCATCCCAGGTGCACAACCGAGAGGTTTCGTAGGTCCTTCCTACCAACGGCTGTCAGACTGTACAACCTAAGCAGGGCTGCTCGCAGAGATAGCAAAAAGACGTAACAAACTAATAGTTTTTTGAATGCAAAAGATGCAATAGACTTACACAATGGTCCCCTCCGGCATACAACTAGGAACATACCGGTCGCTATGGAGGGTGAGAATATGTATGGGCACATAATCATACCATGTAGGATAACTAAGTAGACGGTTATGCTGTTTCATTCCATCTAGCAACAATGCTCTGCACTGTGTGTGTTTATATATTTGCATATTTATTCCATCTAGCTACAATGCTCAGCACTGGGTGTGTTTATATATTTATATATCTACATATTATTCCATCTAGCTACATTGCTCCGCACTGTGTGTGTTTATATACTTGCATATTTATTCCACCTAGCTGCAATGCTCCGTACTGTGGGTGTTTATATATTTACATATTTATTCCATCTAGCTACAATGCTCTGCACTGTGTGTTCATATATTCATATATTTATTCCATCCAGCTACAATGCTCTGCACTGTGTGTCTGTGTGTGTGTGTATATATATATATTTTATAGTAATACGTACATATGTTTATTAGCTGCTCTTGCTTGCTTGTTTTTTTTCTTGCCTTCTGATTGTTGCTCTGAGTGTTGCTATCCCTGTGCTGTTGCAATCCTGGAATTTCCCCGTTGTGGGACTATTAAAGGCTTATCTTACTGCATCCATGGAAGTAGTCAAACTGGGTGGCACATTTCAGAGCTCCTTCGGACATCACGTCTGACAGGGGCCCACAGTTTGTTTCCGAACTCTGGTCCGTGATGGTCCGGAGCCTGGGGGTCAACATTCACCGCACTACCGCAGACAACCCCCAGACCAACGGGTTATGCAAGCGTTTCCACAGGTCACTTAACACAGCACTCAGCACTTCACTCACAGATGCAAATTGGGTAGACCGTCTGTTTTGGGTTCTTTTAGGGTTGCGTTCTGCACCGAAGGAGGATTTGGCAGCCTCCCCGGCAGAATTCATTTTTTTCCCCAACCGCTACAGATCCCTGAGGAATTTTTACCGGACAACCCCGCACCCGAGGCTGAGCCACCCACACATTCTCTACGTGGCGCAGAGGTAGGGAGTGTGCCGGACCCGGCCCACCACTGTTTTCCCCACACATTCGTCCCAAAGAGCTTGCGGAATGCATTTTCTGTTTGTCAGACACGACGCACACCGGACCCCGCTGTGCCCACCATACGATGGGCCATTCAGAGTGCTGGAACCTGGGGAGAAACATTTCATGTTAGACTTGGGGGGACATAGAGAGACTGTCTGCATTGATAGGCTTAAGCCTGCTTTTGTGTTGGCAGACGAACAGGTGGTGTTGGCCCGGGCTCCCAGGTGTGGACGTCCCCCGTTGGGGGCTCCGCAGGTTGATGTCTCCTCAGCAGGAACAGGCAATCATGTTAAGGATGTGTTTTCTCCCCCTCCCCTTTTCCCTCCACAGACTGACGTGCCCCCCAGGGCACCAGCAGAGCAAAGCCACAGAGCTGGCGACCTCCCCCCCCCCCCCCCGTTACAGCCGTTATAGACATAAGCTGAAGCCCAAAGGATGGGGGGGGCGGGTTAAGGCCCATTCTGGGTGTTTGGGGGGGGGGGCTAGGTGTTAGACTTCTCCACCCAGAGTACGGTCCATGAGAAGAGAGGTCGCCGGTTGGTCCAGATGGAGCAGCAAAGGTTGGGCACCCTTCCGGGGAGAAGGAGAGGTGCTGGGCTGCCAGGAGAAGGAAGTAGTGCCGCACCAGCGTATTGTTATGTTAATGCACCACACGGGCTTTGTCATGTAACAGTTATGATGTCGGAGCCCCAGGCCACTATGCAAATGATTAAAGGTATATAAGATAAGTGAGATGCACTGTGGCCTGGGGGCTCTAATGTTATCTTGACTTATTAGAGAGAATAAAGTCTGTGCTGATTCAGCTCGTTGTCTCACCTTGTTCATTCTCTCTATATCAGTTCTATTAATTGGGTAACCTCCTTCACAATACTACCCCCTTCCACATTTACAATTGTAGTACTACATAGAAATTCTGAACCATCTTGGCAAGGTCTTTTCTGAGTAACCTACTGTGCAATAATAATAATAATAATGATAAATAAAAATAAGAAATGTAAAACAAAATACTTTAGCACCTTGGGGGAGCCAGATTATTTAGCATCGCAGACAAGAGACAGTGGATAAACATGGGAGAACAATGCTCAGGGGGTTCCTGGCGAGATAGCAGGAAGGAGTCAAGGACGTAGGGGGTTGAATGCAGTGTGATCCAAATGTCATGTTGTGTGTGGAGAAATGCCATGAAACTTAAGAGGAGAGTGCCTGCTGAAATGTTCAGTCTGTTCTGTGCTAGAGAGATGTGAAGTGTGTAATAAACTGTGTGCCATGAGTCTGCCTCTTATTTGACACACTCCACACTGGTGACCCAAGACGTATTATGGAACACGAGGCAGGATCCCCAGAGCCGGCCCGGTCAGGAAGCTACAGTGAGGCGGCAGCCATCCCACAGACAGCCCGGACTGGAACCCCCAGCCACTCGTGTGCGGTTTCAGTCAAGCTACCGGATTTCTGGCAGCACAACCCGCACTCTTGGTTTCACCACACCGAGGCCCAGTTCGCCCTCCGGGGAGTAACGGCAGACGACACCAGATTCTACCATGTGGTCGCAGCGCTGGACGCCCGCACAGCTCAGCAGGTAGCAAGCCTGCTCGATCAGCCACCAGCCAGCAGAAAATATGAGGCGCTCAAGGCTGCGCTCATCCAGCGCTACATGCTCTCGGACTGTGAGAGAGCGGAGAGGCTCCTGACGCGGACCGAGTTAGGAGATGGTTCGGCTGTAGACCTGATGGAGAAGATGCTGGCATTAATGGACACGGACGACGGGCACTTTCTGTTTGCCCACCTCTTCCTCCGGAACCTTCTAACAGTGGCGAGAGCGGTTCTGGCCAATTCGCTGTTGCTGGCCGCGCGCGACTACCGTGCGCTAGCCCAGGAGGCAGACCGGATCATCCTCACCACCAGGGTGATCACAGTCAATGCGGCAGTGGCGGAGCCCAGCGAGATGACCAGAGGAGGCGAGGAGCCACCGACGGTAGCAGCAGCGGGGGCCAAGGAGCACCAGAGAGACACGCTCTGTTTCTACCACCGCCGCTTCGGAGAGAACGCGCGCAGATCTGCGCCACCGTGCCAATTCAAGCGCTCGGGAAACGCCAAGGCCGGTGGTCGGTAGCAGCTGCGACCCTCGGTGAAGAGAACAAGCTGCTCTACTTGACGGATGCACGCTCGGGGAGGCGTTTCCTCATGGACACCGGAGCCCAGAAGAGTTTCATCCTGCCAACCTACGCTGACCGGCTGGCAGGACTTAGCGGCCCCGAGATGTTGACAGCAAACGGCTCGGATATTAAGACCTTTGGTGAGAGGACTCTGCTCTTATCTCTACACGGCCATACATATGAGTGGACTTTTGTCGTAGCAGCACTGAATTACCATATCCTGGGGCTGATTTTCTGTGTGCACATGGTTTACTGGTTGATGTTGCTAACAGGCGCCTGGTTAATGCACTGTCCTTTGACTCTCTTCCCTGTATAGCTCGAGTGACCCAGCCAACAGCACAAGCCAACGTCACAGCTCCAGGCGGTAAGTTCCACACACTGCTCACTCAGTTCCCAGCACTCATGGTTCCAATGTTTTCCGCGGCCATCGCTAAACACAGGGTGGAGCACTTTATCACCACCACCGGGCCGCCCGTTTTTGCAAGACCTCGGCGCTTGGACGCAGCTAAACTGGCCATAGCACGCGAGGAGTTCGCCAACCTGGAAAGGTTGGGCATCATCAGGCGTTCGAACAGCCCATGGGCATCCCCGCTACACATGGTCCCTAAGGCTGAGGGCTCATGGCGACCGTGCGGGGATTTCCGCAGGTTGAACAACGCCACAGCACACGACCGCTACCCAATTCCCCACATACAGGATTTTTCCGTTCACCTTGCCAGAGCACACATTTTTTTCCAAAATAGACCTGGTCCGCGGTTACCACCAAGTCCCAGCGCACGCTGAGGACGTACCCAAAACAGCGGTAATAACTCCGTTCGGTCTATTCGAGTTCCTGCGCATGCCATTCAGGTTAAAAGGAGCGGCACAGACATTCCAGCGCATGATGGATGCAGTGCTGCGTGATCTCCCGTTCGTGTTCGTCTACCTGGACGATATCCTGGTAGCCAGTGCGTCCGAAGATGAACACGAAACCCACCTCATGACGGTTTTTCCGGAGGTTGGAGGAGCACGGGTTAATAATCAACCCGGTGAAATGTCAGTTCGGCGTGACGGAGATTGATTTTTTGGGGCACCGCGTCTCTCCGGAAGGAGCGATCCCACCGCCCGACAAAGTGCGCGCCGTGGCGGATTTTCCCCGGCCTCAGACAGTCAGGGTGCTGGAGGAATTTTTGGGGATGGTGAACTTTTATAACCGTTTCCTTCCCCATGCGGCACAGCTCATGCAACCATTGTACGCCGCGCTCAAGAAACAGAAACCCGCGGATAGGGTCGAATGGACCCCGGAGCGAGAGCGGGCGTTCTCGGAAGTTAAAGCAGCCCTGGCAAACGCCGCACTGCTGGCGCATCCGGACCCGGCGGCCCGCATTGCGCTCACCACCGACGCTTCAGACATGGCCATAGGGGCTGTCGTGGAGCAGCGCGTCGCCAGGCTTGGCAGCCGCTCGCCTTTTTCAGCAGAACTTTGAGCGACAGCGAACGTAAATACAGCGTGTTCGACAGAGAGTTGCTGGCTCTCCACCGCCATACGCCACTTCCAGTTCTGGCTGGAAGGGTGCAGCTTCACCGCGTTCGTGGACCACAAGTCGCTAACATTCGCGATGGCCAAGGTTTCAGAACCGTGGTCGGGCCGGCAGCAGAGACAGCTGGCCGCGATCTCAGAGTTTACTACCGATATTCAGCATGTGTCAGGTAAACTGAATGTGGTGGCGGACTGCCTCTTGCGCGCCGTGGTGGCCCCGGTCTGCGTGGGGATAGATTACGTAGCCATGGCCGCGGAGCAGATTAGTGATGCAGACGTGCGCGCGCTCCAGTCTGGACCAACAGGGTTAAGGCTGGAGAACAGGTTCAGGTTCAGGTTCAGGTTACTTTATTTGTACCCGTAGGTAGATTTGTTTTGCAGTCTGGTGACATCCATATTTACAAGCCACAAATTACATTCAACATAGACACAAACACAGGCACATATGAAGCTGACTATAAACATGATAAGAATACTCAAGGCTCCATCAATCAGGGTATAAAAGACAAAGAGATGAGAGAAAAACCAGAGGTAAGAGAGAAGGGTCATATTAAAAGTTAAAAACTAGTCAAAGAGGTTAAAAACTCAAAGGTCTAAAACCCAATAAAATATTTAGAGCCCAAGTGACAGCCTACAAAATTAAGTAAATATAAAATCTAGTTAATAAATAGGTACCTAAATTATGTGTAATATATTGTTACATCTTGTTCAACTCTTTGACAGCAGCAGGGACAAAGCTGTTTTTGTAGCGCTGGGTTCTACTTTTTGGGACAGCAAACCTCTGTCTTGAGGGAAGAAGCTGAAAGTGGCAGTGCAAAGGGTGGGAGTCATCATTTACAATGGAGGTAGCCATCCTCTGTACTTGTCTGGTGTACAGGGATGTCAGGCTCAACTGTGGCTCACCAAGCAAACGACTGGACCATCTAACTACCTGATCTAAGGATTTCCTCTGTTTCAGTTTTATCTGACCAAACCATGACACTAAAGAAAAGGATAAAACAGATTCAATAAAAGCCCGATAAAACATTGTCATTATGGTTCGGTCAACTTGGAAGCGTGCAAGTTTTCTCAAGCAATGCAAATGTTGCTGACCCTTTTTGCACACCCTTTCACAGTTCTCTTCAAAGTTTAAATTACTATCAATAATCGTCCCAAGATATTTGTAGGATTGTACACATTCGGTGGTCTGGCCTTTTAGTACGGTGACTTTGTGCCTGGGATTTTTCCTCCTAAAGTCAATAATCATGTCTTTAGTTTTTGTCGTATTCAGCTGCAGGTAGGAATCCTCACACCAGTGAACAAAATCATCAACTACTGGGCCGTGGCCACTCTCACCATCCAGGAGGAGACTGACAATAACTGAGTCATCAGCATACTTTATAATGTGTCTGTTGTCATGTCTACTCTGACACATGTTTGTGTACAGGATGAAGAGTAGTGGTGACAACACACACCCCTGAGGAGAGCCAGTAGAAGAACACTTTTGGTCAGACAATGTACCATTGACCCTTACTCTCTGCGTCCTGTTGGTTAAGAAATCCAGAATCCAACCCACCAGATTATTGCTCAAATCAAATTGCTGCAGGAGCCTTTCAACTAAGATATGAGGTTGGATTGTATTAAAGGCGGAGGAAAAGTCCACAAATAAAAAGTCTGGCGTGTGTCCCATTAAAATCCAGATGTTTAAAAAGCATGTTAAACAGAGTGACAGTGGCATCCTCCACTCCTCTGTGAGGCCTATAGGCAAACTGCAGAGGATCCAATGCATGTTCAGTCTGCTTTAGGACCTCACATCTGACCAGTTTTTCAAAAATTTTCATTAAAATTAAAGTCAAAGCAACTGGTCTAAAGTCGTTTACCGTTTTAGGACAGCTGGATTTTGGAACGGGAACAACCACGGTGTAGAAGAGCTTGAAATAACAAGGCAATGTGATTTATAAACCAAAGTTTAATATCAGCTTCGCTCCTCTAACAAGTCTCATCTCAGTGCAGAAGCAGAATAAGAGGTCGAACACAGTCAGACCTTCATACTTATACCTACACACAACAAAAGACATTGCATATCAAAGCTGACATCCCGCATTAACTTAATCCCCCCTCCTTTGTCCTCCGTCTCCTCCACCTGACCCTGGGTGGTCAGGGAGATCGATCTGGTCTCCACCGCTGTCCTCTTCTGAGGCGTGAGGTCATTCCACATATGTAATCACTAAACATCTTAATATGTCTATACATATGTAGGTATGGGATATATGATTAATATAAACCACAGCCCCCCCAAACGACTAAGAAAAGGACAATCAAAGTAAGTTTACAGTTTAAGATAATCTCTATGACATACTATACTGTTAAACCTCTTGACAGGGAAAACAAGGAAGAATCTTTCTAGCAGTCATGCTCCTGTAGAGAATTCAGTGGTAACCATAACAGTATAGTAATATCACAAATCAGCCTTAAAACTGTCACGGCACAATCTGATAACATAGTTAACAACTCTTTGTCAATTTGCATCAGTCCCTGTGCCGTCTGGGTTTTAATCTTCTCCCGAATCTGCTGTAGGTCCGCTTTGGCGTCCTGGTGGGACCCTCCTGTAAGGAATCTGCAGCTTGGGGAGGAGAGTGGTTATTTGTTCCCTGCAGGGGGGGTGAGTCTTTTTTCTTGGGGGGTCTACCCCGCCGAGGTGCCCTCGCCACCCGTGCAGGTTCGTCTCTCAACAAGAAAGCAGGTTTAAGTCTGTCAATGCTGACTGTTTCTTTTCTGTCCCCTAAATCAAGCACAAAATGCTTATCACCAGGTTCCAGCACTCTGAATGGTCCGTCGTATGGTGGACGGAGGGTTGATTTTAAAGCTTCATGCCTAACAAAAACAAACTCGGCGTTTCTTAAAGCTTGGGGGACAAAAACCCGTGGAAAAGAGTGATGTGCCGGTCCGGGGAGAGTGTCCGGTCCGTTGCTGCCTAAAGACCTCAGGGTTGGAAGATGCCCAGGTTCTGGGTTCTCTGGTAAAAGCTCACCTGGGAGTCTGAGAGGTTGTGCAAAAACTAATTCGGCTGGGGAGGCGTCTAGATCCTCTTTGGGCGCAGCACGCAACCCCAGTAAAACCCAGGGAAGTTTATTTACCCAATTTGTATCCGTTAGCGAGGCCCTGGGGGCGGCCTTTAAAGATCTGTGAAAACGCTCGCATAACCCATTAGCCTGAGGGTGATAAGCGGTGGTGCGGTGAATTGTCGCCCCTAAGCTGCTGGCCATGGCTGACCAAAGCTCTGAGACTAATTGAGGCCCCCTATCGGACGTAATGTCCGATGGGATGCCGAAACGTGCCACCCAGTTTGTCAAAAAAACGCGAGCGACTTCCGCCGCTGTGGTTGACGCCAGAGGGACCGCCCCAGGCCAGCGCGTAGTACGGTCTATCATTGTTAACAGGTGTGTGAAACCCTGAGACGAAGGTAGTGGTCCCACGAGGTCGACATGAACGTGGTCAAACCTTCTAGCTGGGATTTGAAAAGGCTCTAGAGGGGCTTTTGTGTGTTTGTGTATTTTGGCGCGCTGACAAGACATGCAAGTTTTTGCCCATTCCTTTACATTTTTGCGCAGGCCCGGCCAAACAAACTTTTCGGCGACCATTTTAACCGAGGCACGCACCCCTGGGTGCGCAAGGGAGTGAACCGAGTCGAAAATGCGGCAGCGCCATGCAGCTGGAACTACCGGGCGAGGTCGGCCGGTTGAAACGTCGCAGATTAGGGGGTGTACACCATCACGTAAACCCCTTTCCTCCAGTCTTAACCCTGTTGGTCCAGACAGGAGCGCACGCACGTCCGCGTCGCTGCTTTGTTCCTCTGTCATGGCTGCGTAATCTATCCCTACGTGAATTGGGGCCGCATACACGTCCGCGTTGGCGAAGAGTTCTGCAGCTGAGGTAGTATAATCTGTCTCCTCGTGCTCTGGCGATGTCACAGCGCGAGAGAGGCAGTCTGCTACCACGTTAAGTTTGCCTGCCACATGTCAAATGTCTGTGGTGAACTCTGAAATTGCAGCTAGCTGTCTTTGTTGCCTGCCTGACCATGGTTCTGAAATTTTAGCCATCGCAAAAGTGAGCGGTTTGTGGTCTACAAAAGCCGTGAAACGCCGCCCTTCTAACCAGAACTGGAAGTGGCGGATGGATAAATGAAGCGCTAGCAGCTCCCTGTCAAAACTGCTGTATTTACGCTCGGTTTGGTTTAAAGATTTGCTAAAAAATGCTAAAGGTTGCCAGGTTCCGCCAACATGTTGTTCCACGACTGCCCCTATGGCCAGGTCTGAAGCGTCTGTGGTTAATGCTATGCGGGCCGAGGGATCGGAGTGAACCAACAATGTGGCATTCGCTAGAGCACTTTTTACTTCCGCGAAGGCGCGTTCACGCTCCGGGGTCCATTCGACCGCGTTGGAAGGCTTTTGTTTTCTGAGCGCGGCATACAGGGGCTGCATGAGTTGAGCTGCGCGGGGGAGGAAACGGTTGTAAAAATTCACCATTCCCAAAAATTCTTGCAGCGATTTGACCGTTTGTGGTCGTGGAAAATTTTTTACCGCGTGGACTTTGTCTGGCAATGGGACTGCCCCCTTCGGTGAAACTCTGTGCCCCAAAAAATCAATTTGTGACACGCCGAATTTGCATTTGGCTGGGTTGATTATTAACCCGTGCTCTTCTAGTCTCTGAAAAACTGTAGTGAGGTGTTGTTCGTGTTCTTCCTCTGACGGGCTGGCTACCAGCATATCGTCGAGGTAGACGAACACGAAGGGGAGGTCGCGTAATACCGTGTCCATCATGCGCTGAAAGGTTTGAGCAGCGCCTTTGAGGCCAAACGGCATCCGCAAAAATTCAAAAAGACCGAAAGGGGTTATTACAGTCGTTTTAGGAATGTCTTCCGCTCGAACGGGGACTTGGTGATAGCCGCGGACCAGGTCTATTTTAGAAAAAATGCGCGCACCTGCCAGATGTAGTGAGAAATCTTGAATGTGAGGAATTGGGTAGCGGTCATGCGCTGTTGCATTGTTTAATCTGCGGTAATCGCCGCACGGTCTCCAAGAACCGTCAGTTTTCGGGACCATGTGGAGTGACGATGCCCAGGGGCTTTTCGAGTGTCTAATAATGCCTAATTTTTCCAGGGTGGTAAACTCGTCCCGTGCTATGGCGAGCTTGGTCGCGTCTAAGCGCAGAGCTTTGGCGAACACGGGTGGGCCCGTTGTGGGAATGAAGTGTTCAACCCCGTGTTTCGCTACTGTTGCTGAAAATTTGGGAACTGTGAGTGCTGGAAATTGGGTGAGGAGTTGGTCAAACTTACCTCCTGCTGTTGTGATGTTGGCCTGCACGGGTGGTGGAGAAACTCAAGCTGAGCAGGGGATAGAAGAAAATGACAGTGCATTAACCAAGCGTCTATTTGCTAGATCGACTAACAACCCATGTGCACACAAAAAATCAGCGCCCAACAAGTTAAAACTCACCGCCGCTACAATAAATGTCCATCTATAGTTGCGGCCGTGAATGCAAAGAGGCAGGCTCCTTTCACTGTAAGTGTCGATGATCGAGCTGTTGGCTGCCATCGCCCCATTACCCCGGGGACCCATGGCCCGATCTGCGTGGGAAGGGGTGAAAAAACTCAGTTGAGCTCTGGTGTCGATCAGGAACTGTTTCCCGGTGTGTCCGTCAGTCACATAAAGAAGCTTATTTTTTTCGCTGAGAACCGCAGCCATTAACGGTTCTCGGCTTTGGCGTTTTCCTGAACTTTTGAACTTGCAGGGGGGAACACATTTGTACGCCCCCTCGGCGAAACGGTGGTGGTAATAGCAGATGTCGTTCCGCCTGCTGCGTCTTGGTCGTGTTGCCGACATGGTGGGCGGGCTCTGCTCGGTTGTCTGTGGTTCTCCGCTGCTCTGGGTATCCGCGCTGAGATCCGCAGATGCTGCTGTGGCCATCTGTTCGCCGCAGGCGTTGATGAGTCGCTGCGCTTCGCGGGCCAGCGTGCGGAAGTCTTGCTGGGTGCTGCACCGCATGTTGACCAGCGTCCCTCTCATGTGTGGCGGCAGAGTGCTGAGGAAGATATGTTGGAAGAGGAAGTTGTCGTTGTCCTCTTCCTTGAGCTGCAGCATGTCCTCCATGAGGGCCTTGGGTCTGCATCCTCTGTGGCCGTAGATCGCCAGGATCTTCTCTGCTCTCTCTTCGGCTGAGGGGACGAAGTTCTCGACGATGGTCGCCTTAAGTTCTCTATATTTGTCATGGGCGGGCAGCCGTTGGATTATGCTCCGCGCACATCTCGACGTGGCAGCGTCGAGTTTGGCGACGATGTGATAAAATTTTGTGTCGTCTGCCGTTATGCCCGCCAGTGCAAACTGAGCCTCAGCTTGCTGGAACCACAAGCCCGGGTCTTCTTGCCAGAAGTCTGGCAGCTTGACGGTGACGGCGCTTGCGTGGGCCGTCCCTGATGAGTCAATCGCGGGAGAACGTCTCTGTTCCATCCTCGCGTCAGGGTCACCAGTGTAGAAGAGCTTGAAATAACGAGGCGATGTGATTTATAAACCAAAGTTTAATATCAGCTTCGCTCCTCTAACAAGTCTCATTTCAGTGCAGAAGCAGAATAAGAGGTCGAACACAGTCAGACCTTCATACTTATACCTACACACAACAAAAGACATTGCATATCAAAGCTGACATCCCGCATTAACTTAATCCCCCCTCCTTTGTCCTCCGTCTCCTCCACCTGACCCTGGGTGGTCAGGGAGATCGATCTGGTCTCCACCGCTGTCCTCTTCTGAGGCGTGAGGTCATTCCACATATGTAATCACTAAACATCTTAATATGTCTATACATATGTAGGTATGGGATATATGATTAATATAAACCACAACGGCTTCTTTCCAGATCTTAGGCACATGTTGTGTCTGTAAGGACTTAATGAAAATGTAATGAAATATAGGACTCAGTTCATGTGCACAGGACTTTACCAAGCGCCCACATATATTATCAGGGCCCTGACTTTTGTTCACTTTTACAGCGCAGAACTCCCTTTTAACATCCTGCACCTCAATATTAAAGTGCTGATTGTCTTTGAGTTTCTGTTTCAAATCTTGGGTTTCTGTGCTAAAATCAAAGGAGTCAAAACGACCATAAAAACAATTAAGAGCATTAGCCAGCTCTGTGTCTGGCCCTCATCTCTCGGCGCCACACCAGTCGGCTGCCTTTTGCAACAGCGGCTCGATTCCGAGTTTTTTTTTCCCTTCCTCTCTCTTTTGATCACTTTTTTTTTTTCACCCCACTTATATCACGGACACACAGATCGTCCCAAATGTCTCCTGAGCCGGTGGACGGAGCCACTGTTTATAGCAGGATTCGATACAACAGGGAAGAGCTGCTAGCATTTAACCGCCACCCGGTCCCACTGGAAAAACTCGACATACCGAGAGAACTGAGGCGAAAACGCCGCGGCTGCCGGGCTGGAGTAAGGCGGAGGACAAAAAATATAAGGTACAGACCCTCCCTTCCATCTGTTGTCATGGGAAATGTACGGTCGATACTGGGAAAGTTAGATGAGCTAGCGGCTATCTCCCGTTATGATAGCACTTACCGGGAGTGCTCTCTCCTTTTGTTTACTGAGACGTGGCTAACTGAACTAGCAGCAGATGCTAACATTGAGCTGGAGGGTTTTCACATGATACGAGCTGACCGAACACCAGAGAGTGGCAAAACTAGGGGCGGTGGAGTGATAATGTATGTTAACAACAACTGGTGCAGACCGGGACATATCACTGTTAAACAACGACACTGCAGCAAAGACATTGAGTTGCTAGCTGTTAGCATGAGGCCTACATATCTCCCGAGAGAACACTCACACGTGATCTGCATTGTTGTTTATGCAAATCCGACGGCGAACGCTGGGACAGCGCGTGACGTCATCCATTCAGTAACCAGCAGGCTGCAGACAGAACATCCAGATGCTCTTCTCCTCATCTCAGGCGATTTCAACCACGTTTCACTGTCTCCCATTCTGCCCACTTTCACCCAGTATGTCACATGCCACACTAGAGACAATAAAACACTGGATTTGTTCTACGCAAACACTAAGGAGGCGTACACCTCATCACAACTCCCCCCACTTGGGAGATCGGATCACAACTTGGTTCATCTCCGACCGGTGTACAAACCCCTAGTGCACAGACAACCTCCGGCCATGCACACTGTGGAGTTATGGTCTGAGGAGACAATGGACACTCTAAAGGACTGTTTTGAAGCCACTGCCTGGAAGCAGCTCTGCGATCCACATGGTGAGGACATCGATGGCCTCATTCACACCTTCACGGGCTACCTCAGCTTCTGTGTGGACAAATCCGTTCCCACCAAGACCATACGGCGTCACTCAAACAACAAACCCTGGATCAACCCTGAGATAAAAACACTTCTGAGAGAGAAGAAGAGGATCTTCAGGTCGGGGAACAGGGAGATGCTGAAGTCCATACAGAGGGAGCTGAGGAGAAAGATCAGAGAAGGCAAGGACAGCTTCAGGAAGAAGATGGAGGACAAGCTGCAACAGAGCGACATCAGCGGGGTCTGGAGAAACCTCAAAACCATCTCGGGGCTCCAGAATACCTCCCCCCAGGCCACGGGGGGCAGGGAGTGGGCGAACAACCTGAATCTGTTTTTCAATAGATTTGACCAACCACCCTCCCCCCTGTCTGCACAACAACCACTGCTGCCTCTAAGAAATCAAGTCCTGCTACCTACTCCCCACTCCACCGACACCCCCCCCACTCCCAACACACAGCCCCCCATCCTGACCCTGACCAAGACCCAGGTGAGGATGGAGCTGAGGAAGATCAAGGCGAGGAAGGCGTCGGGACCGGACGGCATCAGCGCAAAGCTCCTCAAGTCCTGTGCAGACCAGCTGTGTGGGATTGTGACATATATCTTCAACATGAGCCTGAAACTGGGGAGGGTACCACAGCTGTGGAAAACATCTTGTGTGGTACCTGTACCAAAAACTTCCCACCCCAAAGACCTGAACAGCTTCAGACCGGTGGCCTTGACGTCCCACTTGATGAAGACCCTGGAGAGACTGCTCCTTGCTCATCTCCGCCCCCTGGTGGAACCAGCGATGGATCCACTCCAGTTCGCCTACCAGCATGGCATTGGGGTGGAGGATGCGGTGATCTTCCTCCTTCACCGTTCTCTGTCCCACCTGGAGAAGCCCGGGAATATGGTGAGGATCATGTTCTTTGACTTCTCCAGTGCTTTCAACACCATCCAACCGATGATCCTGAAGGACAAGCTGCTGCGCGCAGGGGTGGACCAGCACCTGTCATCATGGATCCTGGACTACCTCACGAACCGGCCTCAGTTTGTGAGAACCCGGGACTGTGTTTCTGACACGATCATCAGTAGCACGGGGGCCCCCCAGGGAACGGTGCTGGCTCCCTTCCTGTTCACTCTTTATACTGCGGACTTCTCACACAACACAACACATTGCCATCTACAGAAGTTCTCTGATGACTCTGCGATCGTTGGTCTCATCTCCAGCGGAGATGAAGCTGAGTACAGAGGGCTTATCCAGGACTTTGTGGACTGGTGCCATCGGAACTGCCTCCAGATCAACGCGAGGAAAACTAAGGAGCTGGTGGTGGACTGCCGCAGGCATGGGCAGCCCCTCACAGCACCAGTAAATATACAGGGAACAGACATCGAGATGGTGACATCCTACAAGTACCTGGGTATTCATCTGAACAATAAACTAGACTGGTCACACAATACTGACGCTCTCTACAAGAAGGGACAGCGCAGGCTGTTCCTGCTGAGGAGACTCAGGTCTTTTGGTGTACAAGGGGCGCTGCTGAAGTCATTCTATGACATGGTGGTGGCATCAGCCATCACTTTTGGAGTGGTCTGCTGGGGCAGTGGCATTACTGCAGCCGATAGGAAGAGACTGAACAAACTGATTAAGAAAGCTAGCTCTGTCCTGGGGCAACGCCTTGATCCGATGGAGGAGATAGGAGAGAGAAGGACGGTGGCTAAACTGTCATCTCTGCTGGAGTCCGAGTTCCACCCTATGCAGGACATACTGGATGCACTGAGGAGCTCATTTAGCAGCAGACTACATCATCCCAGGTGCACAACCGAGAGGTTTCGTAGGTCCTTCCTACCAACGGCTGTCAGACTGTACAACCTAAGCAGGGCTGCTCGCAGAGATAGCAAAAAGACGTAACAAACTAATAGTTTTTTGAATGCAAAAGATGCAATAGACTTACACAATGGTCCTCTCCGGCATACAACTAGGAACATACCGGTCGCTATGGAGGGTGAGAATATGTATGGGCACATAATCATACCATGTAGGATAACTAAATAGACGGTTATGCTGTTTCATCCCACCTAGCAACAATGCTCTGCACTGTGTGTGTTTATATATTTACATATTTATTCCATCTAGCTACAATGCTCTGCACTGGGTGTGTTTATATTTATATATCTATATATTTATTCCATCTAGCTACAATGCTCCGCACTGTGTTTTTATATATCTACATATTATTCCATCTAGCTACATTGCTCCGCACTGTGTGTGTTTATATACTTGCATATTTATTCCACCTAGCTGCAATGCTCCGTACTGTGGGTGTTTATATATTTACATATTTATTCCATCTAGCTACAATGCTCTGCACTGTGTGTTCATATATTCATATATTTATTCCATCCAGCTACAATGCTCTGCACTGTGTGTCTGTGTGTGTGTGTGTGTGTATATATATATTTTATAGTAATATGTACATATGTATATTAGCTGCTCTTGCTTGCTTGTTTTTTTTCTTGCCTTCTGATTGTTGCTCTGAGTGTTGCTATCCCTGTGCTGTTGCAATCCTGGAATTTCCCCGTTGTGGGACTAATAAAGGCTTATCTTATCTTATCTTATCTTATCTTAAAACCATCTAAAAACACACGATTACTGCGCTCTGTGCTCTGAAGGCCTGCAATAGTTTTCATACTGGCCCAGGCTGAACCAAGTTTCTTTGTTGCCATCTTGCTTTCCAATTCTGATATATAATTCTGTTTTGCTCTTAAAATTTCGGACTTTAGCTCTTTTGTGGCAACCTGTAGCTCAGAAACAGACCCCTGTTTAAAGGCAAGTGCTGCAAGATGGCGTGCTGCAAGATGGCGCCCCCCCCAATCTGTGATGTCTTCACGGGACGCCCACGTCTGGTGGTCCAGGTCGCGTGGCGCCGCCGCGTGTTTGAGTCGGTTCACACTCTGGCGCACCCAGGAGTGCGCGCATCGGTCAAAATGGTGGGAGAGAAGTTTGTGTGGCCGAGCCTACGCAAACAAGTGAAAGAGTGGGCTGCAGCCTGCGTGGCGTGCCAACGAGCCAAGGTACACAGACACACAAAGGCTCCCTTGGAGCAGTTTCGTATCCCGGCTAAGAGGTTCGACCATGTTCATGTGGACCTCGTGGACCCCCTCGCACCATCACAGGGGTGCACGCACCTCCTGACAGTGGTGGACCGCACCACGCGCTGGCCAGAAGCAGTCCCGCTGGTGGCAACCACGTCCGCAGACGTAGCGCGTGCTTTTTTAACAGCATGGGTGGCGCGCTTTGGAGTCCTGTCGGATGTAATGTCTGACAGGGGCCCTCAATTTGTTTCCGAACTCTGGTCCGCGATGGCCCGCAGCCTGGGTGTTACAATTCACTGCACAACCGCATACAACCCACAGGCCAATGGGTTATGCGAGCGGTTGCATAGATCACTGAAAGCAGCACTCAGGGCTTCATTGACGGATGCTAATTGGGTAGACAGGCTTCCGTGGGTTTTATTGGGGTTGCGCTCCGTGCCGAAAGAGGATCTGGAAGCTTCCCCGGCAGAGCTCGTTTTTGCGCAGCCCCTATGGCTGCCCAGGGAATTTCTACCAGATAATCCCGCGCCGGACAGCTGCCCGTCTCAGCTTTTGCAGTGTAGCGCAAACACAGGCACGCTGCCGGGCCCTGCCCACCACAGTTTTCCGCGTGTTTTCGTGCCTAAAACTTTGAAGAACGCGGAGTTCATGTTCGTCAGACACGACGCCCACCGTCCTCCATTGCACCCACCCTATGATGGACCGTTCAGAGTGTTGGAAACAGGGAATAAGCATTTTTTTGCTAGACTTGGGGGGTAGGCGGGAAAAAATTGGCATAGACAGACTCAAACCCGCTTTCGTTGTGGCGGACGAGCAAGTGCTGTTGGCTAGGGCCCCTCGACGTGGAAGACCCCCACAGAGACCTCCCCAGGGAACCCATTCACCAGAGCCGCCACACGGACAGACCGAAGTGCCCCCCCCCCCCAGTCACAGCCCACCCGCAGTCAGACACACTCCCAGCAGCCCCCCACCGGCACAGCAGCGCCACGGAGGCGGTAAACCCCAGTTACAGCAGATACGGGAGGAGACGGAAGCCCAAACAGCATGTGGACTGATATTCTATTGTTCTATCTAAGATGCTGGGGGGGGGGGGAGTTTAGCACCTTGGGGGAGCCAGATTATTTAGCATCTCAGACAAGAGACAGTGGATAAACATGGGAGAACAATGCTCAGGAGGTTCCTGGCGAGATAGCAGGAAGGAGTCAAGGACGAATGGGGTTGAATGCAGTGTGATGCAAATGTCATGTTGTGTGTGGAGAAATGCCATGAAACTTAAGAGGAGAGTGCCCGCTGAAAGAGTTCAGTCTGTTCTGTGCTAGAGAGATGTGAAGTGTGTAATAAACTGTGTGCCATGAGTCTGCCTCTTATTTGACACACTCCACAATACAACTGCAAGTCAAACAGAGATAGAACTAAGTTACACATGATCACTTCTCAAAATGATAATTTTGATAAATCAGAAAAAGAAAAGTTCGAAAATGAGACATGAAAATCTGAAGGTTATTCATTAATTTGTAAAATAAATTTGTCAATGAAAAATACATAACTATTGGGGCCACTTCTTCAGGAGTATATTAACTAAAACTTATCTTTCAGGGTAAATTTACTGGACACCCGATGGAGTTTGTTCCGCTCAGATCGTCCAACATCAGACCTGATCTCTCCTTTTTTAAGCAGTCTTGCAGAAAATGGTAAAAAGTGAAAGATGACATTTTAAACATCAACAGTCTTCAACCAAATCAACCTGTCGTACACAGGAAATACGTCACACGTTGGGCGTGCGTATGTATCGAGCGTCTGACCGTGAAGTCGAAGTGCGCATGCGTTGCAACCGGTGCGGTCAGCGTACAGATAATGTTGTGACATGGGGATTCGAGATTTGGTGAGTAAAACAGTTGAAAAGACTTTTGTGTGTCACTAACAGATGTGAAGAATGTTTGTGAGGCGACACTAATGTGACCCGGAGAAGGTTCTGGTTCTGCTTTAAAAGGATTTAAAACGACGGTGAGCCGCGCTAACAGCAGCTAACTGAACTCGCATAGCCTAGCCGCTTTGGAATAATGTTTTTCTCCGGTCATCCAGATTTAATCATACAGCAACAGACAAAGATCGCGGGAGGACTTATACAAGGAGCGTCTCTAAGAATGCGGACATAAGGATTGCTTTTTTAACACAGGAAAATTTACAAAACAAGACTGAGAAAGATACAAAAAAGTGAAACAGAAATATTGTAGGAGCCATGGTGGAATGAACAAAAAGAAAAAGTTAATAACAAATCTGACTGAACATGAAGAGCATAAACTGCTACAAGACAAGCTGCAGTTTAAAAAAGCAAGGAATTTGAAATACAAAGAAAACGTTTTCTGGTGTTTTTGTTCAAACTTTTGATGTTTTAGTAGTGAATTGAAATATTTAACAAAATCGTGCATAAATAAATTCAAGGAGTGGCTAGTGTTCTTCCTAGTACAGCAGTGGATGTGGTATTTACCCCAAATGATGACAAGATTTACAACATCCTTGATATTAGAATCAGAATCAGAATCAGGTTTATTGCCATTGTTCATGTAGTACACAAACTAGGAATTTGTCTCGGTACAATGCTGCAACATTAAACATAAGATAAAAGAAATAAACTATACATGTAATAAAGTGTAGGATAAGATTAAGTGATACTGGTCAACAGTTAAAATATATTAGCCAGCAGCAGATACTGTGGAGAACTATATAGTGCAGTCGGTAATGCAGGAAGAAAACAGTGATAAGCATCCAATGAATCCATGTAATAGACAATATCATTGTAAGTCAAATGAAGGGATGTTCACAATTTTTAATGACAACCAAATGTGGATGTTGAACGAAAAAGTATTGCTGAGTGAACAGCTAAAAATAAACGTTAAGGGGTTTTGTAATGTCCTTGCTTAACCTCTTTTAAGAAGACACTACACCGGAGGTAAGTTGAAGCCGTTCTTTACTTGCACTTCTCAGAGCATACAGGAAACAATATCTCACTGCCACCACATCCATCCATCCATCTTCTGCCGCTTTTCCGGAGGTCCGGGTCGCGGAGGCAGCAGTTCAAGCAGAGAAGCCCAGACTTTCCTCTCCCCAGCCACCTGCTCCAGCTCTTCAGAGAGGATACCAAGGCGTTCCCAGACCAGCTGGGAGACATAGTCTCTCCGCCGAGTCCTGGGTCTGCCCCGGGGTCTCCTTCCAGTGGGACGTGCCCGAAACACCTCAAGTGAGAGGCGTCCAGGAGGCATCCTAATCAGATGCCCATACCACCTCAACTGCCACCACATGGGAGCACCAACTCACTGAACTATCTTCTACATTCCTCCCCCCTGAAGCTGCTTTCCTACCTGTGCAGCACTTAACGTAACAACACAATAACCCTGTGTAATTACCTCAAACTCTACCATAACACTGAAAAACAATCAGTAAGTTTTGTTTATCACTTAACATGTCTCAAAAAATAACAACAAGAACCCATAATCACTCAGTTACAATTCTTTTTTCATTCAGCACTCATAGTCCTTCAAATAAGTTGGTTTGGTCACAGCCCTATGTGACCATTGCACTGGTGCTACCACAGGTTATGACAGCCTTGCTGTGTCTGGAGGTGGAATGTCAGACACTGATGGATTTGCTTTGTCTGGAGCAGGTTTTGTGACATATGGAGTATTTTCCTCTGCAATACAGCTGTTCCCTACCACAGTGGAAGTCTGTGACTCTCCAGTGACTGCTGTGGGTGAAACAGAGTCCCAGTGGTTCTGTAACCTTTGTTTCACTACAGTCCTCTTCCTCAGGCCTTGCCAGTATCTGGTCCACATGTCTGCATACAATGTTGCCACCTCCTAACATGACCTTGTAAGACACCGGTCCTGTGATCCTAGTTATGAACCCAGGAATCCACTTTGGACCATGACTGAAGTTTTTTGTGATCACAGTGTCTCCCTACTGGAAACCTCTAATTTTAAGCAGCTTGTTATGATGTTTCTTTTGGCTGTTTTGTTTTTGCTCCACCCTTCCTCTGCGATCTGGATGAATCGGATCCAGGGTTGACCTTAACTTCCTTCCTTGCAACATTTCTGCAGGTGACAGCCCCGTGGTGGACTGTGGTGTGATGCGGTAATTAAATGGCACCCTTGGCATTTTAGTGGCGATGCTGCCCTCGCCTGCCTTTTTCATCATTGACTTGAATGTCTG